>CM073480.1:37479269-38729269 GCA_037074505.1 Albizia julibrissin | reverse complement strand
AAACTAAACTTAGAGGGATTCAAATATAGCTTTGAATCACCTCAATTGGAGTTCTATAGAATTAATTATGATTTTTCAAAGTTTGGTCAAAAAATGCTGGTAGATTGAGTACCATGCGAATTTGAGTAAGAAATTGGCCAAATATAATTGGAATGAACTCCAAGGGTGAAAGTAAGCCTATAGGGCTAATGTGGGCCATTGGGTATTCACTTTTCATGGCTCTAATGATGTTATCACTTGTCTAGGGCCATGAAATGATAAAGAAGGAGCAATGATTGGCGGATCAAGGGACAAGAAGAGAAGGACATAAAGTCCACCAGGTAGTGAACTTACCTTTTATGTATGTATGTGATATGTATGTCTTGCATTGATTATGTGACTGCTTTGCCTATTTGTGTGGAACATGTATGATTGGTTGAAGCTCTGTTATATTTGTGCAATGGCCATATGTATGTCATAACATCGAGCATGCAGCATGTCATTTTGTTGGCATGAAATAGTGTAGGCAAGCATGTCATGCATTCATATATATCTGGCATGCATAGTGGTAATGTTTGCTACTGAGATTCTCTCGAATCTCACTCCTCCCAAACAACCATTCAGACAGGTGAGCATCGGAAACGTGCTGAGAACAGAAAAGAGGTATGCACGAAGAGGACTTGCTGGTTGTTTGTAGGTCTGTAAATTTTGTGTAAACCCCTGGTGGGGAAACTTTTGTATTATAATCAAGCCATATTGTATTAATATTATCAGTATATTCATGTTATTCCTGTGTGCCCACTGAACTACGCATTGCTACTTTGAGTAAGATCAGTAATAAAGGATATATGAGGCGGGTCATTACACTGGTAGCCGCTACTTTACCTTTTAAGTTGCCTGCTTTAGCTGAAATGGTTTTGTTGTTTGGAAAGAAAGAGATTTGAGAGAATCTCAGTAGCAACATTCTTACATACAAATAAAATGTGAAAATAGATATGCAATGTCATGGCATGTAAGATGATCGAACGTATGTGTGTACACTAGCCCAAGGCCAAACTATACGTCTGTACCTTGGTTGACTTGGTACCCCTGTCGGGTCCTTGACTATAACATGACGAATGGGTGTGTCTAGGATACTAGCTCATGTTACAATGTATGACATTCATAATGAGCATCACATAGTATATGTAAGAAGGATGTTACTACCTGATTGCTTTTCTTGTGTCTTATTTTCATGTTTCAGAGCTTAGGCAAGCTTAGACTTTGGACTGTCCTCAAGTCCTACAATATCCAAATGCCATAGATGAGTTATCACTCATTAACACCTCACTTCACTCTCATGATATTGGTTAACTTAGCTTTACGTTGCCAAATTACCAAAATGCCCCTGTAGCCCTGGTCTATCTAGACCTTATCAGAAATCATGACTCAGGCTATTCTTACACAAATTCACTTGTAAAATCCATTTTTACCTCAAATTGGTTAAATTTAGGGCCAAATGACTAAAATACCCTTAGTGGCTCTTTCATTTGTGTTTTAAAGCATATTTTTGTCATTTTTCATTATGGGGCTTTTCTCACTTAGTCTTTAACATATGCCCTACACAATTTCATAATCTAAACCCAATAGAATCATTAGAATTATCAAATTCCATCTCCTTTACCATGTTCTAGATAGGGTTCAGATTTTATGTTCTCAGAAAAATTGTGTCGGTTTCTCGTTCTGTCTTACTTAATCACCTCCTTTCTACTTATAATCAAACTATTAGCTATTTAGATATTCATTGGATAAGGTTTGGAGAAACTTGGATTTCAAGGTCCTTTAGATTTCATCTTTTATTCACAAGCACAACTAAACCAAACCAAGAATAGCACTAATAGCATGAACTTAAACAATAGAATCATGTTTGGAGAGTTACCATTGGATTTCTTAACTTTCTCTCTCCTTAACATCTAAATTGTTTCTCTCTCTCCTCTTGGAAACTCTTGAAAATCATGTTTTAAGGAAGAAGAAGTGAGTAGGAGAGATCATAGTAGGTTAGGGATCAAGAAACACATGATCAAGACTTTCTTACCTTGATTTGGAATGAAACCTAGCTTCCTTACTTCTTGTTCTTCTTCCACCGCCTCTCAGCTCTCTCTCTCTCTCGTTCTTTCTGATCGGTTTGGATGAAGGAATAGAATGAAGAAATGGATGAAGGGAGTAATATATTAAGTTAATATAATAACTTAATAGGTGGCATTATTCCATTGGTCCACGATTTCTTTTCTTGTTTATTATATCATTTCCCTTCTTGCTTCCTCATTCAGCCGAAAATCACATGAGAATTGAGGGAAAATATTGAGCTCAACTATCCCATTGTCATATTGCAAGTTTTGACTTTTGTTCTTTGACTTTTGACTAGTTGACATTTCTTGATAATAAATCACCAAAATAGACTTATTAATTATCAAGTAGTTATTTCCCTCTTTTTAGTTCCCATATAATTGAGATCATTAGAAAGATTAGGGAAGAATATTCGTTTCCCACTTTATGGCAAAATTACTGTTTTGTCCCTACGTTTAATGATTTATCGAAATAAATCATTTTTTGCTTCTTTTCCTTTGGTTTGACTAACTTTTGACATGTATAATATACCTTTAGCCATATCATTTCATATTCCAAATTTTTTGTCACAATAGTAGGCCTTTTCATAGACATTAATTTCTCTTTCAGGTCCTTGTTTAGCCAAATTGTGTGTAACCAATAATCAAAATATTATGGTAAATTCATGCATACTACCATTTACCATTTATTCCATTAGATGTATCAATTACATAGAAGGAATATTGGTGATTGAAAATTGGGGTGTTACAAGAGGTCCTATCAGTTTCATGTGGGGTTTTGATAAGGCAAACGATTTTCTCTGCCTATGAAATTTGGTGAGGAGTTAGTACACATCTTAAGCTTTACAATGAGTCATAGAACACATTAATTGAATTTCTAGAACAAATTATACGAGTTTTTCAAATTTAGATAGAAAAACTAGGAAAATTCTATTTTCTAGATTTGGGCAGTAAATATTTATAAAAAATATACAACGTTACTTTCATAATTTGATATTGTAGTTATTTTACCTTAGAAGTAGAGTTATAGATATTTAAATAGGGACTTGAATCACCTCATTTAAAGTTCCCTAAATAAAGTTATGATTTTTCAAGTTTCCTAGAAAAATTAGAGGCAGATTTTGGTTAAGGTAAAAAAAATGACAACATTTTTTATAAATTGTAACTAGCAATGGGTATGAGAGTTTTAGGAAAGGTTTTAAGTGCTAGCTTGTTGAATTGATTGTCTAGTCATAGAGGAAAGTATACATTTAATATGTCTTAGTAAGATACATAATAATATAAGTGTAAAAGATTATCATTGATTACAACTATTTCAAATAAAATAATAAGATTCATGAGTGGGTCAAGAAGAACATAATTTTTAATTATGTTAATAATATTAGAATGAGCAACGACTCATCTCTATATGGATTTCAAAGTTATAGAATTTGACATTTGCCTGAGCTTAAAAGAAAGCAAACCAGAAAGGGTTTTAGTGGAGGTAAAGTAATGGAAAGGTCAACAGATAGTAACTCTTTCTCTTATATATTATGCAATTGTTCTGCATGTTTGTTTGTGCCATCAATTATGTTCGTTTCATGAATATATGGGTGATTTGATTATTAGACTATGTGTTCTGAGGCTGTAAGTCCTGGTGTGCATTCAACGTGGTTGTTGGATTGTATGTCTAAAGGCTGTAAGTCTCGGTGTGCATTTTGCGTGGGTATTTGACTGTATGTCCTTAGGTTGTAAGACCTGGTGTGCAATCTATGTAAGTATTGGGTTGTGAGTTCCCATGATGAATGATGATTGTACTACATAGTGAATGCTAAATATGTTGAATTCTTATTGGATGGTTTGTTTTACATACTTCATGAACTTGCATATTTTATGATGGTCTCTTATTACTACTGTGATTCTTAGGAATCTCACCCATTTTCTTAAAATGACATATAACAAAGGCAAGCAACTTAAAAGGAAAAGGCGTGGTTATCGTTGATACTTGAGAAGGTGAAGAAGCTAGGATAGCTTTATTTTTTTAGTCGTTTGTATAATCTTTTCTTTTATACTTAGACTTTTGGTTAGCCTTATATGGCTACTATTTTGTATATATATCTATATATGAATTTAGATGTATAGTAATGGTATCAGTACATATAATAATGCTATCAATATACAAAGTGGTAATATCAGTATGCATAGTAGTGGTGTCAATGCACAAAGTAGTAGTACCAGCAAGCATAATAGTGTTATTAGTAAAGAAAGTGGTAGTATAAAAATGCATAGTAGTAGTATCAGTAGACAAAGTGGTAGTACCATTATGCATAGTAATGGTATAAATATGCATAGTAGTGGTATCAGTATTATTATTATGCTTAGTTATCAATACAGTAATAGGAACTTGTATGAATCGAGCCTATAACTTCACCAACAATAGATTTATTGTGATAGTACAAAAGAACTCTGATACTATCAAATCTAGTTAGAGGAATGATGGGTTTTAATAAAGAGTTTGAACCACTAATTTATTGTTTTAGAAAGTTTTAAATTTTTTAGAAAAGCCTATTCATTTTACATGATCAAAACTTATGTTTGGGTTAAGTTTTCCACATATTTACTAAAGTATTTACTCCCCATGACCAAAACTGGCTTAGTGGTTTGAAATCATTATTAAGTAACTCATCTAACTTAGTATAAAAGCAAGTGTTACAGGAGGGCCTGGCTTGGGTTGAAGGGGTGGCATGGTTAAAACCCTTAGTACATAAACCACCGTTAGAAGCCGACATATTAACCTATAACAATATTCAAAAGGAAGTGCTTAATATTCTTAAAACAATCCAAATCCTTCATTAATTCTTAAAAGTACCAAACATAACGTCTTCTTTACATTTTATCCTTAAATTCCAGATTCCATAGCATCTAAAATCATTCATTTAACTGAATTTAACACATTTATCCTCTTCAACATTTAAACCATCTATACAACAACTCATAGACAATTCCATGCTTCAACAATTCAGTTCTAAATTTTCCAACAATAACACATAATATAGATTTCATTACTTTTTAACACCAATGCTTGTCAAAATAGTGACTTTTTCCCTTTTCTAAAATTTGGACAACATGTTCTTTAAAATCACTAACTTCCTAAATCTATCAAAATTCTCTTTTAGAAACATAAAAAAATTATAGAATTAGCAAAACTCAATTCTTCCCATTCATTCTACCTTGATTGAAAAACAGGAAAGGATATTAATTTTGGGTTTTTGTCGTTCTACTTCCTCTATATACAGCCATGACAGAAACTAAATTCCATTGATAGAACTAAGGTCATTATGTACTTAAAATCCTGAATGAACCCTAAACCTTAAACAACTAAGCAAATTGTTCAGAAATAGCTATTTAGACTATGGATTTAGAGTTTATTGGGAATTAAGGGTACTAAGTGCTCACCTTGTTGCTCACGCATATAAGAACATAGCTTCTAAGCCAAAACCTAGAACCCTCAAGGGCGAACCCCTTCACAAGCAATGACAAAAACATTCACGAATGCCCACTGTAACGCCCCTTTTTAAACCATAAATAATTACGGGCGATAAGCATATTATGTAACATAAAGTGTATAACATAGTGGAAACATATAAATACATCATATTAGTTTACATTACCGGAGATTACCCTCAAAGGGTTTGATAACCCATATAAATACATGTACAAGGAGTACCAAAAACTGATAATAGCTAAGTACATGCGGAAGCGCTATAATCATAACGAAACTCTGGGACTCTAATCACCGGTAGCTGCCGGTTTGCCTTTTAAGCTACCTGCTTCAGCTGAAATGGTGTTGTTGTTTGGAAAGAATGAGATTCAAGAGAATCTTAGTAGCAACATGCTTACATACAAATAAAATACGAAATAGATATGCAATGTCAGGAAATGTAAGATGATCGAACGTATGTGTGTATACTAGCCCAAGGTCAAACTTTACGTCCGCCCTTGGTCGATTTGGTGCCCCTGTTAGGTCCTTGACCACAACATGGCGAATGGATATGTCTAAGATACTAGCTCATGTTACATGTATGACATTCATAGTAGTTATCACATAGTAAATGTAAGAAGGACGTTACTACCTTATTGCTTTCCTGGTGTACTTTTCTCGCAGATTTGGAGCTCAGGCAAGCTTAACCTTTAGATTGTTCCCAATTCCTACAATATCTAAATGCCATAGATGAGTCATTACTCATTCGCTCATTGCCCCAAACTCCAGATATTGGTTAACTTAGCTTAACGATGTTAAATTACCAAAATGCCCCTATAGCCCCGGTCTATCTGGATCGTACCAGAAATCATGACACAGGCTATTCCTACACAGATTCATGTGTAGAATCCATTTTTGACCTCAAATTGGTCAAATTTAGGGTCAAATAACAAAAATACCCTTGGTTACCCTTTCATTTATGTTTTAAGACCTATTTTGTCATTTCTCATTCTGGGGCTTTTCTCACTTAGTCGTCAACATATACCCTATATAATTTCATAATCTAAACCTAATGGAATTGTTGGAATTATCAAATCCCATCCCCTTAATCACGTTCAACATAGGCTCCAGATTTTAGATTCTTAGAAAAATTGTGTCGGTTTCTCTTTCTGACTTGCTTAATCACCTCCTTTCTACTTATAATCAAACTATTAGCTATGATCATGATTATTAGATAAAGTTTGGAGAAACTTGAATTTTAGAGTTCTTGGAGTTTCTTCATCTTTCATTCACAATAACAACCAAACCATACCAAAAATAACACCAATAGCATCCACTTAAGTAATAGAATCATGTTTAGAGAGTTACCTTTGAGTTTCTTCACTTTCTCTCTCCTCAACGTCTGACCGTTTCTCTCTCTCCTCTTGGAAATTCTTAAAAAACCATTAATTCAAAAATGAAGAGATGAGCAAGAGGGACCGTAATATGTTTAGGAAGCATGAATCACAAGTTTCAAGCTTCTCACCTTGAGTTTTGAAGAATCCTAGCTCCTCTTTGTGCTCACTACCTCAGCTCTCTCTCGTTCTCGCTGGTTCTGATTTCTTCTGTAAAATGGAATGAAGAATGGATGAATGAATGAAATAGTAATAATATAGGTTAAGTTAATATAATAACTTAACATAGGTGGCATTTATCCATTGGTCCACAAATCCATTTCTTGTTCTAATATTTCATTTCCCTTGTTGCTGTATCATTCCACCGTATTGCATGAGAAAAAGAGAGGGAAAATATTGATCTCAACTATCCCATTGTTACTTGCAATAGGTTGATTTTTGTCCTTTAACTTTGACTAGTTGGCCTTGTTTGATAATAATTCACCAAAATGGGCTTATTTATTATCAAGTAGCTATTTCCCCCTTTTTAGTTCTCATATAATTGATATTATTAGGAAGATTAGGGAAAAAAATCGATTCCTATATTTTGGAAAAATTACGATTTTGCCCATACAATTTATGATTTATCCCTGTAAATCATTTCTTGTTTCTTTTCCTTTGGTTTGGTGAATTTTTTATCTATATAATAGGAAATTTACCATTTTATTCAATTAGGTGTTTCAATTACATAGGAGGAATATTGGTGATTGAAAATTGGGGTGTTACACCTACAACAAGAATAGAGCCAGAAATAATGGTGGGAATGCCCAAAAAATAGTGGATGGAGGTGTTTGAAGAGAGCATGGAGGAGTGGTGGGAATTTTGAAGTTGCGAATGAATAGGGCCAAAAGGGTTTTTAATTGCCAATACTTTTGGGCTCAATTGTAACAACTATGGAATATATAAGTTTCATGATTGTTTAAACTTCCGTCAAATATTGATATCGTTTACTTGACTGTTGTTTAAGATAAACCATGAAATATATGATAATATTTTAATTAATAAATAGTTAAATGTATATTTCATGGTTGTTTAGTAACACAATAAAATATTTGTCACAATACTTAACGGTTTATATTAGAACTGTTAAGTATTACCTTGCACAATCTCCACCTCTTGATATTTTATGGTGTACTCTAAAACTGTTAAATATGGAGCGTTAATTATATACAAATTTGTAGTAGTAAAGATTATGTAACCAAAATTAATATTAATTATAACTCAACAATGAAAACAAAGTCTAATCCACTTATAAGTTCATAACTCCTTTAAGTTGTACAACATACTAACTAAACATAACCAAAATAATCTCAGTAAGATATCAACAAATACATATTCCAAAATCTCAAAGAAAAGAGAAAAGAAAAAGGAACAGAGCATTGATTGAAAAGCCTCATAATTAAACTCCAGCTACTTCTCTATCCAAGCGGCTACTCTAGTCTCTTCGCTTCTCTTGTGATTAAAGAATATGGTGGATAATTATGTGCGGCTACCTCCTCTAATCCATAATAATGAATAGTGCTTCTATAGGTTTCAGACTTTTTTAAAATCCCAAAACATTGCCGTCTGTATAACTGCCAAGAAAAGGAAATAGTTGTTGATTGTTATTGTTGTTATAACTGAATTTTTTTTCCTTTTTGGAGGAAACTTCCTATTATTATTTTTCTTTCCAAAACTTAAGAACTTATATTTTACTTTAAAATCCCACAAATGATGCACCCAATTAATATATCATAAAATCTTAAGAAAATCCTTTTAATTTAGTATTGATAACTTTTCAAATATATCTAAATATATCTCAAATCTATTAAAAATGGGAAGTCATCACACCCCAACACATGCATAAAATCTTGTCCTCAAGATTTTAAATTATAAAGCCATAAGAAAATTATGGATCACATTACCAAGTTGAATCAATTCAAACTTTCAAGAATTAAGTCTTCATAGAACCCTTTTCCACTTTCCAAAAAAATGCAAGTGGCAAGGTAATTAATTTGGCAAAGATAAATCATAATAAAATGTGCCTCCCAAATCTAGTATTTACACTCACCTTACAAGATGTTTAAGGACTCGTGTTTTACTTAATTCTAACTATTGCAACTCATATACCATAAGCTTGTACTTTATCTCAATCTCAACTATATTATCTCGTTACATCCACAAATCAAAAGGACTTTGATAATAGATAAATACTTTAGTTAGTACTGCCAAGAAATTCAATGAAAGACACAAAGAATGAAAGGATATTTAAACATTTATACTCTCTTTTTTTCTGTTTCTTTATCTTGAGCTTTTATAGGTCCCATTTTTATGCGACCCTGCACATGGGTAATCATCACCTGTTACTCAATTACTCTAACAGGCACATCTAGAGGCTTTCAGGGCAATTCATAACCTCTTAGACTTAACCATTTGATGTGGGTGTCAACATTGGTGATGAAGTGCCCCCAATTACTAAGTCAAGTCTAGAGATGTCAGCAGAGTTGTTGGTATTGTTCTTATTCCTTCTCCCTTTCTTCAGTGCCTTCAATCTTTTTTTTTTCTCACTTAGCACTTACTAGAGTAATGCATAAAAATGAATGTCTAAATCAGTTTTACGTATGCAAAGGAATAAATTTTCCACTTTAAAAGAGATTCAATACAAGTTTTAGAGATAAAGTCATAATATAGGAACTCCTTGGAAAAAAAAATATTTAGGCTTAAATATTCCTCATAGGATTTTTGACATCCTAAAGTGAAGTACCCAAACTAAATCATTAACTATTTACTAACATTCAAAGAACATATAATCAAATTCAACCATTTTCAAGTTCAAATCTAACCAACCTTGATAATGCTTATGAGTAAAATCTAAACTTTCACAAGAAAACTAATTTTTGTTTAAAAAAAAATTTAAGACAAGTTGTGCAAAATCGAAAGTATCATCACCCTTTCACTTAAATATTACATTGTCCTTAATGGTAACATGTAAAAATAAGTAGTAGAAAATGAAAAAGCAACCGCATCTAAGTGTAGAGATGACACAAACTTTAATCGTTATCAAATATCACATGTAATTCAGCTTTAATCATCTCTCATTTTGAACTAGCATATCACAACAATCAAATGAAATAAATCAAAGAAAAAATAGAAGAGAACTCCCCTTTTTGTCCTTGACTATCACCTTCAATAGCTCTTGATCTTTGTTTCCATAGCAAAGCACATCATCTAGGGCTCCGAAAATCCTACAAAATCAAAACAAAACATCAAAAAAAAAACTTGGGTTGCCTCCCACAAAGCACTAAGTTTCTAGTCTTCAACTAGACTTCCCATAACAAACTTCTAATCATAAGTATCAAACACCATAATGACCTCATATTCATTCCTTTTCAAGCAACAATATTTCAAACACAAAAAATGATCCATCAAGTTAACTACTTGTATTTCCTGAATCATAGACAATCTCAGTGTACAAACATTCACTAAATTCAAAGAAAGCATAACACCCACATCATGACAAATAGATTCAGAAGCTTCCAAAAATTTAGAACATCCAATAAAATCCACTTAACTCTCATCAGTAAAAATTAAAACATCCATAACATAATCATGTAGGACAACTATTAGGTACATCTACATCAATTTGATCACCAAAATCACAAACCTTAGGCTCCATAGCCGGAACCTCTTCAAGACACCCACTATTCTCATCAATTTCAAGCTCACTGTCACCCACCAAAAGTATCTATATAGACTTCTGCAATTCAAGATACTCCTCAATTTCCTCACAATAATCATCATGGTAAAGGAATTATCTTGTTTCATACTCATAGGGGATGAAATAATTTGATTCACATATACTCCAATATTTTGGACCATTGACTCAACTCTAGTGACAAATTTCTTTGATGATTCCACATACTCCACAAATAATCTTTCCAACTTAGACTTTTGCTTATACTCAAGGGTGTTTTTCCTCAAAATGTGGATGAGAGTGAAAGGAGGGGTCATTTCTTTTAAACAATAATTGACATGCAGATCCTAAAACTCTTGTTGCTCTAAACTTCTACTAGGACAAAAAGAATGATCAAAATAAGTTTGCCTCCTAGTAAAATCACCTCTCATATAATGATTGGTTTTGTGCTGTATGGACAATGTTCAAATAAATGACTATCTCCACAATAAACACAAGAAAAGCAATTGTAAGGAGAAGAATTTTCAATCCAACGAGCATTTGCATTCCCTTTTCTAATTTCATCCACATGCATCTATGTGACACCTTTATTTTCAACACCTCACCGGCTTTTAGTTCCACATATCAGAGTAAGCAAGCAATTATTTTAATAAACTAAAAGTCGTTCTCTTTATTTACACGAGAGCAATTCTCTGCTTATACAACATCCATACATATAAATACATACAATACAAATAGTAGTGCCCCACACTACTGTTGGGATTGGTAGGCACACAGCGGAAGAATTAAAAAATTAAAATTGCAAAAGTTTACCAATCCTAATTACGGATCTATCAATGGCATTTAAATCAAGTTAGAAAGAGTCGTACCTTTTTCATGTTTGTTTGAATGCCCACAATCATCAACGTATTACGAGTTCACAAATCTCCATATTTGGTTGCTCCTGAAATAATTTCCTCGGAATCTATATGTCCGCTAATTCTTCTTAAAAGAGCATCAATCTCTATGAGTATGAGATTAACCATCCCCAACATCAACATGTCAACTAGTTCTTCTTGGAGTTTTGCCTTTTTCAATCTTGAGGAGCTAACTACTCATATCAGCTCCCTCTACTGGTATCCACACGAATAGGACCCCAACACCGGTAGCGTGCTAGCGCCTCTAATATCCTTCTAGGGTTTTCTTATGGCTCTCTAGTTTTCCATCATCTGTAGAAAACCCTAGCTCTCATATTTTATAACTAATAGGGTTATCTATTTTATGATGGATATTGGATTTTTAAAATTAATCTTAATCAATTTCAAAATCCTTATCATGTCAATTAACATTTAATTATTTTAATAAGCTAATTAAATAAATCTGGTTTAATTAAATCTGTCCAACAGTTTTAGTTTAACCTATTTATTTAATTAAAATAAAGAGCCAATGGAATTTAATTTATCTTCATAAATTAAATATGAGATATTATCATATAATATCTTTATATATACACAATATAATAATATCATCACATAATATAATATTATCATATATTCAATATATATTATCAAATAATATATATTATATATATATAATATAATATTATCATATGATCATATAATATAATACTATCATATATATATAATATATATTATCAAATAATATATATTATATATGTATTTATGTATTTCAAAAATATATATGTGTATATAATATTATTAATTTTCCTTTCCAAATATAAATATATATACACACACACATATAAATATTTATCAAATAAATATTCACACAACATTTGTATATAATAAATATATATTTAAAATTCATTCACCCTAGATTAAACATTGTATTCATTGAATCTTAGACACATCTTAGATTCAATGAATCTGGACATTATAGCTTGTGTGGGGCTATTCTTGTGTGAGACCCTATAGGCCCATACGAAGTTGGCAGCGAGCCAATGACTATACTAACCCACAAGTCGTAAGCGGCCTCTAGCAAGACATTATGACTACCCAATTCATATGAGGATAGACAATACGATACAACCTGTCGTATAACCATATCACGTCCCTTTTGTCACACGATATTTCAGTCAAGGATGAGGCATGGAGAATGTCATCCTCCTATTCCTGACCATTACTTTCTCGATCCCTAAGTAGTCTGACTATAGAAGTGGAAACTCTTTTCCATCGTAGTATGACCATACATTTCTCAGACTTACTCATCGAGGGGCCCAGTAATATCTCTCACTAATGTAAGGGACAAATTCCATCTTGACCATTCACATTCCTTTCCATGAAAACCATTAAGCCCGATTGTAGCCTTTATCCCCACCCGGTTAAATGTGACTTTTGACTAAGTCAAAGCTTAGTAACTCCCATGTAGGAATCCATGATGATCTCATGTCAAAGGGCATTGTGACGTGGTTATACATGAGATAAGCTTATGACTTGATCCATGCAGCTTTCTCATAGCGGGTTGGTCCAGCACCTTGTACTCCTACAAGTGCCTAAGACTTTGATTCGTATCCCTATACCTTATCAAAGTCATACTGGTCTTATTTCATCTTTGCTCCAGCATAGATGACGGACCAGGGACATTTAGGACAATCATTATGATTTATCCCAGGATACAGTTATCACAGTGAACATGCAAATTATGTGACAACTAAATAGAGAAATTCATTGAATAACAATGTTCAAAGTACAATGATTGGCCCCTAGGGCATAATTTCCAACACTACGGTCTTGTCTTTACTTCACGTCTCCATATCTCCTCCGTGCATACTTTCATGCATCCTTCAACCTGTCTAAAATGGTTGTTTGGGAGGAGTGAGATTCGAGAGAATCTCAGTAGCAAACAATATCACTATGCATATATACACACACACACACACATACATACATACATACATACATACATACATACATACATACATACATACATACATACATACATACATACATACATACATACATATATATATATATATATATATATATATATATATATATATATATATATATGAATGCATGACATGCTTGCCTACACTATTTCATACCAACATAATGACATCTTGCGTGCTCGATGTTATGACATACATATGACCATTGCACAAATATAATAGAGCTTCAATCAATCAAACATGTTCCACATAAATAGGCAAAGTAGTCACATAATTAAAGCATAAACATATATATCACACACATGCAAGAAAGGTAAGTTTATTACCTGTAGGACTTCATGTCCTTCCTCAACCATCGTCTTTGCTCCATTTCGAGCACGACCATCCATCGAGTCCTAGAATTTTAAATACATTTAATGAGTCTTTACTAATCCATATAACATTGTAGACTCGTTTCATTGGATAACTTAACCCAATTATGCTAAATTACCAAAATGCCCTCGAAAGCTCGGCCCAACTGTACTTTTGCAAAAATCATAACTTGGGTCAATCTGACACAATTTCACGTGTAGAATCCATTTATTACCTCAGATTAGTCAAATTCATGCCTGAATGATGGAAATACCCCTTAACAACCCATATTTAGAGCTATAAGGGTAATTCGGTCATTTCACACCAGGCCTTTTCTCACCTCATCATCAACATGAACCCTACACAATTTTCTCTTCTGAACTTAATGGAATCATCCAATCGATGAAATTCCAACTCATGGCTAATACCCTATGTATGACAGCCAATATAGAGTTCTCAGAAGAGTTGTATTGGTTCCTTCCTTTCTTTGACTAAATACCCTCATTTCTAACATGATTGGCAGTTTAGATATCTATTGGACATCATTTTGGCCCCCAAAACACAAATAGAATGAGAGATGAACAGTACCTAACTCTTAAAATACTCATCCAAACGACAAACCAAAATGGTAGAAAGGAAGCTTACGCTTACCTTTATACTTCTTTGAATTTGGTTTGGAATTCTGGCAACGCTCTGGCCGGCGAGACGACACCAACCATCTCTAAATGAGAATCCAAAACCATAGAATCGAAGCTCGGAATGAGTAGAGGAACGTTTGTACTGGGTACTTTGAGAGAAAACATAGTTTCGGTAGAGTTTCGGTGAATTACAACTTTCTCTCTCTTCTCTCTCTCTTTCGTTCTCGTTCTCGTTCGTTCGTCCGTTCTCTTTCTTTCTTTCTCATTATCATCTATTCTAATTTCTCTTTCTTTCTTTTCCCTTTTAATCTGAACGCAGGAAAGAAAGAGAATAAATGATGAAGGATGATGATTGATTAAAATCATCTAAGTGGCTTACCACCAAGTGATCCAACTATCACGTTACTTGTATAACAAGTTTTATTTCTCTTTTCCTTCATCATTTCATTAATATTAATGAGAAATAAGAGAGTATAATTCACTCTCAACTATCTCATTATACCACATTAAGTGGTCAACCAAACCTTAAGTTTTTCCACTTATTGACTTTCCTTGATAATAATTCACCCATATAGGCTTATTAATTATTAAGTAGTAATTTCCCTCCTTCTAATTCCCATTCAACTCAAATCATTGGGAATATCAGGGAAAAACCATCATTTCTCATCTTATGACAAAATTACCATTTTACCCTTACGTTTAATGATTTATCATAACAAACCATTTCTTGCCCCTTTTTATTATTTCCCTTCACATTTGACTAACTTGGGCATCAATAATAAGGAAATAATCTCATTGGTCACATGACCATCTCACCCTTACCTTTAATATTTCCCCAAGCTCTTCAGATCACCATAACATTCCCTTTTATATCCAAGGATATAAAGGAATTTTGGGAAATTATACCATTCCTCACTAGGACACTTGCTAAACCAGGGTATAGCAGTCCATTTAATCCAGGTTTAATCCCAAGCCTCTTGTCCCAAAATTCAGGGTATTAGAATTTCTAGTAAAGAACAAAGATTTGATAATCTATCATTAAATCACATGAATGTTGTGAATAATCCATTTTTTTATTTTTTTTTCCAAAAGACGAACAAGAAATAAGAAAAACAAAACAAATCACTTCAGAGAAAGAAAACAAAAATATTCACAAAACTCAAGCTTAAATTAGTAATGCTCAATCAATTCCAACCAAACATTGTGGACACACTATTCTTTGGGAACGACGCCAAAAACTTGATAGGAAAAAAATTATAGCCTAAAAGTTTACAAGTACACGGGTCGTATCAAGTAATAAAGTGTGAGTAGATATCGTTCCTATGAGAACTTAGTACCAAAACTAGGTTGAGCATTAATTTTACACTTTTGTTTAATTTGTGCAAACTAATTGAATTCAAATGAGTGAAAAGAATTAAAATCAAACTAAAACAAAAACTGCCACAATTGTTAAAAGAGCAACCTCGAGTCACTAATCCCTTATTAACTTCATAAACCTTGTTTTAATTAATTTAATTAGCCTTAATATCAATTTTTTTAATCTTGAGTATGAATAGTTATAAGTGCCTATTAGTCCACTTACAACCCTCTCTTAAGTATAAATTATTATGTCTAACATAATTACTTAAGAGACAATATAACTCGAACATATGCTTCAACTATTATATGGGGCGATTCAGCATATGTCTATCCTAATTGCAAATTAAATCACAATCTAATACCATATTACTTAATCTTAGAGTCTAATTGAAATTCCCTCTATCAAAGTATATCCTAATACTCAAATTCATAGTAATGATGTCCAGTCCCTAAATAGATAAAGCTAAACAATATTAAGTAACAAAAATGAACATCAGTTATAACTTAACAATTAAAACAAAGTCTAACCTACCTATAAGTTCTTTGCTTCTCTAGGTTACAAAACAAAGTTACTAAACATAATTAAAATAATCTCAGCAAGATAGGAACAAATTCATAATCAAAATCTCAAGAAAAAGAGAAAATAAAAGGGAACAGAGCATTATTTCCAAGTATCATCTTTAAACTTCAGTTACTCTTCTGTCTAAGCGGCCAATCTGGTCTCTTCTCCTTTCTTGTGATTAAATAAGATGATGGAAAATTATATGTGGGTGCCTTCTGTAATTCATGATAATTAATAGTGCTTCTCTAGGTTTCATATATTTTTTTTAAAAATCCCAAAACGTTGCTATCTGTATAGCTGCAAAGAAAAGGAAATATTTGTTGATTATAATAACAACAACTACTACTACTACTAAATTTTTTCCTTTTTGTAATAGTTGTTGATTAATAGTTGTGGAGGAGTAGCAAAGGTGGAAGCTATAAATGAAGGCCTATTTTGTAGTTCATGTGTCTTGTGTTGTTTAAATTATGGGCAGTATATATGTGTGTGTAATTTATAAAGGCTTTCTAAGACTCCCTATCTAGACTGTTTATAATGAAATAAGGTTCAACAAGTGTGACCATTTCCATTTTTGTAAATATAAGTATATTTTTAAACCAGTTCCGCATTCATTAGGTCTAAAATATACTTTCTAGACCATTTGTATAGACAATAGGTCTAGAAAGTATTAAATAAAAATTAAAGAAATGCTTAATAGTTGTTTAGCAAGTATTAACTCTTAGAAATTGATAATATTCCAACACATTTTTGTCTCTTTTACCTATTTTTGAAATCAAAATGTGCATAAAAAAAGAAGTTTATAAAAAAAATGTGTATGTCAAAGTATCAAACAAAAAATCAAAGAATTTCTTGCTTTATCCTATATGTCTGTGATTAAATTGAGAACTTATGCATCCTCTCTCTTATAGGGGGATAAAGACAAATTTGGAAGCTTTCCTAGGCTAAGGAACAAAGCATGTAGTAGCAAAGATCAAAGAAGGCTCATGATACTATGAAGAAAGTTAATGTGTTGTTGGCTTCAGCCAACAACACATGTGCTAAAGCAAATGAGATCTGAACTTACTGTGTCATATGCTTCAGCACACAACAGTGTGCTGAAGCCAACAACAAAAGTACAGTAATGCGTTTTACTTGCTAAAACTGATTCCTAGGGTTTTTTATAGAAGGGTTGAGCAGAAAATCATTCATTCTACACTTCTTAGACGAATTGGGAGCAAGGTGACACCTTGGAGAAGAGCTTTTAAAGCTTGGGTGGTCACTATAAGAGAGATTTTGGAATTTCTACTTGGGTTTTGTCACTTTTCTTCCCTTTTTCTTGTTAGGTTTCTATGTATTCAATTTTATTGTATGGATTTTCTGTATCTAAGATTGCGAATAGCTAAACATTTTTCTCCTAGGAGTATTTTGAACCTCTATATGTATTGAGACTTTGTTATTCTCTCTTTTCTAGCATTTAATGAAGTATTTTGTGTTAATTTTATTCTTTGCCTAGTGCCTCTAAGTGCTTAATCACCCCTTAGTTGATTTGTTGAATGAGATGATGCATGAGAGAGATTATCTTGTTTAAAGAACTTGGATAAAGTCATACGAGTATTAAAATTCATGTTTGAATTGATAGTTTGTTGATAGGAAAGAGATTTACCTATTGACCTAGTATTGTTATTATAAGATTGGGTCTTAATGACTACTTTCACTAACTTGTTGCAAGAGGTTGAATGAGTTCCTTAAAATTAGATGTTGGTTTTGACTTGATAAAGCTTTTCTAAAACTAATATCTCTGGTTTAATCTTTGTTTGAACCAAATTTGTGATTTAAATTAGTTGATGTTATTTTTTTGCTCATCAATATATGTAGTTACATATATGTTTAAGTGTGATTCCATAGATTCTATATTACCTTGCATGGTATTATTTAGATATTGAGTTGATTTTAGAGTTGCATTGAACCAATTGCATTAATTAATTTAAATCAGACACTAAGAGTGCTTAATAGCATCTCTAGAGTAGGGGTTCCTATCTTTTGGTGCTAGACTCATCGGTTGATGGGGTTTGGTATTTTAGAAAACTTAGTGATTTCATAAATTGCATACAAAGTGGTTTTTAATAGTGTTTTAGCAAATGATTATTTTCTAGGTTTAAGAATAATAATTGATTAATGCATTAGAATCAACGGTGTTTGAGGTTCGTATTTTGAGGGACTTTGATTGCAATTGCTAGTGTTTTGTATTGAGTTTCGGTTAGAGGGATTAAGTCTTGCCCAGTGTGGAAAATTTAATTCACCTAACTCAAACTAACTCAAAGGGTCTTTTTTGGCATTTTTGTCAAACTAGGACACTCCTAAAAAAATATTTTGAAGCAACTGATAGATGAAATTCATTATTTTAGAAGGCTTTATCATACATTTCAAAACCAAATTCCATTCCATGTTTATTCTAAAAACTCTAAAAATAATTTTTTAAAGCATTTTAGTTTAATTGCAATTTAGTTGTTAGATAAAAAGCTAAAAAAAATCGTTTTTAACTTATTTTAAGTCAATCATTGCACTTAGTTTCTAGGTAATTAATAAAAGGCTCTTTGAAAGACAATATGGGATTGCACCATTTATTGTAATTCTTGGTTAAATTTTGAAGAAGTTACCAAGACATAAAGCACACGTCTCCTTCAATGATGTTATGACTTTAGCACTCTTTTGTGAGAAGATGTACCAACTTTGATAATGGTACGATTTAGTTTAAATTTTAGAAGTTAACACTTCTTAAAGATCTTATGTGACCTCATAGGAGATTGAGTATGATTTTAGGTGTTACCCTTATAAGTTATTCATTATAAGATGTGAGTAGAAATGTTTAAGATTCAATAAAACTAGTTGAAGTATAACGAAATTGGGGAAGACATGCAAAATTTGACCATACGAAAATTCACCTAGACTAGTTGAAGAAGGAAGACTTAGGATGAATTTTGTTTTCCGATGAAATATAATGCTATATAAATTGGGAATGAAATTACAATAGAGTTTAAAAGCTACAACTAAATCCTATACATTAACTACTATAAGATACAATCCAACAAAACCCTAATCTGGAGCTTTCAGAATCAATCTAGCATCATGTTCCAATATTTTCCTCAGCTACTCCAGTGATCACATCACTCAATTCCCCAGGCATGACCCAACTAGCATAACCTTCACAACCCAATCTGATACTAAGTTAGCCTTTTTGGAAATCCACATACATGAATGGTTCCCAATAAGATTCCTTGAAAATTTAATATTCTCAAAGAGGTCGATACATCTCCAATCATATGAAGAAGAGTCATTATTTAGGCACTTAATCAGCATTTGATTATCAGACTCAAACAAAACATCATCTAAATGGTTATCATGGATGAAATGAATAGCTTCCAGGAGAGCAAGACCTTCAGCCATAAATGCTAAGCTGGCTTCCACTATTCTTACAATTCCATCCAATATCCATCCATTGGAATCCCTAACCACAAACACTACTGCAGCTTTGTTTTCTTCTTCCAAAACAGCACAATCATAATTAATTTTGAGTTGATTACCTTCAAGAGGTTTCCATTTACAATGTGCATTATCCAAAATTTTTCTTTATGCTGGATTCATTTGATCCAACTTTAACCAACCTTTTGCATTCCAAAATTCTTGCAAATATCTACATGCCTGGGCACATACAAATATAGGGTCAGGATTAATATTATCATATATAAATGCATTTCTAGCTTTCCAAATTTGCCATAGAATCATTGCTAATAGAGCATTTTTCCTTTGAGAAAACCTAGAATCAGCAAAGTAATCAGCTACCCACCCATTAACCTCCAGATTTTCTGAGGTATCAACTCTAAAGGAGAAACTACTCCCAAACCAAGTTAGGCTAGCCCATTCACATTGGAAGAATAGATGCCCTAAAGTCTCAAGGAGTTTTTTACATATCAAAAAGAGGTTAACAGAGTAGTAGTTTCGTTTTAGTAAATTTTTAAAAGTAGGAATAGCATTTGACATTAACCTCCACATGAAATTTCTAATTTTTGGTGGCACCTTCAAATTCCAAATTTCTTTCCAAATCAAGTTGTGAGCATTGTTAGAAGATCCTGGAACATTTTCTAGTCTCCCCAACAAATTCCTCTTAGCACTCTTATAACCCTCCTTTACTGAGTATTCTTTCCTCTTTCCTCCTATCCAAACTCATTTGTCCTTCCTATTAGTTCTAATGTTCACCATTGTGCTTAGAATTTCTTCCTTCTCTACCTCTGATATCTAGCCCTCAATGGACATTAAATTCCACCCCCTCACACATTAAATTTGCTACTTTAAGATCTTGGAATGCATCATGAGGGTATGGTGATAATAATCTCTTCCTCGGCATCCTCTCTAACCATGGGTCTTGCTACACCCTTGTACACCTTCCCCTTCTAATATTGATGATAACTTGATTCTCTAGTACCCTCCTTCCTTCCAAAATACTTGACCAAATCCACAAGGCCTTCCTTCCTTTTACTACTTCCAGGAATGAACAGTTAGGAAAATATCTTGCCTTTAGCATTTTCACCTAATTCTGATCCGGAAAATTGAGAATGCACCATCCTAACTTAGCTGGCAATGCAAGATTAAAGGCCTTGAAGTCCTTGAAACCTAACCTACCTTTTAGTTTATTTCTCCTCATCCTATATATAGACACCCAATGCACTCTCTTCCTTTCCTCCTCATATTTCCACCAGAACCTGGATACTATTTCATCAATTAGCTTTTTCAGATTCTTGCAGTAGTCTGTATCCACTCTAACAAAAAAGACATAGTCATCCGCAAAAAAGCTATGAGTAATATCAGGGCAGCCCCTGGTAGGTTTAATACCCCTCAATTCTCCCCTCCTCAAACCCTGATCAATTAATTTGGATACCACATTGTTCACCAGAATGAACAGATATGGGGATAACGGGCCACCCTATCTAAAGCCTCTCTTTAGGTCAACATTAGAAACTCTCTTCCCAGCTAACATAACAAAGAACCTAACTGAGTTCAGAAACTAGAGAATCCTATCAGCCCATCTATTATCAAACCCCATTTTCAGTAGTATGGCACAAAGAAAATCCTATTCCACCTTATCATAGGCTCTGTTCATATCTAGTTTTAAGGCTACCTCCCTATGACCCTATCTCTTATTTTTCATGTGATGAAAGACTTCATGCATTATGACTATGTTATCTTGGATTAGCCTACTTGGTATAAACGCTCTCTGGCTTTCATCTATTACTTCCCTTAACAGAGGCTTCAATAAATTGGGCATTACTTTTGAAAAGCTTTTATATGAAAAATTACATAAACTAATAGGCCTATAATCATTTACAATTTCAGAATAGTCAACCTTAGGAATTAAAAACAAATCAGTAGAATTATTTTGATGCAAATGAAAACCATTTTGGAAATAATTCATGAAAAGGTCATATACCTGCCCTCAAATTATATCCTATGCTTTCTGATAAAACAGTCTCATGTACTCACCAGGGCTCGACGCCTTTTGTCCCCCTAGTTGGAAGAAGTGATACCTCATTTTCATTGGCTTCGGTAGAGTAAAAAAGAGTTGCAAAGTTACTCTGGAGTTCAGGATTTGAACTCGGAGCACTTGACTTCCAAAAATACTTATAAGTTCCCTAACCTTAACCTAGGATTTGAACCTAGAGCTAAGAAGGGTAAAATTTTCTCAAAACTCTTTTCACAATTTTCACTAACTCGTTATGACTCATCAATTTTCCCATTTATTATATTTATTAGAGTTGTGAGCATACCTCTGCCAACTTTATATAGTCCCTTACACATACACATTTCGCTAGTGGTAGGAAGCAGAACTACTTATTATCTACTATTCATCTACTAGTTCATCTTTACAACATATACATCATTTACAATTCAAATATTCCAAAATCTTTAAAACATCCACAAAACATGAGGAACTAGACAATCATAAGGCTAAAACCTTTAGCATCTTGGCCTCTAGTCATTTCCACTTACCATTTCCTTGCCCCTCAAGCTTCCTCCTTGTACTGAAGGTGAGTTTTAAGGAAAAAAGGTGAGAATTGAAGGAATCTTAGTGGTAACACATGTCAAACATATAGAGATAACAATACAAAGCATGCTTCTCACTCATCAATCAACAAAATTATCACAACATCATTGAGGGAATTTAATGTAATTCCTAAACTAATGTAGCGCTAGGCAAGTTACTTGGCCCCAAGGGGTACCCGCACAAAGATAGGCCTCAGGCACTGCTCGTGCAATTATGAACATTATATTGGCCTGAGTGTCAACCCGCGTAAAGATAGGCCTTGGGTGATCACTCCGCATAAATAAAACGTGTTAGACATTTTGTGATGATTTCAAACAACACACAATGCATGTGATGTCATATGTAGATAAGTTACTACCTGGTTGCTCTTCTTTAGCAACTTCTTCTTACTTGTTCAGCTTGCGCAAGTTCTGTCTCCTGTTCGGTTGTCAAGTCTTGAAATCTTCAAATATACCATAAATGAGTCATTACTCATTCATCCACAATTCCAAACTTATAACATTGGTAAACTTAGCCTAAAAGTGCCAAATTACCAAAATACCCTTAGAGACCTAGTTTACACCCCTCGTAGGTCTTACTCCACTTCACGAAAATTTATAACTTAGGCTAATCCTACATAATTTTGTGTGTAGAATCCATTTTTAACCTCAGATTGGTTAAAATCAAGCCCAAATGATAAAAATGCCCTTGACAGCCCTTAGTTAGAGCTTTTAAAGGGTAATTCGGTCATTTTACTTTATGGGGCTTTTCTCACTTTGTGGTCAACATAGACCCTACACAATTTTGCCTTCTAAAATCAATGGAAGAATTGAAATTATCAAATTCATACTCATTTACCATGTCTAACACAGGGTAGTTCAATAGGATTCCTAAAAAAGTTGTGTCGGTTTGTCGTTTTTCTTTAGCCTAATCACCTCTTTTCTACTTATAATCACAATATTAGCTAATTTAGACATTCATTGGACTTGATTTGGAGACACTGGTATATTAAGGTCTCATAGGTTTTCTTGAATTATCTTATACCAAAACAACACAATTCAAGCCAAGAACAACTTCAATAGCATTAATCAAGCAAGAGGAACAAGTTTGGGAAGTCATCTCTTGATTTCCACCACTTTCTCTCTCTACACATTCTACCTCTCTCTCTCTACAACTCTTGAATCAGCTGAAAATCCATGGTTCCAAGGGTGGAGAAGTGAGGATGAGAGGTTATGGAGGGATTAGGTAGCTTAAGAGACAAGGTAGCAACTTCTTACCTTGATCTTGGATGAACCCTAGCACCTCCTTCTCTTCACCGTCTCAAACTCTCTGTCACTCTTTCTCATTCAGTTTTGATCATGAAAATGAAACTGAAGAGAGGAAAGAATGATGATATATTAAGAAGGGCTTATTTAATTAATGCATATATAAGCATCTCATTGGCTAATAAAAACTAATTTCTCATTTAACACCATTTCCCTTCATACTCCCTTCACTCCAGCCAAAAATAATGAGAATTAAAGAGGGAACTATTTTGATCTCCAACTATCTCATTGCCATCTTGTAACTTATTGACCAAGTCTTTGACTTTTGACTATTTGACCATACTTGACAATAATTCACAAAAATTGGTTCATTAATGATCAAGTAGCCATTTTACTCTTTCTAATTCCCATTTAACTCAAATTTATTGAGAATATTAGGGAAAAATAATTATTTCCAACTTTATGGCAAAATTACCGTTTATCCTCTATATTTTATGATTTACCGTAATAAATCATTTTTTGCTCATTTCTTCAGCTTAACCCTATTTTGACACTTACATGAGGCCATCATTCATGTCATTTAATTTCTCAAATTTTGGTTACAATAATAAGCCCTTAATTTTACATTAATAACCTATTTGTGTCCTTATTTGGCTGAATTATGTGTAACCATCAAATTGGAAAATTCCACAATTTCATGCTTACCACATTTCACCATTTTATTCCACTAATATCACAAATATACATATAGGGAATTTTGGTGAAAAATGGGGTATTACAGTTCTCCCCCCGTTCAATAAATTTCAGGTAACGTCTTTGCATGTCTTCTTCTGCTTCCCAGGTTGCATCCCTTGGCGATAGTCCCTTCCAGACCACTTTCACAAATGGTATGATATGATGTCTGAGCCACCTTTCTTGTCTATCAATGATTTTCTCAGGCTTAGCCTTATAGGTGAGGTCATCTCACATATCCACATTCTCATATTCAATAATATGCTGAGGGTTTAGTTGGTACTTCGTCAATTGTGAAACGTGAAATACGTCATGCAATTTACTCAAATTCGGGGGTAGAGCAATTCGATAAGCTACAGGGCTAATTCTTGACAATATCTCAAATGGTCTAATATAGCGAGAACTTAACTTCTTCCTTTTTATTACTCTTTTAACACCAGTAATAGGTGATATCTTTAGAAACACATGGTCACTGACCTGGAATTCCAACGGTCTTCTCCGTTTGTTGGCATAATTCTTCTACTTACTCTGGGCTGCAAGCAATCTCTACTTGATAATTTTGATATGCTTAGTAGTCTGATCTACTATATCTGGCCCATATAATCTTCTTTCTGACAATTCTATCCAGCAGAGAGGGGATTGACACTTCCTCCCATACAACGGTCTTCACACCATTGTTTCTGACAATTCTACTCTAGCTTATATTGCTGTAAGTAAACTTTACCAATGGGAGATAATGATCTCAACTTCCTTTTAAGTCCATTACACACACCCTTAGCATATCTTCCAGCATCTGTATGGTTCTCTCTGATTGTTCATATGTCTAAGGATGATAGGCCGTACTGAAACTCAACTTAGTACCTAAAGCATCATGCAAAGATCTCTAAAACTTTAAAGTAAAATGAGGATCTCTGTCAAAAATTATACTTTTCAGCGTCCCATAGAGTCTCACTATCTCCTTAATGTAAATTTCTGCCAGGTTATCGGGAAAATAGCTAGCGTTGATCAGTGGGAAATGTGCTGACTTCGTAAAATAATCAACAATTATCCAATTCGTATCATGATTCCAGATTATGGGTAATCCTACAACATGATCCATGGTTACGCTCTCCTATTTACACTCTGGAATCTCAGGACTCTGAAGCAATCCTGGCGGTTTCTGACGCTCAATCTTTACCTTTTGATAGGTAAGACATCTTGCCATATATTCAGTCATATCTTTCTTCAATCTGGGCCACTAGTATATCGATTTCAAATCATGGTACATTTTTACCATCCCTGGATGAAGGGTATAACGAATCTTGTACACGTCATCAAGGATTTTCTGCCTCAGATCATCTTTTAGTGGAACATAAGTTCTTTTCTTATATCAAACTAATCCAGTTGGTGACAGATCGAAATCCCAAGTCTCCTGTTGTTCAATCATAGCCTTGATAGACTTTGCTTTCTCATCTTATATTTGAGCTTCTGCAATCTCAGTCTTCAGATCACTTTTCCCTGAGCTAATACCATAACCAGCACAGAAGATTTGATTTGTCAGATTCAAATCTCTGAAATGTTCTATCAATTTTCTCTCTTGTATTATCATAAATGCTATCTGCACCGCCTTCTGATTAAGAGCATTAGCAACGACGTCAGCTTTTCTTGTATGATACTTAATCTCCAGGTTATAGTCTTTTAGAAACTCCATCCACCTGTGTTGTGTCATATTGAGTTCTTTTTGATCATACAGATATTTAAGACTCTTGTAGTATAGTTCAACAGCCACCCCATATAGGTAGTGTTGCCAGACTTTCAGTGCAAACACAATTGCCGCCAGCTCCAGATCATGTATGGGATAATTCAACTCATAAAGGCTTCAGCTGTCGAGAGGCATAGGCTACCACTATGCTCTGCTTCATCAGGACATATCCCAATCCCTGCTTACTAGCATTACTATAAACCACATAGGTCAACTCTGGATCAGGGATAATCAACACGGGTGCAGTTGTCAACCTCTCCTTCAGCTCCACAAAGCTCTTCTCATAATAATCGTCCCATATAAACGATTAATCTTTCCGCGTGAGCTTAATCAATGACAAGGAAATTTGAGAGAAATTCTAAATGAATATCCGATAATAGCCCACAAGACCTAGAAAACTGTAAATCTCCACCACAGTTTCTGGCCTCTTCTAGTTTAGCATTGCTTCCACATTACTGGGATCCATTGAAACCCCTTCTTATGAAATAACATGGCCTAGAAATTTAACTTCTGCTAGCTAAAATTCATACTTGCTTAACTTTGCAAAGAGTTGCCTTTCTCGCAGGATGCTCAGCATAATTCTCAAGTACTCTTCATGTTCTTCTCTACTCTTATAGTATATCATAATGTTGTTGATAAAGACTAGCACGAACTGATCTAAGTATTGACGAAAGATACGATTCATTAGTCCATAAATACTACTGGTGCATTGGTTACACCAAAGGGCATTACTAGAAATTCATAATGTCCATACTAGGTTCTAAAAGCAGTCTTTGGTATGTCTTCTGCCTTCACTTACAGCTAATGATACCCTCACCTTAGATAAATCTTTGAGAATACACTTGCTCCAAACAGTTGATCTAAAAGGTCATAAATCCAGGGAAGTGGGTACTTATTCTTGACGGTTACTTTGTTCAACTCTCTATAATCAATACATAACCTCGGGGTTCCATCTTTCTTCTTAACAAATAATACTGGTGCTCCCCACGATGACAGAATGGGTCAAATAAACCATTTTTCAAGTAATTCTTTAATTTAACCATTTTATATAGAGCCATTTGATATGGAGCCTTTGATATAGACCCCACTCCAGGCATAATCTTCATTACAAATTCTACCTCTCTTTCCAGATGCACACCACGAAGGTCATCTGGAAATACCTGTGGAAATTCTCTTACAACTGGAATGTCTTTCAGGGTCATTTTCATATCTACTTACACGGAAAGGAATACAATGTATCCTTGGCACCCTCTTCTTAGGCATTTTTCAACTTCAGCCAGTAAAAGAAAATTCAGATTGACATCCCCATTATCATACTCCCGCTGAATAAGATATATTATCCTCTTATTTTTGTAGTCCACTAGCACTTTATTTTTCGTTAGCCAGTCAAAACCCAATATGACTTCAAGTTTTTGAAGCAGCAAACAAATCAAGTCAACCGTAGACTCACGTCCCTCAACATTTATCACGCAATTCAGGAAAACATCAGCAGTCAGAGTCTTGATACCCATTGGCGTCGATACAATCAAATCAAATAGCAGTTTATGCACATGCTATCCTAGGCGCTTAGCACAATCATAAGTAATAAAAGAATGACTAGCACCTGAATCATTCAATGCTAGTAATACGCTACCATTAAGAAAGATTTTACCTTAAACTAGCTCGAGGGACTTCTTTGCTTCTTCTTGAGTCAAGGAAAATACTCCGACCTGACTTCTCTTTCTGGGCTCAGCAAGTCATGGTGCTCCTCGTTGAGGACAATTCACTTCCAAATGGCCTAGCTTCTAGCAAGCATAACAAATCACTTGACTTATAGGAAGATCGCGCCATCCTTCTGAATGACACTTGCCACACCAAGCACATATCTGTGACATTGGGGGTTTCCGACAGCTACGGTTTCCAGACCAAAAGGGCTTTTTATTACCTCCTCTTTGTGGAACTCCTTGTCCCTTTTGTTTCTATGAGGTATCCCCTTGACTATGTCCACCTCTCTGACTAATACTCTTATTAGCTTGCACTCTTTTCAAGTTCCCTTCCGTCAGTCGGCATGCTTCTATAGCCTTACTGAACTTTTTGAATTGTTGGGCCACCACTTTCTCTTCTATCTCAGGCTTCAGCCCCCGAATAAGCATATATGAGCTCTACTTCTCATCATCCTTAATTTTCAGATAGGAGGAATAATGGGACAGTCGTATGAATCGAGATAGATAAGCATCAAATTAAAGTTCTCAGTATCCCATTGTTGGATTGCTAAAAATTCATTTTCTTTTTCAATTCTCACCGACCTTGGGAAATACTTCTCGTAAAACTTTTCTTGATACAATTCCTATGTCAGAGGGATATTCCAAGCACATAGTAGCAATGCTGTATTCTTCCACCAATTGTCATAATCGCCTACTAGCTTATAGATTGCCATCTTGGCTTTCATCTCCGTCAGGCATCCAAGTACCTTAAAAATCTTTTCTAAATGATTTATTCAATTCTCTGCAGCTTGTGGATTAAATCTCCCCTGGAATGTCTCAGGCTGATATTTAATAAATTTAGGCATCCAAAATTAACAACATTATCCTCTGGTTCTTGAAAAATGGGGATTTATGAGCTCACCTCATGTGATTGCAATTGCTCGTTACTAGATGATTGTTCTCTGTCTAGATTCCCCTCAAGATGATTTCCTCCAAGGGGATTCCCTTCCGGGTTATTCCCTTTAGGGTTGTTTCCTTTAGGTTGCGCCTCATTCGCATTTTGTTGTTTACTTAATTCCCTAACTTCTTCTCGTAAGTCCTGGATCATAGTTTGTTGCTGGGTCAATATTGTAAAAACTTGTTGCATCAGGTTAGGCTCCGCGTTATCCTATGGTTTGAGATTTGGTGGTACATTCCTCACTAGTCTACCTCGTACCATTGTTCCTTTTCACTATTAATAAGGAACATAACATTAATGCCACATCATCACATATATGTACATACAAACTTCCTCAAATTTTAAATACCAATATACATCAATTATATTCATTCAAGCAACTTGGCATTTATATTACAGAAAATACGTTCTACTATAGAAATTAGTTATATGTACAATAAGTGGCTTAACATTTACATCAAAAGTAAGCTATGCTGTCTTACTGAGCATACCATTATCCTTCTATTCCTTGTGCATATTAAACACTATATACAAAATCATATACTCAATAAAAGGTAAAAACTCAAAAGGACCCATAGCTATGATTTCATTCTTTTTCTTGATACCAAGAAGTGAAATTGGGAAGATAGGCTAATGTGGTTCAAATCCAAACATCATCGTCCATCATTAGCTCAAGCTCCTCTCTTTGCTCATACAACTTCTGCATTAAATCAAAGAATGTTGTATAGTGGGTTGTGGGAGTCAAGAAATCCATAAAAGCTGTCACATATAAACCCTTCAGTTGCTCCCATAATTCATCATTTTGGGTATGGATCAAAAGCCAACTCTTGTACCGGGGCATTTGACTCCATAGCTGAGTCTGGATGTTATACACTGTCATCCGGCTGTACATCGTTTGTGTCTACCACCATAGCTTCATCTCTAGCAATAGGACCAAAGAATAGTGGCCACTTGACGCTTTTTCTGCGTGTATGTGCCATTCTTGGTCTACGTCCTATTCTATTGAGAATTACATAAACTCTACCTTCTGGAATATGCTCCTCTGGTGGAGGTTGATTAACAAAAGGAAGTGAAGGTGATCAACTCCTTTGTCTCTTACTGTCTGACCCACTTCTTTTCTTGATAGCTATAGAAGCTGGAACACTCTTTTGATCGGTATGTCTTACTCTTGACATTCCTACTTTTCTACACACCACTGTATCAGAATCCATATTTCAATGATAATCAAATGGTGATGAGATATTCTGCAAGGAAATGATCAAAATAAGTAAAGTACAATGTATCAAAAACCCTTAAAGAAACATTACACAAAACACATTTACATATTGCTTGTTACTTCTACAGAACTCGAGTTTGATCGTATACACTCTAGTTTTGACTACACACTCGAGTTTACCCAGTGATTCTAATTGAAACTTAACTAATTCAAACACACCAGGAGGATCCCTACTAGAGTTTGACCCTTCATACTCGAGTTCTTCGAGATCTTTCCACACTCGAGTCCAGAAAGTATTGGAAAGGAAGTTTGTTCTAGAGACTTCTCAGGTACCATGATTCTATGTTGCACTTAAGTCCTTCACTATGTACTCGAGTTCTTCACAGAGATTGCACTCGAGTCTTGTGAGTTCCACCATGAGAGTTTCTGTTTGAGAATCTTGAGATTGAAAAGGAAAGACATGAACTTAAGTTCTCCTTTCCACACTCGAGTTCCCAGCCATAATTGCACTTGAATCATGAGAGTTTCAGCTTGGAAATCTTAGCCCGAAAGATTTGTACTTAAGGAAATCCAGCATGCACTCAAGTTCTTATAACGTACTTGAGTTATCAGCTAGCTTACACTTGAGTTCCCCTTTTGAACTCCTGCGTGTTTCTTCCTAAAACAACTTGATTCATGGGAAAATACCTCATACACTTAAGTTTGTCAGCACCAACTCGAGGTCTAGGCTGAAATGCACTCGAGTTCTCCCTGATAAACTTAAGTTCACCAGCCATTTTTCTAGCATAACTACTTTAAAACTTACCAAAATACCATCAAAAGCTACAAAATAGGTTTACACTTAATGTCAATCTTCCACCATATCCTATCCCTATGCTTCTAATTACCACAATGCTAACAAAAGTGTAAATCTTATAAACTCAAGCAGAGGACTTCTAGTAAATACCTATTATTGCCAAAACCAACGCTCTGATACCAAAAATGTGATACCTCATTTTCATTAGTTTTGGTAGAGTACAAAAGAGTAGTGAAATTACTCGGGAGATCAGGATTTGAACCCGGCACACCCAACTTTCAAAATTACTTATAAGTTCCCCAACCTCAACCTAGGATTTGAACCTAGAGCTGAGAGGGGTAAAAAATTTTCAAAATTCTTTTCACAATTTTCACTAACTCATTATGACTCATCGATTTTCCCTTTTATTATATTTATCAGAGTTGCGAGCGTATTTCTACCGACTTTATATAGTCCCTTACACATACACGTTTCGTTAGTGGTAGGAAGGAAAACTACTTATTATCTACCATTCATCCACTAGTTTATCTTTACAACATATACATCATTTACAATTCAAATATTCCAAAATAATTAAAACTTCCACAAAACATGAGGAACTAGACAACTATAAGGCTAAAACCTTCATCATCTCGGCCTCTAGTCATCGCCGCTTACTTTCTCCTTGCCCCTCGAGCTTCCTCCCTGTACTGAAGGTGGGTTTTAAGGAAAAAGGGTGAGATTCAGAGGAATCTTAGTACTAACACATGTCAAACATATAGAGATAACAATATAAAGCATGCTTCTCACTCATCAATCAACAAAATTATCACAACATCATTCAGTGCATTTAATGCAATTTATAAACTACCGTAGTGCTAGGCAAGTTTCTTGGCCCCGAAGGGTACCCGCGCAAAGATAGGCCCTACGCACCCCTCGTGTAATTATGAACATTATATTGGCCTGAGTGTCAACCCGTGCAAAGATAAGCCTCGGGTTATCACTCTGCATAAGTAAAATGTGTTAGACATTTTGTGATGATTTCAAACAACACAATGCATGTTATGTCATATGCAGACAAGTTACTACTTTGTTGCTCTTCTTTAGCAACTTCTTCTTGCTTGTTCAGCTCGGGTAAGTTCTGTCTCCCATTCGTTTGTCAAGTCCTGAAATCTTTAAATATACCATAAATGAGTCATTACTCATTCATCCATAATTCCAAACTTATAACATTGGTAAACTTAGCCTAAAAGTGTCAAATTACCAAAATACCCTTAGAGACCTGGTTTACACCCCTCGTACCCGGTCTCACTCCACTTCACCAAAATTTATAACTTAGCCTAATTCGATACAATTTCGTGTGTTGAATCTATTTTTAACCTCGGATTGGTTAAAATATGCCTAAATGATAAAAATTCCCTTGACAGCCCTTAGTTAGAGCTTGTAAAGGGTAATTCGGTCAATTCACTTTATGGGGCTTTTCTGACTTTGTGATCAACATAGACCCTACACAATTTTTCCTCCTAAACTTAATAGAAGTATCAAAATTATTAAATTCTTACTCATTTACCACGTCCAACATATGGTAGTCTAATAGGATTCTCATAAAAGTTGTGTCAGTTTCTCGTTTTCTTTAGCCAATCACCTCCTTTTTACTTATAATCATACTATTAGCTATTTAGATATTAATTGGACTTAATTTGGAGACACTGGTATATTAAGGTCTCATAGGTTTTCTTGAATTATATTATACAAAAACAGCCCAATTCAAGCCAAGAACAACTCTAATAGCAGTAATCAAGCAAGAGGAACAAGTTTGGGAAGTTACCTCTTGATTTCTACCACATTCTCTCTCTACACATTTTGGCTCTCTCTCTCTACACCTCTTGAATTAGCTGAAAATCCATGGTTCCAAGGGTGGAGAAGTGAGGAAGAGAGGTTATAGAGGGATTAGGTAGCTTAAGACACAAGGTAGCAACTTCTTTCCTTGATCTTGGATGAACCCTATCACCTCCTTCTCTTCACAGTCTCAAACTCTCTCTCACTATTTCTCATTCAGTTCTGATCATGAAAATGATACTTAAGAGAGGAAAGAATGATGATATATTAAGAAGGGTTTATTTTGTTAATGCACATGTAAGCATCTCATTGGCCAATAAATGCTAATTACACATTTAACTCTATTTCCCTTCATACTCCCTTCATTCAAGCAGAAAATAATGAGAATTGAAGAGGGAAATATTTGGATCTCCAACTATCTCTTTGCCATCTTGTAACTTGTTAACTAAGTCTTTGAGTTTTGACTATTTGACCATACTTGACAATAATTCACCAAAATTGGTTCATTAATGATCAAGTAGCCATTTCACTCTTTCTAATTCCCATTTAACTCAAATTATTGGGAATATTAGGGAAAAATAATTATTTCTCACTTTATGGCAAAATTACCATTTTGCCTCTACATTTTATGATTTACTGTAATAAATCATTTTTCGTTCATTTCCTTGGCTTAACCCCATTTTAACACTTAAATGATGCCACCATTCATGTCATTTAATTGCTCAAATTTTGGTTACAATAATAGGCCCTTAATTGTACATTAATCACCTCTTTGTGTTTTTATTTGGCCGAATTATGTGTAATCAACAAATTGGAAAATTCCATAATTTCATGCTTACAACATTTCTCCATTTTATTCCAATAATATCACAATTATACATATAGGGAATGTTGGTGAAAAATGGGGTATTACAGAAGATCACTCGCTTGACTTCCTCTAGGTCTATATTAGCCATAAGTACTCTGTTGTCTTCCTCTGTAACTCCTTGATCTATACAAGCCATCACCCTAGAAAAGTCCCTAGGACCCAGCGTAGAGAACAATGTTGAATAAAAATTTTCAAAATGTTCTCCAATGTCCTTCTCATCTTCTAGCCATCCATCATCCCCCTTTACCCTTATGATTTTATTTCTGTACCTTTTACGAATGGTTGTCATATGAAAGAACTTTGAGTTCTTATCCCCACATTTCAGCCATTGAACTCTCGATTTCTGTGCCCAATAAATCTCCTCCTATTCCCACAACTTATCTATTTTCTTCTTCAATTCGCTAATTTCCTATGCAACTTGGTTACTCTATTCTGAATCAAGGTATACTTAAACCCTCTTAACTAGTTGGTTTATATATTTCTTGCTATTCTTGAACTCTTTCTTCCCCCAGGCACTTAGTGCTTCCCTTAGCCTATTCAAGTTACTCATAAAATCTGCTAATTCCTTCCTTTGTTCTTGAACATTCCACTTGGCCTTAATCACATCCGTCAAGTTCGGATGACTCACCCATCTAGCACCAAATTGAAACATAAGGCGGGTTCTTACATCTGTATACTCATAATCAACATAGATAGGGTAATGATCTTAGCCAATTGCTTCCAGTACTTGCCCCTTCCCTTTTTGAAACCAAGTTCTCCACTACATATTAATTACTGCCCTGTCAAGTCTGTCCCTAATGAAATCTGCCCCTTCTCGATTATTCATCTATGTATATCTGCATCCATTAAATTCCAATTCCATAAGCTCACATTTAACCATGAATCCCTAAGCTGGTCCAGGTCCCTCTGTACACACTCCCTTCCCCCTTCCTTATCAGCAGCATATAGTAATTCGTTAAAGTCCCCTAACACAATCCATGGATCTTTGGCCCTGGGTTCTGGTTCCCTAGTTCAGCCTACCATTGTTTCTTCTTACTGATCTCAATTGGGCCATATACTAAGCTCAGATTACCACAGGCTTTCCCTCTTACTTGTATATCAACCAGATGTATAATGAACCTGCTTATAAATCCTATTTTTAGCTTCATCTCGTCCTTCCACCAGATTGTAAGCCCTTCTGACATTTCTATCAGTTCAAAGTATTCTCCATGATCATACTTAAATTTCCTTCTAATCTTATTTATTTTTGTTCTTTTCATTTTTGTTTCAAAGAGGAAGACAATTTTTCAGCTTTAGCTTCCCACACTGGAATTTGAGATTGCTATCAGGGTAGTCCCAAGCCCTTGGCAGTTCTATCCTAGATAGATCATAATTCTTGGGTGGCTATGTCTAGCCAACCACCATACCTTTCAATCACCTTATCCCATCCACTTTTCCCTTTTACTTCTATTCTCATGTCATCGGTCTGTTCTTTGATATTAAAATTAATTTGAGTCCTAGGAAGGTTCTCCACAAATAAAGCCATTCTAATTTTCTTAGACCCCCACTCCTCTCTTTAGATCCTCTTCTATAATTAAATCTAAGGTTTTCGTAATACTTGAAGCCGAACAGATCTGCCCCTTCAGACTCTTCATTTTTCTTCAACTCTGCTTCAGCTGTTCCTCGGTCTCCAGCGCTCTTAGGGGATTCTTGTTGATGATCCTTTCACCTTTTTTCTAGCGGTTCCTCTGCACTATCTTTAACCTTTCTTTTAAGAGAAACATTATGAATCCCCTTCTTAATATCCCCAATTGTTGTATGCTGATAAGCCATAATTGCCCCAGTATTATGAATCCCATCGTCATCCTCATCTGCCAGCTCTACCTAATATCTAGCTTGGGTTCTTTGGATTTGTTCCTTTCTACCAAGAAATTGTCCTGAGAAGAGATATAAACCAAGTTAGGTATATATGAAAACCATAAGTATTATTAGAACAACATAGGATCTGATTCAAAAACTTTCTAATCTTGCAAAAGCTTATAGATGAATTCAGCACAACAATTACGGATGACATCAATATCTTCTTCAGGAAAGGGATCAGCAAGATCAAACATCTGTATGTGTAACACCAAAGCCAAACAAAACATTAACTTACTAACTTAAAAACAAAAAAGTAATACAAATTTTTTGAAATATACATTTATTACCTCCTAGGTAAAATCAGTCGTGCCTAGGCTAATAATATTGTAAATTTACCTCAAAATATAAAGACCACATAAGTTGGAGCTCGGTGGTTGCCTACGGGTTTGAAAAAGAACATGATACCATCAAAGCAAGCATAAAAGCATAGCTTATGGAACACATCTTAAAGAAAATAAATATGTACTAACCTTTGGCATGATCTATGTAGGGTCTTTTAAGTCACGAACATGCCTACCACATTTAGCGTGTAGGAATGTCCGTATAGCCCTATCATCAAAATCACAAAGATTACTTATTCTGCACACAAAATTTACACACAAAAAGTAATAAAGCAAGAAAACTTACGAGTTCATGGTCTTCTTCAAGTCACTCCCCGGTTTGAAGTGGAGGGAGCATAGGAGGATGACTATGTAACTAGCCTTACACAGAATAACTAATTGCCAATAATCCCTTAAAAAAAGAGACGAATGTTAAGCAAATCTAAAGCATTATATGTGTTTTGGAATATAAATTTGATGTTTCTTACCCATGCACATAAGGAACCAAGAAATAGGCAATTTCTGTTTCATTGAGCCTCTCTGATAAATATCTATGTCTGATGGCACTAGTAGTCCCTTTCTCTTGGACTTGAACTGGGCACATGAATCCAAATTTATCGCTTTGGCCAGAGGAGACCAACTTATGATGCATGTACCTACAAAAATGCAAGCACACAAATTAAAGTTAAACAACATAATTTTTAAGATATTTACTTCCAATTGAAGAAGATACTTACATAAAAAATAGTTGGACAATCCCAACCGTAAGATATTGTCTAGGAGCGACTAGGGACATTAAATCTCCCCTATCAAGATAGCATATTGCCCCTGACTTCCCAAAAATTGAATCTGTAGGTCAACTTCTTGTTTGGAAGGATGTATTGTATGCCATCAAAATCACTTGCTGCATCACATTCAGTGAAGGCTGTGAAACTTCATGAGGGAAGGGTGCTAGACTTGGGGCTCTGATTGAGGAATCCCTAGCTCGAATAGAAACAAGGTTCTTCGGTTATGATGTGAAGGTACCCAAGACATCGCTCACAATCTTGAACTCCTCAGAATGGATAGGGACAAGTGCATCTGCGATGATAACCTCCTCAACTGACACTCTGACTTGATCATCTGTCATCTAATGGTGGTGAACAATTGATCCTAGGTTGTGCACACTCCCCCATGTAACTAACCATTTCAAAGGATCCTCAACAAATATGTCACAAGGCTCACCAATGTCCTTTCCAGGACCCTCTGATGACTGTCCAATATTACAACAACTCCCTTTGGTGCTCTGCTTATTACGATCAAGCGACTGTGCCTGGGCAGGAACGGTATCTTGTCTTGTACTCACCATGGCATATACTTCCTCTTTTATCTTGCTTAACCGTGTTAGAACTGGCTGACACCCAAGACGGGGGGTGAATTGGGTGTATGATAAGAAAGTCTTATATTTTAAAAATCTTTTCACAGATTGTAAACTTAGTATATATGGAAGCAGCAATTATGTAAATCGTATATGTTGGAAATATAAAAGCTTAGGGAAGAGAATGTGCAAACTGTGATTTATCCTGGTTCGGTCCAATCCACGATGACCTACGTCCAGTCCCCAGGCTCCTCCTGAGATTTCCAATCCACTATCTTCTTGTTTAATCAGGCACAAGAAAAGCCTTTACAAATTCACAGGAGTTACTCCCCCTTGTAAGGTTTACTCCTTCTTACAGTAAGTCGAGCAAAGCAATCCCAAAGACCTTTCTCTCCTGCTTACCAATGCAAGTCTTATGAGCAGCAACATTTTCTCCCACTTACACCACTGTAAGTCTTACGAGCAGCAACGTTCTCTACTGCTTGCACCTTATAAGTCTTATGGGCAGAAACTCTTACTGACGATTTACTCTACAACTTCCACTGTAAGGTGATCAATCCTCTCAAGGTCCCTCTACCTTGAGAACACTTGTGAAATACAGATGAAGTGTTTATAAGCTCTCTCATAGAGTGTATAAATGCTCACTGAAGTACAATACAAAATATTCTCACTCTCCTAAATATACATAATATAGAAGATGAAGTAGAGCAAAGAGTGGTCGGAGGTAGAAGACTTAGAATATCAGCATGTTCATGTTCTTATCGTATTGCCTGTTCTTCTGTGTTTGAATCCTCTCCTATTTATAACTGAGTTGTGGAAGATTACCATTGTAAACATCCATCCGTTAGAGTCTGTTGATTCATTTGACCGTTGAGCCCATTTGAATATTTTTCTGTTGTAATCCCATCTGATGCTTAGACAGACACTACTTTATTTTCGGTTGGAGTCCCATTGCTTTGCACGGTCGTTGAGTGTATTTAAATATTTTCCCGTTGATCATGCTCTGACAGATGCTTTAGCATTTCCTGTTGATCTCCTATAAATGTTTCAGCGTTGCTTTCTTTCTGTTTTGGATGTTAGTTGAATCGTTTATTGAATAGTCATGTTGCCCATGATTTGTTGTCGCTTAATATTGATCCGTGCATGCCATATGATCGGTAGTGTATAACACCTGTAAATCCACTCAGAGAAATAACCGTTAGAAAACATCACTCGGGTGATTACAGACTTCACTGGCAGTGATCTTGAAAACTAAAGAATCACTGGAAGTAAACTTGATTTCTCTAGAGGTGATTTTCAGAAGATAATATTCCACTGGCAATGATTAGCATCCCTCGAGTGTACCATGAAATCATGTTTCCTTGTTTCTGTCATATTTCTGGAAGTGATTTACAGAAGTATTTCACTGGCAGTGGCTTTGTAAGAGTAAGCATATCAGGATATTATTTGACAGAAAGTGATCTTGGTTCTTGGAGGTGATTCTGATTCTCTGGTAGTGATTTTGATTTACTGTCACTGGAACTATGAAGAGTGCACTGAGTAATCACTGACTGATGAAAGTGATATGAGGTAACTGATATTCACTGGGAGTGATTAAGAACGGTGCTGGAGGTGATCAGCTGAAATGGACGATTACTCGAGTGAAATTCATGTCACCGGAAGTGATTTTCAAAACAGTAAAATATTTCTGAAGTGATTTCGCCTTGTACTGGAAGTGATCTTCGAAAACAACATAATCACTCGAGTGATTTTACAAACAGTGAATTTTTCTTGCAGTGATTTCAAGCGCACTGGAAGTGATTTGGCAAAACTGAAATATCACTCGAGAGATATGGAGATCACTGGAAGTGATTTGGCGGAAAGCACAAATCACTCGAGTGATTCAGGATCACTGGAAGTGAAATCTGGAACAGTGAAAAATTCCTGCAGTGATTCTGGCGCCACTGGAAGTGATTTGCCACATCACTCGAGTGAATTCTGGAATCACTCAAGTGATCTGTTCTTCATATCACTTTTACTTTGTTGTTGCGTTTCCAGTTCTTCAGCAAACAGAGGTAAACTTCCAGATGACATAACTCTTTGAATATGGCTCCAAAATTGTTGTATTATATATAAATGGAAATATCTTGAAGTCTAGTTTCATATGGAACCGGTTTCAGCTCAATAGGATCAGTGGTTTGAGAGTTATAGCCAAAATACCAAACCTATTCCAGAAAGTGATACTGATATGAATGCCAAATTCGAACAATTATATCTCCAATATCTGAGCTCCTTTGATGTTTATTCTGGTGTCAAAATGATGCATTGGGAGTCTATTTTCATATGCAACTAATTTTGTCTCAATCAGAGTTGTATTTTGGGAGATATGTCAAATAACCAGACCTCGCTCAGCTGGACGAACAACAGAGCATGAAACGCTGAACATCACTCGAGTGAATTAGTGAATCACTCGAGTGATTTTTACTTTTTCCAGAATCACTCGAGTGATTCTAAAAATCACCCGAGTCATTATTAAATCACTCGATGCTACAGTTCCAAACAGTTCCAAATAGTGCCAATTGCTACAGTGACTTCTGAAATTCCCTTCTGATCAGTATTTCTTCTGGGAATTTGAATCTTGATATTCCCATTAGTTCCTTGAAGCTCTTCTTTCTCCAATCTCTTTGACTAATCTATAAAATATACAACATTAAATATAGTAGTTAGTCAATATAAGAGATAAGTATATTACACAAACTTTTGCTCTCATAATATTTAATATATATATTTGTCATCATCAAAACTAATCACATCTAACAAACCGGGCATCCAATAGTGCATTAAATGATGCTTCTGCCTCGGCCCTTGCTTCCGCCCTCGCAGTGGCCAACATACGCTCTAATTCGTCCCTCTTCACTATGTTAGAAGAGGAATTGCATGAGGAGGATCCAAAGTAATCCTTTATACCCATCTCTCTTCCAACTCCCCTAACACGGCCTGGATGCTCACATTTTCCAGTAGCAATATTGAGAATATCATCCTCCCCTCCGGCTTGAAGGATCCCTCGGTTCTCTTTTTTTGAAGTTCCTCCTGTGAGATATACAAATAATACACATGAGTAATGAAACATGTTTACCGAGACTTACAACAATGATACTTACAAATTTCTCACCGATTATACGAGACTGTTCACTTGTATAGGATCCACCACTCTTTTGGCGAGCATGCAACCACAACTCTTCGTGCCATATCGGAGATGGTGGAGATATCAGAACAGAAGGATCGGATTGAGATGCTTCTTCCAATCTCCTCCATTTCGCAGCCAACAAGTCTTTCTCGGCCTTTGCGAATCCCCTTTATGACATTGTGTGGGGGAAATCATTCTTCCTGCCACTCTCTTTTGCTTTTTGCCTTCTTGCCTGTGAATAAGAAAAGGGAAAAAGGTTTCAAACAGTTAAGAAAAATGATAAGTAAATAAAGTACAAAACAAGTAAACTCACTATAGCCTCTAGAGTAGTCTGAAGCCTAAAAAACTCCTACCATGTTGCTTCATCGATATATGAATACTTGCTGCAAGGAGTAGGATGAGGCCTACCAGCTGGCACCTCTATATGCACGTAATTGTTGGCCAGATTCATTTTAAACTTCCTCTAGCACTCATAACAATACGTTTAGTCTTGTTATACAAGATCTCACTCTGAGGAACGTCATAGGTGAGCTGTTATTCATGAATCAAAGGAGTTAGTGACAATAATGAAACAAATTTGATAATCATTACATACAGAGGGAACTTTATACTTGAATAGTGTCCCAAATATGCTGCTTAACTTTTTTGTCGACATTCCTCCACTCCTCTATCAATATTCTAGGCTTATTCCATGCGAGGAGGCCGACAAAACTCCTATATTGGCTTGCATTAGGCCCGATCAGTTTCCAATATTGATTGAAATGAATCGGTATCTTCTCACCAGCTGATCGACTTAGGGAAACATCCCTCAACCGTATGGTTGTCCTACCCCTCCGTCCGGGCTGGTGATTCGGCTCACCTTCACTCTATCTCTGATTGACACTATAAGGCTCACTATGCTGAGCACTAGGTGACACCTGATCCTCTGCTGTATGATGCACCGGGTTTGTTATTGTACTGTTCAGAAAAATTGTTAAGTTAGTAAGTTATAAAATAACTATATATATAATATGCATATAACTTATAATGATAATTACTTTAAATAGATAACTAACTTTTAAAGTAGATTTATAAAGAGATATCATCCTATATCCCTTCACGATGATCATTTCTTGTGTCGTGTTCATTATCAGCTTCATCTTTTTCGTTCAATGCAGGAAGACCCCTGGAAAAAGAAGGAGTCTCAACAAGATCATAATTTGAACGACTTTCCTCTTCAATATCAACGATCCTTTTTCCTTAGAGAGCCACAGACCACATTTTATTTGCTTGATCGGTAATATAGAATACTTGTTTCGCTTGATCTGCCATAATGAAAGGTTCATCTCCAAAACTTCTGTTGTTCAGATCAACTAATGTAAACCCTAACTTATCGATCTTTACACCATTACTAACATCAACCCACTTACATTTGAAAATGAGAATTTAATTTTAACATAGTCAACCACCCAAATCTCGTCAATAACCCCATAATAAGGTATGTCTGCCAATGTAGGGTTCTTATCTTTCAAACTAGAGAAGTGCATAGATTCAACCACTAACATAACACCACTGTTCTGGACAGTACTCCTATCATCCAGGGACTTTGTGTAAAAGGTATAACCATTGATCACAAACAAAGTCCAACTTATGACATCAAACTCAGGACCACGTACTAGCCATTTAATTGTATCAGAAACACATTCTTCTCTGTCAACCTTGTGTTTAAACCAATGTGCAAAAGTTCTAGTATGCTCCCTAATTAACCTTTGTTTAGTCATTCGACTATTCGCTTTCCGTACAATTTCTTTATGAGCATTTATGTAATCTTGAATTGCATCAACATTATTCAAAATGTACAATTGGACTTGTTGTAAATCATCAGGATTCACACTTTTGACTGTAGCCCCACGCCTACCCCCTTCTTCATCATGTCGTTTAGGTAAGCCAATATGTCCTACATTTGACAAATAATGTAGACAAAATTCTATGGCTTATTCAGAAACCTATTTCTGAACAATAAATGCTTTAGGTCAGTTAGGGTTCTTTACATATCCTTTTAGGATTTTCATAGTTCTTTCAATTGGGTACATCCATAGAAAATAGATTGGCCCACACAATTTTATCTCCCTCACTAGATAAACAACTAGATGTACCATGATGTCAAAAAGGGAAGGAAGAAAAAGCTTCTCAAGCTGGCACAAGATCAGGTATCCTTCATTTTCCAATTCCTCCAATCTTTCCATCTCAATGACTTTACTACAAATCGCATTGAAGAAGAAACAAAGTCTGGTCAATATGTGTTGAAGATCATATTCGGTAATGCCTCGAATAGCTACTAGGAGTAGTTGTTGCATCAAGATATGACAATCATGAGACTTCAGCCCTATTAACTTCAAGTCTTTCATCGACACAAGCTTCTTAAAATTTGAAGAATACCCTGAGGGAAATTTGATGCCATGTAAGCACTCACAAAAACTTCTTTTCTCATCCTTAGACAAAGTATGAGAAGCTGGAGGACAAAAAGTTCTCTTACCATATGGCATCGGATATAAGTCTGCCTGTATTCCCATTTCTTACAAATCTAATCTTGCCTTAAAGTCATCCTTAGAACTACCTTGTATGTTGAGTAGTGTCCCAATAATACTATCACACACGTTTTTCTCCACATGCATGAAATCAATACAGTGTCTCACATCAAGATTCTGCTAATATGGAAGGTTAAAGAAAACAGACCTCTTTTTCTATATATTTTTTTCATTTCGACTCTTCAAAGTCTTACCGAAGATGACATTGATATTTTTCACCTTTTCATACACTTTCTCCCCAGTCAATACCTCTGGAGCATCTTCAAACTCTTAGCCACCAAAAAAGGCCTTCTTTAATCTGTGATATGGGTGGCCCCGTCTAAGGAATCTCCTATGACCAAGATAAACAGTCTTTCTTCCATGTTGAAGCTGATGGTAGCATGTGCCTTCTTCACAAATCGGACATACTTTGTGGCCTTTAACGCTATATCTTAACAATTTTCCATAAGCAGGGAAGTTGTTTATAGTACAAAAGATCAAGGCTCGCATTTTAAACATCTCCTTCTTGTTTGTGTCAAAAACATCGGCACCTTCATCCCACAACTCTTTCAAGTCTTCGATCAGGGGTTCTAAGTAAACATCTATGTCATTTCTGGGTTGTTTTGATCCCAAAATTAACATAGACAACATGATGTACTTTCGTTTCATACATAACAAAGGAGATAAGTTGTAAATTACCAACAGAACAGGCCATGAACTATATATACTACTTAGGCTACCATAAGGATTCATACCATCCGTGCTAAGCCCAAGCCTAAGGTTCCTAGGCTCTTTGCCGAAGTTAGGAAATAATTGATCAATTTTCTTCCATTGAGAAAAATCAGCTAGATGTCGAAGCTTTCCATTGAAAATCCTCTCATCCGCATGCCATTTCAAATTTTTGGCATCAATTTCATTACCAAACAGCCGTTTGAACCTCGGTATGATTGGAAGATACCACAACACTTTTGCAGGGGCCTTATTTAATTTGTACCTAGGGGTTTCACATATCGGACACTTCTCTTTCTCTTCATGCTCTTTTCTGTACAATATACAATCATTAGGACATGCATGGATCTTTTTATACTTCATCCCTAGTAGGCACAATATTTTCTTAGCATCATAGTATCGGCAAGGTGGCACGTTATTATTTGGAAGCATGTCCTTAAAGGCCTCAAGTGCTTCTGAAAAACTCCTGTAGCTCCATCTATGCCATGCTTTCAAGCTTACCAATTTCAATACAGCTTTCAACAATTGGTATTTTGTGCACCCCGGGTACAGCGGCTGCTCAACATCACTGCACATATTACTATATGCATATGATTGCTCAAAAGCCTCTTCTCCTACATCACGAATAATATCCTCTATCCGATCATTCAGATCTGTGTCATTATCATCAAAGGTGACTCCCCCTTGTTGAGCTTTGCTTGAAATTCCTATTTCTTCACCATGCCATACCCATACTATATAACTCTTACAAAATCCTTCACAAATTAAATGTGTATATATATCTGCAGCACTTAGTCGCTTCTCATTCAAACATTCTACACAAGGATAATAGAACATCCCACTATCATCATTACCAGAATTTATTCTAGCAAATTCTAAAAAATCCCTCACCCCATTATCATACTTAACACTAGTTCGTTTAGCGTTTATCCAACTACGATCCATATATTGCAACACCTTTTTTTTCTTCTCTTCTGTATATTAACTCCTCTAGAAGAGGCAGAAGTATGATGAGAGTATGAAATCATTACACTCATTAATTTATCTAGTTTAACAGAATTCTTCATCAGAATTCCTCATAAGATGTAATTACAGTCTATTCCATTGTCTTCATGTAATTTTTCCCCATTCACGTAGTTGTTATTTCTATTCAAGAGACCACTGGAATTACATCTGATTTTGAAAACATAAACAATGAAATTTATAGATTCAAGAAAGAAAATGATTCAATAGATTCAAAACATGTTCAAGGTACCACTTCAACAAATTCAACAGAAAGAAATTATAAACAGCACAATTACATCTTCAAAATATTCAACAGAAAGAAATTGATATGCAAAATGCGAAAAGCCAAGAAATTGTGATTGAACAAATTCATAACATCCAAATTTGTAAATCATAGACCACAACATCAAACAATTGTTTACTATCCAGTAATAAAACTACAAGCCAGTGCCAACATTTATATGAAGAGTTCTTCAAAATCATTTCTGCAATTAAAAATCAATTTCACTAAATTTTGCTATTTATTGGAAGAATTAACTGAGACAAGGAGACATTACTCTTACCTAGTTGTAGTGACCTTGGATCGTGGCTTGAGGAGCAGGAGGAGCTGCGGTTGCAGTGGATGGAGAACACGCAGGAGATAATGGTTGTTTCGTGGATACAGGTCAGGGGATGAACGAAAAATGGAGAAGGAGGGGCAGCAGTGGTATTTTAAAACCCGTGGGTTGAAAGCAAAATGGAGAAGGAGGGGCAGCGGTGGTATTTTAAAACCACTTGGTTGAACGGAAAATGGAGAAGGGAGGGGCGGCGGTAGCAGCAGCCAGAGCCAAGGCTAAAATATGACCGGAGAAGATGGAGAAATATGACCAGAGAAGAAGCGCAGAGCTAAAATGGAGCATTCGCGGCTGTGGAAGGATTGAGAGGAATACGAAATGAACGCTGGCTAGGTTTTAATACCGCAATTTTAAGGCTGGTTATTTAAATAACCGGCCTTAACAGGGCTTAAAAGTTATCTAATTAAGACCGGTTATCAAATAACCGGTCTTAAATATCCTAACTTTAAGACCGGTTATTTAAATAATCGGTCTAAAAAAAATTCATTTTAAGACCGGTTATCAGTACAACCGGTCTTAAAACGCTATGGATTTTTTATTTACATTTTAATCAGATATTTAAGACCGGTTATTTAAATAACCAGCCTTAAAAATAAAGGGATTTTTAATTCATTTAATTACAATTTTCTTTTGAGATCGGTTTTTTAGAAAACCAGTCTAAATAATATTTTTAAGACCGGTTATTTAAATAACCTGTCTAAAAGGTTTCTATTAATTACAAAATTACCATCGCGTATTTCTTTTAGACCTTTTCCGCAATAACCGGTCTAAATGATATGGTCTAAAAAGGCTATTTTGCACTAGTGGGCCTGCATTCTTCTATATACGCCTTAACCTACTACTCAGTATTTCCGATCACATCTGACAACATAATGGCCGAGCATACCATGCTGGTGTCGAGGGAAAAACCCTAGCAGACTCTCACTTTATGAGAAAATGTTTTCTCCCTTTTATGATTGATCAGACTTGAGAAAGACTTAGGTTGATTGTCATACCGATAGAGTAAGTTAATAATGTGAGTGGTGATATTCTTTGGTAGATTTTGAACTAAAGCCTAAAAATAATGAAAGTTATATCATATAGTAGGAACCTATGACAGTTGCGATTAATCAGCATAGGGCAACAAAATTGTTGCAAGTTAATGGAGAGAAGTGAATTGGATGAAATAATACTTGGAAATGAATTATGAAGTTTATGAGGATTTACAATAGTACTCTATTTGAAAACTATACATTGGTAGTAATAAAGAAATATCATTCATACCAGGGAATTGCCTTAGAAGTAAGGATGTGATCACCATGAGATAAACATGGTTTGAATGAAGGAATGTACTCTAAATCTAGTTACTAAAAATCTTTGGAAATAAAAGATGAATGGTTGGACTCAAAAAAATGGAAGGAAATGATTGGAGAAACAAATAATGAAAGAGAGATCCTTATAGAAAGTAAATAATAGGAACTTATGTTATATTGATGATTATGGTATGGAATTTTAGGGACAACATTTCTAGAAGGAGGGGAGAAATATAACATCCTAATTTTTTTAATTTTAGGATCTAAGTAATATTTACATGAGATTAATTTATGGAAATTAAAATTTATCATTTAATTACTCAAAATGAAAGGAAATTTTCTAAAGTGAAAATAAAAATAAGTAATGAAAAGAACGAAAAAAATATTATATATATATATAAAGTACATTAATGGTGGGGGAGTGTCAAACTCCTTACTATTTTGACATTTATCAGAGTATTAACGTGTAGTTCAATGGTCATACAGAAATAGAAAAAATATACTGATATAAAATTCTTGATTTCATTACAGGAAATCCCCACAGGGTTTGTATATAATACAAAAAAATCCCAAAATTACACAGAAAGATCAATAGATAATCAACAGAAGATTTCTTGATCAACATCGGATCTTTAACTGCCAGTATCTGCCGATTTGTCCTTTAAGCTGCTTCCACTAGCTAAATTAATTTTTAATTATGGAAAGGGTAAGATTCAACCGAATCTCAGTAGCAACATTCTATCAATCATATAAAATGCAAAAGATAAACATGCAATGTAACATTTATGATGCAACAAATAATAATGTTGTGCATAAATCTGTTAATGTTCAGGATCAAAGCAATGATTTTGTCTGGATTAAAATGATCGCTTTATCCCTACTTGCTTATCAATGATCACATTGTAATTCTTCTTGGCATTCAAATACAAATAACTATTTGTACCCTACTAACCTTACTGTATGCTCAATTCAGGATCATATGCTATTATGACCACTACATGCTACAATATTCTAACGCAGATGCCATTCTGCCCGTACTTGCCACTGGCTTACCTAGGCTAGGCACCTGCCGGCCCTAGATGTACTTATACTTTTTCCCTCATAGTGGTACTTATGTTTTTCCCACACCCAGCTCTAGGATACTTTCCGCTATACACACTTCATTGCATAGAATATGGCAAACAATAGATATTAACAATCACAAAGAATAAGAGATATAGAGTTACTATCTCGATTCCTTTCCAATTGCCTAGCTACTATCGGTCCTTTAATTTTTGTCTGGCACAGACAAATGTCCAATTCTAAAAAATCCCCACATTTGTAAAAAATGAATTATTTCTCATTCATACCTTATTTTAAGCTCATATAGTTGGTTATTTTTACCCTTAAAGCTCAAGGTAATTATGTTATGCCATTACTTTTTCTTTTAATTTCGCATATTTACTGAGGCTAGTAGAATTTTCATCAAATGTTGAAAATTCATATCCTTATGTACACATACCGAATTGCAGTGATTTTAAAGGCTAGGTGACTCTTTTTAAGTCTATTTTCAAGAAATTTTAGGATTTGTGAGTTGAAAGGATGATTTGAGGAATAGATAAATTCTTGTCAAGGAAACTAAAGTGAGAAATCATGGGGTTTTAATTATTTGTTATTTACTATTTTATTAGTTAACATTATTATTAATATTACTAACATATAATTGTATAGTTATTGTAGAGAGAACTTGAATTTGGCTTGTTAGACTTGAATTCTCTCAAGTTTAGTTTGTGTCAAGAATTTGAGGTAACCACTTTCCAATTTACTTTGTATGTTTGTTGAGGTGATTATAAGTGTATATTGGTATTTTTAAAGGATATAAGTATATATTATAGTATTTTACATATCAGGAATGCATATATATGAAATGTATGTTTGTGAGTAAACCTTTTAGCTAAGTGAGCTTAAATTGTTTATCTTGTAATTCTAATGTTTATAATGCATAGCATTGAATGTTAAATATAAGAGAATAAATTATTGATGTTGAAGTTTGTGATGTTGAGATGTTGAATTACGTATTGAAGTGTACTAGATTGTGGTTAGATGTGTTTTAGGGAGATTTGATATTTTTATACCATGTGGTATAACCGCCACTATACGTACATTAGATTCCCTTAACATTTTCTGGACCCTTGGTATCACCCTTCCTTTGGCCAGGTTAAGGGTTAGCTCAAGAGACGTGACACCTTTCCTTTCCGTATTCAAAGGAAAGAGAACCTATCGTCTAATATGAGTTTTATAGCTTTGGATGTGCTACACCTTATAACTGTAGAGTTTGGTATAGTCTTGTCATAGAGACAAATCATGTTATGTATTTTAACATATGGGTTTTATCAGCGGTTATAAGGAGGTTATAAATATGGATGAGAGAGTTCTATGCATGTTGAATTATTTCTTGAGGTAGTATTATTTCTAGAAAAACTATTTATACTTTATATTATATGAATATATATTTCACCTGGTTAATTATCTTATAATCATTCATTACATACTTGTTAAATTTGAATTATGGTTACTAAGTCTGTGTGACTCACCCTATGGTATTATATTTTTCATATGAGAATTCAGGTATTCACTTCAAGAGGAAGGCAATTGAGGCTGGATTTGATCAAATAATCTTTTATGCCTTATTTTATTCACATGTGCTTAAACTTTAGGGCCTTTTTAGTATATTTGGCATATTTTGAATATTTTGTTGCATACTGGACCTTGTGTTGTAGCCAGAGAGCCCTTCATACTATCTTATTATGGTGGTTGTTTTACTTTGAGCTAAACCCAAATCTTTAGGTAAGTGAAATGAATTGAGATATTCATATTTAGTTAATTATAATGTTGTTATAATGGGCTGTGGTTTCAATTATTCTATTGAGGGCTTCAAATGCCCTAGCTCATTTGAGAATATAGTCGCTAAGACTTTAGGATTCAAATTGTAAATACAAAAAAATTTATTGTGATAATTAGGTGTTTAAATACTTGACTCCAAATAACCATAGTAGATGTAACACCCCATTTTTAATCACCAATATTCTTCCTATGTAATTAATACATTTAATGGAATAAAAATGGTGAATTGTGGTGTGCATAAATTTACAGAAAATTTCCAGTTACCGATTACACAACAACTCAATCAAGCAAGGACACAAAGGAGTAATTAATGACCACATAAATACCTACTATTGTAACCAAAATTGGAACAAAAAATGATATGATTAATGGCTTAATATACATGTCAAAAATCAGTCAAACCAAAGGAAAATAGCAAAAAATGATTTATTTCGGTAAATCATAAAATGTAGGGACAAAATGGTAATTTTTCCATAAAGTGGAAAATGATTATTTTCCCCTAAGATTCCTAATAATTTTAGTTATATGGGAACTAAAAAGAGGGAAATGGCTACTTGATAATTAATAAGCCTATTTTGGTGAATTATTATCAAGGAAGGTCAAATAATCAAAAGTCAAGGGTCCAAAAGTCAACAATTTGCAAGATGACAATGGGATAGCTCAAGACCAATATTTCCCTCTCTTTTCTTATGCTTTCCGATAGAATGAAAAAGCATAAAAGGGAAATGACATAATTATACAAGAAATGATATTTTGGACCAATGGGAAAGTGCCATATGTATTATAACATTTAGCTAACCTAATATATCATTAATCAGGGAAAGTGACATAATTAAACAGGGAAAAGTTGTTACTGGAAAGCAACCAGGTAGTAACTTCTTCTTACATATATTATGTGATGCCTATTAAGATTGTATATGCCAATCACTGTAACATGAGCTAGTGTCTTGGACACACCAATTTTTCATGTTGTGGTCAGGGACCCAACAGGGGCCCCAAGTAGACCAAGGGGCAAACATGTAGTTTGACCTTAGGCAAGTGTACACACATATAGTTTCGATCATCTTACATGACATGTCATTGCATATCTATTTTCACATTCTATATGTTTATAAGCATGTTGCTACTGACATTCCCTCGAATCTCATTTTTCTTTAAAACAAAATCTTTTAGCTGAAACAGGCAGCTTAAAAGACAAGTCGGTGGCTATCGGTGATTAGGGTCCCAGAGCTTTCCATTGCTGCTTTAGTTGTTTTGCTTGTACTTTAGATACGTTTAAATGATCTATACATGTGTAGATATATTTATCAAATTGGGGAATTCTCCTGAAATGTAAACTTGTACTTAATATCAATACGTTTCCGTTGTTTCTGTAGGCCTTATGAAACTCTATGCTTATCACTCCACGAATATCGAAATGTTAAAGGGTTTGACATTTTTGGTATCAGAACTTAAAGCAGTTCTGGCATTTATAAAATACGATATTGATATAGTCTTGTTTTCATGGTGATAGGAGGTATAGTAGTAGGATGCTACCTAAAAATGATAATCAGTGGAAGAGCAAGGATTGAATAACCTATGAATGAATTCATATTGATTTCTGAGGTATAACAAGCATTGGATAGCTGATGAACTTGAGTACATGTTGCGGAACTTGAGTTCATGGGTCATCTTCTGGTGAGTTTGGTGGTGAGAAATCGAGTTCATGATACTGAACTCGAGTGCATTAAGCATTTTAGGTAGTTTCGGCTAGGAAATTGTGAGAGTGCAAGACAATAACTTGAGTGTAATCGGTGGGGAACTCGAGTTTATACATGTGAACTCGAGTACACATCCTATTCTGGAAAGTTGAAAATATCTCGGGTAGAAACTCTCTTTCCAAAACTCGCAGGACTCGAGTTTGATATCCCTAGAACTCGAGTGCTGAATGTTAAACTTGAGTGCAACGTTTATCTGATGGCATTTAAGAGCTTTCTGGAATAAACTCCCACTTCTAAACTCTTAGGACTCGAGTACATGCTTGAGAACTCGAGTGTGTCATGGTGAACTCGAGTTCAAGCCTTCATGACAAGTGCAAAGTTGAAGAATCTGCTAAGTCTTAGTAAAAAAACCACTTGGACTCGAGTATGATTGGCAAGCCTTGAGTTTCTGGGTCAGAACTCGAGTGATTGAGTCTAAACTCGAGTTCAGAGGCAGTTGAATAAAATATGGAAAGGTTATTTTATGCAATGCTTTGGTGGGAGACTTTAACACATTGAGGAGAAATGTTAAGAAGCTGGTACTACTTATGTTCCCCTATGGGGACAATATCTAGCATATTTGGGCTAGATAGCATGACTCTGGTGGAGAGTGAATTATAGAGATGGCACATATATTAGGCAGTAGCACAGGCTGAGGTAGAGGAAGAGGCAAGGGCAGACATGGAAATGATAATGAGGAACCGAATGCTAGACCCGACCCGATACAACAATTGATGGGTATGATGCTAGAACAATAAATGCATTGAATAAACTTCGAAATGAAATGAGAGAAGGGTAACAAAAGCAAAATGCCGATAGAAAAGCTCATAATAATCCTGATGGACAGGGTAAAGGTCACTTATAGCCTCTAGAGCCTGAACCAGAGGTGCCAGAGGGTCCTGCTGTGGAAGTTGACAACGTGCAGACTTGGGTCACTCGTTTGAACCAACATCAGCCAACCATTTTTAAAGGGAAGTTTGATCCTGAAGATGAAGAGAATTGGCTATCTTATTTAGCAAAAATCTTTAGAATTTTAGAGTTCCCAGACAACATAAAAGCCCGTCTAGCAATCTATAAGCTAGAGGGTGATACTGATCGATGCTAGGAAAGTACTGAAGAAATTCTACAAGCACGAAACATTCCCCTAATATGGGAGGTGTTTCAAGAGAAATTGAACAATAAATATTTTTCCTGATCAGTGAGACTGGCTAAAGAAACTAAATTCCTGACTATTCAGTAAGGCGACAAGGATAGTTTTGATGAGTACCTGGCCAGATACATTCGCTTATCTAGATACTCCTCTTACTTGAAAGTCTGTGATGGTGAAGGATAGAGTTTGGACATGATGATACGAGGGCTGAAGCCAGAGTTGAAAGAAAAATTTGTTTCCCGACACTTCAAAGAATTTCATAGGGCAGCGGAAGAATGTTGTGTCAAAGAGCATAATCTGTTGGATCCGTATACCCATAAAATTCCAGTAACAAGAACACATCCGGTGGTGGGAACTCTACACATATTTGCTAATGTCAGAATGGTTCTTTGAGTGGGGGTAATAATAAACCATACCAGCCTGACCACCATAGTAACGAAAGACCCCTTGGAAATAATAATGAGCTAAAAGAGGCTAAGAATTGTTACTAAGGTACACGGTTTCAAGGATCAGTTGGATGTCATAGGAGATTCATATGGAACTCCTACCAAATCATCTCTACACTATTAGACCTCATACGAGGTGATGAAATAACAAAGCAGCTCAGTAGGAGCCATTATGAGCAAATGAATCAAGTGAGTGGGGTCACAAAGTGACATATAACTTTTAAGGATAGCCAGAGAGGTTGGTAGTAGCACTCGTGCTGATTATCCCACATCACAATATGACCTATGTGGGTATAATGAGGAACCGTGTGGTGTTCAGCAATGAAGCAGTCCCATCAGAGTATGTTAATCAACCCCATGTCAGGATACACCCCTGATATAGCCAAAAAAAAGTTTTGGTGCACCAGTGAAAAGCATAAGTAGCCCTATAGTGGAGAGGCGGTGCGTAAAACATGCGGCTGAGGCGGTGTGGCCAGCAATATTACATCCTACGTGATGTACAGTGATATTACCCATGTGAACTTGTGTGGTTTGTAGTGACACAACCAGTATGGCCATTACGAGTTTCTAGTAATGCCATTTGGGTTAACAAATACGCCTGTAGTATTCATGGACTACATGAATCGAATTTTTCATCTATACTTGACCAGTTAATAGTAGTCTTTATCGATGACATACTGATATACTCCCAGAGTAAAGCAGAGCATGAACACCACTTGAGAACTGTACTGAACACGTTGAGGAGTAAGCAACTCTATGCCAAGCTGAACAAATGTGAGTTTTGGCTTTCAGAAGTTAAATTTCTAGGTCATGTAGTCTCACAACAAGGGGTCTCAATAGATCCAAATAAGGTGGAAGCAGTACTGAACTGGAAGAGACCAGAGACAGTATTTAAGATACGCAGTTTTCTCGGTCTCACAGACTATTATCGATGATTCATACTGAACTTCTCCAGAATAGCTTTGCCATTAACTAAGCTAACACAAAAGAATCAACATTTTGTGTGGGACAATAATTATGAGGAGAGCTTTACCGAGCAGAAACAAAAGCTAAAGACTGCACCAATTTTTACAATCTCAGATCCACAATCAACCCTCGTGGTTTACACAAATGCTAGTAGGCATGGATTGGGGTGTGTCCTAATGCAGCAAGGCTATGTTGTAGTATAAGCATCTCGATAATTGAAGCCTCATAAACAACGATATCCCATACATGATCTTGAGTTGGTAGCGATCGTATTCATACTAAAGATCTAGAGACACTGCCTCTATGGGGCGACCGTAGAGCTGTACTGTGACCATAAGATTTTGAAGTATCTATACAATCAAAAAGAGCTCAACATGTAGCAGCATAGGTGGATGGATTTACTCAAAGACTATAATCTGGAGATTAAGTATTATATGGGTAAAGCCAATGTCGTAGCAGATGCATTGAGCCATAAAGTAGTGCATGTAGCAGTCCTTATGATTCATGAGTATAAGCTAATTAAGAACTTCCAAGATCTTAACCTATCAAACCAGATAATGATTAAAAAAAGATGTTAGTCAAATAGAGAATGATCTGAGAGCGGAAATAGAAGAAACTCATAAGCAAGATAGGCGTGCTTAATCTATAAAGAACTTGATTGCAAAGGGAGAGACTTAGGAGTATGACTTATCAGTAAGTGGGCTAGTCCGATACCACAAGCGGATATATGTTCCACCATAGGAAGAACTAAAGCGACAAATCCTGGAGGAGGCACATAAGAGTAAATACACTTTCCATCTAGGAGCAACAAAAATGTACCAAAATCTGAAGTCCACACATTGGTGGCCAGGCATGAAAAGGGATGTGACAAGGTTAGTTGCTCGTTGCCTTACTTGTCAGAAAGTCAAAGCTGAGCATCAACAACCTTCAGGGCTACTACAAAACCCTGTAGTTCTTGAGTGGAAATGGGAGAGCATCACCATGGATTTCGTAATAGGATTACCAAGGGTCTGAAACCATGATGCCATATGGGTAGTAGTAAACCGATTCATGAAGCAAGCTATTTTCTCCCAATTAGCATTCATTGCTCTCTCTATAAGCTCATAAACATCTATATTAAGAAGCATAAAAAGGAAATGAAATAATTATACAAGATCAATATTTTCATCTCTTTTCTTATGCTTTTCGGTGGAATGAAGAAGCATAAAAGGGAAATGAAATAATTATCCAAGAAATGATATTTTAGACTAATGGAAAAGTGCCACATGTATTAAAACATTTAGCTAACCTAATATATCATTAATCCCTTCATCTTTCCTTGCCATTTTCATGCAAAACAGAAGCAAAAAGAGTAAGAGAGAGCTGCTAAGAACATGGAGAATATTGAAGCATACCAAAGCTAGGGTTTTCCAAAAATCAAGGTAAGAAGCTTGTAACATTGAGGTTTAAGCTTCCTAATCCTTCTATAACCTCTTCTAATCACTTCTTCTCCTTTAGAACCATGATTTTCAAGAAAAAATTCCAAGAGGTGAGAGAGAGAATTCAGACGTTAAGGAGAGGGAAAGAGGAGGAATCAAAAGGCAAAACCTCCAAACTCGTTTCTCTTGTTTTAGTTGATGTTATTCGTGTTGTTCTTGTCATAGTTTGGTTGTTTTTATGAAAGATGGGTGATGAAACCTAAAGGACCTTACTATCCAAGTTCCTCTAAACCATGTCCAATGAATGTCTAAATAGCTAATAGTATGATTAGAAGTAGAAATGAGGTGATTAAGTAAGGAAAAACGAGAAACCAACAGAACTTTTATGAGAATCCTATTTGGTTGCCATGTCTTGGACATGGTAAAGCAAATAGAATTTGATAATTCTGATTCTTCCATTAGGTTTATAAGATAAAATTGTGTAGGGTATAAGTTGATGATGAAGTGAGAAAAGCCATAAGATGTGAAATAACCAAACTAACCTCTTAAAACCCAAAGAAAGGGCTGCCAAGGGCATTTCCGTCATTTGGCTTTGAATTTGACCAATCTGAGGTCAAAACTAGATTCTACACGTAAAATTTTGTAAGACTAGCCCAAGTCATAATTTCTGGTGAGGTCTAGGTAAACCGGGTCTACAGGGGCATTTTGGTAATTTAGCATTGTTAAGCTAAGTTAACCAATAGCATGAGATTGAAGTAATGTATGAATGAGTATCTATAGTGTATATGGGAATTGTAGGACTTGGTGACTGTCCAAAGCCTACGGGGAAAAGTTGTTAAAGGAAAGTAACCAGGTGTAACTTCTTCTTACATATATTATGTAATGCCTCTTATGTTTGTATATGTCATTCATTGTAACATGAGCTAGTGTCTTGGACACACCAATTTGCCATGTTATGGTTAGGGACTCAACAGGGGCGCTAAGTAAACCAAGGGGTAAACATGTAGTTTGACCTTGGTCAAGTGTACACACATATAGTTTCGATCATCTTACATGACATGACATTGCATATCTATTATTGCATTCTATATATTTGTAAGCATGTTGCTACTGAGATTCCCTTAAATCTCATATTTCTTCAAAACAAAATCTTTTAACTGAAGCAGGAAGCTCAAAAGACTAGTCGATGGCTACCGGTGATTAGGGTCCCGGAGCTTTTCGTTGCTGCTATAGTTGTTTTGCATGTAGTTTAGATACGTACATGTGTAGGTATATTTATCAAACCATGTAGGGAATTCTCCTGAAATGTAAACTTGTACTTAATATCAATATGTTTCCGCTGTTTCTGTATGCCTTATGAAACTTTATGCTTATCGCTCCGCGAATATTGAAATGTTAAGGGCTTTGACTATAGACTTGTATTTAACTGATTTTAACATTTTCTTTCATGGTTAACTTTTCAAATGTGTTTAGTAGAATCTTTTATAATTGTGGTAGGTTTAGATTGTAAGGTTGATCCCTTTTTCTATCAAAGTTATTCTTTAAATATTTTAACCAAATCCTTTATCCTTTGTTGATTTAATCAATTTTTTTGGAATAGTTAATTGTACCGTAAATAAGGTGGTTGTTACAAGACTAAAATCAAAATGGCATATGAAAAATTAGGATGTATAATTTGATCTATTTCTCAATGATGTAAGTTTTGATGTTTTTTATTACATTTGGATTTGGATTGGATTGATTTGATTTATACACTTTGAAATTTTAATTTAATGTTGTTAATGGAAAATGGAAGGATGAGAAGGGGAGGGTAAAAAAGAGAAGTCTCACACCATTTTTTTTTCACTCGACGAGAATAGCCTCTGAATGAATGTATGCATTTGACTTAAATTTGTCATAATCATGAACTATCTATAGAAAACTCATGATCACCCATAACACTTCACATCACCTGGACATAATTTGACAGTAATATGAATAAAAAATATATTTCAAATATGATAAATAAAATAATATATTTAAAATTTCATTTAAAGACCATTATATTCGTATATATTTAAATCACCCTCAAAAGGACCAAGGGACAAAACTAAAATTATGTTTTAAGGATAAATAACTAAACTAAATGCCCTTTCATCCCTTTTTACCATTAGCATTTTCTAGAATGTATTTTGAGTTAGGTGCATCTAGCACCCTAAAGTGTTTCTTAAGGTGCATTTTTTAGGTGTGCTCCCTACCCTAAACTTTTTTTTACGTATGTTAGTAGCATATATTATTTTTTGGTGCATCCAACACATTGAAGTAATTTTTAGGTGTATCCAAAACCATAAATTACCTAATTTGTTAGTGCAAAATTGCATAAAAAACTATTATAGGGTGATAGACATATTTGAAAAAATATTTTATGGATTATATGGTGATAGATGTATTTGAAAAAATATTTTAGGGTGCTGGATGTACCACACAATACTTTAGGACACTGCATGCACATGAAAAAGTACTAGAGGGTGTTGGATATACCTTAACCCATGTATTTTTAATCCTGTTTTTTATAAATGTTTCAATAATTTTGATAACTTAAATATATTTTACGCTCTATCCAATCCTTATTATATGATATTTCTAACTAATTTACATGTACCAATACAAACAGTAAAAAGTATTAAATCTGTCATATAATTCAAGTCATTTTCAATATTATCCTTATTAAGCATGGTAAACTTCAATATCTTATTAATTTAAATTATTTCTCACTACCCTTGTTAAATATTGACATATATAGAAAAAATATTTTATAAGCATTGAAACCATCAAAATATCTTATTAAAAGAATCAAAACTATACTAGTGCAGAAAGGACTTTTTACATGTGACGGAAAAGACTTTTTACACTTGACATAAAACAGGTGTAGAAAGTCTCACTTTATATACCTGACTTCACACGTCAGGTGTAGAAAGTGTGGAAGTGGGACTTTCTACACCTGACATCTCACAACATGTGTAGAAAGTCTCACTTTCTACACCTGACTTCTCACGTCAGGTGTAGAAAGTGTGGAAAGTGAGACTTTCTACACCTGACGTCTCACAACACGTGTAGAAAGTCTCACTTTCTACACCTAACTTCTCACGTTAGGTGTAGAAACTCATTTTTTGAAAAAAAAATTGTTTTTTTCATTATGCTACAAACCTATTGACATGATAATAAATAACCAAACACCTGATATAAAAACAATTACAACAAAGCTAATATGAAATATCATGGCAGCAATAATGACCCTGTGAAGTATACCGTCATTGCTTTTCTAACTTTCATCATCATTCTTCAAGTGATGCTATCCTTATTACCACTAAGTCGTTATTCTAAGTGTCACATAGATTCTTATAAGTATTCCTCTATTGAGATAAGATCATGAACAAAGGGAGGATATCAGAATTACAGAGAACAAAATAATTAATTCTTCAAAGAATAGTACCTATACCCATAGGTGATTTTATGCCATAAAAATGAATATGATACTGCATGAATATCTACTGAATCAAACACATCACCAAGTCTGAGTATTTTAAAATCAGTTTGCAATATAATTTCCCATTAACTTTCCATTCATCGTTGAAAAATTGTCTCTCTGCTGATCAATGCATGGCAGCGTAATCTATTAGTATTAAATATCGCATAAAGCTAAGAAAAAGTAAGAATGTGACTTGCATATCAATTGTGCCATTGACATGATTCTATTATTTTCCTCACCAACCAAACTACTCAAAGGATGCAACCATCCTGGCATCTAATTCGACTAATAAAAACAAGCTAAGGTCCACTTTGTTCCTTTCCCTCTTAAAATAAGAAGGTTCTAACTATTAAGCACCTGCTCATAGCTCAAGGTTATTGTCCTAAATTCCTTTTACACATGCTAAACTTAATGCCACATTTTTGGAAAAGTTTCCTGTGGAAAGTTATTGGTCAAGCAAATAGAATATAAATAAGCATGTCAAATCATATTAGCACTTTATGAGCATACGAATAATTGTCTGTGGTCTAAAAAGTAAGGCCAAAAACCTAAACTTGCATAGCCCTACACTTAGAAAAGCACAAACTATGAAGGAACAGAACAGTAATGACAGATAAAAGGTAAACAACACAATACAGGGTTGCAAGCTTACTTCCTTAAAGCAGCAAAAGCTTTAGCCTTTTCTTGGGGATATCCAGAGGAATAGAAAGCAATCCAGCAATCACATACTAGCTAGCTGAAATAACAAAATGCTTTAAAATTAGTCCTCATAAAGTGCAATCTTCGAGACCCATAAGTGAATGGCAAAAAAAGTTTTTGCCTATTAAGTCACATGATCAAATAGCATATAAGGTTAATGCTGTCATGAGCCATGTGTCACAAAATCCTAAACCTATATGATGAAACTCTTACTATAGTTGCATTAGGAGCTCACAATGAAGTTGAAGCAAAGAGAAATGATGATGTACCATTTTTCCATGGCAGGATAAAAGTTTCATATTATCACTTATTCCCTATTTGAAAGTAAAAAATAATGAAAAATTTTGTATGTTAAAAGTTTCCTGGCAATGCATTCATATAGTCATATTCACACTGTAAGCTGGACAGGAAGAGAGAAGAACAACCGGCAATACAGGAAAATTTTTTTACTTCTTATTCTTTTACAAAATAATAATATCAAAACAACATATAATTTCCCAACAATTTCCTTCCAAGTTCTTTATTGTTGTGACCCCATATCTTCATGAATCAATAAATGCTTACAAGAACCACTTTAAAGCAAGGCCTAGTTATAGTGGGAATAGGACTCTATGAAGGGATTGCGAGGAAACTTTTAACAAACAAAATTTTTCAATATTTCTTATTTTCAAATTGTAACTTCAAGGATTTAAGCATTCTTCCTATCTACGATGTAAAGAATAAGTGTTAGACATAAGGTGATTTATCTTACTCTACTGTTGAATCCTGCATGCAAATGAAACTAGGACAGAAGCTAACGTGTCTAACTAGCCAAAACATGTTCAAATCAACACTATTCAGAACTGAAAGGTATATATAGTTGACAAGCACCATTCATCTTTTGAATGAAGTAACATGTTTGCTTAACCAGGAAATGTTAAAATCACTTAGTTATTTCAACAATCATTCAAACCAAAGACTTGGAGACCAAATGGATATTGAACATGTTGATAGCTACTGATTTGTTTCAACCTTAGAAATCGATCAGCACTATAAATTTGCAATAGTAGAAAGCCAACTGGTTGAGCAAATCATTGAAAAAATATTTCCCATATTAATCAATATTAAAGCATAATGGAAAATGTGTATGTTACTTTGGTTGCAGCATTGAAAGGAAAAACAAAGATCATATTTTAAGATTTCCACATACAGTGTCAAGTGGTAGGCAAATAATGGTAGCAGTTATTAAGGTTGATAGTGGCCACGTTAATAGGAAAGGGCAGTATGAATTTCTTGTTTACATCGGTAAGAGGGAATTAGGGGTAATTAATGTGAAGAAGAAAGAAAGAAACACAAAACCCATGTGAAATTGAGGTGGATATGAAACAAATTGGCAGGCAAACAGGTAAACACTTACTCAGGCAGAAACAATTAAACCTCACACTCATACTTGTTCGGCATTGTTTCACCAGCATTTGTGATGATTCTTTTCTTTTTACCCATGGGAAATCCTCTGTTTTCTATGAGTGAGAAGGGCAATAGATTCACTATCTATCTACAACATTTATGCATTTGAAGAAAATATAGATTAAGGAAATAAAAGTGCAAGGAAGTAAAGATTACGGAAAAGAGGAACAAGTTCTAAACTGGTGCAAAGATTAAATTGTAAAGTCATACCTTGAAAATCTGAAACATTATACTGAGAGAAGGCTAGAGATTGAAAGATTGGCGATTGAATGGAATCATATGAATTTTCTAGGAATAACCTGCGAGAGAGAGATAGAGATAGAGAGATTGATAGATGAGAATGTCATTTTTTCTGGCAGGTTTGAGGGGAAAAGAAAGGCACGGGTTTTATTTTTTTTTAAATAAAAAATTTATCACTTTCTACACCATTGGGGTCCCAACCGGTGTAGAAAGGTTTCTACAAGGGTTGGGAGCCTAACCTGTATAGAAAGTGGTCATTTATTTAAAAAAAATTAAAAATTTTTAAAATTAAATTAAATGCATTAATATTAAAGGAAAATTATTTTAAATTTACTTTCTACACGTGTTGTTTTTTTAACACGTGTAGAAAGTTCCTTCATCGTCATATATTTATGAAAATTCCACTGGTCACACTTTCTACATGTGTCATGTTTTGTCAGGTGTAAAAAATAGGTGTAAAATCTATATTTTGTACTAGTGCTACCTTTTAGAAAATGTTTTATAAAAGGGATTGGAGGAAATATATTCTTTTTTTATCAATCTAATCTTTTTTTCTTGGTATGCATGCAAGAATGAGGTAAACTTGACTAACATATAGCACTAGAGTAGTACATAATACCAACCAATCAAATTCCAAATATGTGTTGCATGTATAAAATACAAAACCTTAATGAATCAAAGCTATAAATAGATAATTTATTTTTAATATTGTGCACATTCATCTCACAAGACCACAATATATAGAAGCTAGGATTTAGGAAAATACTATGTACTAATAATAGTTAGGTCTCAACTAATTAATATTATCCAAGCTCATGCACACTTCATTTTCAAGCTACACCATAATTCATGTGTTGCTGCACTCACAACAGATTTTTCTTGGGGAGAATTAAAAATGGATTATCGAAAAAAATTATTGAAAATAGGGGTTCATTTTGATTTCTTACCATTATATTATCAAAAAAAGGAATTACAAAAAAATTGGCTAAAATATACATAACTCCCAAACTTGGTTTCTTAAGCTTTAACTTAATTATGGATGTCCTCTCTCATTTAAAAGTTTAAAAATGATACCCTCAAATTTCAGATCTTAATCCCCAAACCTCTAACAGTCAAATTTAGCGGAATGTAAGTTATGTCAAACTATTTAAAATTATTAGGTAGATGATGTGTAACTTTTTTTAATTTATTAATCTATCTTAAATTAAAATCAAAATCCAAAACTTTATTTAGAAGGACAATTTTTTTGATTTTACGGGTGTCAATCCCTAGTTGCCATCGTCTTTATTGTATAGTTTTTCTCTATCTTGAGTTGTTCCCAATGTCAGCCATTACCTCTTTCATTTTCTTTTCCCTTATCAAACATGCGATAGGGTTTCTCTTCTTTTTTGTTTTACCCTCTTTTCCTTTCTTTCCCGTAGCTTCTCCTCCCTCCTTCGTAGACCTCTCTTTTTTTCCCGTTCTATTTATCTACTCAATACATACATACGATCCTTGTTATACATGTTGGATGAGGCATGGGGAGACAAGTAGTTGGGTAGTTGAACATATATAAAGTTATACATCACTTGATTTTGACACAAGTGCATTTGACACCAACTACCTCAATGATATGGCCAAGGCATTTGAAGAGGACCTTTGGAATTGTCCTAAAATGATGAAAACTTTGAAGGGCGATGCGGTGAAGCCATTATATGAGAGGTGCACTGACTTTACCTTATTAACCACTGTGTTGATATAGTACAACTTGAAGATGAGAAATGGGTGGCTTTATACAAGCGTCACAGAATTGATCCAAGCTTTAAATCTAATGCTACCGACCGAAAATATGCTTCCATCCAAAACATATGCCTAAAGAAGATGTTGTGCTTCATCAACCATAGCTACGAGAAGATGTATGTTTTTCCTAATGATTGTGTCTTATTCATGAATGAATATACATTGCTAATTTATTGTCCTATATGTAAGGAGCAACACTACCAATGGAACGGGAAGATGATGTTATGTTATTTCCTAATTATACCTAGATTTAAACTTCTATATAGCAATCTTAAAGATGGAAAAAATTTAAGGTGGCATGCAGATGAAAGGATAGATGATGGCATGCTTCGGCATCTTGCTAATTCTCCAGAAAGTAAGAAGTTTAATTTGAACCACCCTAAATTTGTTAGAGATGATAGGAACCTACGCAATGCACTAGCTACTGATGGGATGAAGCCATTTGGGTTTGAAAGCAGTACCCACTGTACATGGCCTGTAATATTGTTTATATACAACCTTCCTCTATAGCTCTACATGAAGTGCAATTAATCCATGTTGTCCATGCTAGTCTTGGGGTCAACAATCCTAAAAATGACATAGATGTATACTTGCTTCTACTAATTGAAGACTTGAAGTGTTTGTGGGATGATGGGCTAATGGTGCATGATGTTCAGGAGGAAGAAACATTCAACTTGAGAGTCATGCTCTTTAGAACTACTAAGACTTTCCTACATATGTTAATTTATCTATATACAGTGTTAAAAGCCAACTTGGATGTCCTATCTATGAAGAAGGTACACATTCAATTAGATTAAAGCATGACATAAAGAATTCTTACATGGGACATTGAAGATGGTTGCTTTAGGATAATCCTTACTGGTATTTAAAAAAATATTTCAATGAGAAATCAGAAGAGGGCAGGGCACCTCAACCTTTGACTGGTGAAAAAGTATATGAAAAAGTGAAAGATATACAATTTCTATTTAGCTAACCTTTTGCAAGGGATGTCGGGACAAGCAAGTAGAAGAAGAGGTCTATTTTTTTGGCTTGTCTTATTAGGGAACTTTGGATGTGAGACATTTTCTTAATGTTATGCACGTTAAAAAAATTTGTGCAAAAGTATTGTTGGCACATTACTTCATCTTCTAGGGAGACCAAAGATGGCATAAATGTTAGGCTAGACATGGTTGAGATGGGAATAAAGGAAGAATTAGCACCAGAGGAAAGGGGAGCCTCTACATTTCTTAATTTTGAGGCTTACACACTATCAAAGAAAGAAAGAAAAAACTTGTTTTGGTTAGTTCCTTACTTCAGAGAAGGTGCTAAGAGGTTACTTTTCAAATATCAAATGACTCGTGTTAGTGAAAAACTTGAAACTAATGAGATTAAAATCTCATGATTGCTGTGTCTTGATGGAGAACTTGATTCCAGTGGCTTTACAGGGTATCTTGCCTTATGAAGTATGAACTACAATCACCAAGTTATGTTTCTTCTTTAAGTCAGTAAAGTAATAAACCTACAAATATTGCCAAGGTTGCAAATCCAAATTTTAGCCATATTATGTGAGCTTGAGATGTATTTTTTTTCCAGCATTCTTTGACATCATGGTTCACTTGACAACTTACTTGGATAGAGAGATACAACTTTATGCCCCAACCTATTTAAAGTGGATGTACCCAGTTAAACAATTAATAAAGATAATTAAAGGGCTTATGAAAAGCGGAGTCATTTAAAGGGTTGCATTATTGAACGATATATATGTGAAGAGACCGTCAAAATTTTCTGCCACATACTTAAAACATGCAAGCAATATTAGGCTTTCTTTGTCTAGACATGAAGGAAGGATTGGTAGGGAAGGGATCATAGGTAGGAAAGTTGTGACCATCTCAAACCAACAGTTAGAGCAAGCACCCCTATATGTGCTACACAACTCTAAGAAGGTTAATGAGTATGTGTGCAACCATATGCATCAAACTTAGAGGTAAAATCCCAAAAATGAAGAAAGTTGGTATGCCAAGCAACACAATAAACATTTTATGACATGGTTCAAAGATCATGTCCTTAGCAAGTATAAAATTGATCCTAAATTACTTTCTAGAAAATTGAAGATTTTAACATATGGTCCAAGCAATCAAGAGATGTCTTACTTAAGCTACATCATCAATGGGTTCACCTTCTATGCTAAAATGCAAGATGATCAAAGAAAAATGTAAAATAGTGGTGTTACTCTTATAGCTAACACCATACATGTATCGAGTTCCAAAGATAGAAATCATATCTATGTGAAGATGTCATACTTTAGGGTGATTGAGCACATTTGGGAGTTGTACATTAGAATATAATACCATGAACAGACTATAGGTGGTGACTTTCATCAAATACTTCCAGTTATACCAAAAAGTACAAATGAAATTAAACCCATACCATACTGGCTAGTTCGGCCTGAAAACTGGCGAACCAATCCTTCAACCAGTCCTGGTAAGTCATCAAACTGCTCACTCAACCGATTTTCCCTTTTTTTAAAAGAATTAAATATTGACTTTAAGTCTAAACAAAAAATGCCATCATTTTCTATTTTTTATTTAATTTTAATTCTAATTGAATCCTTAATTCTAATTGAATTCAAAAGTTAAAGCCCAAATGTTTAAAAGGAAAAAACCCAAGCTTCTTGGTTGCCATTTTCATTCACAAGTTAAAGCCCAAATGTTTGGGGTCATTTTTCACTTCCGATCATCATTCACTGCTGGTCAGAGGTACATTTTCACAATTTATAGAGATAAAGCTTTGGGTCACTGAATCTTTAGGTTTTCAAGCTTGAATCTTTAAAGAAAGCTAACTTGGAAGTTCCTTATCATATGCAAAATTGGCTTACATCCAACATCTGCTATTGATTTACCATTTGGAGTATGCAATATAAATCACTTTGTCTTGTACTTAGACAGGTTATCTAGTGATTAGAAACTTTTAGAAGTGCGTCAAGAGAATTTATCTGGAAAATAAAAAAGAAACATCATAAGACTTCTCTTACAAATAATGTTTAACATCTCCGATGACCAACCTTTCCTTCTTAAGATGAGATGAAAATAAGATTAATAACTTTTTGACATTAACTTTTACTTCTTAAAGGCTTTTTTTATATCAAATCTTCTTTACCCTTGTAGCTACAGTTTGAAATTAAATACATAATGTAGTTATTAACCCAACTACAAATTAGTTATGAAATTTAGTCATTAATGGAGAAAATCATATCTAAGCAGATAAAGTACTTTGCTAAGCAAAGTGGCAAGTTCAACCTTCATGTATGGACATGATGCATAGCCACCATGAATGAAATAACCCTCCCAGCTAGCACCTTAGAACTGCTACAAATATAAATTGTAATTTTTTAAAAAAAATATATAAATTGATTGCTTTACAAGAACAAAAGTGATTATTTTTTAATCATTCATCGTGGCCATCCTTGAAGAAAAAATGTGTGGAGAAAATGTTTTGTGTTGAATTATGATTTTGTATAAAAGTTATATTTAAATTAGGTGATAACAAAGTGTAACTTATAAAAACACACCTAACTATAGGTAAGTTGCCATCGAATTTAAGGAAGAAGTTGTTAAAATTGGCGGGCTAGAAGGGCTTACTCTCATAGGTGATGTTATCACCATCACTCATGTCATAAAGTTTTAAAGGCTTTAAGTAAAACCACCATATTCCAATCTCTATGCCTTTCATCTTCCATATAATAAACCTGGTATGTCTTTGAGGCAAGAATATATGGCTTGTAATCTTTAAATTGATTGGTATGAATTTTCTAAGAGAAATCTATTGATGTGATGCCTAGTTTGTCAGTTATGTGTCCTTGTGAAGTTGTTGTATTTGCCCATAAACACTTGAAGAGTGTCAAGGTAAAACAACTTTAGCAATTAAGTTTGATCACATCAACAAGCTTTCCATAATAAGGGATGCCTTTGAACTGCATGTTGCCATCAATACTGCTTGAATAGCTCCTTATCCCAAAGACGCCATAAAATCTCAAGTTTTAGGTTAGCAATCCTTGATCTTGTAAAACCATGCAAAACTTGAAACTAGTGACATTGTATTTGTGATACCTTATTTCCCAACACTATGGTAGGGTACTAATTAGCTAATACTCACCGAATATAAACATCAGAGTTATAAAATTGCTAGAACTTTATACTGCCTCTGCTAGATATAAATATTCACATATAAACACATTCATCTTACAACCTTCATATTCATTCTTCACTTCATTTCATATACAAATCACAACTTTACAATATTCTCAAAATACATAACAGAAACTTGACAATCTAAACTAAGCTCTCCCATCGCTCGGCCTCATCTCATCGTTATTTACCTTCTCTTTGCCCCGCGAGCTTCCTCTCTGTACTGGAGATTTGTTTTGGAAAAAGAATGAGATTCACAGGAATCTCAGAAGTAACATCATTAAACATATAAGATAACACATACAAGCATGCTTCACTCATATAAAATCATCAAAAAAATCATCAAACATTATTCAATGCAAACATGCAATTCATAAAATGACTTCGCGCTAGACGGGTTCTTAGCCCCAAAGGGCGCCTATGCATAACGCATACAATATGACTTCATAACCGACATCACGCTTAACAGGTTCTCTTGGCCCTAAGGGGTGCCCGTGCAAAGATAGGCCTCGGGTCTTACTCGTGCAATTATGAACATTTCGCCTGGGTGTCAACCCAACCTTCGATAGGCCCCGGGTGTTCACTCTGCTCAATCTAAACATGTTAGACATTTTAATGATGATAACAAATAATACATATGCAAATCATGTTATATGAAGACGGTTACTACCTGGTTGCTACTTTATGCAACTTTCCCACTCAATACAAGCTCGGGCAACAGCTACTGAGGCCAAATCGGTTGTCAAGTCTTGAAATTCCCAAACATCACAAATGATTTATCACTCATCCGTATACCTTTCCAAACTCATTTCATTGGTAAATTTAGCCTATTGGTGCCAAATTACCAAAATACCCCTTAGGTCCTTGTTATCATCATTTTTCTCAAAATCATGATTTAGGCCATTCCTACACATTTTCACGCGTAGAATTCATTTCTAACCTCGAATTAGCCAAAATCAATCCCAAATGATAAAAATACCCTTGACAGCCCTTGAATAAGGTTTAGAAAGGGCAATTCTATCATTTTACTCTCCAAGCCTTTTCTTACAGCGGGGTCAACATAGACCCTACACAATTTAGCCTCCTGAATCCAATGGAAGTATTGAATTGGTCAAATTCTCATTCATTCATCACTTCCAACACAGGGAAGGGAAAATAAATTCTCAGAAAAGTTGTGTCGAATTCTCGTTTTCTTTGACCTAATCACCTTCTTTCTACTTATCCTAGCAATATTAATTGATTAGGCAATCATTGGACTTGATTTAAGGGCATTTCCATATTATGTTCATTTTGGTTTTCTTGAGTTATCTCACATCATTTGAATCATAATCAAGTCCTAAACCACTCTACTAACCTTAATCAAGCAAGAGGAATAAGTTTTGGAAGTTACCTTTTGATTTCTTGGACTTTCTCTCTCCTGGATGTTTTCTCTCTCTCTCCTTCTTGCATTTGTTTCAGCTGCTCATCATGGAGATTAATGATAAGGAGATGAGGAAGAGATAATATAGAAGGATTAGAAATCTTTCATCACAAGGTTCAAGCACCTTACATTAATCTTAGAGGATCTCTAGCTCTTCTTCGTTCTTTCGCCAAGTTCTCATTCTTCAGCTCACTCTCTCGTTCTTTAGGTCAGTTTCATACATAAATGAGCTGATGAGAATGATCATAGATTCATATAATGCCATACTTTAATTAATTGGACGTGTGGCACATTACAATTGGTCCCTAAATGCTTAATTCCATTAATTAATCACACCTCTCTTCTCTTCATCCATTTCAACCAAAATTATGTAGGGAATTATAGGAAAAGTTGAATCTCCAATTATCTCATAGTGTCAACTTGTAACTTGTTGACCAAGTAATTGACTATTTGACTATTTGACTATTTTTTTACCATAATTCACCAAAATTAATTTATTAATGATCAAGTAGTCAATTTAATCTTTTTAATTTTCATTTAGATCAAATCATTGGGAATTTGAGGAAAAATAATTATTTTCCACTTTTCGGAAAAATTACCGTTTTGCCCCTGCATTTAATGATTTTCTGAAATAAATCATTTTCCACCTATTTCTTTGGATAAACCTCATTTTGACACTTAAATGAGGCCATTAATCATATCATTAAATTTTGTGAATTTTGGTTACCATATTGGGCCTTTACCGGTTTCTTATACCCTTATTCAGCCAATTTACGCGTAATCGGTTATTAGAATATTTTTCATAAATTCTCATAAATTCATCCACATCATATTTCACCATTTTTATTCCATTAAATATACATCAAATATACACATACATGTATTGGTGAAAAATGGGGTATTATAGTATGCAATAAACCTTCTTGCATGGTCAAGAGGCCTGATTACGAGAGCTTTGAAATCTGGTAAGTGTTGGTTGCAATCACTTAGTATTCGAAGTGTAAAGCAACTTGAGAATTCTCTGTGGACCTTTTTATCAATTTTAGAGGATGTTTGTGTACGGATCCTGAGTTGACGCTTCACACAACTTCTAAATTCCATGCATGCAAGTAATAATGTAAGTGACAGTTATCATGAGATGTAAGTAAAAGGTAACAAAATATATAGAATAATATATGTATAACATCCCACTTTTTAGTCACCAATATTCCTTGTATATAATTGTGGCATTAAGGGAATAAAATGTTGAATTAAAGATCACATTAAATGATAAAACAAGGTAATTAGTGGTCACACACAACATAATTATGTTTGAAACACAAATTATAAGAAACTAGATTTGCTACTAGTGTGTTTTCTTGCGTGGCAATCTAGTTGTATGACATTTTTAAATAGGCAAATGATGTCCAATTCCTATAATATTTTCCAAAATGAAATTAGACTTATCAAGCTTTAACTTGATAGGTCATATAAGTCATTTAAAACTATACACAAAGAGTTGTATATGTTTCAAGTTAGCCAAGTGAAACTGGCAAGTTTCTATGGCAGTGTCTAAAAATGGTAATTCAGGTAATTATGAACATCTATTTGGCTAAATTATATATTTTTCCTTAAAAATTGACTTAATAAGGGTAACATAGCCTTTAGAATCATAGAAATTGGACATCTATAAATAAAGATATGAATTTTCAAAATTTGATGAAAAATTTTGTCAGCTTTTTATCAAGGTGCAAAATTGAAAAGGGTGATGGAAAAATGTATGGGAAAAATAGTCATTTGGCTAAATAAAATCAAAAGCCAATATTTTCCTCTTGTCTCATGGTGTTGGACGCCAATGGGGAAGCAATGAGGGAAATATATACTTGATCCAAATTAAAAGTAAGAAGGAAGCATTTTTGGCTAAGTAAAATGAGAAGGAAAAGTAAAAAAGTAAACACATGTTAATTACCATTAAAATATCATTTGTTAAGGAGGTGGATGGAGATATTTTAAGACATCATAATTCTCTTCCAAGAGCCCTCAATTTCATCCAAGTAAGAGGAAGGAAAAAGGGAATAAATACTTAGCTCAAATTAAAGCAAAAGGAGGCATAATTGACCAAGTTTAGAAAGATGATGAGTTTGGTCAAATATCTCTTGCTAATTAATAATTTCATATTATTATTTAAGGAGGAAAAATAGGAATAATTCAAGAAGCCCTTTTGGTTATTTCCAAGAGCCACTTTCGTCCAACATAAAGAGAGCAATTATGGTTAAGGAAAAGGTGAAGCACTAAGTCAAAAACATGTGCAAAAATCCCATTAAATAATATTATTTTATGGAAGTGGAAATGGCATATCCAAGAAGCCAATTTTGCTCTTTCAAAAGAGCCATACTTTGTCCAACTTGAGAAAGAAAGAGAGAGAGAGAGCAACTTGAAGAAAACACAAGAACACAAAGAGCAAGAGTTCAAGAGCAAGATCAAGGTGAGTTTGGGTGCAAATTTTATATGCTCTTGTCTTCAACCTCTTGTACACCTCTTCTAATCTTCACATTCTCCTTGGAAACACATGTAGCAAGAGAAAAATGAAGAGGGGGAGAGAGAAGGAGGCCATGGTTTAGAGAGGGAAAGAGGACGATCAAGAGGTAATCCAATAAACCTTGCTCCTCTTATTGATTCTTGATGGTCGTTGGTGTTGGATTAGATTTGTGGCTTTGTTTTCATGGATTTGTGATTTTGGGATGTTGAAACCATAAGGGGTTATGCTTTCCAAATCCTCATTGATCATGTTCATTAGGTGTTTGGGTGGTTAATCATGGGATTATAAGTAAACAGGAAGTGTTTAACCAAGTGGAATCAAGAAAATCCATGTTTCTCTTTAACTTCTAGATTTCATCTAAGGGCATTTTTGCCATGTTGGAGCTAGAATTTATTGTTTTTAATGATTCCATTGTATTCTACATAAACAATTTTTTGGTAATATATGTGTTTATGATTTTTAGATGAATATATATAAATCTAGAATTTTTAGAAGTTAAGAGAAGACACTGTTTGATTAGTTTCTTTAGAAGCATTTTAGTTGTAAAATTATTTTCATTAGTCAAAACTAGTCCAAAAATTATGAAACTTTGAAGAAATAAAGTAGACATGCATATATTTAATTTAATGGGTGGAACATAATTTTTGGACTAGTAGGTAAAAACATATGATTTTTCAAATTGAGCCCTATTTTTTGGAATGTAATATGGAACAGAGGAGGTTTAGCGAATTTTTGGGAATAATTTAGTTGTAATGGTTAGAATTTTATATTTTTCCATAAAATTAAACTTAAATATAATTTAATAGAACTTAGAACTAGTCAATTTGGAATTTTCTAGAATTAATTATGAATTTTCAATATTGACTAAGAATTTGGCAGTTTTCTGGAAAACTATGGAACTACACTGAGCATAATTGTACTGCACAAAAAAATGCTATAATTGTGTTAGATAACCAAAAAATTATGATTAAAATGTTGTAGTAATGCAAGTAATAACTAGTTACTTGTTAACTCTAATTTATAAGAATTGATAATAGCCCGAGCTAATTAAATCAAGCGTGTTGGACAAACAGTAGAACTGGAAAAGGAATCAGGTAGTAACTCTTTCTTTTATACACTATGTGAATATTGTATGCTTTGTGTATGCCATCTTTTGTAACATGACAATGCCGAGGGCACATGACCTAGTTGTGGTCTAGGATCCAAATCAGTTACACGACTTAAGCCAGGGTTGCAAACAGTCGTTTGGCCTTGGAAAGTGTGCACACAATATAGCATGAGTTCGCATCTTAAATAGCATGATTCATTGCATATCTATTTTCACATTTTATATGTTTGAATGCTTGTTACTACTGAGATTCACCTAAATACCACCCTTTTTCAACACTTAAACACATTCCAGTGGAAGGTAGCAGCTCTAAGGGCAAAGCAGTGGCTACCGGTGAGTAGAGTCCCAGTGCATGCAGAGACTGTTGTTGGTTATCTATTGTTGTAATTTTATTTATGTTGAACAATCTGTACGTAATTTCAAACCCTATGGGGATTGTCCTGTATTCAAAACAAGTACTTATAGAGCTCAAGTTTTATAACTTTTGGACAAGGTTTGATCATCTAAAACCTCGTCACAAAAACCTAACCAAAATCTAGCAGTATTGACCTTAGTAAGGTTGAATTCCAATTTTAGAGTTTTTAATCTAACCCTTCTAAAATCACAATCATACCATATTCCCATACAATTTTTCCCAATGAATCCATTAGAAACCTCAAATTCAGCAAAATCATATTCTTTTCCTCAGCCCTTCATCTGACCGAACAGACTCACAAGACAACAATCCACCTTTTTGTATTTTCAATCATCAACTAGTCTCATGTGCTTCCCAAACATCATATAACCACATGTATATGACCAAAGCATCATGAAACCCTAAAAGCTCTAAATGAATGAAAATAGAGCAGCAAGGAAAAGTCCCAAAAATTCAGCCAAACAACTTAATATATAGCTCAAAATAAAGCTCTTTCTCACCTCTTGCTCTTTCGTAAACTCTTTTCTTGATTCTCCAACTTTTGACTCTTGCAAGATGACTTAAAACACTCACTCAAATCTCACCATTTTTTAACATTTAAACACATTTCAGCAGAAGGTAGCGGCCCTAAGGGCAAAATGATAGCTACCGGCGAGTAGAGTCCTAGTACATGCAGACTGCTATTAGTTATCTATAGCTGTGATTTTATTTTTGTTGAACACTCTGTACATAATTTCAAACCATGTGGGGATTTTTCTGTATTGTAAATAAGTACTTAATGTCAGTATGTTTCCACTATTTTTGTATTCCTTATGAATTATGCGTTTAGTACTCTGCAAATATCAAAATGTTAAGGGGTTTGACAATATGAGTATACAATTCTTACTAAAGGAAGGGATCAACTTGATTGCAATTGGTCAACTGCTACAAACTTCATGACCATTGGTGGGCTTCCAAATTTTCAAAATTTCAATTTGCAAAGGTTCATAGCCCTAAACCGCTACAAAGTGCAATTTTTATTTTTTACATAAAGCTTATCTTCTTTTTACAACTTTTTTAACTTTAATTAAAATTCACTTCTATGTTTTATAGTTTAGATATTAGTTTGTTTTAGTTTAAGATACATTATTTATAAAAATCATAAACTTGCAATTCAAATTATATAATGACAAGTTAGATATATATAACACATATAACATGAACTGAAACATTTCTTATTTTAAGTTCAGAGTAACAAATTTTTAAAAGTAAAGAAATCCAAATATAAGTATAAAAAATGAAAAAAAAATCTAAGAAACGTCCTAATCATCAGGTGCTCTATCTGGGACGACATCACGGGGGGTAGCAAAAACAATAGCATCATAATCATCGGCATCACCTATTAGCTGCTATGTCATCTCAGAAGGATCAGGAGGTAGCTGAATGACAAATTTAGTGAATTGCAGGACCTCTAGAATCAAAAGTCTAGGTAATACCCTTTCTAATGACTTGGACAGTTATGCGTTTATAATTTCCTGTAACTAGGCCTGCTACTGATAAAAGAAATTGTCCTAGACTTGCATCTTGTCAGTCATCCTTGCCTCTACCTTAGTAGTCTCTACGTAGACCTCCTCAATAGATATCTCGCTCGAAAACCTGGTGCCAGAGGTCCCTACTCGATAGGACACAACCTCAAATGCTCTGTTCTTTCCATATACTATGCTGAGCCTCACACCTATCACCAGACCCCTACAGCATCCAAGGTGCTTAATTGGGTTAACACCATCTTTCAGAAGCATAGTGGGATCCACATTTGACCCTTAGGACTCCAGTTGGGACTCTCTCAGCTCAGTCTGTGTCTACTCAATCCGCTCCTACTTCACACATTTTATTAAACAATTATTAAGAAATTTATATAATTAAAATAAGTAAAATATATATCTCTTACAATGGCTTCCTCTACTAACTAAGAGGTTAGAGTAATGTTCCATCATTATGCGTGATAGTGAATAACTCCCCGTAGTCCATCTGTTGGTTTTCCTGCTCCGCCTTCTTCTCCTAAAAGATTTAAAATAATAAATTATGAATGCCATCTATTTTATAATATTAAACTAAAATTAATTTAATTGTAAACATACCAATTCGCTGTAGGTGACAACAAATGTAACATTCAAAACTGTGGGCTTAGAATATAAAGAATTAGTCTAAATTAAGTAAAATACTAAGCCTAGTTAAGTCAAATGTCTTAAGCATATCATGAAAAAAATGCTTAAGATCATTATAAAAATTATTAAGTGCTCAGATATATTGAGAAAATAGTATGAAATGTTATTATGGGGAGTTAAAGAAATTATAAAAAGGTTTAGTTCCCCAAAATGACCCAAATAATTTTAAAGTTAATTTTGGGATTTAAAGGCCTATTTCTTGAAAATTCTAGAAAAATAGTTAGAGGTCATGATTTAGCTTGAAAATTTCAGAGAAATTATTTTAAGGTTTGAAGAAGCTAATTAAGGAAGAAAATACTTATAAAGTATTAAGGATTAATTTATGAAAATTATATGGTGAGCCAATATAGGTTTAGAAACAAAATAGAGAAAAAACTTAGTAATTTTATTTTATGGACTCGAAAATCGGAGTTGGACTAAAGTTAAGCCAAATTATGGAATCTAAGCAATTTACGATATTTTAAATTGGATAAATTAGGAAATTTCAAGCCTTGTGAGTAGGCCCAATAGGATAAAACATACCCACATATACCCACAGACACTCTCTCTCACAACACACTCACATAATACACACATACTTACACGTTTACACACATATATACTTCCACTAAATAAAACATAACAACAATTCCCTTACTCTTCATTTGACCTATTTTGGATAGAGAAGAGAAAGAGTGATCGATAAGTGACAGAAGAAAAAGATGTCACCGAAAAATCTCACATACGACACTGGAATCTTGTCTAGGTGAGTATACTACACCTTTTTCTAACTCCATTTGGGTTGATCAGTGGTTTTTCTTGGGTTAAAAACATGCAGGAAGTTAGGTGTTTTTGAGAAAGAAATGATGTCACCATAGAAGCTTATAAAAGGCTCTTGCATGTCAAATTTAAAGATTGTTTTTGGGTCTTTTGGTTATGTAAAGTGGTTATCAAAATAGAGCATGTATCTAGGAGTATGTAGAGTTGAAATTCTTGAGACTATAATGTAAGCCCCCTTTTAGTTTAGTAAACTTCATATACTACTATTGTCAAAGTATCAAAGTATTAGAGTATCTCACTGCTCCTCTATGCTCTTACCAGTATATTGATAGATATTCTATGGGCCTCAGTCAAAAAATTTGCCTAGTTTTAATTCACTTATCACGCTTGGGTAGGCTTACCGTTTGTTACTTAAAGAAATCGGTTAAACTACGCTATCCAACACATATGTTACTACTATACTAATCTCACTATGTCCATATTCATACATACAAATACAAACTTAGACACAGATAACCAACATGACATGTGAACTAATAGCTTCTTCCTCTAGCTATTTGTAAATACCTTTTAACCCTTTGAGCTACTTGCTTCTATAATAAGTTAGTTTAGGTAAATGGTAAGATTCACGAGAATCTTAGTAGTAACAACAAATACTCATAACATATGAAAGTTCATAAAGCATCCTAAACAAACCATCATACACAAGTAGCAATCAGTAATTCACAATACTGGACCTACTAGTCCACACTGCATTGCTGGCATTCTAGGTCTTACACCATAAGGATATATCCCAGCAACTGAGCACATCGGGCCCTACTGCCTCATTAAATCGCTCAGTCTTTCAGCCTTATCCAAGGCTACCTCGATACAGTATCGCTAAGTCTTATAGCCCTATTCAAGGTTGCCTCGACACAATGTTGAACAATAAATTGTACCACTCGGTCTTATGGCCTACTTTAGGGTCTTATTGCCCTAGTACAATATCAACACATTACATAAAGTATTTCAAAAATATGGCATATACAGATAGTAAAAACATACATGCAAAACAAGACATAATATATGAGAGTAAGAGTTACTACATGTTTGTCTTTCCTGTGATTACCCTTTACTAGAAAAATTCCTTCTTCCTCGAGCTCGAGTAAATATCAAATCCTATAATTTAAAATTCATGAATATAGGTCATTACTTATACCAATTCCATGGTCATAACAAGAGTTAAGCTACTTTGACCCATTCTACTTCTTGTCCTTAACTTGTCTCTTGTTGGTTATCTTTAACTCTTCTATGCTTTATATCTAACACTTAGCTAACTTAAGACATAAGCTATAAGATCTTTCCTTTAAAACACCTAATTATCACAACAATCTTTAGATCATGATCCTAATGCTCAATCATCTTTTGAGTCACTTAAGGGGTCATTCGAAGCACAAATTAAGGACTACAAAGTTGGAAAGGAGCTTATAAGTCGATTATTCGCTACAACCAAGACATCCTTTGGCCATATCTAAATGGCATCCAAAAAAGACAAAAGGCATGAAGAAAATTTTAGGCTCCAGCCAAGAAATCATTTGGCCATAGCTAGGAAACAGTCTAAGGTGCTTCGTCACGGCCGGAACCTGTACTTCCAGATTTTCCATGTTTCATGACTTAATTTCCAAAAACCATAACTTAATCTAAAAAACTCCAAATGTGGTGGTTCAAAGTCCTATGTGAAGCTTTCTAAGTCTTATATAAAGGGAAAATATCACCCATTGCTAATTATAAGTATAAAAGTCTAGAAATCTTCAATCAACAAAACTATCTTAAGATACTTTCTAGATACAATACCTAAACTTTTACAAATCATAACTTCATCTATAGACATCCAATTAAGGCGTTATATGACTCATTCTAAAGCCACTGGACTAGATTTTATCAATCAAATTCAGACTCAAACCAGCTTGACTTCCTAGAAGTCAAATCTGGTAGCATTTTAATATCACCTTTAACTCTAATTTTTCACAATTCAATCTAATCTTACCCAAAATCATTTCCATAGGATATTCCTACACAATTCTACACGAGGAATCCATTTCTAACCTCAAATTTATCAAAAATAAATTCTTCCCTATGAACACTTCATGGCCAAAATCAACCATAAGACATAAAATCTTGATTTTGGCAATTTAACCACAAGACTTGCTTTTCTTACATCCTGTCATGCTTAAACCTCAATAAATCTCAGTTTCATATGATTAATATCATTAAAACCCTAAAATCACTGTTGACCAAAATTAGGTCAACATAACATCTCTACAAAAACTCAACCAAAATCCAAGATACCAGCATAAAAGAAAGCTTATTCTTACCTCTTGCTCTTATTATAGCTTGCTCTTGCCTTCACCAAATTCTACTCTTTTTAGACAACACTAAACTCATCCTTTCAAGAAACCAAAACCATAGAATTGTTGCTCTTGATGAGGAGAACAAGACTGGTGAAAACTCTCAAAGCTAGAAATGTGAATTCGGGGATGAACTTGGAGCAAGAACACTTTCTTTCTCTAGACTTCAAGAATTCATCCCTTCTCTCTCCTTTTTCTTTCTTTTCAAACAATTTTTGTCTTGTCTTTCTTCCCTTTTGGCCAAAATTTAAGGGTTGGGGGATAAGGTTTTAATTGTCACATGCACATGCACAACTTGGTCAAGAAGATGTCTAAGTGTCATATAAATTTTGACCAAACTTTCTCCCTTATTCCATTTGTCTCTTGGCCGACTTGCCCTCGAAGCAAAAGAGAGTATGGCACAAGCTTGCTTGCTTAGGGAGCAAGGATGGGTGTCCTTGGAGAGCAAGAGTAGACAGCCTTATGGCTTCTTTAAGAAGTCACAAATTGTAACCCTAATTTTTCATATACATATATAAGATTAAACTTAGGTGGAAACTTCTTGTAAACAAAACCAACATGTGCGTATATGCCCAAAATGCTCCATATATGTCCCCTAATGTGACGCCATGAATGTGCATAATTATGGGTATCTGATATCTTACTAAATACAAACATAGTTCTAAATTTCCAGGTATTACATATAACTTGTGATTTGTAGTTGCATTTCCATTTTTCTTCTTGTTCTTGCAACCGAAAAATAGTATGTGCACATGCATGTGGTAGCAGAAGCTAGAAATTGAGTTTTTCAATGGATTTGATTCAGTCCTTTTAAAGATTAGAGAGTTTAATATATGTATTGGGAAATATAATCAAGAAAAGCTCAGTTTAGAAAGAGAAAGGTAGAGTTTTTTAGAGTTTGTGATAAAGTCACCAATGGAAAAATGACTTTTTAGACCGGGTAAAAATGAATTTTTACACCGGTTCTGGATGAGGTCTAGATACAGCTGGTCTAAAAAGTGTGTTACTTTTTTGATAGGTTGTATAACAACTAGTCTAAAAAGAACGACATTTTAGACCTGTTTTTGAAATAATAAGTGTTAATGTTATACTTTCTAGATCAGTTATATAACAAACAAACTAACAAGTATGACTTTTTAGATAAAAAGTATGACTTTTTAGACCATTTGTTGATATAACAGGTTTAAAAGTCATACTTTTTAGACTGGTTGTACCAATAACCGGTCTAAAAAATTTTTTTGACCGGTTGAACCAACAATCAGTCTAAAAGGTTTCTTTTTTTAATATTCCTTTTAAAAATTAGCTTTACCCAGCAAGCTATTTCAACGACATCCCACATTCCACAGAAGCAACAACACATTATTACACACTATCAGAAGCAATGACAACATCATTCTTACACCCCATATTCCATAGAAGCAACAACAAAAAATCATTGAAAATCAACACATTATCACACACAATCAGAAGCAATGATTTCATTTTTCAACAATTATCATCTTTCTTCCTACCCACATTTTCAACAACAATATCAACACATTATCAACAAGCATTTTAAAACAATTTGAATCTACAGAGGTAACAATGACCCATAGTAATAATGACAACAGCAAAATCTCAACTTTGTATTCAATTCCACAAGTTTTAAAGAAATGCAGAGGGAAGATAAATTTCTTAGTATATACATAAAATTCCTCAATTTTACAGAAAAGAAAAGAGACAAAAAAGTAGAGAGGTCAATCCTTCAAATCCCAAGCCTTTATCAACATCAAACCTGTATTACCTATATCCCAGAAATTGTCCTACATAGAGACTTAAACCCAATTAAATATGAAAACTAAAAGTTATTGTTAGAATCCATGTTTTGATAATAACAAATGATAATGAATTGTTTTGCAAAGAAATAACACAGTTTAATCAATAACATTAAGTTAAATTGGTTGTTAAAATTATTTCACAAACTAACAGTTTCTTGTTCTGTAGAATGGCTTATACACTCGAGTTTTGGAAGGAAACTTGAGTTCTGATTGATGAAGAACTCAAGTTTGACAGTTGTACTTGAGTTTGGCATGGATGTTTTAATATAACTCTTTCAAGTTTTAGCTAATACTCGAGTTATGAACATTGCAGGAAGTGATCTCAAGATGATGCATCGAGTCTTGTATAAGAACTCAAGTTCTAACCTGAAAAGAACTCGAGTTATAGAAGTTTCCCTGTGAGAGTTTATGGCAGAGACACATGAAGTCATGGCAACCAGATGATTATGAACTCGAGTAAGCTAGCTAACTCCTATGAGTATAATCCAAAAACTTAGCTGTTGACTGAGGAACTCTAGTTTAGAACTAAAACTTGAGTTGTGGTATGAAGAAAACTTGAGTCTGGCACTTAACTCTTGCAAGTTTTACACATAAGCTGAGCTAGAAACTAAAGTTGTCATCAAGATCCACACTCTTTACTATAGCCCCACGTCTACTGCCTTCTTCATCATGACATTTAGGAAGCCTAATATATCCTACATTTAACAAATAATGTTGAAAAAATTTTATGGGTTCTTTAAAAACATATTTCTGAACAATAGATGCTTCAGGCTGGTTAGGGTTCTTCATATACCCTTTTAGAATTTTCATAGTTCTTTCAATTGGGTATATCTATCAGAAATATATAGGGCCACACAACTTTATATCCCTCATTATATGAACAATTAGATGTACCATGATGTCAAAAAAGAAGGAAGAAAAAGCTTATTAAGCTGGCACAAGATCTGATATCCTTTATTTTCTAATTCATCCAATCTTTCCATCTCAATGACTTTACTACAAATAGCATTGAAGAAGAAACAAAGTCTAGTCAATATGTGTTGAATATCATATTTGATAATGCCTCGAATGGCTACTAAGAGTAGATGTTGCATTAAGATATGACAATCATGAGACATTACCCTACTAACTTCAAGTCTTTCATCGACACAAGCTTCTAAAAATTTAAAGAATACCCTAAGGAAACTTTGATACCATGTAAACATTCACAAAAACTTCTTTTCTCATCCTTAGAAAAAGTATGAGAAAGCTGGACAATAAAAAATTCTCTTACCATATGGCCTTAGATGTAAGTCTTCTCGTATTTCCATTTTCTGCAAATCTAATATTGGCTTCACATCATCCTTAGAACTACCTTGTATGTTGAGTAGTATCCCAACAATACTATCACATATATTTTTCTCCACATGCATAAAATCAATACAGTGTCTCACATCAAGATTGAGCCAATATGGAAGATCGAAGAACACATACCTCTTTGTCCATATATTTTTCTCATTTCTACTCTTTGTAGTCTTACTAAAGATAACATTGATATTTTTCACATATTCATAAACTTTCTCCCCAGTCAATGCCTCCGAAGCATCTTCAAACTCTTAGCCACCAAAAAAAGCTTTTTTAATCTACGATATGGGTGGCCCCATCTAAGAAATATCTTATGGCCAAGATAAATGGTCTTTCTTCCATATTAAAGTTGATGGTATCATGTGCCTTCTTCACAAATCAGACATGCCTTATAGCCTTTAACACTATATCTTGACAAGTTTCCATAAGCAAGGAAGTAATCTATAGTACAAAAAATCATAGCTCGCATTTTAAAAATCTCCTTCTTGTTCGCATAAAAAACATCGACTCCTTTGTCCCATAACTCTTTTAAGTCTTTGATCAAAGGTTCTAGGTAAATATCTATATCATTTTTGGGTTGTTTTTGTCCCAAAATCAACATAGACAACATGATGTACTTTCATTTCATGCATAACAAAGGAGATAAGTTGTAAATTACCAGCAAAACAGGCCATGAACTATGTATACTGCTTAGGCTCCAATAAGGATTCATGCCATTCGTACTAAGCTCAAGCCTAAGGTTCCTAGGTTCTTTGCCAAAGCTAGAAAATAATTGATCAAATTTCTTCTATTGAGAAGAATCAACTGGATGTTGAAGCTTTCTATCAAAAATCCTCTCATATGTATGTCATCCCAAATTTTTTGCATCAATTTCATTAGCAAACAAGCACTTGAACCTTGGTATTAATGGAAGATACCATAACACTTTTACAAGGTCCTTATTTGATTTATACCTTGGGGTTTCACATATCAGACATTGCGGCTTCTTGATAAGTAAAATATTTGCATACTTAGTTTCTCTTATATGATGATTTTGTGAACGATATTTGAGCTTAATGTAATCAATTTGAGTGTAATTAATAAATAAATAAATAATGATTTTCTTGCAGCTATGGACAATACCGTATTAAGAAGAATTAAATAAGGTATTAAGGGGAAGTACTATTCATGAAGTTACTATTCACCATCACTATTCACTATTTTCATGGGTACTGTTCACTATTCACGAATTTACTGTATCCAACTACGGAGGGTGGAATACGGCTACAAATTCACTGTAGCAAAAATACGGAAGGTGAAAATGGGATGATGAAGTGGGTAAGGTGGAACGGCACTGTAGCAACAGCGTTAGTACTAACGTTTTGCACTGTACATTTGTATTGTAACTTACAGAATTTACTGTAGCAGTCCAAAAATAAAAGTCTATAAATAGAGCTTCTTGGTATCCTAAAATGAGGAGGAAGGAAGAGAGAGAGAGAAAGCTTCTATTTTAGAGAGAGTTGTTATTTTAGAATTTATTTCTTACAATTTTTTACTTCTTGCATGCATCCTACATGGATGGCCTAGGTAGTCTTCCTTTATGGATGGTATATGTTGCCACTTACATGGAAGGTCTTACCTCCTATATGGTAGGCTATATTTTCCATTTTCATGCATCTATTAGTTGTATTTCTATATTTTTGTAATTAAGTTTTATGCAATATTTATGATGTTTTCATTTTATGTTTGTTTTGTTTTTAATTTTATCATGAGCTAATTTTTTTTCCTAAGGTGATGACGTAGCTTACTAATGAGGAATTGAATTTTAACTTATTAAATCTAGTTTTAATTTTTCCTTCATAATTGAGTTTTAATTATTGTTCTTACTCCTTTCAATTGATTGACCACCTTTTGGATAATTTTAATATGCATTTTGAGACCGGAAGGAGATGCATGTATGTGGATCCTATAATTAAAATCATAATTTGCATATAAAATAGGAATATATTCATATGGGTTGTGTAGTCTTAATAAGTTTCATAAATCTTAATGCATGATTAATTGCTTAAATTCATATAGGAATATATTGGGTTAGCACTTAATCATAGAATTACTTGACCATGGAAGAGGCTAGTAATTAAATTAGCAAAACTCGACTATCAATCATGTGGAATAAATTAGACTAGAATAGATAAGTGATTCAATCCAAAATTTGTTAAGTGAAATCTAATCCCTAAAGCTTTTTCTCATATTTGTCTTCATATCACTTGTATTCATATTTCATCATTTTTATTTTCCAATTTCAATTACAACCAATCGACCAACTAAATAGTACTAAAATTACCAATTTGGTATTTAATGATCAATCCTCGTGAGAACGATACTCTACTCACTTCTATATTACTTGTTTACGAAAGTGTACACTTTGCACTTTCTAAATACACCATCCTACACTCGTAACACTTCTCTTTATACTCTTTTCTATACAATATGCAATCATTAGGGCATGCATGGATCTTCTTATACTTCATCCCTACTGGACACAGTATTTTCTTAGTATTTTAGTATCGATAAGGCAATACATTATCATCTGGAAGCATGTCCTTAAAGGCCTCAAGCATTTTTGAAAAACTCTTGTTGCTCCATATATGCCATGCTTTTAAGCTCACCAATTTCAATACTACATTCAACAATTGGTATTTTTTACACCCTGAGTACAACTGCTTCTCAGCATCACTGTACATATTACCATATGCATGTGATTTCTCAAAAGCCTCTTCTCCTACATCACGAATAATATCCTTTATCTAATCATCTAGATCCGTGTCATTATTATCAAAGGCCACTCCCCCTATTGAGATGCACTTAGCATTTATAATTCTTCACCATGCCATACCCATACTGTATAACTCTTACAAAATCCTTTATAAATTAAATGTGTATATATATCTACAGCACTTAGTAACTTCTCATTCAAACATTCTACACAAGGGCAATAAAAAATCTCATTTTCATCATCGGCATTTCTTCTAGCAAAGTCTAAAAAATCCCTCACCCCATTATCATATGTTTAGCATTTATCTAACTACGATCCATATATTTTAACACATTTTTCTCTCTCTTTTCTATCTTTTCCCTTGGGAAAGACAGGAGTATGATGAGAACATGGAATCATTACACTCATCAAGTATATAGTTTAGCAACTACATAACGATACTAAGTTTCAAACCCAATAGGAAGCATAATGGAGTTGTAGATTAGATATGCAGCCACTTAGAGTAAGAGAAGTTAGAAACTCTTGAAACTATAGACAAATAGTAAATGCAAAACCTAGTATCAATATAATTAGAATGTTTGCACTTAATCTTTCAATAAAGGAAAGTTGAATGCTATATGCATTATCAAGGTACACATGGCAACTGCATCTAACTTTTGATAATAAAGGTATATAGATACAAGTTTCAAAACTTGCTTTGTAAAGCTATTTAGAATTTTCATAACTTTATATTCAATTTACACCCACATAGAAAATATCATAATGTGACAATCCAATACAAGAAATTATAAATAAAATAATCTCTATGATCATTAATGAGAGCTTAAAAAATCTTCCATCAATTAAAAAATTTGAAAACCCCAACCAATTTCAAGTTCAAACTTTGCCACAAATAAGACAGTGAATGGAGTACTAACATTAGTGTGCAACAAATAAATTCAAAATTCCTAAGTCAAATAATACATATTTAACCTGAAAATGTTCATCAAAATTTCAAAATGTAACAAGGATAACAACATCAAGGGAAATTCAACACAACATTATTAATTATAGAACAATAACTCAAGAATAGATCACTAACCTGATTGAAGACTAAGGAGTTAGCTTCCAGCCACATTCATGGAAGAGTCGATGAAGGTTAAATTCATAACACTGATAAAGGAAAGTTATGGCACAACGAAGAGGAGCATACAATGGCGGAGTTCAGAAACAAAATAACAACGGTAGTAATGATGGAGGAGCAATGTGTGAAACAGGGAGGGACGTAATGGAGGAGTTCAGAAAGTGACAGAACTCATAGAGAAATGTCAACAAGAAGAGAAGTAAGGTTCATAGAGGGTAGGATTCAATTTAGGCATAGGAGAGTGGTTACGGCGGAGAATAGAGGTGATAACGAGGAGCATACAATGGCAAAGTTCAAAAACACAACAACAATGACAATAATAATAACTGGTCTAAAGGGTTTCATCTTTAAGACCTGTTATTAGTGACAACTAGTCTAAAAACTTAAAAATTTTTAATTTTTAATTTTTCATCTTTAAGACCAGTTATTAGTGACAACCATTCTAAAAAATTTTTATTTTTATTTTATTTTTTCATCTTTAAGACTAATTATTAGTAAAAACCAGTCTAAAAACTTTTACAGTTTTTTAATTTTTTATCTTTTTAGACTAGTTATTTGAATAACCGGTCTAAATAATTCATTTTAGACAGTATATTTTAAGAAGTAGTCTTACAAGTTCTTTATAATTACAAAATTGCCATTGTTCATACCTTTTAGACCTTATCTGCTATAACCGATCTAAATGTGGCGGTCTAAAGAGCAATTTTGTACTAGTGAGGTAGATGATTTCAAGCACGGTTTTGATTAGGCAAATTGTGTCCACTGTCTATGAAATTTTGTAAGAAAATAGTAAACATCATAAGCTTTAAAATGAGTTATAGAATGTATCAATTGGATATCTAGAACAAACGTTATGATTTTTGGAAATGGTTAAAAAAATTGGGAAACACTGTTCTAGATTCTGAAAATGGATAAATAGGTAAATTGCATAAGGTTAATTTGGTAAATTGTAAGTGTGATTATTTTTTCCTTAAATTAGACTTATATAGCTTTCAATCAAGTATTAAAACATAGGAATTGGAAATGTAAATTGTATGTTATGAATTCCTAAACTTTGGATAGAAAAATTGGAAAATATTGACTCTCAAAATGGACAGTCAGTTTGCTCATGGGATTTGGGAACTTAGGTCTATGAGCTAATGCAGGAAATTATTTTTCTTTTACAGAGAATTAAAAAATCTTTAAGTAGGAACTTGAACTACCTCAATTGGAGTTTTCTAGCTTAGGTTATGATTTTTCAAATTTCCTTAAAAGTTTAGAGGCAGATTTTCAGTTAGGTCTGAAAAAGACATTTTGAAGAAAATGTAATTAGTGGTGGTTTAAAAGTTTTGGGATAAGTTTGAAGGGCTAACTTAATTGAATTAAATATTGATCAATTTGAGCCTTCCCTTGAGCCTAAAATGGAAAATGATGTAGAGAGATGTCAAGAGTACATGTTTAAAAGACTGTTTTGTGTTGTTAATTGGGATCACATTTTTAGAAGTTGGAAGATTGGCAATTATGAAGGGGCTGCCATCCAAATTTTTAGCAAAATTTGTAAGTGCTTAAATGTTAAAGAAATTTGAATAGTATAAGTGTCCATCAGTTGTATGAGGATGAATGATTGATGGATTTAAATTTAGGATATTTAAGGACAGTTATGCCACTGTTTTAAGATGCCAAATTGTGGTATAAGTGCTCTAAGTTGATAATCACCCGTATGAAATGTCTAATAACCCTTAGGTAGTGTTTAGCTTCCATGGAAAGGAAATTCAATCTTGATTTAATTCCTTATGCCATAGCCCTGTTTATATGAACATGCTATAGAAATGCATTTTAGTTAATCTAAGGCCTCCAATGGATTTAAAAAATTTTTTGTGTAAAGTCCATGGAGTTTAATTGGAGGACTTGCAAACATAAATGAAATGTTTGGATAATGATGAGTGCCTTGGCCAAAACTATTTGGTGAGGTTAGATGTTTTTTTCCTAATTAGATGCTTCTAATAAGTTCAAAATGAGATTTTCCCAAAGGGATATATTAATAGTTTAGAAGGGAAGCCTTATACATGAAAATGGAACTATACAGCTTGGAAAGGGGGGTGTCAGCCAAACGGAAGAATTTTCAAGGAGATGTTGAGCAAGTTAGTAATTTAAGTAAAAGAGGCAAAGATGGAGAATTAAAATTTATTTTTGCAATAGTATTATATGAAAATTTCATGTAACGATATACCTATACATGCATAATTGATAGGAAAACATGTTTGCCTAAGCCCACTAAGGAACCATCAAGCAAAGAACCAAGAAGAGGTAACTTAGAAAAAAGAAGAAGCAAAAAGGTAGTAAAACTTACTCTTGTATATTTTGTGCTTGGTTGACTGCATGTTTATTTATCATGTGAGCCTTTAAATATGTAATATCCTTGTTTGAGTTTATGCCATGGCCATATGTATGTAATTGTAAGGTGTTGTTCATATTTGGCTATTTACATACATAGTAATTATCATTGCACATTATATATTGAGTTGATGTTTTCCTACTGAGATCCCTCCGAATCTTACCCCTTTTCTCCCATATACCAATAATAGAGGCAAGAACTTATAAAGAAAATGGCATGCTACTGGAGGAAGCTTGAAAGTGGAGACCATAAGGAAGCCATTAGTTATTGTTGTTTTGTAAATTAAGTATTTTAGTGGCTTATTGTATATAGGTGTGAGCTTAACTTAAATTATTAAAGTTTATTCAAATTTAAGGTATGCAAATATAATTTCACCAAAGGCATGTATCTAACCTCAATAAGGAAAAGTATCTGTAATATCCTGAATTTTGGGATTAGAGGCTTGAGGATAAGCTCGAATCAAGTGGACTGCTAAGCCCAGTTTAGTAAGTGTCCCTGAAATCCATAAGAAGCAGAATGGATTTGAATTCCAAAAGTTGGAATAATGCTGTCATGGTGTATCCTGTGCAGGGCAATTAGTTTGCATGACGCTTTTAAATAGCCACATGAAGTCCAAAATTTGTGAAATTTTCCACAATGAAAGTATACTTATCATATTTTCATTTGATAGGTCATATAAATCATTTAGAGCTGTACACAAAAAGTTATGTATTTTTGAAGTTAGCCCAGTAAAACTGGCTAGTTTAAGTGGTAGCATCTAAAAATGGTAATTCTGGAAATTGTAAACTTTCATTTGGCTAAAGGATATATATTTTCTTTAAAATAGACTTAATAAGGGTCACATAGCCTTTATAAATACACCAATTGGACCTCTTTACAATTAGATATGAATTCTTAAAGTTTGATAAAAATTCTGCCAGATTTCCAGCAAGATGCGAAAATGGAAAAAATGTAAGGGCAAAATGGTCATTTGACCAATAAAGCAAGAAGCAAATATTTATTTCCTTTTTCCTCTTATTTTTTCCAAGTAAGGGTAAATAAAAGGGGAATAAACACTTGACAAAGATTAAATCAAGAAGGAATGGATTGCAGCCAAGTAAAAATTATGGTTGAAAAGCCAAAAAGTAAGTATCATGAAACAAAGTCTTTACATATAAATTGCAAGGAAGAGTATAAAGGTAATATGAGACCATTCTCTCCTGCCATTTCAAGATGAAGTTATGGTCAAAAAGTCATAGGGAAAGAGAAAAAGATGAAGGCAATTAAAAGCCATGTGACAATTACATTAAAGTAATATTAGATAAGTACCAGAAAAGAGATATTTTAAAAAGGTTTTCTTTTGCCTTTCATTAGCACATATTTTGGTCAAGTGTGAAATATAGAGAGAGAGAAGGAGCTGGATGAAAAGGAGCCAAGCAAGAGAAAGAGAAAATAAGCTAGGGTTTAAGAAGGCAAAAATATAAGGTAAGTGATGGAAATCTAAGAGCTCTTACCTTCTAATTTTTGTAACACCTCTTCTAATCCCTTCTCCTTCTCGAATACCATGTTTAGCAAGTAAAATCTCAAGAGAAGAGAGAGAGGGAAGTGTGGTTCTAGAGAGAGAAAGTTGAAGAATCAAAAGGTAATCTCTAAAACTTTGATCCTCTCGCCTTATATGTTGTTGTTGTGGTATTGGTTGTTGGATTTGGCTTAGATATGTTGATTTTGTAAAATTTAGGAGATGAAACCCTAAGGGGTTATGCCACCAAAATTTCCATGAGATGATGCCTATAATCTAGATGATGCCTATAATGGGATGACACATACCACCAAAAGTCTTGTAGATGCTGCAGCTAGAGGATCTTTAATGGAAAAAACTCTAGATGATGCCTATAATCTACTTGAGGAAATGACGGCTAATGCATACCAATAGCCTTCTGAATGTCACAATTCAAAGAAGGTACTTGGAGTGCATGAGCTAGATATCCTTACAACTTTATCTTCTCAAGTTACATCTATATCCAAGAGAGTGAGCTCATTGACAAGCCAAGCAAATGCAATCAGTACTCCTCATGAAACTTGTGATCGATATGGAGGACCTCATATGAGCTCACAAAGTCAAGAGGGATACTTATCTATGCCTTTTCAGTCGAAGCAAGCTTATTACATCAGAAATCAAAGAAATGACCCATTCTCAAACACTTGTAATCCAGGTTGGCGGAATCATCTAAACTTTGGATAGAGGAATAATCAAAATGTGTTTAACCCATAAGGGAACTACCAGTAACAAGCTCTTCAACCACCAAATCCACCATAGCAGAAACTAAATGTAGAAGATGCACTGGCTCAACTAACCATGAATACATCTCAATTCATGCTAGGACTGACACAATACTCAAAAGCCATGAGCCTTAATAAAGAACTTGGAGATCTAAATGGGCCAAATTGTAAATATGTTGAATTACAGACAAATAGGTACTCTACCAAGTGATACTGAAAGAAACCCAAGAGAGCATGTGAAGGCCATTACATTAAGAAATAGGAAAGAACTGAAAGATCCTGTAATTTAACATAAGAATTATGGAGAAAAGAAAGAAAGTGAAGAAGAACAGATGGAGGAAGCACATAAACCTTAAGAGGATGATGTGATACCAGGAAGAATTAACTTTCCAGATAACCCTCCTCCATATGTACCACCAGTTCCATACCCTCAGAGACTTGTGAAGGCAAGGCTAGGCAAGCAGTTTAAAAAGTTTCTAGAGGTTTTCAAAAAGCTACATATCAATATCCCTTTCGCAGATGCTCTTGCCCAAATGCACAGTTATGTAAAATTCATGAAGGATATTCTTTCAAATAAGCGTAAATTGAAGGAATTTGAGACAGTTGAACTTACTAAGGAGTGTAGTGCTATTCTGCAAAAGACATTACCACCAAAGTGGAAAAATCTAGGAAGCTTTTGCATACCTTGCACCATAGGTAAATGCAACTTTGGAAGAGCACTTTGTGACCTTAGAGCAAGTATAAATCTCATGCCTTTATCTATCTACAGAAAACTTGGTCTTGGAGAGGTAAAGCCTACCACAGTTTCACTTCTTCTAGCTGATTGATTAATTAAACATCCTAGGGGTATCTTAGAAGATGTTCTGGTAAAGGTAGATAAACTCATATTCTCAGTTGATTTTATCATACTTGACATGGAAGAAGACCAATAAATTCTTATCATTCTTGAGATGCCATTCTTAGTAACTGGGAGAACTTTAATAGATGTGCAACAGGGAAAGTTAACATTGAGAGCTCAAGATGATCAAGTATCTTTCAAAATTTTTAAGGCTTGGTCCTTTCCAAATGAAGGTGACACTTGTTACAGAGTAGATACATTGACTAGCTGCACAAAAGACATAGTGAATGAAAGTTGCATAGATCAACCATTCACAATGGGAACGGTAGATCTATCAAAATCTACTAATCCTGAAGTGCACAAGGAACATTAGGGAATAAAATCCTTAAATTTTGACTTAAAGGCAGCTAGTAAAAAGAGACTTCTCCAACTCAATGAGCTTGAAGAATTCAGACAACAAGCTTATGAGAATGCCAAGTTATACAAAGAGAAGACAAAAATATGGCATGACAGAAGAATTCTGAGGAGACAGTTCACACTGGGACAAAAAGTGTTATTGTAAAACTCAAGGTTAAAGCTCTTTCTAGGAAAGTCGAGATCAAGGTGGTCAGGACCTTTTACTATGATTCAAGTATGGCCATATGGAATTGTGGAGATTCAAGATGGTGATCGAAAATTTAAAGTGAACGAGCAAATGCTGAAAGAGTATAATGACGGTGCACTCAATACTTTGAAAACTATCTTCAAGTTTGAGGAACCAACAGGTAAGTCCTAAATTTTAAAAAAAAATTAAAATAATAAAAAAAATTAAATAAAAAAATTTATCTTTTGTCTAGCTAAAGATGTTAAAGAAGTGCGGCTATTTGGGAGGCAATCCAAAAATTATTTTCCTTACTCTTTTATTTTTTTCATACTCACTGTAGCACTCTACACTGTGTCCTTAAATTTTTAGTTCTCATAATTTTCATGGAGGAATTTCTTACACAACTTAAGACAAGATTCCCCACTTTTCTCAATGATGTGCTCAGGAAGATCTATAGTTGTCGACTTGAAAGAATGAAGACATTCAAGCGTTTGGGCCTTCCTGAGGATGTATGCTGGATCATTGAAGCTAAGGTACATTTAATAGGTAAAATTCATGAGTTATTTATTAAACCTATGCCAGGTATGAGAAGAAGCTCTTACTCCAAAAAGAGAAGAACTAAAAGAATGAAGGTTTGTCCTAAATGCGCGAGATGGAATTGTGATCAGCGTTGTAGGAGCAAAGGTATTGTTTCTATAAATCGAGAAGATAAAATTCAATTTATAAAGGATGGACTAAGTAAGGAGTCATTGGATGATATCATTCAAACTCTTAAGACGCATCCTAGTGGTGATATTCATCATGTTCTTCTTCATTTATTAGACATATTCAACAAAGAAAAAAAGCGCTATCATCTTGGGAATCTGACGTTATGTTTACCAGTTTATAAGAAAACTGGATGGGAAGCAAATCATCGATTCATAGAAAGCGTTTAAGCCGTTACTGAACGTAAAACCAAAGGAAGATGAGAGCCATAATCATAACTACTGTACATAATCTTACTTTTGTCTAATCTGTCTTATCTTTTTCAGTAACTTTTGACTTTATTTACTCATTTTACTTAATTTCTTCGTGCAGTGGCCCACTAGTCATTCGTGTTGAAATTTTTTTCAAACATTTTTTGAAAACTGTGTGATTTGCATTTTTAGTAAAACTGACTTAGGAAAGGATAGAGTTTATACCTACAGCCCAGGAACTTGGAAGAGCATTAGCTGTTAGAAAGATTAACTTCGTCTATGGGGGAGGTATCTAGGGCCTAAGGGGAAGTGTGGCCATTTCTACAACCATTAATGGTGGCAAGGGTTTAAATGTAAGGGTGAAAAGTTGGAAAATCACATCTTTTCCTTAGTGCATTTCTACTTGACAGAACGGGATGTATGTACTACCATGCTGATGCTTTTATCGCTCTACCTAATAGTTTTGAAATGTTGGATGGGATCTCTAGCATTACATATTAGGCTAAACTGAACTTTCACAAAAAACTCATTAGGCTTGTTAATTTTTAATGGTTTTTATGATAACTTATTGTCTTTTCTTGATCATGTTGTGGAAACAGAATTCATAACCCAAGCAACTCACCATTCCATAATTTCTACATCAACTGTGGATCAACTATTGGATCAAATGCAAGCCTATGAACCTAAACCAGATCCATTGGTTAAGCAAATAAGTGGGCAATCTGCAGAAAGCTGTCAGAAGCAGAATCCAGATACCACTCTCTAGTTGTAACTTTCCTTAATCTTATGGTTTTACTCTTAGCATTTTGGTTTACTTTATTATGTGTTTAGGTCATTAAAAAAACATTTTTTAATCTTTAGAAGACATTGAGGACAATGTCTGATTTAGGTTAGGGGAGGATTATAAAAAAAAGTTTTGTAAAAAAAAGCATATTTCTCTGTTAGATAGTTAGTTAGTAAAACCATTAGATGCACGGGGTATGCATAGATGACAGAGTAAATAGTTATTCTTAACTCTTGAGACACATCTTATTAGTTGCATTTTTTTTCTATTTCATCTTATAAAAAAAAGAGGTTCAACCTAAAAAAAATTGTATAAGTGTTTTTCAATAATTTTAAAAAGTATATAAGTTTGAAGCATGTATCAATTAAGTTTAGAGATTTTATAGCATGATTGAACAATTGATTGTTGCGATTGGTGATGAATTTTGAGATTGAATGAGCTGAATTTGAAAGCAGCTGACTGTGAGCTTTTGAGCCTATATGATCAATAATGATTATCTTTATTGTGTGTGATATTCACCTATTAAGTTGTCACTTTAGAACTTGCTTTAAATCTGGTTGAAATTACATGTCACATCCACATTCAAAAACAATAAAAGGCATTCATTTTGTTTAGCCAGAGCCAAATAGTCAACCTTGCAATTATACTATTAATAAGCCCTTTTGAGCCTGATTGATTATTTCTTTATTCTCAACCCATTAATATGTGTTTTAATGATATATCAAGTGCTTTTACTTAATTTGAAAGATTGACAGAGCATTCGAAATCTTTGTGAAATGGGCTTTTAACAAGTGTAGGGGTGTGTATATTATCAACTGTAGAATTACAAAAGTTATAAAAAATAGAAAAATAGAAAAAGAAAAAGATGAAAGAAAGATACTTAGTATTCGAATAAAAATTGTGGGTTGTTGCGATGAGATAAGCCTATTCATAAGATGACACATTTTTTAATTGTACTATTTACTTCTTAAATCTAGCCCTTCATATGACTTTTTACATTCCTTTTACAATAGCCCCATTACAACCCTCAATAAGTCCTTTTTCTTTGAATTATGTATGTGAATTTGTTAGATATGATTAGTTTTGATGATGTCAAATATAGATATAAGATATTAAGAGTAAAAAGTTTGCATAATGTATTAATCTCCAACATTGACTAACTACTATATTTCATGTTGCATATCTTATTGATTAGTCAAACAAAGCAAGAAAGAGATTGGAGAAGCAAACACTTGAAGGAACTAATGAGAATATCAAGATTCAAGCTCCTAGAGGAAATACTGGATGTTTCTATGCTCATAAGGGAATTCAAATGGTATTGTAGCAGTTGGTACTGTTTGGCACTATAGCATCAAATTTTCACTATAGCACTCGAGTTTAGAGAGTTCTCTATATGAGTTTGAGGTAGAAACGAAGCTGTTGGAGTTGCCCAAGTTGAGAACTCGAGTTGGCCTTGTAAAACTCGAGTTGGAAATATTCAAAACTGAAAAAATGGGTGAGAACTCGAGTTAGGACTTTAAACTCGAGTTGGGATTGAAGCACACTCGAGTTTGCCATCAAAACTTTAAGATCGAGCACCAAAATCTGAAGAGAACTCGAGTTTGGAATTCAGAACTCGAGTTCTGGATGACTCTGTTCATCCCTGTTTTGCATTCAGTTTCAGATAGCTTCAGTAATTCAATCATATCTCCCAAACCATAACTCTGATTGAGACGAAACTAGTGGCATATGAAAGTAGACTCCTAATGCGTAATTTTAACACCATAACCAACATCAAAGGAGCTAAGATGAAGCTGACAGGAATATTTGAAGTGTAACTTTAAATCATTGTCATATTCAGGAACAACTTTCGTATTTTAGATATATCTCTCAAACTACACGTCTAAATGAGTTCAAACTGGTGCCATATGAAACTAGACTAAAATATATTTTTATCAATATATAATATATCATATTTAGAGTTATAGTAAAAGTGGTATGGCTTCTAAAAATTGATTCTTGAGAATACGTACGCTATCTACACTCATTAAAACAAGAATACATCAAGTTTGGAGCTAATTCCTTTTGCATTGGAATATAATAAATAAGAGCTCTCTAATGGTCAATCATTTATCATACTTAGAGTCAAAAATGAATGGATCATGTATTGAGTTCACTGTTCACTCTCTCGCAGGCTTTGCATAGAAGGTGAAGTTAAACACATGAACTCTAGTTCAGGATGAAGCACTCGAGTTCTGGGATGAAATGCACTTGAGTCCTATGAGTTTTGGCTTGAGAGTTTATACCCGACAAGAATTAGCTAATGAGAACAAGCTGTGCACTCGAGTCCTATAACATACACTTGAGTTCTAAGCATCTGTTGCACTCAAGTCATGAGAGTTCTGCCGAGAGAGTTTTTTCCCGAGAGTCTTGCAATCTGAAGAAAACGTGGTATACTCGATTCCTCATGTTTGCACTCGAGTTCTCAACCAATAATGCACTCGAGTTATGAGAGTGTGGCCATAAAAGTTTTCACCTGAGAGATTTGCAACCGTGAAGAAAAGGAAGTGCACTCGAGCTAACGTAATGCACTCAAGTTCTCCATCTCACTACACTCAAATTCAGAGAGTGTAGGCATGCGAGTTTATTCTAGAGAAGCTTGAATAGAAAAATTAACACGATGCACTCAAGTTCATCAGATAGAACTCGAGTTCTGAGTCGTTTTGCACTTGAGTTATAGAAGTGTACTCTGGAAGTTTATGATAGAAACCATTTAGAGAACGTGAAAATACACTATGCACTCAAGTTTGGAATCATACACTCAAGTTCATGAGTTAGCAGAGGAAGAGTAAAATCACAGGATGAATCTGAACATGGTTATACATTATTTAACTATTAAACCTATATCAGTTATCATTCGTAGACATCATTTAATGTTTGTCCAAGTGTGAAACAGGTTGTTGGCATTCAGATTGTTCAAAGACTTAAAGAAGTCAAAGATAGCAGACATAATGATATGGCCTAGCTATCAGCGCACATGCATCGAACAACCACTATGGGTAACTGACGTACACCATGACATCTTGTCTGAAGATTCAAACGTCCCACTCTACAATAGACACTTTACAACGACTATCTTCAGTATGTTTATATTTTCAAAAGAAAAGTTGGACAGAGAAGCTTAACAGGAAGAAGAAATCTCAACGGACCAATGGGCAAATATTCAAATACATGCAACGGTCAAATGAAGCAAAAAACTCTAATGGACAAATGCTTAACAACGACTATCTCAACTAAGCTATATATATATGAGAGCATTCGACAAAGAAAGCATCGGACAGATAGACGGGAACCCAACTACACCAATATGCTGTTATCATAAGTTTTCCGCCTCACGCACTCTTTGCTCTTCTTTGTGTCTTCAATATCATGTATACTTGAGAGTGAGATTAGTTGTATTGTACTTCAGTGAGTATTATATCTACTCTGTGAGAGAGTTTGTAAATCTTTACAAATATACTTCTGTATTGATCTTAAGGAAAAGGGACTTTGAGAGGGTTTGATTCCTTGCGAGGGAAGCTGTAGAAAGAATTTTTGGTTAGACTTTCTGCACGTAAGACTTGCACGGATAAGCAGAAGAGAAAGGTCTTCAAGATTTCTCTGCTCGTAAGACTTGTCGTAAAAGGGAGTAAACCTTATAATGTGTGAGAGAGAGTAACTCTGTGTAGGCTACACAAGTGCCCGGTCAAACTTGTGGGTTGTAGTGGCTGTTCTTGTGCCCGAATAAACAAAAAGATAGTTGATTAGAAATCTCAGAAGAAGCCTGGGGACTGGACGTAGGTTATCGTGGATTGGACCGAACCAGGATAAATCACAGTTTGCATTTTCTCTTCATAAGCTTTTATATTTCCAGCATATATAATCTATATATCTGCATATGATTTTATTTCCATAAGTATTGATTTTATAAGTTGCGAAAAGATTTTAAAAGATCAGACTTTCTTATCGTACACCCAATTCAACCCCCTACTTGGGTGTCAGCCAGGTCTAACAAATTAGGTAGTAGAGATTAAGATTTTTGGCAAGCTTATGGTAGTGCATTTTTTCAAGTGAATTTGAGGGAAATACTTACCGTTAAACACTTGAGAGATTGGGAAAATGTGTCACAATTATGAATTCGGTTCATTCATTTTTAAATGAAGTCACCGGTTTATACTTTTGTTGATTCAAGAATACTATGATCTCTTTATTCTTCAATTATATCATTGCTTATAACTTGACACTTCTGATTTTGTTGGAATCACTTATTAGTCACTTTTTCTTATCTGAGGACGTCCAAGAGCTAAGTGTGGGGGAATTTGATAAGTAAAATATTTACATATTTATTTTCCTATATATGATGATTTTGTGGACGAAATTTGAACTTAATGTAATCAATTTTTGTGTAATTAATAAACAAATAATAATTTTCTTGCAGCTACGGATAGTACCGTATTAAGAAGATTTTGAGAAGGCATTAAGAGAAGTCACTGTTCATACAGTCACTGTAGCAGACGCAATTCACTATAGAAATTATGGTTTTACTGTAACACTTCACTATAGCAAACAATGTTTACTGTAGCAGATGTGATTCACTATCCATAGTACTGTAGCACACGATTTTAAAGGCTATAAATAGAGGTCTTGGACATCACAAAATAGAGAGAAAGGAAGGGAGAGAGAGCTTCTATTTTAGAGAGAGAGTTGTTATTTTAGAATTTATTTCTTGTATTTTTTTTACTTCTTGCATGCCTCCTACATAGATGGTTTTACCTCCTACATGGAAGGCCTAGGTAGTCCTCCTTTATGGATGGTATAGGTTGCCACCTACATGGAAGGTTTTACCTCCTATATGGTAGGCTAGATTTTCTCTTTTCATGCATCTATTAGTTGTATTTCTATATTTTTGTAATTAATTTTTATGCAATATTTATGATGTTTTCATTTTATGTTTGTTTTGTTTTAATTTTATCATGAGCTAAGATTTTTTTCCCAGGGTGATGACATAGCTAACTAATGACGAATTGAATCTTAACTTATTAAATCTAGTTCTAATTTTTCCTTCATGATTGAGTTTTAATTATTGTTCTTAATGCTTTCAATTGATTGGGCACCTTTTGAATGATTTTAATATGTATGTTGAGACTGGAAGGAAATGCATGTGTGTGGATCATATAATTAAAACCATAATTTGCATATGAAATATGAATATATCCATATGGGTTGTGTAGTCTTAATGAGTTCCATAAATATGCATGATTAATTGCTTAAATTCATATAGGAATATAATGGATTAGCAATTAATCATAGAATTGCTTGACCTTGGAAGAGGCAAGTAATTAAATTAAGGAAACTTGACTACCAATCATGTGGAATAAATTGGACTAGACTAGATAAGTGATTCAATCCGGAATTTGCTAAGTGAATTCTAATCCCAAGGGTTTTTTCTCATATTTGTCTTCATATTACTTGTATTCATATTTCATTATTTTTATTTTACAATCTCAATCACAACTAATTAACCAACTAAATAGTACTAAGATTACTAATTTTGGTATTTAGTGATCAATACTCGTGGGAACGATACTCTACTCACTTCTATATTACTTGTTTACGACAGTGTACACTTGCACTTTCTAAATACACCATCCTACACTCGTAACAATTCCTATCACCATATAATTGTCAAAGAGCTTCCTTGTGTTTATCAACAAATGGTTCAACCTCATCAGTGTTATGTAGCACATGCAAGTGAGCCTGCTCCTATTCAGTCACTGCTATCCTGATTACATCCTGCTGCTTGTTCCTTTTCCTGATCTTCGGCCATCATGACAAGACTTCAGGATCCCCACAAGGTCAACATTTGATAGAAAATCAGCATAGAAGTCACTTTCTTCTTCAACCATGTACCATTCAACAATACAACCCACTGGTCAATATCTTTTTTTTACATACCCTTTTAAAATTTTCATAAATTTCTCATTCGGGTACATCCATCTCAATTAGATTGGACCATAAAATTGAGCCTCTTTCACCAAGTGTACAGTTAGGTAGACCATAATGTCAAAAAATGAAGGTGGAAAATACATTTCAAGTTCACACAGAGTACAAACAATTAGCCTTTGCAAATGTCGCAACTTGGTTGAATCAACCACTTTACTGCATATCAACTTGAAAAACATGTAGAGTTTAGTGATGGTCTTTCTTACATTTTTTGATAAGATGGACCGTATACCAACCGGTAAGAAATTCTGCATGAGTATATGACAGTCATGAGATTTAAGGTTCTTTAATTTCAACACTTTCACTAATACAAGGTTCTTGATATTTGAAGAGTACCCCTCTGGAACTTCAATTCCTTGTAGAAACTCGTAAAACAATTTTTTCTCTTTCCTTGACAGAGTGTAAGCCGCTGGAGGTAGATAAGTACAATGCCCTTTCTCAACTGGTGCCAACTCTTTTCTTATTCACAAATTCACCAAATCCAACCTCGAATTAACACCATCCTTACTTTTTCCTTGCACATTGAGCAACATGCCAATTAGACTATCACAGATACTTTTTTCAATGTGCATCACATCAAGAAAATGCCTAACATATAAGGACTTCCAATATGGAAGTTCAAAGAAAATAGACTTCTTCTTCCAACCACTTGTCCTGATTTGATTTGCATAAGGTTTGCCAAAATTGTTATTCAAGTCTTTCACCTTTTCAAAATCTTTGGTGGGTTACCTTTTTCTGAGTCATTATTAAAACCATTTTTCTACTTCCTCCAATGATGTTTTGATGGTAAGAATCTTCGATGTCCCATATAGACATTTTTCTTACAATTATCTAGTCGCACTAAATGAGTATCATCTTCACATATAGGGCACACACAATATCCTTTGATGATTTATCCAGAAAAATTACCATAAGCTGGGAAATCATTAATTATGGCACACAACATGGCTTTCAAAGTGAAACTTTCTTCCCTATACCCATCAAACACATTGACGTCATCTTCCCAAAGTAGCTTTAAGTCATCAATTAAAGGAGCTAAGTATACGTCTATATCATTCCCAGGCTACCTTAGCCCAAAAATTAACATCGACATCATCATAAACTTACGTTTCACCATCAAGTATGGAGGAAGATTATAAATCATCAATATTACCTGCCATGTTCTATGTTTGAAAGCTGTACGGATTGATTCCATCAGTTGACAATACAAGGCGTAGGTTCCTTGCCTCGTTAGCAAAGTCAAGGTACTCATGATTAATTTTTTTTCCATTGAGGAGCATATGTAGGGTGCCTAAGCTTTGTGTCTTCAATCCTTTCATCTGCATGCCATGTCAACTGCTTGGAGATTTTTACATTACTGTACATACACTTAAATCTCATAATAATGGGAAAATACCATAGGACCTTCAAGGGACTTTTTCCTTTCTTATTCGCATATCGAGATGCATTGTATTTAGGGCACTTCTCTAACATTGCATATTGTTTCCGAAATAAAATGTAATCGTTAAGGCATGCATGTATCTTCTCATATCCCATATCAGTTGTAGAGCAAAGAATTCGCTTTGCCTCGTATGTCTTCATAGAAAGTACATTTTCTTCTAGAAGCATATCTTGCAAAAGTTCAAGTAGTGTGGTGAAACCCGAATCACTCAACCTATAGCGCGCTTTAAAGTTGTACAATTTCAACACTGCTAGCAATCTTGTCTATTTTGTACAACTGGCATATAAGGGTTTCTCTGCATTACTTATCAACTTCTCAAATTCTTTAGGACAGTTATGAAGTACCTCTTCATCGCATTTAGCATTTCTTGAAGTCCATAATCTTCATCACACATGCTTTGGTCAAAATCATTAGAAGCACCACCTGTGGTATGCTTTCAATCACTACAGGAGTCATTTGTCTCACCATGCCTTATCCATCATGTATATGTTTGATCAATCTTATGACACACTAAATGATCTAACAAATCAAGTGGACTAATCCGCTTTCCATAACAACACGATAAGTAGGGACATAAGATTTTGTTAAGATCTTTTATATGCTCAATTGCAAATCTAATAAACTCTTTCACCCCATCTATATATTCCCTTGAACACCGATCATATGACATCCATTTTTTATCCATCTATGCCTTCAACCTATTTTTAAATAGTGGTTAGTTGCTAGAATACTGCATTTACTAATTACTTTTATCTTCTTTAATTTATTTTAAAATTAAATTAGTAATATAACATCTTAAAAATAATACATTAATTATAATAGCTATGGGTGGGTTTGCATTAGTCATAAACATATATAATACCTCAATCCTATTTACTAAACTATCTCTATTTCTTATACATATTAAACAGTTTTTTCAAACAAAATTAATATAATTAATGCAAATTATTAAAATGACACGTTTAATATATAAATAAGAAGTATAACTATTGCATAAACTTGGTGAAGAAAAAGGTAGTACAAGGGAATCTTGAAAAGGGCACAAGTTTGCCTTTATTATACTAAAACTCAATTTGAAAGATGAAATATGACAACTAACTAAAAGGATAAAGAGGAAGGAATTTATATACCTCCACCTTCTTCACCTCCATGAAAATGTTGGGGTAAATTTATATAAAACTATAAATTTAAACTTATTTCCCAAGTCATATTAGTGTAATGATAAAATAATTTAGAGTCAAACCACCTAAGCATTCCAATAATTGAACATAAAAAACTAAATTATGTAGTCAATAAAATAATTTTAACAAGTCAAACAACATGATATGTCTTCCTACTTTGGCAAAAAATATATATATATATGCTTTCTACAAAATATTGTCTATATTAAAATACTAAAAGTCCAAAGGCTTATTAAAATGATTAAAATAGTTCGAAGGGTTAGTAGTTTAACGAAAGACAATTTAAAAAAAGAAGAAGAAGAATACAATTACCCATACATAAATAAAACATCTACATATAAAATATACATAATCTAATAAGACAAAGTTAGTAATTAAGGCATAAATAAGATGGATTATTATTTTTCCACTCATAACACGTTTTAGTCTTAGTAATTATGGCATAAATAAGGTGCTCATGTGCCCTGCGCGCACATATGTGTAACAATTAAAAGAAAAAAAAGAAAAAGAGCATGTATGTGTGTTTGTACAAAAGCACAACAAAAATCTTAAAATAAACAATAAAAGGGGCCGTGTATACGTGTGTAATGTATGTAACAATTTAAAAAAAAAGACAGAGCATTCATATGTGTGTATGTTTAGAGCAAAACAAAAATTAAGAAAAAGAATAAGACAAGGGGCAGAATGATTATAATAAAACAACAAAAAGGGCACACAAGATCCAAATGTACAAGTTCTCAATAAAATTTAAAAAAAGGGATATATTACTTACAGATTTGCAGATGGGACCAAATGAAACTTGGAGGCTTGAATGGAGACCAAAAGAAGAGGCTAGTAGGGATAGCAGAGAAAGAAACGTTGTAGGAAGGACAAAAGAGCTTGTAGTGGTGAGTAAGCGAGAGTAACGGAGCTCGCGACAGAAGGAGGGAGTGAAAAATGCTAAATAGAGAGAAGGGGAAAAAGATAAAGTGAGTGGTTGGCGGGGGGTGAATTTTTATCCAATTCCAGCCAATAGGTGGCGCTTATTTGAATAAGCGCCACCCAATACCCTCATTTAAAAAAAATTGTAAAAAAGAGAAAATATAAGGTATTGGGTGGTGCTTTCTTAATTAAGTGACACCCAATCCAAACCATAATTTAAAAAAATTATAATAAAGATCAAAATACTTTAGTTTGGGGAATGGATAGTGGTCCCATAGGAAATAATTACATCAATCTAATTAAATGCCACACTATTCTTATATTGATTATATTAATCTAAGCCTCTTCAATCTGTACTCTTGAATTTTCAAATGCCCCTACTTTTTTTTCTTTGTTTTAAATGCTTTGCTTAGGGTTTTTAGTGTTTTTGTTTAGGCAAACTATCTCGGTAGTTTAAAGTATAGCCCATTTATGCCTATGAAACTGCTAATTTCCTATAAATTATTACTCGTTGTGACACCCTTCCTTTCATCACCTCACCGGATCTTAGTTCCATATATCAGAGTAAGCGAGCGATAATTTAAATAAATTAAAAGCCGTTCTCTTTATTTACACTAGAGCAATCATCTGCTTATACAATATCCATACATATCAAAATACATCCCATATACACACATACATGTATAACTTCTCGTTAATACAATCACCGTATAAATATACCAAATACAAGCTAGCGCCTTACGCTTCAAGCTTCACTCATCTTCATATCTCCTCCGTGCACTTCTCTAGGCACTCTTCAACCTGTCTAAAATGGTTGTTTGGGATGAGTGAGATTCGAGAGAATCTCAGTAGCGAACAGTACCACTATGCATGGCATATATATATATATATATATATATATATATATATATATGAATGCATGACATGCTTGCCTACACTATTTCATGCCAATATAATGACATGCTGCATGCTCGATATTATGACATACCAATGACCAATGTATAAATATAACAGAGCTTCAATCAATCATATATATTCCACACAAATTAGTAAAGCAGTCACATAATCAATGCATAAACATACATATCATACACATGCAGGAAAGGTAAGTTCACTACATGTTGGACTTCATGTCTGTCCTCAATCCTTTGTTCTTGCTCCGGTTTGGGCACGTCCATTCATTGAGTCCTAGAATTCACAAACATAGCATACATGAGTCACTACTCATTCTTATAACATTCTAGACTCGTATTAGTTGATAACTTTGCCCAATTATGCTAAATTATCAAAATGCCCCCGGAAGCCCGGCCCAACTGTACTTTTACAAAAATTATGACATGGGCCAATCCTACACCATTTCACGTGTATAATCCATTTATGACCTTGGATTAGTCAAATTCAGGCCTGAATGACAAAAATACCCTTAACAACCCTTATTTAGAGCTAAAAAGGGTAATTCGGTCATTTCACTCCCTAGGCCTTTTCTCACTTCATCATCAACATGAATCCTACACAATTTTCTCTTTTGAACTCAATGCAATCATCCTATCAATGAAATTACAACTCATGGCTCATGCCTCACGCCTGACAGCCAATATAGAGTTCTTAGAAGAGTTGTGTCAGTTCCTCCCTTTCTTTGACTTAATACCCTCCTTTCTACTCCTTATTACATGATTAGCCGTTTAGACATCCATTAGACATCATTTTGGCTCCCAAAATATTGATTAAATGAGAGATAAACAGTACCCTACCCTCAAAATACTCATCCAAATGACAAACTAAAATGGTCAAAAGGAAGCTTACGCTTACCTCTGCACGCTTCCGAATTCAGTTCAGAATTCTGGCGATGCTTCAGCCAGTGAGATGGCACCAACCATCTCCAAACGAGAATCTGAAACCATAGAATCGAAGCCCGGGATGAGTAAAGGAATGTTTGTACTGGGTACTTTGAGAGAAAACGCCGTTTCGGTAGAGTTCCGGTGAATTATAGCTTTATCTCTCTTCTCTCTCTCTACCGCATTCTCATTCTTTCTCCGTTCTCTTTCTCTTTCTCGTTTTGATCTGTTCCGATTTCTCTTTCCTTCCCCTTTTAATTTGACCACACGATAAAGAATAAAAGGATGAAGGAAATGATAATTAATTAAAATCATCCAGGTGGCCTTTACTCAATTAGTCCACCTATCTCATTTCTTGCACATCAACTTTCCTTCCTCTTTTCCTTCATCTTTCCATTAATATTAATGAAAAATAAGAGAGTATAATTCACTCTCAAATTATCCTATTATGCCACCTTAAGTGGTCAACCGAAGCCTTAAGCTTCTCCGCTTATTGACTTTATTTGATAATAATTCTCCCGCTTGGGCTTATTAATCATCAAGTAGTCATTTCCCTCCTTTTAATTCCCATTTAACTCAAATCATAGGGAATATTAGGGAAAAGTCCTCATTTCCCAACTTATGGCAAAATTACTATTTTGCCCTAACCATTTATTTCTATTTTAATACCTAACAATACAGAGCAATTTTAGGATAAATATCATTCCTCACTTGGACATTTGTTAAATCGGGGTCTAGCAGTCCACTTAATCTCAGCTAAACCTCAAGCCTTTAATCCCAAAATTTGGGGTATTACACTGTGCTATCCAATAAAACATACAAAGGAGATTGTCACTGTTTTTTGACATTAGAGAAACAAAAAAGAAAGAGAACAAAACCAAATTAGGTGAGAATGTGGTAAAGAGACGTTGGGCATATCTTAATTAAATAAAATCATTCTAGATTAATAGATGATCCAAACCTAGAAAACTATTTTTTCTGATAATTATTCATGATAACGCTAACAATACTAAGAATTGAAAAGAAGACATGAATGTTAAATTAGAAAACATTTTTAGGTACTGGAGAGAAAATATGGAGTGACGAGTGTGATTTAGATCATACAAGGCACTCATCAACCATAGACCATGAAGAGAGATTCCAGAAAAACAAAAATACCACTTAGGAACACATCATCAAAAGCAAACAAGAACTAGTTGTAGTTTTTGCTTTACATCACTTTAACTACCCTTTATCTTCTTTAAAAAAAAAGAATCATTACCTGAATAGATGCAACGCAGGTATTCAAGCATCTGAGAACAGGTTTGAAGCTATTCAAACCCACTACACACAAGGTAGTGTCATTCTAAGAGGAAAGACATTTCAACGATTAGAGAACTTTAGCAACGACCTAAAACTTGTGTCCATGCACTAGCAACGGCAAAAGGATGGAGATGATGGAGAAGAACAATAAAGGCTCTAGATTTTGAATCTTCAATTTATTTTTTTTACTCCTTCCGGAACTATCATCTTCCTCACTCTCCCAAAATCCCACCTCCCTAATGACTTAAGATTCCTTTCAGCTTTTTGTTTACCCAATCAATGCCCATGACATCCACAAACCTCCATAACAGCACTCTTGCTAAGAAAGCAAGCTTTCACCCACAAGCTTTTTTTGCTAACTTGATTACATCTTATGTAAATAATATAATTTTCGCCAAAAGTACAAATTAGCAATTGGCTCAGTTGGCGTGAGCTCATTGTTGGAACTACCCAGCTTGTGTTTGAATCCCTGCTTGACTTGGCTCCCTTATGTTTTTTTATTCAAAGGTATTAGAATCAAGCGCCACAAAATCCATAATTAAAAAAAGAAAACTTATAATATATAAACGGTAAAAAAAAGCAAATTTATAAAGAAAACAGTGGGGTCACGTGTACCAAGCACCACCCAATACAAAACATAATTAAAAAAATTTATAATAAAGAAAGTAAGAAACTGTTAAGAATAAAATTAAATTTATATAAAAAAAGACTTAGGGTGTATTGGGTGGCACTTTTTGGACTAAGTGCCACCTAATAGCCATATACAGCTGTAGCACTTTCTTTAAGAAGCGCCACAGCTGCTGAATAACTTTTTAAAAAAGAAAAAAATCTGATTAGGTAGCGTTTGTTTAGTAAAATGTCACACAATCCCACATGCAGCTATGACCCTTCCTTAGGAAAGCGCCACAACAGCTTCAAAAATTTGTTTAAAAAAATTTGAGTACAAGCTGTGGAACTTCTTTATGCCATAAGTCTCTATTTTTATAGTAGTGTAAGTTTTCAACTATTTTAGAAAGTGTTTTTTCCAAGGACCAAACCTGGCTTAGTGGTTCGAATTCATTCTGTGTATAGCTTATATGAACAGTGATGTAAATAGGGCGTCACAATAAATGCTTTCGATCCTGTAGTGTGATGGATTTTTTGGTGCCCTCAGATTCTGGTGTTCCTATCAGAAAGAGCCTACAAAAACATTAAAAAAATATTAATATTTCATTTTGTTATAATTTTTAACATTCCATTCTAAATAATATTAATAAAAAATTACCTTTCCTTCTTAGCTCCTCTTATACTGAACAAATCTTGCCTAGTCATTCAGTGGGACGCCATTAGTCATATTCTCCATCAACTATTGTAGAGGCATCATCCCATCCTTATCCATAGAGATTATTTCTCCTGCTCTTCACCCGCCCCCTTTTTTTATAAAATCGAACCGCGTCTTGTCATCTCGCATGGAAAACTTATCCTACATCACAAAATTAAATACGCCAATAATAATTTAATAAATTAAAATTAAATACATTTGATTAATTAAATAAAAATTAGATAAATTATAATTATTGATATTTGATTTAATATGTTAAATTAGTTCTCTTCATAACCTCGTCCCACACATCCTCCTTTAGCTTCTTGGGCATCTTTTTCCAGTCCTGGAAGTGGATAGGGAACCAAACCCAATTCTCACCTACCTCCTTTATAAAGTAGTTGAATAGATGATTGCCACTCTTTATCAGCTAGTTTGTGAGCTCATTCCATGGAACTACTACTCGTAGTCTCTAAGCAAGCTTATTTGTAGCGGCCATGTCCAGCCTCCTATTAGTGAGGTTCCCTTACTTATACGCATAATTGATCACAAATTTTAATTAAATATAATTCCACATTTCGACCGCTTTAATTAAGGTATTATTTTATTAAAACAATTACTTACCCTTAATCTACACATCAAATCTAGTCAACCACGAAGATGACCGCCGTACGTGATTTTGGCCCCTAGCCTCTTCAGCATCAAGGAACCACTTCACCTCGCTCATTGGAATATTGATCTCAAAATCATCCTGCTCATAGTCACTCACACTAATATCAGGCACTTCTGATAGAATAGGCACTTTTAGTTGGGTCATCTGGTGCAGTAGCACGGGGTTCTATCACTTGGTAGGGTGACCTCTACCCTGACTACTATGCCCCTGCTGAAGATGTCCTCTTAGGGGATGCTCATCTACCACCTTCCTTTTCCCCTTATCTGTCCCAGAAGACATTATAACTACAATGATTCACTAAAATAGGCTTAGAAACTCATAAATATTACATAAACATATTTAAATAACATTAAAATTAATAAAAATAATCATTTAGCTCAAAAATGAAATAAAATAAGTAACTTTACTAATTTCAACTATCTATCTCCTTAAAACTTCGAGTAGAACCTTAGATCTGATGAAAACTTCTCAGAGTGCGCATGAAGAATGATTTAGCCAAAAGTTGTAAAACAAGGGGCGGGGGCATTTATATAGCCACGTAATTTGTAGTAGTTGACCCTAAAACCACTACCTCAACTGCTACAAATAACAAAATCCCACCTCAATCTATGTGACACTTTGTAGCGGTTTTGCAAACCTGCAATCTTTTGTCTTTTGTAGTGGTTATTGGCTAACAAACTACTACAAATCATAAAACACTACCTCGATTGACGTGATATTGTATAGGGGTTCATAGAAACCACTACAAACCTACAACATTTTGTCTTCTTAACGGTTATTGCCTCACAAACTGCTACAAATCATGAAACCCTACCTCAATCTACATGATACTTTGTAGCAATTCATAGAAACTGCTACAAACCTACAAATGTTTACCTAGTGCCACTTTTTGTAGAGGTTTACATGAGCCAATAACTACAAATTACTTAGACTTACCAGCACACAATTTAGCGTGAATCATATCATTACAAATTTGTAGTGGTTTTGTTAATTGCTATCCTCATATTTACACATTTTTTTTAACTGCTACAAGTTAATTGCTACTAAAAGGATGTTTTTTTTTTTATATATAGTGAAGCCATGTGACCAAGTGGTCCATAGTATGATTGTGCTGCGTGTGTTCACAATTAAAGTCCATATTGAGAAATATAATAAAACAAATTAACAAATCTTTACTAATTGAGTTTACAATTAAAAAATTTTATCAACTTTACAATTGGACCACGCACACAATTTGAATGTAGAAGCTTTGCTTGCATGCCCTTGTTGCAACGTTTGAATTTGATTGATGAAAAAGTTGCTACATGAAAGGATCATTATGATAAAATTATCTCTAAAGCATATTCTAGGCCAAGAGTAACGTTTCTACTAAATTGCAGAGGATAAAAAAAATGAAAAATATTTTAACAAAAATTTACAGATATGAACTGTTCACATTAAATTTTAAAAGTTTAAGTTTATTTATATATTTCTTATTTAACACTAACATAAAATCGTTCTATGAAATGTTAAAATCTTAATTGATCCAATATTGGAGATCAGATAAGTTGAGTAGGTCAACTCTTTACAAATCCAAGAGTCAAGGGAAAATTCAATCAATTAATGACAGAGAGCAATAATATTTAAAAATGATAATTAGCTTTAGAGTAATCAATCACAAAAACAAGTTAGAGGATTGAAGTTCATCAAACAGGATAAGTAGACTCAACAACTAATTTTGACTTGAGTCTTTGCGAATTAATTATATCCTGTGTTTCATCAAATTGTTTTATGCAAAAATTTGTTTTTACTATCAATAAGCAAGAGGAAATTATATATTTGGGTATTATTGCTTGATACTTTAAAAATTTAATGGTGAAAATTAAATTTTTTTTTTGTGAGCTATATCCAATCAGTCCCTAATACTTAAATATGATATAATTAGATAATCATTAAAAAAACAGAGAGATGAAGTTGCTTTGTGAGGCCTCTTGGAGTTGATGGCCACAAAAAAATAAAAAGGCATTTTGTACCCCTGTACACACACACACATATATATATATATAGAGAATACAAAATGCCTTTTTATTTTTTGTGGCCATCAACTCCAAGATGTAATTTGTAACAAAATTACATTTGATCTCTTAGTCTAACCACTTTTTTTTTACTCTGCTAGCATGTCATTTGTAACAAAATTACATTTGATCTCTTAGTCTAACCCACTTTTTTTGACCCTGCTAGCATTTATTGCTGTAGTCATATGTACATACACATTAAAAACAAATTAAAGGCACATACTATAAGACATCTTCTAAATTTAACCTCTTCATAATATAAATTATTTGATGGTCGATCATTAATAAAAATTTTCAAATATTACCCTTATTATAATTTATTAGGAATAAACTTGAACTTTAATATAGCGTTATGTATACATTTAAATATAGGTAAAGTTAAAAGAATATTTTATTATATCAGACAACTACCCTTTAGTTTCATTGAAGTAGTTAGAGGTGATATATAATATGCATGTGAGGTGTATCTTGAAAACATGTTACTTGATTGGAAAATAAACTTGGTAAGCCGTCCCTGTTAGAAGGTTAAATGTTGAAGGATCCTTATCTAGGTTGTTGTAATAAATTCTGTCCTACTGAGAAACAGCAAAAGTGATGAGTCTGGAAAATGGTGAGCTACGATGAACAAGTTATCGCCAACCCTGTTTTCAACAATAACATTGTGAAAATTCCAAAACATCGTGATTCACTTTTTACATTGGGGCCCACGAGCTATGTAGTCTAGGGAAGCGCTGATGTTCCAACAAGCCAACACATTCCTGACAAAGGGCATGAACTAATTAGGTGGTGGAAGACATGTTTGGTTTGTATCCTAATTATCTCTTTAAAAATAATTAATGATTATAATATAGAGTGTAATTTTAAATTTTTTTTAAAAGGTCTTTTATTAATTACCTAGAAATTAAGTGTAATAATTGATATGAAATAATAAAATTAATTTAAATTTTTATCTAATAAATAAATTGTAATTAAACTAAAATATTTTAAAAACTATTATTTTTTTTATTTTTAAAATAAAAATGAAATGAAATAGAAATTGATTTTAAAATGTATGATAAAAGCCTCTTAAAATATTTTATAAACCCTTGCTTTATAATAAGAAATTGAGTGACAGAACTATATGGTGTTCCTTTCGGGGTCAGTCATGTCTCCACTGATTTCGTCCTTTTCATTGATCAGATTTTTTAATTTTCTTCTACATTAAACTTTTTTTTTTTTTGGTCAATTCTACATTAAACTTTCGATCGTCCTTCGTTCAAAGAGTCCGTGATACACACAGTTCCAAGTGGCCCCACTGAATCGCGCGTACAATTTCCATTCATGTGAAGCATGTGCATTACAGTTCAAATACAAGTTATTGGAGTTGGCCAAAAAAAAAAGTTTAGTTTTATCTTTGGCTAAAATATAGAAGATATATATTCATAATACTCATTCTCACAGTCCATAATTAATGATTTTCTCTTTTGGCCAAGAAGATGCATGTAGCCAAACCTCTGCAAAATCAATGACGCCATTGCTGTAAAATTAGCGAGATTCGGCGAAATCGAAATGTGAAACGGAAAAGGCAACCTTTTTCCGTCACGGCATAAATTTTTGACGGGTCATTTATGTCGGCCAGAAAATTACAATTTCACCATTGGCTTGTAATTATTAATTTTTTTATTTCATATTAAATGGCACATCACCCTCATTAATACTACGATGTGGCAATCTCATAGTGAGTTAACGGAAAAACTCACGTCAAGGCTCTATGGTATAAAAAATAAAAGGTTAACGAGGTTAATTTTAAATTTTGATGTTAGGGGAGTTATGTGCAATATCCTCAAAATTTAGGAGAGTTTTATATGTTTTATCCATTATCTTTCAGCTCTATATTATGAAAAATTGTACGTTTAGCCTTATAGTATTTGTCACTCTAATCCTATTTATAAATTTAAATTACTTAATTATGACATACCATGAAAAGTTAGTTCATTCATCAAATATAGACTAAATTGATAATTTTTTTTCAATTTTTCCCTTATTTATGAATAGTTATTTTTCACCTCTTTCTTCACTCTCTATCTTTAATAGAGATAAAATTGTAACACTATTATTTATTATTTTGAAAATAGACTTATAATAAGGACCACGATTTTTCTCAAATTGGACTTATAAATAAGATTAGAATGGCATTGTCCATAATATGAATCGCTCTCAAGAAGAATTTTGTGGTCTTAAATGTAAGTCACTTTGCAATTTATATAGCATTAAGTGCTTTATTCCAAATATGTCCTTCTCAATTATCCATTTTAGAACTACATGTGACCTAAAGGTACCCCTAATTAAACTAGAAACTTAAAATTCTTTCTTTAAGATTGAGTACTGGGAGATAATAATTTTTTAAGAAAATTTAAAAATTTATAACTAATTCAATATATCTCCAAACTTAGTGGTTCAAAGCTCTGTGTTTAGCTCATGGAAAGGTCTTCAATATAAAAATAAGACCCGGGTTCTTTTTTGTTCCATTTGGTCCAGAAACACTCAGTTTCCAAATCTGGATAAGGTATATTTTCACAATATTTACTAGAATTCTAGGTCATCTTTGAAAACTCATATATTTGTGGATTTACATCCAAAAAATTTGGAACTAGCAATCATGTTAAAGCTCTAAATATGTACTATAACTTTGCCAAATTTCATAACCTAGTTAAAATGCTTGCCCTATCAAATGTCACTCTCAAAATCATGGCTCATCAATAAAACAGCTACTAACTAACATTACCAACTTCATGCATTTTAACTATACTTTAATATAGCCATTACCTTGCTCCTCCCTATGGAGGTTAGATACATACCAAAATATATAATTAAATTATCAAAGCCTTAAATAATCATATACAATAGCCATTAAACAAAATCATTTAATAGCATAGTAATCATAACAAGCTTCTCATAAGCTTCCACCTTAAAGCTTCCTCTACTAGCTTGCCATTTCCTTTAAAAGTACTTGCCCCTACTGTTGGTATATGGGAGAAAGGGGAGTGATTCAGGGGAATCTCATAGAAAAATATGAATTCAATATATAATGTGTAATGGTAATAAACAAGGCATGTAAATTGTCAATATAAGAACAACACCTTACAAGTACATACGCATGGCCATGGCACAAACTCAAGTAAGGATATTACATGTTCAAAGGCATATACATGGCAAATAAACATGCAATTAACCAAACACAAACTATATAAGAATAAGTTTTAGGGAGAATGCCTAAAAAATACCATTTAAACTTCAAAATCCCGTTAACAAGTTCGGTAATGAGATTAACAAGAATGGTAATGCAATTAACAAATAATTTTATTGTTAAATCACCTATTTGGGATTTTGAAGTTTAAATGGTATTTTTTTGGAATTCTCCCTAAGTTTTACTACCTTTTGCTTCTTCCCAAATTATCTCTTTGCTTGAACTTCTTTGGTTTTGCTTCCCCCTTTTCTTGATAGTGTTTGTCGAATCCTATTAATTATTCAGGTGGAGCTTATTAATACTTAAAACTTAACACATAACCATTGCATAATAAATCTCTCCCTATGATCTCAACTCTTCTTGGCCAAAAATATATGCATATTGGTGGATAAAGCTCCATTTTTGTAAATCATGCTTTTAAACAGGTACTCTTGACATCTCCCTATATCATTGATAATCTTATATACTTATTTCATTATGTATCTTCTAAGACCTATTGAATGTCTAGTTGCCTCTGTAATTTAGACATCCAATTAAATAATCTATTCCTTCAAACTTATCCCAACACTCTCAAACCCATTACTAATTACTATTTCATAAAAATGTGTCATTTTCAGACTTGAGCCAAAATCTGCCTCTAATTTTTTAAAGAACTTTAAAAAATTATAACTTAAGCTAGGGAACTCCAAATGAGGTGATTTGAGTTCCTATTTAAATATATTTCAATTCTATATAAAGGAAAAATAGCATCCAGTGTTAAATTATGGACATAATTTCCCAATTCCAGCATGCATACTAACTATTCCTTTGGTGAGACAAGACATTCCAGTTTTCCTGCCCAAATTTGAAAATTTAGAACTTAAAATATATACATCCAATTTCTATGTTATAGTACTTAATTTAAATCACTATAAGTCTATTTTAGAAGAAAAATAATCACAATGAAAAATTACAAAAGTAACCTCATATAATTTGCATAATTGCTTACTACCTAAAATCTAGAAAACAAAATTTTTCCAGTTTTTTGTCTAAACTTGCAAAAATCATATCTTTCGTTCTAGATATCCAATTAATGTGTTCTAGAACTAAAGGATGTATACTATCTCCTTACCAACTTACAAGTACAAGTTGTTATTTTTTAGTGCTACTCTCTGCCATGTCTTAGAAGAGGTCACTCGAGTAATAACTAATGGATCACTCGAGTGACCACTCGAGTGATGAGCTGATAAAAGAGACTTTTTGATCCAATGATGGTCTCTGGTAGATTTTGAAAGGGACCACTTGAGTAATGGTCGTGGATCACTCCAGTGATGGGATAAGAAAGACAACTTGAACTCTGCCAGAATTTGATAAGGATGACTTAAGTAATGAGTACTTGTAAAATAATTGTATGTTAATCATTGATTTATTATCTTTATATCTAACATCTCATTGCATTAGTATTATAAGCATTTGCCCAAAAATTAATGAGAGAACATGTTGAGAGAAGAAAAGCCACTTTATGAAGTAAAGCATCTATCGACCACAACGACTATTTTTTCAAATATGATGAATGGTCAAAAGAAGCTATGTAACTATAATGAATATGTTGAAATGCTAACAATAGCTATCACAATTCAACTATAAATATGGAATTATTGAACAAACAATAAATAACACATAGAACTATTAACCATCAAATTATATATTCTTACTTGCTATGTTTTTCATTCATTCATTCTGTACTTTAGTAATTCTATATTTACTCTTTAAGAGAGATTTTCATTACAAACTCAATACTTATTGAGATTACTTAATGTTTTGGAACCTTAAGTTGGGATTGGATTACATAGTGTAAGGGGGAGCAAGTGTCCAGTAAAGGAACTTGTTGTGTACTGAGGTACCAAGAACTTATTGAATCTTTGAAGATATAGTGAAAATCTCAGAGGAACTTTGAGGACTGGACTTTGTAGCCGAACCAGTATAACTCCCGATGTACACTTCGGTGATATCATTTCTAGCTCTTAACCTCATTTTAGATTATGTCGATTATTATTTATGGTTTAATTATTATTTTTTCACCCAATTCACCCCCTCTTGGGAGAAATGCTTGCACTAACATATGCATGTTGACATGAGCAAGTCTTTTATGCCATAATCGGCATTACTTAGAAAATTTTTTTCAAAGATACTATTATTTATATCAAAAGTATAGTAGTTACCTTCCCTTATTGCTCTAATCTTGACTTTTAGATTTTCCTTCTTGATTTGAAGATCCTTCTTGCTTATTATGAGATATTCTTCTGAATCAAATATGACCCGGTTATCTTCATCAATGCTTTGACCCATACTCAGCAAGTTGTGGCATAGACCTTTTACATAGTATACGTCTTTAACTTGTATTCCATTATCATTGCCAATTTCACCTATCCCAGCTATTTTTCTTGATTGGTTTCCTCTAAATTTGACTTTGCCTCCATCTTTGGGCTTTATTGAAGTAAAATTTTCTAGGTCTCTAGTTATTGTCTTGAGCATCTACTATCTATGTACCATTTATAAATTCTTGATGTTTTAAAACATATCTACAATCAAGGATAATCAAATGTTAGGCACCCATACTTTCTTGGGTCCTTTCAAGTTAGTATGGAGTACTTTTAGAACATAAAACCCATTAAGTACCCACTTATAAGTTCCTATTTTCCCTTCCTTTTTATGAAAACAAGAGGTATAATGTCCTTTTTTGTTGCAAAAATTACAATGTACAAAAGGATTAGATATGGGTACAAAGTATTGAAAATAATTAAGATAGGTTTTTTGACTTAACTTTTTCTTTCCTTTCTTTTTATCTATCTTTGGATCATATCCAATTCCAAATCTATCATTAGTAAATCTTTGAATTTTCAAAATCATAATTGAGCATTTCACTTCCCTTAGTTGATTTCTCACATATTTTAGTAAGGTCAATGTTTTTTTTCTATAATCTGACAGTTGTCACAATATTTTATATTAGGCTCTTTGAGTTTTTCTTCAAGAGACTTAACATGTTTCTTATAACTAATTGATTCCTTGATGACTTTGATGAATTCATAATGTAATGCATTATATTCAGTATGTAATTCATCATAAGTAAGGGTTGAATCACTTACCTCTTCATCCTTTGGTTTTTCTTAGGCTACTAAGCAGATGTTGGCAGTTTCTTCACCGTCACTTTCTTCATCTGAGGAGTTGTCTCCCTATATCGTTGAAACAAAGGCCTTCTTCTTGAGATATTTACATTTCTTCTTATCTTTGTTTTTTAGGTACTCTAAGCATTTTGATTTGATGTAACATGGATTTCCGCATTCATAGCAGATAATTTATTCCTTTGTTTCCTTTCAGTTTCTAGTCCCTCCTTTATGGAAGTTTTAGAAAACTTGTCCTTTCTTGTAAAATTTCTTGAATCACTTTATCATTAGACCCATTTCCTCATCATCAATATCCTCTTCATCCTTCTGCGTTTTTTCTTCTTTTATTGTGTTCAGGGCTACTCCTTTCTTTTTCTTCTCATAATCTCATCTAATTCACGTTTGAACTTCTACTTGCTTTCATATTAAGAAAGACTTCCAAATAATGAAGCTACTGAACGCATATATTCTCCCTTAGCCTCTTATATTTCCATAACTTTAGCTTCCTATTCTTTTGACAGAATGTTTAGCATTTTTCTCACTTGAGACCTTTGATCATAGAATTTTCCAAGAATAACCAATTGATTTATAAGATGGATGTATTTAAGTTCAAACTCAGCAATTGTTTCTCTTGATTTCATTTTGAGCAGATCGTATTCCGTGATAAGAGTGTTGACTCCATTTTCCTTAATTATGAAAGTTTCTTTATGGGCTATTTCCAGAGCTTGCCACATATCCTTGGCAGAAGGAAGTGTGCAAATTCTGAAATACTCTTTTTGACTTAGGGTACTTTGAATCACGAGAATTGCCTTGCTATTAAGAGTTATGAACTTCTTATAATTGTCATCGAACTCTACTGATATTTTTAGAATTATGACATCATCCACAGTTTCCATTGGCACATAGTCTCCATCTTGAATCACCTACCATAGGCCATATTCAGTGACCATCATGAACACTTTGAATTTTCCTTTCTAAAAGGAGAAATGTTCTCCACTAAACCTAAGTGGTCTAGTTACGGAAGCACCATTTGGTAGTATTCCTTCACCCATACTCGCCATTGAATCATTCTTACGATGTTAAGCCTGAGACAAGAAGATAAGGCTCTGATACCAAATGTTAGTGTCAGCGATTTTATCCATAAAGGGGGTGAATCGGGTGATATTAAAAATTTAAAATATTACAATTAAAGCACTTAATTAAAACATAAGAGTTAGAAAAATATTACCGAAGTATATACCATTGTTTATATTGGTTCGGTTTTAACCTCTTGATCTATGTTCAGTTCTCAGAGCGCCTCTGAGAATTTCATAAAGTCTCCAAGATTCAATGGGTTCTTGGCATCACAGTACAAGCAAGCTCTTTAACATGACACTTACTCCCCTTTACATTCTGTAAGCAGACAACTACACTCAAGGTCCCACTACCTTAAGTTCTCTTTACATGAGTAATGAATAATGTTGTAAATTCTCTTTCAAAGAGTAAATAAATGAATACTAAAGAACAATAAGAATGTTAGTGAATATTAGACAGAATAACAGAGCACTTAATGAACGAAATTAATTTTGTCGTTGGTTTAATCCTCCATCATGAATGCTTCCATATTTATAGTTGGAATGTCTTTAATGATTGTTGTGAACATTCAAATCTGTCAGTTAGAGAGTAATTACGGCCGTTGATGAAAGAGAGTGTTTATGTTGATTATCTCTACTTTGCATTTAATGCTTTTGACAAATAACGTGCCTTTTCCAGTTTGAGTTCATTTGATCACCTGAAAAATCTTAAAAACTAATTTAATGATAAATCAGATTAATTTGATGTTAGAAAAACATTTCATATGATTAATTCAATGATTCTTGAAAGACATGATATAATGCTCTATTTTACAATAAACAAGTGATTACTCGAGTTACTTAGGTTCACTTGAGTGCCTCTCTAAAAGGCTTTGTCACTAGCGGGCAACTAAAGAGTAATAACATGAGGTTTATAGGTATCACTTGAGTGATCAATCACTACTAGAGTGATACTTAATTTTAAAATATTTTTCAAGTTTTCCCCTTCCAATTACCAAGAGGTTTACATGCAGAAAAGATGGTGCCTGATATGCATTCACACTAATCACTATTAGACTATGTGTCCCGAGGCTGTAAGTCTCGATGTGCATTTTTGTATAGGCATTGTCCCTGGACTATAAGACTTGATATGCAATATGTGTAAGTATTAAGGTGCATGTCCCATGATTGCTGAATAGGCTGAATGTATTGAGTACATATTGAAGTCACTAGGTAGTGACTAGATGGTGATTTAGCAAATGGAGTTCTAAGGAACATGACTCAAGTGATTACAAAATTCACTCGAGTGAGGTATTGTGCTATAAATATTTGTATTTTTTTTAAAAAGGGTCGCACTGATTAAAGACAATATAAGTTCAACACTCGAGTGGAAGTTAATCACTTGAGTAATGTCACAAAATCTATTAAAAACCCCTTCTTCCTGAATCAGTACCATTTCCCTTTTTACAAAACCTCAAGCAAAACTCAATTTCTCTCCAAATCTTTTAATTCTCATACTTATTTTCTCTACAAAACTTCTACTAGTTTTTAAATCAGGGAGAGTTCTTAACTTTATTCTTCATATTTCTTAAGTCATGCATTCATTAAGGGGGAGCTTTACATTCACATGTGTTTCATATTGTAATAGCTCATCTCCTTCATTATAAGAAAATCTTACTGGCATACTCATCTGCATTTACTTTCAATTGATTAGTTTTGATGATGATTTACTCATATTTTTTACTTTCATAATCCTAAGTCAAATATATGCTATTTGATTACACTAACCATTATCCTTGCAAGAAAGATTTGAATTTGTGGCAAGAGAATTTGTTCTAATCCAGAGCATTCCTCAAATATACTACAAGACGAAACTATCAAATTGAGGAAAGATGCTTTGAGGCAATCTTCAAAGCAACAACACATACAAAGGAGGAGGAAGATTCCCGGTAGCTCCAATCAACTACAAATTCCAAGGAGCTAAAGGCTAAGAACAAGTCTAGACATGATTTATAACACCATATTTTTAGCCACCAATATTCCTCCTATGTAGTTAATACATTTAATGAAATAAAATGGTGTATTGTGGTATACATGTCAAAAAGTCCACCAAAACAAGAGAAAAGGAACAAGAAATGATTTATTTCAATAAATCATAAAATGCAATGGCAAAATGGTAATTTTTCATAAAACAAGAAGCTATTATTTTTCCCCTAATTTTCTCAATAGTTTGGGCCAAATGAGAATTTAAAAAGAGGAAAATGACTACTTAGTAATTAAAAAACACAATTTGGAATATTATTACTAAGGGGGAAATTAAGTTGTAAAAGTCAGAAAGCAAGATGACATTGATTAATTACTTGGAATAAGTAATTGTTGGAAATTCAAGGAGCTATTTTATTTTCTCTTTCCTCTCTATATATTTCGGTAAGAGAGGAAATTAAGGGAAAAGGGAATTTACTTGGTTATTATCAAAAGAAGAAGGGAATGTGTGGTCAAGAAAATTCAAGGACATATTAATTTTCACTTAACCAATATTATGGCATAAAGCAACTTTTGATATTTTAAGAAGCATTATCCATTCTCTTCCCTCTCTAATTTCCGTAATCAAAGGGAAATAAAAAGGAAATGTAATTTATTGGGTAATATTATACAAGAAGCAAAACTTTGGACCAATTAGAAATAAGCACTTGTAAAGCAAAAAAAGTAAGAGGAAGTAATTGAATAAAGGGTTAAGGTGCACAAATAGCAATGAACTATTTTCCAAAGTGTACCCAACACAACTAACTATTTCAGGGTGCAAAAGTAGACATTACAAATTTTTTGGGTGCAAAAGTAGACATGATGAATTTTTTTTGGAGCAAAAATAGCAATTTTTGCACCCCAAAATAGATAACGAAATTGCTATTTTTGCTCCAAAAAAAATTCATAATGTATACTTTTTCACCCTAAAAATTCATAATGTCTAGTTTTGTACTCTAAAATAGTTAGTTGTGTTGGGTTCACTTTGGGAAATAGTTTTTTGCTAAATCTGCACCTTAACCCTTGAATAAAACCATCATTCTCTTCTCTTACTCTTCATTTGCGGTTATCATCTTTAACAAAGAGAGAGAGAGAGCTTCAAACACTTAAGAACACAAGAAGAAGAGCCATAGGGTTCCAAAGCATAAACCTAGTGAAGAACTTGCAAACTTAGTGATTCTTGCCTTCTAATCTCTCTACAACTACTTCTAACCTATTCTACTCCATGAAATCCATATTTTTCAAAACAAATCAAGAGTGTAGAGAGAGAGAGAATTTTCATCTAGGAAAGAGAAAGAGCTGAATCCAAGAGGTAATCTTCAAAGCTTGATCCTCTTGTCTTATTTGGTGGTGGTGGTGTTGGTAGTGGTGGTTTTGCCTTGATTTTCTCTTAATTTGTAAATATGGGCTGAAGCAAACTCTAGAGGAAATGCTACCAAAATTTCCTCTAAATATTTTTATTTATTGTTTAAGTGGTTATTCATGTTATTAGAAGTATAAAGGAAGTGATTAAGTAAGAGAAATCAAGAAAACAACATTTTCCTTCTTAAGACCCTTATTTTGGTCAGAGTAAGAATAAGGGGGAGAAGTTGGAATTTTGTGATTCTAATAATTCCATTGGCTTTAAAAGGCAAAATTTTGTAGGCATGCTTGTGTTCATAATTTTTGGATGTTAGTATACAAATTTGGGAATTTATGAAATGAATGTGTATGTTGTATGATCTACCACTTGCGAGTCACTGACATTGTGCAATGTATTTTGTGGGCCAAACCTTGTCCAAAAATTCTAAAACTTTTCTATATTAAATTATAGACAGATAGATTTAATTATATATATATATATATATATATATATATATATATATTGTAATTTTTGGACAAGTACATTGCAAGATATGAATTTTTGAAATTGTGCCCTGTTTTCTGGAATGCAAACTGGAACAATAGAGTTTGGTAAATTATTGGGAATGATATGATTGCAATGGTCAAACCTAAGTATGTTTCCTCAAATTTAAATTGAAATATATTCATTTAGACTTTGGAATCAGTCAAATTTGATTTTTGAAGAATTAATTATGAATTTCCAAAGTTGACTAAAAAATCTGTTAGTTTCTAGAAAACAGTGAAACCGCACTATACAGAATTGTTTTGTGCAGAAACTACTATAATTGTATTAAATAACCAGTAGCATCTACTTTAAAAGTAGTAATGTTACAAGTAATAACCAGCTACTTGTAACCTTAATTTTTATAGGAATTGGATATAGCCCGAGCCGGAATCCAAGTGTAGGACAAACATGAAAATTTGGAAAAGACTCAGATAGTAACTTCTTCTTACATATACTATGTGATTACTGAATGTTTGAATATGTCATTCTCTGTAACATGAGCCAAGTATCTTGGACACACCAATTTTTCAAGTTGTGGTTAGGGACCCAACAGGGGCGCCGAGTAAATGCGGGCGGCTTGAAAGGCAAGACGGTGGCTTATGGTGATTAAGGTACCGGAGCACTTTATTGTTGCTATAGTTATTTATGCATGTAATTTTAGTTACTTTTGAATGCTTTATACATTTGTATATTTTTCAAACCCTGTAGGGATTCTCCTGTAATGTAAACATTTACTTAATATTAGTATGTTTCTGCTATTTCTGTATGCCCTATGAAACTATGTGCTTAATACTCTACAAATATCAAAGTGTTATGGGGTTTGACATGATGAGCCTTGGTTGTCCATTCTTTTTTCATACTCTCTAAAGTAGTGAGACATATTTCTACTGTGACATGGAACTAGCTAAGATATGCTCTAAGGAAGAGCTCTATAAGGAAGAGCCAAAGGATGGAAGCTAGAACTTCAAGGATGGATGAGGCATAGTCTTCAACAAGAGCTGAATCCCTTGGTTCTTCATTCTTTGGTCTATCTAACCAAGGTTATCTGAGAGAGGAGCTTCAAAGTTTTCATACTGAGATTGCTACTAACAATGTTGAGTTCATCAGTTCTATGAATTATAAGAGGCAGCTGTGTGACATGGTTAATTAGAACTTTAAGGTTCCATTTGAGCAACAAGAGTCATAGATCAAGATGACGTTTGAATTTGGTAGTACCCTAAGGAGTTATAAGTAGAGATTAGGCTAATTCAGATATGCTAATTCAGAGATGACATGGGTATTCTTGCTACTGAGACACCTTCTAAGACCATTGCTCTGGAGACTAAGCCTTTAGAAGTTCTACTATACTAGCCTATTATTCTTGATCCCCCAGATACCTCAGATCTTTCTTATAAGACCACTTCTTAGGGCAATATCCTATTTTCTATGGATGTTCCTACATCCTCCACTTAGTATAATGTTACTTTTGTTCAAGATCCTCCTCATCTACCTTCAGAGCCCCTAAGTACTGACCATATCCATTTAGTTAAGGCAGCACTTAAGAATCAAATACTTCCGTCTCTATCACACTCTTATGCTTTTGATCATCAATCTCATCACTCTAGTGATACTAATTCACTATTAGATCAAGAGAATGAGATCCTTGAGCACATCTTTGAGCCTTTTATTGAACACCCCATTAAACTAGCAACATTTCACCCCCTATATCCTTGATTCATCAGAGTTGCATAGTAAAAGTGTGTAGAACACAATATCATGGATCTAACATAGTAAGAGAGGAAGGCAAATAGACTCTATGGATTACTTCATCATTTTTCATAATCAAAATAAGTATTTATAAACCCTATCTCTTTACATTCTGTTAATATTTTGTACATCTTTTGTATCAATTAGCAAATGAAAGTTTTTGCTGATGAAAGTTTTCTAGATCCTAAATGAAAGTTTTCCTCAGAACCTTTGCAAATTCTTTACAATATGTTTTATAAAAACTCTCTTTTATTTACATCACATTAAGCATGAGGGACGATACATCCCTTTTGATTGGGGCAAAGAAAGACATTTCTAATTTGTTTTCATATTAGCTTTTCTGAAGAAGCACATCTTATTTATCCTTCAAACTTTTTGCTGATGTTAAATGGAAGGAGAGATATGAACAAAAAACATGTTTCATCTAATATGTTTTCATACACATACATATTTCTTGTAATGGATTTTCTATCATCAAAAAGAGGGAGAATGTTAGATATGATTAGTTTTGATGATGTCAAATATTAAGAGCAAAAAATTTGCATCATATATTTATCTTATATTTTTACTAACTACTATATTTAATGTGAAATATCTTGTAGATTAGTCAAGCAAATAAATAAGATATCAAATTGGAATATGGAGATTAATCAAGAGGAATAATAAGAAGATATTGAACAAAGAAGTTATCACATTGGAGGAGAGAAAGTAAGAGAAGGAAGAAGCTATTAAGTTGAATTATGAAGAATGATTGAAAGGAAGAAGAAGAAAGAGATTGAAGACAATAGTCAAGAAAAGAAAGGAGTTATCAAAAGGATTGTGGAGAATAACCTTGATGAAAAAGAGAAGAGATTGAAGAAAGAAGAACTTACAAGAGATAATGAGAATGTCAAGATTCAAGTTCTCAAATTTGATATTAAAGGTATCTATGATCAAATGAAAGTTGTAATGGCTCAATACAAAGTTGAAATACCTAATCTAGAAGTTATTTCATCTTCACTGAAGTCACACTTCATTATCATTCGAGTGATCAGTATACTCTATTTAACTTTGTTTTCATTTAGCATGACAAAGGTTTAATAATTTGGTCATATCTCCCAAATCACAATCTAATTGAAAAAAATTTATTTCATTTGAAACTGGACTTTAAATTAGGTTGAGGGACATCTAATTCGTGTTCAAATATTTTTAAATAAAAGAGATATGAAATTTGAAAGTTGGTGCTCAAAATCAACATTATGTTCTAGACTAGGAGCTATTGATTGAATCATAACTTTTAGAAGACAATTCATTTTAGACCAAAACTTATTGCATACCTAGACTCCATAAGTGTTTCAAAGACACTAATAACAAGCTTAAATAGGTTCAAATGAAAGAGCTAGATATTGAAAGTTGGTGTTTGGATCCACACTATGTTCCAAACTATAAGTTACAAGTTGGATAATATCTTTCATAATACAAAGGATTTGGGAATGATTCCTATTGCATTAAGAAGTGGATTTAAATAGATTGCATGGGATAGGTATTTTTCTGTAATTGGATTTAAATTGGAAGAGTTATGCCTATTGGAAATTGACCTATGTGCGAGACTATCAACTTGTAAGTGATCTCTTTAAAATTTGAAGGATCCCTTGAGTGATAATGGATCACTCGAGTGATGTCTCATTTCTTTTCAAACCACTATCAAGTCACTTGATACTGATGAAGTACTATTGTGACCTTTTTTAACATATCACTTGAGTGCTGAAAGGATTACTCGAGTGATGTTGATCAGTATCAAGTCACTCGATAGTGACGAGCCACTTTACCATAACTTTTAAGAAGAATCACTCAAGTGCTAAGTTGATCACCCGAGTAATAACCAGTTTTGCCCTATCATTATGAAGTCACTCAAAAGTGATTCACCTATTTTACAAAAGAAGAGTACAGATCACACAAGTGCTATTAGAGCCACTCAATTGATTTACTATCACTTTCACATTACTTTTAAATCACTCAAGTGATAGTTCTTTATAGATTTTATCAACATCTTGGATTCTTTTGATTCTTTTCCAAACTCATGTAAAACTTTATTATATTTTTTACAATCATTCCAAATCATCACTAATCAAGTTTATATGAAGATCATAGATGATTAAACTAGGATTAGAGTTCAACGGCCAAAGAGTAAATTTTTGACAGAAAAGTTCCAACAACTAGTTTTAAATGGGAAGAAGAAAGTTTCAACGGCCTAACAAATACTTCAATGTCTCCAACGATCATCAAGCTATAGCAATTATAAAAGGAGAAGCATTCAAGATGAGAAATAGAAAGAGAGCTTACACCTTCAACGTCAAAATGCCAACAATCTAACTCCAAAATTCATCTCACATAATCTCTATTTTCTCAGTGCCTATACTATTTACTTTAAGAGAGAAATTATTTATATTATGATTTAGTGATTATCATTACACCACTACATAAAGCACTTTTAACGTCCCTATTTTGGGCCTTTTAACGTCCTTTTCTAAGGGGACTCCTATGCAAGAGACGTAGTAAATAATAGAAATAACGTCTGTTAAGAAGGGGACGTCTAAAGGAAGACTTTAGGCGTCCCTAATTTCTTTAGGGATGCCTAAAGTATCTTTAGGCGTCCCTTTTGCTTATGGATGTAAAAACTAATTTTTGTAAAAAAAAACTTCGTTTATATTTTCGTTTGCCCAACAAATTGAAAATCACATAAATAGGATTGAAGAATAAACCACAAAAATAGGCATTTATATTAGCTGCTTCTTTGTGCTTTATCTCATTTTTGCTTTGGAAGCAAAATGTCATTATTAGCTATAGTCAGCCCATATGTAAATTATTAAGAAAAATAGAAGTCAACAATATGGAAAGCTAATATGATTTATAATAAATAAAATAAGAAATTCATGAAGCCATGTCCTAGTTAGCTAATCAATCAATGTTATTCTCTTACATTTTTATATGACTTGATATCATAATAAAATATAACTTAAACAAGTGAAAGTGGGGATGCATAATAGGAGTTTGTGTAGCAATTTTAGATAGGAAGAATTTAATACAGAGTTAGTACCTGTGGCCAATGATGTAGACGGAGACACCCCATGGTAGTGAGAGGGAGGGCTCTATTCCTCTTCAAATGAAGGACCGTCAGCAAAAGAGTGAGAGAACGGAGACATAGAAGAGAGAGCTAAGGAGATGCAAAATGGAGAGAAGGGAGAGCAGAGATGTGAAATGAAGAGAAGGGATAGAAGTATCAGGGTGTGATTGATAGCTCTTTAGGTGTCCCTATTAATAATAGGGACGCCTAAACCAATTTATGCATCCCTATTTATACTAGGGACGCATAAACTTGGCCAAATAGGTGGCCCTATTCAAAATAGAAACACCTATTTGGCCTCACCTTTACACATGTCAGTCAATTTGAATGACATGTCGACATGCATTGGGTAAAAAATAGACGTCCCTATTATTAATAAGGATGCCTATTTTGCCAACAAATTGGTTTATGCCTCCCTATTGAATAGGGATGCATAAACTAGGCTACAAGTCAGCCTTTATGTCAAACTTTGATTGACATAAAGGCTGACACACGCATAGATAAATAGGTGTCCTTTTAAAATTCAAAACATGTTACATTTAGTTTATGCATTCCTATTTTGAATAAGGACACATAAACTATCACAAATACACGTCTATAATCACAACAGGAATGCCTAAAGTTTCTCAAATCACAATAGCCCTGCTTTAGGCATCCCAATTAATTTTTGGGACACCTAAAGTTCCCTTTACGCGTCCCTAATTTTAATTGGGACGATTAAAGCCACCCAATATTTTAAAATTGCAGCTTATAATTACAGAAGTGCCACTCTGTCCATTTTTTACTTCTCTTTTTTAAAAGTGGACGTCTTTTAGGGTAGTAATATGCATTTTCTATAGTAGTGTTATTCACTTCTAAGAGAGAATATTGATTGTAAACATGTACCATCAAGAGAGATTATAATCTTACAGTGTGTAAAGGGGAGTTGTTATGTTGATGAGAAGATTATAAGTGGCTTCACAAGTGCCCGGATCAAACTTGTGGGATTGTAGAGGTTCTCAAGTACCCCATTAAACTTGAGGGAGATAGTAGATTGAAATCTCAAGAAGAGCTTGGAGACTGGACGTAGCTTATCGTGGAATAGACAGAATCAAGATAAATCACAGTTTGCATCTTCTCTTACCTAAAATCTTACATTTCCAGCATATATGATTTGAATAACTAACTGTGGATTTATGATTCATTAATTTCATACTTATTGCTTTCACTAAAATGCGAAAAGATTTTCAAAGTTCTTAAGCTTTTATCTTATACCTAATTCACCTTCCTCTTACGTGTCAGCCGGTTCTAACAATAACAAGTTTATACTAATCACTTGTCATTGAAATTTGGTTGTACATTTTTTTTATTGGGATGTCATAGTAATTATCCCAATTTATTATGATAACCTAGTCTAATTGTCCCACATTTCAACAAGCAAGCCATATTTAAAATGGGAAAATCTCACTCAGGTCCAAATGACTAGAAAAAAAAATTCAAAAATATCCTAGTGTAGATTATTCTTTTATCAAAAAATTCCCTAGGGACCTCAATAATATAGATTCCAAATGTAAACTTACTTTATTGATAAGTGTATGTGACTATATTGCCAAGTCATAGAGTGACTATTAACAAACTCATATGTGTTAACTAAACTAGCTCTCATTGGTAAGTGTATGCAACTATATTAACAAGTCAAAGACTGACTGATTTGACGCAATCTTAGTCACCTCAGGTTCAAATCACAATTTTACCATGGATTAAAATGCACTATAATGCAAACAACTTAGGATCGTTCTCTTATTAAGGAACCTTTTATTTTGAATTTCTTAGGTTGAACTAAGTGCTAAAAACATGGTTAGAAAAGGTGTTTTGAAATTAGTTATCTCTAAATTAAAATTCATGAAAATAAAGCTATTTCTACTCTTTTTGGTATTTTTGGAAAATAATGAAGAAATGTTTAAATTGAGAGTGAAAATATGAATGATGGATGCTCTTGGTAATGAAAAAAGTGGCTATCATTGTTCAAAAAAGTTATAGGACTTAAAACTTCATCAAGTCTCAAGAAAAATCTCAAGATAACACTTGAGTCCAATATTCCTAATTAATAGTAGCTCCTATGAACATAGCTAACTACTATCTCTTGATATATTATTTAAAACCACTTAATGTGCAATTGAAATTGGAATAATACAACATGAGTCTTTTTGAATTTGAGTGCTAAATAACCCCTCAGTGTACAAATCAACAACTTTTTTTTTCTTGCCAATATACAAATCAACCACTTTAACTAGACAATAACATGCTAATTAACATAATCTCATTACAACCAAAAATAAATTCAAACATATATAATTTTCATTCTACAAAATCCAATCTCAACTATAAATATCAAACTAATAGAGACAATTAACATCAATTTCAGTTCCAAAATCATATATGATAATTCCTAAAACTAGGAAATCTAAATATATAACTCTATACTAATAGAATGATAGAAAAATTCCACTATGTAGTCCAATTCCACTATGTAGTCCATTGAGCTCAAGCACCCATGCTCATCACCAAGAAGCAAGAGAATTAGCCACACATAATTTCATATTCTGCTCCAACAATCTTTGATGCTACGACCATGGCAAAAGAGGTAAAGATGACGATGGTGATTATCTAAACCTGAGGAATACAAGATGAAAATGGAAATGGTGGAGATAGAAACCAGCGGTGGTGGTGAGTGAGAGTCAAACTGACGGTGGAGGGCTCTGTTCTCGTCTCCGATTCTCTCTGTATCCCTCCTTGAATCTCTCAGCCCTCTCTCCCCAAAACTAGGTGGCGGTGGTGATGGTGGAAGGTCTCTCTCCGGCGATGGTGGTAATGCATGGAAAGAAGACGATGGTGGTGTGGTAAAGAAAGGATATCTTTGAAAGTCTCTCTAGTCCCCAAAATCCACGGCTCCTCTCCTGCTCTCTCCTTTTGATTATGAGCTCGCAGCCTTCCCTGTAATGTCAGGGCTTCAATACTGTCGGTGGTGGTGTGTCAATGGAGGTGAAAGAAGGAAGGCCAGTGGTGGTCTCCGAGTTCCCTCCGATCGATTTTCAGATCTCCACTCTCTGTCGCTCAACTTTGCTCGCCCCTGAGCTCCTCGCAATCTCCGTCTCTTTTTCTTTCTTTTTTTCCCCCTCCCGTTAACGTAATTTCCCCAAGCAAAACTTTGCTTGGGAACCTTTCTGACATTTTGGGAATTTAGGTCCTTCATAGTAATTGATTCTGGTCCTTGTGTGTCATTCCCCAAATTTTCCAAATTTCTTCCAAAATTTTTACAATGCAAAATTAAGTACAAAGTAGTATTAAAAGTCCAAGAAATCAATTATATGAATAATTTGACAATTTATGACCATTTTACCCCTAATTGACTTAATTCAATACAAATATTTTTAACTTAAATTAGTGCTTAATTATGCAATAATAGCCTAGGAAATGTATTAAAATGTCTACGTTGACAATCATAAAGCACATCAAAATATAGTTCAATCAATGACGATTGACAAGCTCATGTATGTTAACTAAATCAGCTCTCATTAACAAGTATTTGTCACTATATTGATAAGTCATAGAGTAGTCATTGACAAGTCTATATATGTTAACTAAAACAGCTTCTGTTGACAAATGTATATGACTATATTGACAGTGGCCATTGACAAACCTATCTATATCAATAAGATAAGTTCATATTTGGAATCTATATCTTTGAAGTCCCTAGAGACTTTTTTAATGGAAGAATCTACACTGGGACTGTTTTGATATCTTTTTTCCGATCTTTAAGATCTGGGGGAGATTTTTCCCATTTAAATTCTAGAGAACACAATTTGATACTGTCTTTCATATTTATAAGATCTTGTCTATTGACAATGACATATTTTTCTGATTAAAAAAAATGACATATTCTTTAAAATATTATCATCTCTTGCACTTTTGTGCCTCGAATAAGGACTTTAATTCGACTAAAATTAAATTAAAAGAAATTTTGAAAAATTCTAATATTTGTAGTTTCACTAACATTTAATTAATTTTTTTTATTTTATGATAGTTAATAAGGAGGGTAAAAAAAAGACCTTATAAAAATAATCAGACAAAATATATATTTTCCCTTATCTATAATCAATGTGAATAAGTGACTGTGACTGCAAATAATGCTGTGCGGCAATGGACCAACCAAACACGTACGTTTACTTCAATTCAACTACCCCATCGTCTAATATTTTTTCACTAAGAAAGGCAACTCAGAGAACATTTGATTTATGGTTACTTGTCATGTTCTGCGTGCCTTTTAATAAACTTATTGATAAAATTTTTAAAATATTTATTAACATAATAATTACCTTTTCTTAAAAAAGTTATGCAAATAATAAAATAAAAATATTAAAAGTTTAAAATTTAAAGGGTTAAGATTTATCAAGCATCATAAAGTATTTTTTTCAATTGTGTCCAGCACCATATATTATTTTGTGGTGCAATTTTGTTCTTATTACTCTTAAAGTATTTATTCAAGAGCAATTCTATCCTATTGGTCAAAAAGTCATCACTTAAGGGAATATATATTCAACAACCTAAAGTATTTTCTTAAATACTTTTTAGGATGCTATAGACATACCTAAAAAGATACTTTCAGTACTAGATAAACCACAATACTTTATGATAATTGACACACACAAAATACTTTCGATTACTCGATAGTACAAAATACTAAAGATGCTTGACACACCTGAAATAAATACTTTAGGTGTTGTATAAACATTAACCCAAAATAAAATAAAAGTTTAAAACACAAATAACACCCATCAACTTTAGCTATGTTGCATATACCCCCCCCCAAAAAAAAATCTCTAAAAGTTTAAAAATCATACCCTGAACTTTCAGGGTTTGACATTTAACACTACCATTGGAAAAACCGTTAAATCTAACGCAACGAATGCTAAACCATATTACTCGGAATTATTTGGCCTCAGAAGATCATGGGAGACGGGAATTAGGGATTATTAATGGTAAAATCACAAAATTGTCTTAGGGTATAATTATGAGTTTTAAATCAAGATAAATTAATTAAATAATAAAAGTTACATGTCATCTAACCAAATAATTATGAGTAATATGATGTGGAAGTCATTTTGTTAGATTGAACAGCCTTTTTAATGGTAAGGTGTTAAATGTCAAATTATGAAAGTTCAGGACGTGAATTTTAAACTTTTAAAGATGAGAGGGATCACATACAATAGGGCTAAAGTCGAGAAGGGTTATTTGTATTCTGACCAAAATAAAATATAAATGTGGACAATCAAATTTTAATTAATATGAACGGTCCAACTTCACACATGCGTAATGAAGATTCCATTTTTATTTTCGCCAACGATAATGAAGACTGCATGAAAAACATTTTTCAAATTAATTAGCTCATTTCAACTCAATCATTAATACTCTCACCTAATTAACTAATGGATGGCTCCTTTAGATCGCTTGTAAGATGTAGCAGCCTCACATATGCTGACGCCAGTCTTAGTAAAATCCATAGTTATGGAATTTTCTGTTTCTGGTAAATAATTACCCAAGTCGTGTAAAACGTAAATGACATGTGGATTTGGTCAACAACACTAAACCAAGTGACTTACTCCCTCTAGTCTTTTTTATAAGGAACAATTATTAAAATTATATGGTTCAAAAATATTAATTAAAAGCAATAAATATATAACTTATGTACCTTTCTTTTTTATTATACCCTTATTTTACAGAGAGATAATGAATGAATATATTTAATGAGGGTAAAAATACAAAAACCAATTTAAAATTTCAGATAAATAGGATTTGTTTCTTATACTAAGAACCACCTCTATGAGAGAGAATATTTCTATAAAAGGATTGCATTGGATGGAGTACTATATTTCTTATTAATGTGTTATCCAAATTTTTATTTGGATGAATTTATTTTAGGAAAAATTAATCCACAAGTTATTATAATTTAGGAAAAATTACACTACAACCCCACTATAGGCATTTTATTTCCAATAGCCCCAAAACTTTGTGAAACTTCACTACACTCCTTAGACTGAAATATTTCTTATTAATCCCTGGTCCGATCCGGCTTTTAAATCCTTCCTACATAGATCACTCAAATATTAATATGAAGTTAATATTTATAATTTAACGTTAAAAATACATAAGCATATTTTAAACTACAAAACATAAGTTTGCCATTCTAACCTAAACTCTTTCAAACAAAGAAATGCAAAGAAAAAGACTCATCTATTACGGATCACATCATTATCATGGAGCACAACTTCCTCCAACATTCATTCAATTTGCAGGGCTTCTCCAATTAAACCCCCCCCCCCAACCCAAAAAAAAACTTATTCCAGAAATCATTGGCCTATTGACCATAATAAAAAAAACAAATTTATTGATAGATAACTTGAGATATTTGAACGACATGTTGACAGAAAATATTTTCCCTTTGAATTAAATTAATTTATTCCATATTATTCAAAATCTTTCTTTAATTAGTTATTTTATAATAATTATGATTGCCATATTCATGAGCTTTCCTTAAATAAATCCTTCCGTAAAGATGTTTGTTGAAACTAACGGTTAAAAAAAGAAATCTCAGTATTTCAAAAAAAAATGAGTTTAATTGATATGAAAGTTACGTTGAATAATACTAATTTTTTACACAATCTAAAAGAAATACCTGTTCGTGTCCTAACAATCAAATTAAATAATGTTAATATCAGACCCTTGTTAATTGTAACTTTTCCTTTTAAATTTGAGTCAATAATAAAATATTTTTGAGAATTATGTTTTTGCTTTTTGTTCAATCTAGAATTTTCTCTTGATGCAAGTTCAATGGACGTCGGAACTGAATTAAAAGCAACCCAAATGTTCTCATCTAATCTATCCTTATTGTTGTAACAATGTGATGTTCCATGTGATAATTATTACAATTTTTTTTTTTATAAAAACCACCTCCAGTAATAATTGAAAAAAAGGCCAATTTGATTACCACTTGGCACTTTGATGAAAAAAATTACCACTTGGAATGAGTGCGGAAAAGGCCTTTAATACCAGTTAAAAAGGCCTTTGTATTATCACACTGATTCCTCAACCAGTGCAGATATAGATAGTGTATTAAGTCTTGGACTTTCCACATTGGTTGTGCCATCGGTATAAAAGATGGCAATTTTACATTAGTTAATGTCAAACATCGTTGTAGAAAGTAAGCTCTTTTTTTTTTGGGAAAAATTTTTTTTTCCTTCCCTAAGTCTTGTTATAGGATAATCAATAACATGTGACGAGTTCCTGAGACTAATAAAGTGCCCTTCATGAATGATTATCATGATTAGTAAATTATGGTGCAATTGAACAGATTAATCCCAGTAGGAATGACACACCAAGTTCATACGTCATTGTTATTGGGTTTAAGTTGTTTACTTGTATTGTTTGCTAATCATATTCATGCATGAAGGGTGCTCTATCAGTCTTAGAGAAGCACTCTTCACGTGCTATTGAGAGGTTTTATGGTTGATCCCTTAGATGATCTTCATTCGTAATCATTGGATAGTTGTGGCTTCACTAATGATTGGACAAAACTAGAGGGATTATAGCCGCTTCTCAAGTCCTGACCAGACTTCACAAGTGTCTAGATCAAACTTATGGGATTTAATGAATTTAAGTCCCAAACGTGATGTTAGGGGAACGGATGTAGGCTCAAGTTGAGGAGATAAGCCAGGATAAATGACATTGTTTGCATTTTCTTATCTCTGCTCCATTTACATTAAGCACTTGTGTTTTAACTATCATTATTGTCTTCTATAACTATTATTGTGGAAGGAGGACCTCACTACATGTTTTACGAGGACCTCTTTATAAGCTATCAAATTTTAAATATACTATATTATCAATATTTTCATCATCTAGGATCAAATTCACATTTTCTCAAATGGCTTCCATATGATCACAGTGTTTCTGATTTGACACATGCCCCTGCAACGTACGTAATACATTCATGTTAAGCACATCCTTCATGAAAAATTCAAAAGCAGGTTAGTGGTATCCGTATAAGAAAGGTATTATAAAAATAGGGTTAAGCTTCCTGGAAGTTTATTTAGAGACCGTGAATATGCGGAAGTTTTTCTTAGATTAAAATTGCGCCGAAAGTATTATAAAAAGGAAAATAAATTGCCCCAATCATTCAAAAAATTAATATTCGCCATCCAATTTTAATAGTCAAATGGTAAGATTGCTCAATTTTGACTTCTGGTGCGATATTGATCCAACAAAAACTTCCAGATACCTACAATTTCCAGGCAAAAACTTATGGATCAAAATTTGACCTTAATCTTTAAAAGTATTTATGATGAATTATTTATACTGATGAAGCTAAAGATAGTTATTATTTTCTTTTTGACCTGGTAATGGTATTTTTTTATTGAAGTTTTTATAATGAAGATCCAAACCACAGTTGACTACATTTTTAATTATATACTATAACATATGCATTTTTTTATTTAAAAAATTAGACGAGTTGGGTCACAGGACTCACCAAGATAGCAAGTCTAAGATTCAAAATGGTGCTTAATTAGAGGTTCTTATAAATTATTGGCAACATTGTTGTCCTCAGATCAACATTAAAATTCATTGACTTGTCTTTACATGGTATGTGACGTTTTCTTCAATTAAACCAACTTTTATTGGCTCTTTTGCTCCTAAATGTATAAGATGTAGATAATTAATTTATAAATATTAAGAAAACTAGTTTAGTATTTAAAATACATGTGTATTGGTTTTCCTAAAATACTCAATTTTATCATTTCTCCATTGATGAAAATCTCCTTCAATATATGAATCTATAAGCGTAGCTTGGAAAAAAATTATATCTGGGTGTGAACTGAATTGATTTCATAGATAGATTTAAGACTAAAGCAAACATCTTCATTCGCTGCTGATATTTAGGCTGAAGGAGTATTTTTCTTAAATCACATAGAGATAAAAGAGTTGGTGGCGTGACCCAAAAAAAAAAAAAAAAGAGTCGGTTGCATCTTATATTGCTTAAATTTCATTTTGACAGTACACATTGCTTAAATTATGGTATGATTGAAAAGATAAAAATTATTCTATATGTGTGTGAGCACACGCGCCGAATCCTATCTAGTTAGTCTTCATGAGTTATAACAAGTGAACAACCAGAAGAAGCTTTCCAACTAAAAAAAAAATCCTGCTACATAAATTGTATTGTGCTTTAGCAACAATCAATTCTTAAAATATATCATTCAAAGATAGATCCAATTTGATACTTCTTCCTTAAATGCAAGGTTTAGTTTGACATAAGAAAGAAGTTTAGATTCTATACACAAAACAGAGATAATTTAAACGAATTTTGATTTTGAAAATGATTCGTTTAAAAGAATTAGTGTGATGTGAAAATTGGGAAAAAAAGTTAATGAAAAAGTCTGATCTTTCCCTATATGGAAAAGCCTAAATAATTTATGCTCACACACAAATTAAGAATATTAAAACTTTTAAAAAAGATTATTCACAGATACTTATTCTTTAACCTATGAAATCTCAATTATTTTAAATAAATTATTAAAATTATACATTCATGAAACACGACCGAGTTCAGAAATTTCCAATTTCACTTTTACTAGTCAAGGTGCGTGAATATGCATGCATAGTACAACGTTCTTCTGTCGTCATTTTTTGAACAACCCACGTTTATTGTCTTTTAATACTAAAATACTTGAAATTCTATTCTTTCCCTTGGAAAGGAAATTCTAGTTATTAGTTTCAATGATCATTAATACGATGAACAAATCAAGTTACATACCAACAAATAAAATTTCACATGAAATTATTTATTCCAAATGAGTGATTCATTATTCAGAATTTATACAGTAGATGCATATTCAAACTTCTATGGTGATGTAAAGATTACCTCAGCAATATGCTGAGGTTTCTATCCCAGTAAATAGGTCTGTCCAATAGTGCTAACAATACAAAACACAGGTTAGTAGAGCTCAGCTTCCACTACATGTGAAAACAATATCCCACCTTAAATTCTATGAAAAGTCAAGTTGAACAATTTTCAAAGTTTGAATATCTTATGTGTGTGTAAGTCATTTTTACATGCCGATAAAGAACTTATTGCCTAGTGGCACGGAAGTTTTTTTATAAGTGATAAGTCATGGTTTGGATTTGCTTATAACCTTGAGCTGATAATGTTTGCCCCTCTAAACCAAAAAAAAGGAAATTTGTGAACAAAAATACTACCTCTAATCCTTAATATAAGGTATACTTTAATTAAAAAAAAATTTGAACGACAAAGTAGATTTTATATTAAGAACTGGAAGGAATCCTATAGCCATAAAGTGTCGAGCTCTTAACCTTATGCTTAAGAAATACTTAGAAAGAGGTATTCGGTGTTAGTATGGCTATATGCCGAGCAAGCACACACAAAACTTCTTTATATTTATTTTTGCTGAAATTCTATGTGCAATTATGCCAACAAAATAAAATTAATTTATTTACTTATTGTACGATATAGAATTTTTTTGAGTGGCTTTTTTATTGGTAAAAATGTTGTCAAACATATATAAAAAAAAGATAATTATATACGAAGCTTTGTCACACATATATGAAGTCATTTTATTGGGGGAACATTGAAGGGTTAATTGAACTATTCGAAGCTTCAAAGTTAAGTATAGAAGGAGAAGATGATCTAGAAGAAGCTAGGAACTTCACCTACCATCCTGGTTCTGAAACCCAGACTGGATCGGCCGGTCCGACCCGGAAATCGACCAACCAGCTGGTAAACTAGGCGGCTTCGGTCTGGTATTTTTTTAAAAAAAATAATTTTTTTTATTTTTCTTTAGAATTTTATATTAATAAGTCTAAAATATTTAATTTCTCACCAGTTTGACATCAGTTTAGCTTCGATTTGACTTCAATCTGATCCACTAACCCTTAACCCAATACCCTGACGGTTCAATGACCGGTTCGGGTTTCAGAACCTTACTCACCATCTACTAAGTTCATGGTCTTCAAGATTCCATGATCTTCATCATCATGAAGCTAATGTTATTGCCAAAGCACTTAAGTTCCAATTCACAGAAGTTTGCCTAGGTTTACACCCAGAAATTTCCTCATTCCAAACTCCCAACTCAACAACAACAACGGATGGTTAATACCTCTAGAAGACCCATCCCAAATCAGTACCCAAATTGTTAACTCCATCAACCTGAAGGAGATATATGCAGTTTCTAAGTGAGTTATTTATCTGATACAGTATTATGACATAACACTTCAATATATACACCATTGATTATTTCCGTGACTGGAACTATTTATAAGAATGGTTAATATAATTTTTAGTTCTTTAAGTTTGCTCTCATTTTAGTTTTGGTCCCTCAAGTTTCAAAATATGGGTTGTAGTCCCTCTAAAGGTAAAATAATCTATGTTTTTATTAAATTATAGGGATCAGTGTTTTAAATAAAATGAAACTTTAGGGATCAAAACCTATGGTTTAAAACTTAAAAGACTAAAACCAAAATGAAGGATAACTTAAAGGATCAAATATTGTATTAACCCCAGATTTACTATGAGGTACCAACACAGTTTTATATATGTACATAGGTGGTGAGTCATTTATATGATATATCATATATGACACTTCAATACGTTATTGATTATTAATATCACTGGGCCTATTTGTAAGTTTCAGAAAATACAAACAAGCTAGTGTTACTTTGTAGAATAATCAATAACATTTGATGAGTTGCTGAGACTAATAAAGTGCCCTTCATGCATGATCATCATGATTAGTAAATGGTACAATTGAACAGCTTAATCCCAGTAGGAATGACACACCAAGTTTATACGTCATTGTTTTTGGGTTTAAGTTGTTTCCTTGTATTGCTTGCTAATCATAATCAAGCATGAAGGGTGCTCTATCAGTCTTAGAGAAGCACTCATCACATGCTATTAATTTTTTATGGTTGATCGCATGAAGGGTGATCGTTGTATACATCTAACCTTTGAGAGGTTTTATGGTTGATCGATTGGGTGATCTTCATTTGTAATCATTGGATTATTGTGGCTTCACTAATAATTGGACAAAACTAGTGGGATTATAGTGGCTTCTCAACTGCCTGATTAGACTTCACAAGTGTTTAGATCAAACTTGTGGAATTCAATGAATTTAAGTCTCAAATGTGGCATTTGGGGAACGGATGTAGGCTCACGTTGAGGAGACAAACCAAGATAAATGACATTGTTTGCATTTTCTTATCCCTACTCCATTTACATTATGCACTTGTGTTTTAACTATTACTATTGTCTTGTATAACTATTATTGTGGAAGGAGGAGCTCTCTACATGTTTTAGGAGGACCTCTTTATGAGTTATCAAATTTAAAATATACTAGATTATCAATGTTTTCATCATCTAGGATCAAATTCACATTTTCTCAAATTGCTTCCATAGGACCAGTGTTTCTGATTTGACACATGAACAGGACCACTCTTCCATGTGGCCCCTACAACGTACATAATACATTCATGTGAAGCACATCCTACATGAAAAATCCAAAAACAAGTTAGGTGGTATCTTCTTCTTCATATCCGTACAAGAAAAGTATTACTAAAAATAGGGTTAAGCTTGCTGGAAGTTTTCGTAGAGACCGCGAGTATGAGGAAGTTTTCCTTAGATTTAAATTGCCCCGAAAGTATTAGGAGGGGGGAGGGGTGGAATCCCCCAATCATTAAAAAAAATTAATATTGACCATCTATTTTTAACAGTAAAAAGGCAACATTACTCATTTTTTAATACTTTTGCTGCGATATTGATCCAATTAAAACTTTCAAATACCAACAATTTCCATGCAAAAGCTCTAGGTCAAAATTTGACCTTGATCTTTAAAAAAATTATGGTAAATTATTTATACTGCTGAAGCTAAAGATAGCTATGAGTTTTTATTGAAGTTTTTATAATGAAGATTCAAACCAGAATTGACTATAGTTTTAATTATAAACTATAACATATGAATTTCTTATTTTAAAAAATTAGACGAGTTGGGTGACAAGACTCACCGAGATAGCAAGTCTAAGGTTTAAAATGGTGCTTAATTAGAGTTTCTTATAAATTATTGGCAACATTATTGTCCTCACATCAACTTTAAAATTCAATGACTTGTCTATACATGATATGTGACGATTTTTTTTTCAATTAAACCAACTTTAATTGGCTCTTTTGTTCCTAAATGTATAGGATGTAGATAACTAATTTATAAATATTAAAAAAGTTATTTTAGTATTTAAAATAAATGTGTATTAGTTCTCCTAAAATACTCAATTTTATCATTTCCCCGTTGATGAAAATCTCCTTCAATATACACATCTATAAGGTGAGCTTGGAAAAAAAATTATATTTGGGATGTGAAGTGAATTGATTTCATAGATTTAAGACTAAAGCAAGCATCTCAATCAGCTGCTTATACCTAGGTTTGAAGGAGTATTTTTCTTAAAACACAAAAAGGTAAAAGAGTCGGTTGCATTATCCCAAAAAAAAAAAAAAGTCGGTTGCATCTTACATTGCTGAAATTTCATATTGATAGTACACATTGGTTAAATTATGGTATGATTGAAAAGATAAAAATTAACCCCACACACACACACATACATATGTATGAATGTATGTATGTATGTATGTCTCTACACATACATATATATGTATATATGTACACACAAATATGTATGTATGTATTATATGTGTGTAGTTGAAAAGAATTTTGATTTTTAAAAATGACTCGTTCAAAAGATCGTGGGATGTGAATTTTTTTTTGGGGGGGGGGGAGTTAATAAAAAAAGTCTGATCTTCCCATGTTTGGAAAAGTCTAAATAATCTAGGAAAAATTATATTCAAGTCTCGAATAAGAGAAAAATAAAAAAAAAATTGTCTCTTAAAATCTTAAAATTGTCAAAAAGTCATGTGATATTTTGTTATAATAAATTTCAATTCCATTAATAAGTTTATAGGCGTTCGTTGACAAATTTATAGGTACATCATTGACAAGTTTAGAGGCATCCATTGACAAGTTCAATGGCATCCATTGGTAAGTCCATGAGCATCAATTGACAACTCTATGATTGTAATTTATTATAAAAAAAAAAAGTCCCACAAGACCTTTTGATAATTTTAAAATTTCAAGAAACTATTTTTTCATTTTTCTTCTTATACGAAACCTGAATGTAATTTTCTCAACAATTTAAGTGCACACACAAATTAAGAAGATTAAAACATTAAAAAAAAAAGGATTCTTCACAGATACTTCGTTCTTTAACCTATGAACTCTCAATTATTTTAAATAAATTATTAAAATTATACATTCATGAAACTTGTCCGAGCTCAGAATACAATTTCCAATTTCACTTTTACTAGTCAAGGTGCATGGAAGTTTTTCTATGAGTGGAATGTCATGGGTTGGATCTGCCTATAACCTCGATTTGATAATGTTTGCCCCTCTTAACCATTAAAAAAAAAAGACATTTGTAAACCAAAATACTACCTCTAGTTCTTAATAGAAGGTATATTTTAATAAAAAAATTAAACTATAAAGTGGACTTATAGTAAGAATCAGAAATAGTAATATATATATATATATATTGTCATCCTTCACCCAATGGAAGGAACCCTATAGCCATACACTGTCAAACTCACAATCTTATACTTAAGAAATGCTTAAAAAAGAGGTCTTTTGTGTTAGTTGGGCTAGACGCCACGCATGCACACACTAAACTTTTTTATATTTATTTTTGCTGAAATTCTATGTGCAATTATGCCAACAAAATAAAATTAATTTATGTACTTAATGTACGGTATAACATTTTGTTGAGTGGCTTTTTTATTGGTAAAAATTTGCCGTACATATATTAAAGAAAGATAATTATATACGAAGATGTTATCCCTAATCAAAAACTCTTAAATAAGAGGATTTGTTTTTTGATATTATTATCCGATATTCAGTTCGGGGTCTATGATTGCCCCTCTTAATATAAGTGTTTCTTCTGAGACTTAAACTTAAGATCAAGAGGAATCTAACGAAGGCCTAATACCGCTAAATTAATTCTATATTAATAGAAGAGGATATATACTACCATACAGGGAAGAGAAAGAATAACGAACCAGATTTTGTCAGAAAATTGGAAAAGCATAGTGTCAAAATGATAAACGTAGGACAAAATTGAATTTCGAAAAATTAAAAAAAAGAAAACACTGTAGTCAACACGTAATATCTTTGATATTGGGTCCCATATCATTAATTCTTGGAAGGAGCACCAGAAATGCTGAGAGCCAGACTTGTAGAATTCAATTTTGTTTCTTTCTTTACTTTTCCCCCCTTCTTTTTGAATGGTTCACTCGCTCTGCTGCTTCTCTATATAAATGGCTTCTCTTCTTATTTCCTCCTGTCTACAAGCATCCTTCCAACTACCACTAAAGCATCAAAGCAATCCTTCTTTGTGAATTATATATATATTGCTCATTCGCCATGCCATAACTCTCTCACTTTTACACCCTAAAGTCGCCAATTTTTCTGAAGCAAATCTCAGATATTCATAGAACCAATCCCAGAGAAACCCAAGTCTCAAACTCTGCTTCCATGATCAGTAGAGCCATTTCTATTACTTCCATGCAGCAAAACATCGCTCCTTCAAAAACCAGATCAACAACATTCAATGTGAGGGAATTTTAATTTCTTTTATCACTTTTAATTCAATATTTTCTACACATACACACATATATTAAAAAAGATCGTGTAAAAATAAAATAATGTGATTCATTCATATTTGTTAGCCGTTTTCTCAGGATGTGGACATTCATATCAGACATGCAAAAGAATTGAAGAACGTGAAGAGAATCCTGTTTGAAAAAGCAAGAGAGAGTTCAATGGATGGTTTATATATGATTGATATGATTCAAAGGCTAGGCATTGAACACCACTTTGAAGAGGAGATTCAAGAAGCTGCTCGTAATCACTATCTCAAGCTTGGAAGCTCAGATCGTGATGATCTCCAGCTCTCTGAAGTTTCACTTCAATTTCGCTTGTTACGACAACAACTTTGCCATGTAGATACGGGTAAACGTGCCTTTCCTTTTCCACAACATAGCCAATAATAATTAGCATATAGGCTAAATTATGTATTACCCCCTAATATGTATAGAAAATCTCCAAAATAACTCTTTGAAAATTTATAATGAACCCCTCTAAATTCTTACATTTATATATGCAAATAAGTCTCATACGATTGATTTTTTGTACATATCCGCACACGGCTTAAAGTTTAAGGGGATTATCTAAATATCAATCAAATTTTGAGGGGTTATATCTACACAAAATATAGTTTAACGGGTGTATATATATATTATTGATAATAACGTTGGGGGTTATAATCCACAGAGACATGGAGGTTTATGGGGGCTTATTATTAAGTTTTAAAGGTTAAAGGGGTCATTCGTATATTATCCAAAATTCATACAAGAGTTTTTGTAATTTAGCCAGACAGCCAAGAAACAATCTTTCTAAAAGTGGAATATGTCAATGATTGTAAGTTAAGACAGATATAAAACTACAGATGCAAGCATGCTACACATGTTTATAACGCGCATATAAGCCAATTATTGGAATTAAACACAGTTCTTGAATCTGAAAAGTTGAATGGTCATTATTGAATCTTATATGCAGGAGTGTTTGAAAACTTTATGGACAAGAAGGGAAAGCTGAAGCAGGAATTTTGGGGAAACATTGAAGGGTTAATTGAACTATTCGAAGCTTCACAGTTAAGTATAGAAGGAGAAGATGATCTTGAAGAAGCAGGGAACTTCACGTACGATCTTCTAAGTTCATGGTCTTCAAGATTCCATGATCATCATCATCATGAAGCTAATGTTATTGCAAATACACTTAAGTTCCCAATTCACAGAAGTTTGCCTAGGTTTACACCCAGAAATTTCCTCATTCCAAGTTCCCAACTCAACAACAACGGATGGTTAATGCCTCTTGAAAACCTATCCCAAATCAGCACACAACTTGTTAACTCCATGAACCTGAAGGAGATATATGCAGTGTCTAAGTGAGTTATTTATTTGATACAGTATTATGACATGACACTTCAATATATACACCATTGATTATTTCTATCACAAGGCCTATTTACAGGAAATTTTAATAAAATCTTTAATCCTTTAAGTTTATCCTCATTTTATTTTTTATCCAAATTTCAAACTATGAGTTTTGATCCCTCAACAGCCAAAATAATCCTTGATTTTATTAAATTATAGGGATAATTATTGTTCAAACGAAATAAAACTTGAGGAAACAAAATCTATAATTTAAAATTTAAAAGACTAAAAGGAAAATGAGAGAAAACTTAACGGATTAAAATTGTATTAACCCAGAGTTACTTTATGGCACCGACACAGTTTTATATATGTATATATGTGGTGAGTTATTTATATGATATATCATATATGTCACTTCAATACATCGTTGATTATTACTCTAACTGGGCCTATTTGTAAGTGTGAGGGGAAAAACACAAGGCAGAGTTTTTTTTTGCCAAGTAACAAGCCCGAGTTACTTTGTCGTACTGACATAGTTTTATTCCTATATATATAGGTGGTGGAAAGACTTAGGTTTAGCCAAGGAGCTAAAGTTTGCGAGAGATGAACCAATAAAGTGGTACATGTGGGCCATGGCATGCCTCACGGATCCTTGCTTTTCCGAAGAAAGGATTGAACTCACAAAGCCTCTATCTCTGGTTTACATAATTGATGATATATTTGATGTTTATGGAAGTTTGGATGAACTTACTCTCTTCGTAGATGCTGTCAACGGGTAAAATTTTTTTCTTTTTCTTGATGAAGTTAATTAATTAATTATTATATTTTTTTTTGATGAAATTTATTATTAATACTAATGCAGATGGGATTTGGGAGCAATTGAGAAATTACCAGACTACATGAAAGCTTGCTTCAAGGCTCTCTATGATATTACCAATGAATTTTCCATTAAGGTCCAAAACAAGTATGGTTGGAACCCCAAAAAAACATTAATCAAATCGGTAATTAAAAATCTGTTATAAATCAAGTTCAAGTTTCAGTTTATAAGGCAATGAGCTATTCTTCTTTTTTTTTTTATAAAAAAATAAACTCATTAATATAAAATGTTATTGCAGTGGATGAGACTATGCAATGCATTTTTGGAGGAAGCAAAATGGTTAAGTTCAGGGAAATTACCAAATGGTGAGGAGTATTTAAAGAATGGGATTGTTAGCACAGGAGTGCAAGTGTGCCTTGCCCACACGTTCTTCATGTTAGGTCACAGTATTACCAACGAAAATGTGGCTCTCATGGATGGCTTTCCAACATTAATATCCTCCACATCCACAATTCTTAGACTTTGTGATGACCTAGAAGGCGCCAAGGTATGATTAATACTCTCTCTGGTTCTAAATGCTCGAGCTATGAAAATATTTTAAAGATAGTTAATTATAACAAACATGTGTTGGTTTCCATATAAAATACCGGATTCAATTTTAGTGCTTATAATCATGTATGAGTAATTTAATTTTTTTTACTTGTTAAATTTTTGAAAAAAAAAATTATTGTAAATTGTACATAACCCAAAATGAAGATAATCTCTTATCTGTCATCTTTTAAAAATTATTTTTTTTAGTAAAAATAATTGGTTAAATTTTCTAAATCTGGATTATTAAAATTGTATTTTGACGGTGCAAATCTCAATGTAGCGCTAAGCACCTTGGTGCTTACCCATGGAATAAACACCAAAACCCCTTTCCTTAAAATACTCCTTTTAATAATCCTCAGTGATGAAAATTCCCTTTAACATATGCAATCAATAAAAATATTTAATTTTAGAAAAAAATTATAAATTTGGGAGATAAAATAAACTGATATCTTATATTTAATACCAAAGTAATAAATCCTTCACTTAGTTCCTACATTTAGAAATGGAGGGAGTACTTTAATTACTATAAAAATCAAAATATTTTTTGTGTGAAGGAGAAAACTAGAATAATGTGATATCAGCATTTAAGGAAAATTCACAAGCTTCAATGTGTGTCTTTGTTGGTACAGGGCAATGTTGATCAAGTGGGCAAAGATGGGTCCTATCTTAGTTGTTACATGAAGGACCACCCAGGAATTTCTGTGGAAATGGCAAGAGAGCATACTAAACATAAGGTCTCTGATGCATGGAAATGTCTCAACAACGAATGCTTTAATCCAACAAATCCATTTCCCTCGTCTTTCTCGAAAATTTGTCTGAATGTTGCGAGGATGGTTCCTATGATGTACAGTTATGATAAATCTAGCCCATCAAGGCTTGAAGAGCATGTAAAATCTTTGCTTTATTTTGGTGGTGATGGTATCAAAGAGATTATTCAAAAAGATCAAACCCTCGTGATGTGAAAATGGAACATATTACTACCTTCAATCTTTAATATAAGATTTTGCTCGTAGTACTTTTCATTATTACACCAGTTGTATGTATGTATGTGTTCTTTTATAATTTGTATAATTTGAGACTAGGCATGTCATTTATATATTTTAAAAATAGTGTGGTTTACTATTGATTTTATGTGTGTAATGATTGATTGTAAAATCTATATACTTGGAAATAATGCATTTGTGCTTTATGGGACAAACTCTTCTTACATTTTTTTTTCATACTACGTAAAATCATTTTCAAAATAATTCAAATATATACTAAATGTGACCATACTTGTATCTTTTTTTTTTTTTTTGTTAAAACAATATTTGTATCTACAATGACAGATCTCCCAATCTTTAAATAAAAATGTCCTGTACCAACAAAGATAGCGGCTGAAAGTGCCCAATCCATGCATGTAAAAACGCTGTTAATTACGATTGAACTAGGGGCAGAACAAATTATGTCGCTAATCCATTTTCATCGCTAATTTCGTTGTTAAATGATTAGCGGCTGAAAATTCTGGCACTAATTGGCTGTTTTTTTAGTAACGTAGGCTTAACTCTAAAATAAGTTGTATTATTTATGATTTGAAAATAATATGCCATTTCACCACATTTTTAGGCATGCACATGGATTTTCTATTACTTTTTGAATAAAAATTAAAAATCGATTGTCATTGAATCGATCAAGATACTATTAGTGATTATTGTAACATCCCAAAAATTTAATAAAAAAGATTAAATTATGGGAGATAGTTAGCAAGCCAAATTATGGAACCTATGAAATTTAAAGAATCTTAAATTAGATAAGGGGAAAAATTAGGGCCTAGTGTGTATAACTAATAGGATAAAAAAAATACCTATATATGTATATAAAAAACTCACCGTCATGTGAGACAAACACACATAGGCAGGCAGGTGGCACTCTCTTTTGATGCATGCAAGAAGTGTTCCATATAAATACTCACACATACACTCTAATTAAAACACTCACTACCTACTCCTCATTTCTCTCTTCTTATTCAGACATCACACACACATGCATTCATCACTCAATTAATGAATACATACAACAATCTCTTCCCTCTTCATTCACTTCACCTTTCAGCTCTTCTCATTTGGCTAGCAACAACTGAAATAGAAAAACAAAAACCAAAAAAACAGAATGGAGAAAGAGAGAGACGTAAGTGAGAACTGAATATTTTTCACCGGAAACAAGCAAGAAGGATGGTTAGATAGGCACAAGCAACCACATATTCTAGTATAGGTTAGTTCCATTCATCCTTATCTTGTTTTCCCATTGTATTTGAGGCTTTTTTCAGAAGCTTTTCTAGGTTGTTTTGTTGCTAGAAGTGATGAAATCCGCCGGAAAGTTTGTCACAAAAACCAAAAATGGTGTGTGCATTTTACATGGGATTTTTGGTCTCTTTGCTTCTGTAATCACGTCCCCAAACAATAGAAACATGTGTAGGAATATGTAGAGTCAAAATCTTTAAGATTAGAGTGCAAAACCATGATTGCATGTTAGTTTTCTCAACTCTGTTTTGCTCGCTAGAAAACAGAGTTTCTGCCAGAAAGTTACAGAAGCTCTAGTAGAGGCTATAGATAGATTTTTTATCTAATTATTTTTGGTATGGAAATTTTAGGGTGTGTAATAGGATATAGAATCAAGAAGAGCATAATTAGGAGTTAAAATGAGTGAGTTATTGAGTTTTAAACTCAGACTGTCAAAACTGACAATTTGGGAGACAATCCATTTCGTGTTGAGCTTTCAAAAACCTTATCAATCCAATATTTATGAAATTTTACATGGAGATATTAGACATCTCAAGATTTAAAATGAGTCATAGAATACATTATTTGGATATCGGTAGAGAGAGTAATGATTTTTAAAAGATAGGTCTAAAAACATGAAATTCTGAAAGTCCATATTTTGGCAGTTGGTTTCGTGGTGTTTTTGAGTAATGTAATTTTTCCCAATAGCCATGAAACTTTTTAGAAAAAAATTATACATGCTAAGCTTTAATTTGATATGTATTTTGTATTATTTGGATCAGTATATTGAGAGATATGAATTTTTGAAGTTAGTTGCTGTCAGAATATGTTTCTAGAAGTCAGATTGGTTGTCACGAGATTTTGGAAATTCAAATCTTCACCAAAAATTATGAAACTTTTCATTTTTAAATTATACATTTAGATCTTTAATTTTGTAGGTAGAAAATAATTTTTGGACAAGTACATTAGGAGATATGTATTTTCAAAGTTGTACTATGTTTCTGGAGAGTAATCTGGAATAGTTGTATTTTGTGAAATTCTGGGAGCAATATAGTGAAACTGAGTGGATTTTGATATTTTTTTCATGAAAATATATTTCAAGAGCTTCATTTATGCTTTTGACCAAGTCAATTTGTAATTTTATAGAATTAATTATGATTTTTCAGAGTTAACTGAAAATCTGTCAATTTTCTGAAAAATAGTAAAATTGTACTATGCAAAAATTATACTGTGTAGAAGCCACTGAAATTGAGATAACTAGCAGAATATGATTAAAGGCAATAGTAATACAAGTAATAACCAATTATTTATTAATTTTAATTTATAAGAATTGGTAATAGCCCGAGCCGGAGAAAAAGTTTTGGATAAAATGTCGAACTGAAAAAGGACCCAGGTAGTAACTCTTTCTTTCATACACTATGTGATTATCTGTATGCTTTGTGTATGCCATTTTCTGTAACATGATGGTGCTTGGGGAAAATTACCTAGTTGTGGTCTGGGACCCAACTGAGGTACACGAGTTAAGTCAGGGATCCAAACATGTCGTTTGGCCTTGAACAGTATGCATACAACACGAGTTAGCATTTTACATATCATGGTGCATTGCATATTTATTTATTGCATTTTATATGACTAATTGTATGTTACTACTGAGATTCATTCAAATCTCACCCTTTTTCAATATTTAAAAACATTCCAGTAGAAGGAAGCGGCTCTAAGGGAAAAGCTGTAATTACTTGTGACTAAGGTCTGGTTCAAGCGGGACTTTAATTGGTTATCTTTAGTTATAAATTTTATTTATTTTGAAATTTTTATATATTTTTCAAATCCCGTGGGATTTCCTGAAATGTAAACAAACACTTATTATCATTATATTTATGCTATTTCTGTATGCTTACGAATTATGCACTTAATACTTTGTGAATATCGAATTGTCAAGGGGTTTGACATGTTTGGTATAAGTGCAGTGGTTTTGGCCACAATGTGCACAGTTCTGGTAACATGGTAGTATACTGATATGCTTGATTATACAGTGACAAGAACATCAAAGTGAATTACTTCAGCTGGTTCACAGTCAAGCCTTAGAGAAATGATAAATACCTGGAGGGCAGTATAAGGATGACCCGGATCCATTAGGTAAGGCCAGAGTGTGGGCCTCAACCTAGACTAGAATCACCAATAGGCTGACTAGTGTCAGACATATAAGCTACAAACAACTTTATGGACTTTTAGGAGCATATCGCAGGGTATATGTCTGAATGCATGTACCGATACTGATATTAAGTCCCTACACAATACTTTAATGCCTGGAGGTAGCAGACACGACTTTTAAGACAAGGGTAGGCACAAGGTACCGATGGTCAGAAGAAGTTCGAGCCGGTATTTGTATTTTTTTTAGCACAAGTACACAAAAGTTAAGTGTGCTCGACTTAGGAAAATCTCGGGATGGGTGACCCCATAAGAAGTTACATGAACATGTTATGTTATATAACATAAAGGAGCAAGAACATGATGTACAGTAGTTCAAAGGTTGTACATTGTTACAGGTTTTTTCGGTCTACTGTAAACCTCTATTATATGTTATTATAAGAGTACCTGTGTACCTAATATGTTGTGAAATGACTTATATACCCTCATGTTATGACGAAATAGAACATCAAAGTGGCACAGTAGAAGCATAGTGAATCTATTCACAATTTTTGAAAGTTGCAAGAGAGGTTGTCAGTTGCACTAGTGATTATCATCCCACATCACAATATGATCTGTGAAGTCAGCAATGACACAACACATGTGGTATACCATATGACCTATATGGTCCAAATGATGCAGCAATGAGGAAGCCTTATCAGAGCATGTTATTCAACCCCATGATTAGGATGCACCCTTGACATGGCCAAATGAGAGTTTTGGTTGCACTAGTGAAAAACACAAGTAGCCCTATGGTTGAGAGGCGATACGTAAAACATGTGGCTGAGGCGGTGTGGCCAGTAATGTTACATCCTAGGTGATGTACAGTGATATTACCCATGTAAACCTATGTGATTTACAGGAATATGACCAGTATGGTATAAATGACACCACTTATGTAGCTTATAGTTACACAATCTGTGTGGGTTATGGTGATCCATGGAAATAAAGATGGGATGAGCCTTAGAACAGTAGGGCATAATGATGGCAAAAACCTCTCAAAAAGTACGATGTTAACAATTCCAAAATCAACTACCCTACTCATGTAGTAAAGCTAGCAATAGTTAATTTTGATTTGAGAACATAAGACAATTATGGATAGGTTGATGCCTGCTCGGGAACATTTATGTGACAAGTAAAGATACCACGATGTGAAAAGTAGGGATAAAGCAATCATTTTGGTCTGGAACAAAATCATTGCCTTGATCCTGAACAATGCACACCGTACAAGCAGTAACGGTCAAATAGTCCTTTGACCTAAAACCTCGAACAGATGGACATATTTCTAGACAGAGCTGGTTATAGACAAACAGGGGTATAGACAAACATGGTAATAGTAAGCCCTAGTGTATACATTTGTACTAGGCAGTAATACTGAAATATTTAGAGTTGTGAGAATAGGACGACATAAGCCATAAGGCTAAATATATCGGGCAGCGTCTTGATAAGGCAATGAGACTTAGAATCATTAGCAGACTATATGTCTTGAGATCATAAGACTTGTTGGACTAGTATGTCCTCAGGTTAGTAAATTGCTAAGTAATAACAAAGGCAATAAGACCCAAGATGCATGGGGCAGAGTCCTTAAGCAGTAAGACCTAACAAGAATTTTGTGCTGTATAGAATAATATTGAACATGTTGAAGGGTAAGCAACTCCATGTCAAATTAAGCAAGTATAGGTTGTGATTACCAAAAGTTAAATTTTTGGGCTATGTGATGTCACAGCAAAGGGTCTCAGTGGATCCAAACAAGATGGAAGCAATACTGAACTGGAAGAGGCCAGAAACAGTATTTGAAATACGCAATTTTTTGGGTCTTACCAGTTGTTACAGGCGATTTATACAGAATTTCTCCAGAATAGCTTTGCCGCTGACAAAGTTAACACGGAAAACTCAACCTTTTGTGTAGGACAACAGTTGTAAGAGGAGCTTCATAGAGCTGAAACAAAAATTAACAACAGCACCAGTGTTAACAATCTCAGATCCACAATTGACCTTTGTTATCTACTAGATACTTGTGGGCATGGATTTGGATTTGTTCTTATGCAACATAGCCGAGTAGTGGCATATGCATCTCATCAACTAAAGCCTCACAAACAGAAATATCCTACACATAATCTTGAGTTAGTAGCAATTGTATTTGCACTGAAAAATCTAGAGACATTATCTATATGGGGCGACCGTAGAGTGTACTGCGACCACAAGAGCTTAAAGTATTTGTATGATTGGAAAGAACTCAATATGCGACAGTGCAAGTAGATGGAGTTGCTTAAAAACTACAATCTGCAGATTAAGTATTATTTAGGCAAGGCTAATATAGTAGCAGATGCATTGAGCCGCAAAACAGTGCAGGTGGCAGCCCTGATGATTGATGAGCATAAGCTAATTGAGAAATTTAGAGATCTCAATTTATCAAATCAAATTATGATCAAAGGAAGAAATATCAGTCGGGAAGAGAACGATTTGACAGCTGATATAGAAGAAGCTCAAATGCAAGATAGACAAGCTCAATCTATTAGAAACATGATTACAAAGGGAGAAACTTAGGAACATGACTTGTCATCAAGTGGGCTAGTCAGATACAAGAAGTGAATATATGTTCCATGACAAATAGAGTTGAAATTGCAAATCCTAGAGAGGCACACAAGAGTAAATATACTCTGCACCTAGGAGCAACCAAGATGTACTACAATCTAAAGTCCACATATTGGTGGCCAGGCATGAATAAGGACATGACAAGGCTCGTTACTCATTGCCTTACTTGCCAGAAATTCAAAGCTAAGTATCAATGACCTTCAGGGCTACTATAAAACCTTATAATTCCCGAGTGGAAATGGGAGAGCATAACCATGGATTTTGTGACAAGACTACCAAAGGTTCGGAACCATGATGCCATATGGGTAATAGTAGATTGATTAACAAAGATAACCCATTTTCTCTAGATCAGTATATACTACTCTCCTGATAGGCTTACAAACATCTATATTAAGGAGATAGTGCGTCTCCATGATATGCCAAAGAACATCATATTTGATAGAGATCCTCGATTCACATCCAAATTTTGGAAGGCAGTACATGAGGTTTTGGGTAACAAGCTCTGATTTAGTATGGCCTACCATCCTCAGACAGATAGGCAAACTGAGAGAACAATCCAAATATTAGAAGATATGCTCAGAGCGTGCGTGATTGATTTCAAAGGCAGTTGGGACCAATTCCTTCCTTTGGTAGAATTCGCATACAATAGCTACCATTTGAGCATTCAAATGGCTCCCTACGAAGCATTGTATAGAAGGAAATGTCAATCGTCCTTGTGTTGGACAGAGCTATCTGAGAGGTAGATGTACGGGCCAGATGTAGTTGATCAAAAGATGGAGTAGATAGAGATAATCAAGCAAAGACTACTAGCTACACAAAGCCGACAAAAGAGTTATGCCTACAAGAGGCAAAAATCTCTCGAGTTTGAAATAGGAGACCATGTGTTCATAAAGGTTTCACCTACTTCTAGCATTGATAGGACAATAAAGATGAAGAAGTTAAGCTCGAGGTACATTGGTTCTTTTAAGATCTTATCAAAGATTGGGCCAGTAGCATACTAAATAGCTTTGCCCCTAAATATGAGTAGACTACATGATGTCTTCTATGTCTCACAGCTGAAAAAGTATCAACCTGATCCGGAACATGTGATTGAATATGAGGAGGTAGACGTACGAGATAATCTTATGTATAAGGTCACACCTGACCAAGTCATTGATCGGAAGGAAAAACAACTGAGACACAAGAGTATCCCATTCATCAAAGTGGCATGGAAGGGGTTATCTCTTAGAGAAACAACTTGGGAAGCTGAAGAAGACATGAAGAGATATTACCCAAAATTTATGTCTTCATAGATATAGTAAATTTCGAGGACAAAATTATTTATGGGGGGAGAATTGTAACATCCCAAAATTTTAATAAAAAGGATTAAATTAGGGGAGATAATTAGCAAGCCAAATTATGGAACCTAAGAATGTTAAGGAATCTTAAATTAGACAAAGGGAAAAATTAAGGCTTAGTGTGTATAATTAATAGGATAAGAAAATACCTATATATGTATATAAAAAACTCAACGTCATATGAGACAAACACACATAGGCAGGTGGCACTCTCTTTTGATGCATGCAAGATGTGTTCCATATAAATACTCACACATACACTCTCATTAAAACACTAACTACCTACTCCTCATTTCTCTCTTCTAATTCAGACAGCACGCACACGCATTCATCACTCAATTAATCAATAAATACAACAATCTCTTCCCTATTCATTCACTTCAACTTTCAGCTCTTCTCCTTTGGCTAGCAACAGTTGAAACAGAAAAACAAAAACCAGAAAAATAGAATAGAGAAAGAGAAAGCCGTGAGTGAGAACTGAATATTTTTCACCGGAAACAAGCAAGAAGGATGGTTATTAGATTGTTAACACCTAGAAATTGATAGCATTGTAGCACATTTTCTTCTATTTTCACCTATTTTTGTGTATAATTTGTGCATATTAAAAGAGTCAATAGAAGAAAATGTGCATATTAGAAAAGCAAGCCAAAGTTGAAGATATACTTGTGCAGAGCTTAAAATTTGTGTGTTTTAATTCAAAGAAAAAAAAGGGAATGCATCTTCTCTTTTGTAGGAGAGTAAAGACACCTTAGGAAGCTTTGAAGGACACTTTGGGAAGTTTGAAGGATTAAAGAGAAATACTTGTAGCAGCAAAGATCAAAGAAAGCTCAAGGAGGAAGTATTGTGTTGTTGGCTTCAGCCAACAACACATGTGCTAAAGCAGACGTGGTCAAAACTTATTGTGTCATATGCTTCAACACTTAACCCTTGGCTGAATTGAAGCCAACAAAGATCATACTTACTGTGGTATATGCTTCCGCACACGACAATGTGTCGAAGCACACAAACAACAGTACAACCTTGTGTTTTACTTGCTAAAATGCTTGAGGAGTTTTTTTAAGGAAGGGATAGGAAAAAAATACAGGATTCTTCAATTTTCAAGTGTTCCTAAGAGCTTGTGTGCTAGGGTTTTGGAGTCTAGGCAAAGCATTGAGTTAGGTTGAAGTTTGGAAGGCACTTGGAGCTTCAAATCTTGGTTTTTTTTCCCATTTTTCTTCTCTTGCTTTACTGGATTTTGACTATGGCTGTAATTATTTCATGTAGTTGTAGCTACTTTCTGATTATGTGTAGCTAAACTCTTCACTCTAGGGTTATTTTGAGGCTTTGTATGGATTAAGACTTGATCACTCCTCTCTTTTAGTTGTTAATGATATATATGTGTTGATTTTATTCTTTACTTAATGCTTCTAAATGTTTGGCCACCATTTAGATTGAATTGTTCATTTAGATTTGACTTGAGGAAGCTAATCTATATGTAGAACTTGGGTAAAATCATGCTAGACTTGAAATTTAGGTATTAAATGGATGCTTTGTTAGTAACATAGAGATATAGTTACTAACCTAGCATTGTCGATGGGATTGTTGCTAAATGAATATTCTCTCTTAATTGTAGCAAGAGATTGTGCATATTAAGTAAGGATATAAACTTGGTTTTGGCTTGAGAAAGCATAACCAAATGCCTTTGAACCTTGGACTAACACATACTACCATTGAAAATACTAATGGAGAGGAAATTCATCAAGTTTTATGAAGTACAAAGGGGATAAATAACCCTAGACTTCATCTAATATTTGAAATCAAAGAATTTTGTTTTTCTTAGTAATTGTTAGTTTTAGATATAGTTTGTTATTTTTCATAAAAAGTTTTTATTCAACCTTGTTTAAATTCAAATGATTCCATTCAACCTAATTAAGAACATTATTTCATTAGTTAGCTTGCTTTAGTCATAGTTCTCGTGGGAACGATCTTTACTTATCACTTTATTACTTAACGTGATTCATGCACTTGCGGAGGCGAACAAGTTCTTGGCGCCATTACCGGGGACTATTGATTAAGTCTTTTGAGTTAATTAGTGTAATTGTGTGCTTGAATCCTTTTCTTTGTTTTTGTTTTTGTTTTTTTATTATTTTCTTTGTTTTTAAGTGTAGTTATTGCTATAGTTATTTTTCTTGTTTTTATTAGTTTAGTCTTACTTGTTGATAAGTTTGATACTCGTTGTGGGATATTTGAATTGTAGGTACTTGTGCTCCATATGCAAACTGATTTGGAAGTTGTTTTTAAGGGAGTGGTTAAAGAATATTTTTCTGAAGATCTTGACACTGAACCGAAGACTCCACCTCTAGTGCAACCTATCCAAGGACCTGAACCTTTACCGGTACTAGAGCAACCGAGACCACCACCTCGTCCTAATCCATATTTCAATATGGCCAATCCTAATGATGATGATTTGGAGTGCACTTTGGATGAGTACATGGAGCAAGAAAGCTACACCTATCAATTTAGCATCTAGTTCCCTGCTATTCAGGCTCAGAATTTTAAGTTGAAACCAATCATGATTCAAATACTCCAAATGATTGGCTTATTCTCGGGAACTCAGAATAAATATCCTACTGACCATTTGACATACTTTAAACAAGTATGTGAGAACTTCAAATTTTAAGGAGTAACTTCAGATGCACTCAGATTGCAGCTCTTCCCCCTATCACTTGACAAGAAGGCAAGAGCTTGGCTGACCGCTCTACCTCCTAAATCAATCACTACATGGGATGAAATGGCATCCAAATTCAAGGTAAGGTTCATTCCAAGGGGTAGAAGGGCAGTTCAAAGAGCTGAACTCTTAGATTTCCAACACGAGCCATGTAAACTCTTTCATGAAGCATGGGAGCAATTTAAGGAGATGTGGCGTAGTTGTCCCAATCATGAGTAGAAGACCTATGTCTTGCTTGAAGCTTTCGCAGCAGGACTAGATGTGTCCACCTCAAATATGCTCAATAATGCCTCCAATGGTGGAATTGGTAAGATACGGGTTTGTGATATATTACAGTTGTATGAGAACATAGCTTCTAGTTCCTTGCAATAATCTGAAAAATCACGTTCTAGCTATCAAACATATAAGGAAGCAAGCTCTTCAAGTGGTACAATTTCGTCTAAGAAAATTGTTGCTCAACTTGAAGTAATGGCTAAGAGATTTGATCAACTTGAGTTGAAGATAAAGAGAAATTCTTCCAAGAATGTGAATGCTATCCAAGCTCCAAGTTCTTCTTGTGAAATATGTGGAGAAGCCCACTCCTATGAAGAATGTCATCATACTATGGAGTCGGTGAATTATTTGAACAATAATCAAAGATATCCACATGGCAACCCTTACTCTAATACCTACAACAAGGGTATGAGGGACCATCCTAACTTCTCTTGGAAGACTGGACCTAGTGAGAACCCAATCAATCACTATGCTTCTACTAGTAAGCCAATGAGGCCCCCGGGCTTTAAACACCCATAAAGCCACAAGAGGTTGATTCTGAGACAAACAAACTTTTGAGGCAAATTCTCAAAGGTCAAGAAGGCTTAATTGGTATGGTTTCCCTTCATGACACGACAATCAAGAATCTTGAGATACAAATGGGACAAATTGCTTCACACTTGAGTGCTTAACTAAGAAATGGTCTCCCAAGTGATACTATTCCCAATCCTAAACAAAATGAAAAAGAGGAATGCCATGCCATTTACTTGAGAAGTGAAAAAGTGTTACCGGATATGCCTTGCTCAAGTAAACCAAACCTCAAGAAGAAAGATCATGTGGTTTTTGACAATGATGAGGAGGAGTTTAATGCAAAGATTGTAGACGAAGACAAAGATAATAAGGGACAAAAACAAGTTGAGGGGAGTTTAAATGTACTTAATGGTAAGAAGGTAGATCAAGAGATGAAAGATGAGATGAAGAGGAAGATATCTACATCTAATGTTGTGAGACCTCCACTTCTATTCCCTCAGAGATTCAAGAAGAAGGAAGAGGATACTCAGTTAAAGAAGTTTATAGATATGTTTAAACAACTTCATATTAACATGCCTTTTGCTGAAGCATTGGAGAGCATGCCTAAATATGCTAAGTTCCTTAAAGACGTCTTATCTAAGAAGAGAAGATTCAACGAGTATGAGACCGTAGCCTTGACTGAAGAATGTACTGCGATTATTCAGAGGAATTTGCCTCCTAAGCTCAAGGATCCAGGGAGTTTCTACATCCCTTATAATATTAGGACCAATTTCAGTGGTAAAGCTCTTGTGACTTAGGTTCTAGTTTGAATTTGATGCCCCTTGCTATTTTCAACTAATTAGGGTTGGGAGAGCCAAAACCCACTACTGTTATACTTCTTTTTACAGACAGGAGTACTTCTCAACCTAGAGGGATTATTGAAGATGTTTTGGTTAAAGTAGATAAATTCATATTTCTAGCAGATTTCATTGTTATAGATTGTGAAGTGGATTGGAACATTCCTTTAATCTTTGGGCGTCCATTTTTAGTAACTACTAGAACCCTAACCGATGTTGAAAAGGGTGAAATTACTATGTGAGTTGAAGATGAGCATGTTACTTTTAATATGAACAAGCTAATGAAGTCTTCCAATGAGGCTGAACAATGCTTCTTAGTTGATATGATTGGGAAGGTGAAGCAAGAGAAATTCAATAAGCCAATTCATAATGAACTTGTTGAAGTCTTGTCATTAGAGCTTGCAAGCGAGGATCTAAAGGTGGAAGAAGGCATGTGTGTCTTAAAGGCAACACTAACTAATCCTGAGAGCTGGGTACTATTGGAATTGTTAAATTTTTCTTCCCTTGATAGACCATCTTTGAATTCATCTATTAAAGAGGCATGGTCACCTGATTTGAAGAAGCTACCTTCTAACTTTCAACATGATTATTTAAGAGCCAGCAATCTACCATTGGGTATAGCTTCACCATTAGCCATTCAACAAGAAGAACAGCTTTTAGAAATTCTACAAGCATGCAAAAGAGCTATTGAACTGGCTATTGAGGTTATAAAGCCACAACCATATACCTCTAGTGTAGTTGGGTTGAGAAATGAAGACTATAAGGGATTTAAAGCTAGTAGCAATGGATTAAAGGCCAATTACAGTAGAAAGGTCAACCATCAAGTTTTCACCTTACCTGAAGATGATGTAACTTGAGGAGATGAAAAGTCAAGCTAATAACTATAAATTAAGCGCTTCTTGGGAGGCAACCCAAGTTCTAAACTTAATCTTTGCATTTTTGTGTTTTTTGGTGTGTTTTGGTAGATTTATGTTTGATCTTTATGTTTTGTAGGAAGGAAAGGTACCCAATGAAAAATGAGCAAAGTTGATGCAAAGGAGGAAATTTTTGGGATAAAGCATGAAGTGGTTAGAAGGATATATAGCATCTTAGGGAAGTTCACTAAATTATGAGCTTATTTATATGATTTGAGAGTGCATGAATGATTATTGGTCAATTTTAGGTAGTACTGAGGCTACTTTAGGAATGTTGTTGATTATGAAGTTTATTTGAATGATGCATGGTATGAGTTTGTGGTAGTGGTGTTCATGTATTGCAGAAGTAAGAAAATGCTAGAAAATTCTGTCATTATTCCCATGTTCATGATGCATTTTCTTCGTGCTGGAGAATTTGGATGTAATAAGCTTATCTTGCTATTTCACTGGGTGCATGTTACTTGTTTGATGGTGTTTGGGATGAGTTTTAGGTGTGGCTGTGATTTTTATTCTGCTGTTTAAATCTGTCAATAATTGGCTTCAATCAACAAGTGTGTGTTGAAGCCAATCTGACATTTTCTAAAGTATTTTGCTCACTATGTACTGTGCTTCAGCATACATGATGTTGGCTGAAGCACATTTTTCTCATGTGAAGGTTTTTGGTCTCTGTGTAATAAGCTTCAGCATAGAAGGAGTATGCTGAAGCCAATTCCCATGGCTACTTTCTGTGTTAATGGCTTCAGCACATAAGTTGTGTGCTGAAGCCAGTTACATTTGATAGATTGCGTTTTTAAAAAAAATAATAAAAATTAAAAAAAAATTATATTTAAAAAAAAAGTCTACAGCAATTTTCCTTCTTTGCCCTTTACTTTTTGCATCTCATTCACATTCTACCCTTATGAATTTGACCCACTTTGTAGTCCCCATTCATTTCTAAATTCAAATTCCCTATTTTCTGAATGTAATTTCCTCTTCCCTCAAACCCTAATTTTCCTTTCTCTCCTTCCCTATCCTAACTCAGCTCAGCTCGACCTCAGTTCTCTCCTTTACCACTCAGAACTTCCACCGACACATACCTCTATTTATCTCACCGTACCCAGCTCTCTTCCCTGTCTCAATCCCTCAGTTCTCTCTCGCCTAATCTTCCGTCACTCTCGATCTCAGCTCACACTCAGTCCCCAGCTCTCTTCATCACCTTCAACCTCCGCCAATGACCCCCTTCTCCGGCCAACCCCAATTTCAGCTTACCTCATTCACCATCGTTTCCCTCTCTGGCTACACCGCCACCGAGTTTTTCTGTCACTCCCTCTCTCTCTCATTTTCACCAACGGCCGTCGTAGGTTTAATCCCACTCTCACTGCCTTGACCATCGGGATCAAAGAGCTGTGGCTAAAGTTCATTTTTCACTCCTATAAGCTCTTTCTCTTTACTGAGCGTTCCCCTTTGTCTATCGATTTTCAACCAACTCTGACATCATCGGTTCTTCCTTCATCAGCAGAGGTAAGCCGTCATATCACTCTTCTACTTATTATGCGTTCAGGTTTGTTAAAGTTAAGATTATCACTGGGTTTATTTAGGCTCTCATAGGTTTTTAAGTTTGAGTTATGCTTATTCTGCTAATCATGCTCCATCACATCTGTTCATGGGTTTTTGAGTCTGAACAGTGCTGAGAATCTGAGTTCATGATGCATTTTTGCTGTCATGGTGTATTATTACTGAAATGCAAGTTCATGATGCAATTTTCTTACTATGATGTCGTTGTTTTATGTCTATAAATTGCTGATATAGAGAGAGCATTAAGGCTGTCATTAAAAATTGAATCATTGGGCAGCTTTACAATTCTCTTTCCTTTGTTTTTAGTTTTGGGCATATTAGAGTCATCCGAGTTTTTTGTATAAAATGTTATATGACAACTTTGAGAGAACTGTTTGGACTAAATTGATATGTGATGCTTTCAGGATTCATCTATTTATTTCCTTGTTCAATCTGTATATGCTTGGTATTTAAGAGAACTAAATAGTTTTCTTGACTTCTGAAAAATGGAGGTTGCTACAGAGACTTTATCTCCATGTTTATAGCAAGAGTATATTGCTTTCTCACAACTGTATGCTTAATTTTAAGAACTGAAATGGTTCCTTAGTTCTGAAACTTGTAATTAATTGTGGAAATGTTTCAAGGATCCCAAATTCCTTTGAGAAAGTTCATTGAACTCTTGCTATAAACTTGGACACAAAATCCATGTGAGACTCACCTTTTAATCCTAATTCCAAGTGTTTAGAATTTAAATTTGCTCTAATATGCTTGGTAGGCAATGCTCTCTTGATGATCTGTATATGCTGAGTGGATAGGGTAGAGCATCTTTTCCAAGTTCCAAGACATGTTGGAATTTAGGCTTGAATAGAGTTTGTTAGTTGAGGATTAAGGTATTACATTATGTGTTAGGGGAGTCTCTAAGTTGAACAAGCTTAACCTCTTAATTCCTTAGTTTTCTTTGTATATGTATTGGCTATTAAAAAAAAGGGGGGGGGGAAGGCTATTAAGTTCTGAAATTTGTGATTGCTCTAAAAAATTTTTTTTTACAATTCAATTTTTAAAGTTCTAACATTTTTGTTATTTCACATTAAAAAAATCATTTTGAAGGATTTCCTTAGCCATTTAGGAACTGCTACATAAATGGAATTAATTTTTTTATTACATTTCAAGGGTTTAAAAAAATTCCAAAAGCACGAAAATCAAGTTGTGATTATCTATTCAAGTATGCTAATAAATTTAGAGTTAAAATCTCTAGAGAGGCTATCTTTCATCCTAATCCCAAGTCTCAGAATTTAAATTTTAGCCTCCAAGATTTTAATAGATCATTGAAATTTTGTCAAATTTCTCATGTTTTGAAACATTCTCTTGATAGCTTGCATATGCTTAGTTGCTTTGGAAATTCTGCTATGAATTGTGGAAAGGAATATTGGCATTTGGGCTTGAAATTTCAAAGATGGCTTAAGGATTAAGAGTTGGAAATTACTAATGTTTGATTATGCTAATAATTTATAGAGTTTGATAAGTCATTTTGGGTGACTCTTTCACCTTGTTTTTAGCATAATTGTTAGGTTAAGTGCTGTAAATTGCAATGTCAAATTACTGTGAGAAAAGATAATAGCTTCAGTGAATTGATAATAATCTATAATTGCTCTTGAGCATGTGCTTCAGTGAGCCAATTGTGCTGACTGTCTTGGAATGTTTCCACTGCTGGGATTAATTTTGCTAACATTGTATTAATCTAAATCCTTGTTTTGAGGTGATTTAAGGTTATAAAAGAGGCAGTGAGGAATAAGATTAAGTTTGGAATTCTTTTTGAAAGCTTTGGAACTAGTTATAATTAAAGTTTGGTGGTATTTTTCCTTTCTTTTATGATAGTTTCAGTCAGGTTTGTTTCTTTGTGTTTAATTTTATAATTGTTGAGTTTTTGTTTTGGTGTGTTTTGTGTTCTTTTTAGGACTGTTATAGTATTGATAACTGCTGCTCCTATCTTTTGCTTAAGCTCTAGTTAGCCCCATGATTGATCTATTGATAGCTTGTGCTAAATGTGCATATTCTTAGTGCTAGTTTTAGATGTGTATATTTTGAAATTTGGCCTGTAAATGTGATTGCTGCTTTAGGATACTCAATTGATGCTGCTTGATGTTGGCTTCTAATGGCCAGTACTCTTTGACACTCTTATTAACATGTGAATATAAATTGCCTAGCTACTGATAGCTAGCTTGAGTGATTTATATAATTGTCTCTGTCTGATGACTATGTCTGTTGTGATTGTCAATTGCCTAGCTACTAATGGCTAGTGATAAAAGCATGAACAGGTTTTGATTAGGCTACTATTTGTTAAAGATTGAATAGTGTAAATGCTATGAATATGGTGTTGTACAGGTGCTGGCTATTTTCTCTCCCATCCTTTTAGTTGACAATGAGGACATTGTAAATTTTAAGTTTAGGGGTGAGAGTGCTTTACTTTTGAAAAATTATGAAAAACAATTTGAATGAAAATGTGTGCATAGACCAAATTTTGTTAGGAAATTATTGGAATGTTTGAGATTTCTCTTACTTAAGCTTTTATTTGTGATAAAAAAAAAGGTTTAAAATGAGCTGTTAGTTTCAGTTATTCATCAAACATTTATTTGGATGATCCAATGATATAAATTACGGCTCTAGAAGTTATATTAGGTAGGAAATTTTTATTAATGTTATGGATGAGTGCATCATAGAGATAAAACATGTTGTTCAAGAGTTTTTAAGTAATTTATGCACTATTGGAGTTAAATTTATTGTGGATGTGCCTGTTGAAGGGCTTTGTGGCAAATTATGTTATATATCTTTATTTTAAGTTTATGATTTTAGAATCCTCTTTGGAATTCCTCAAAACTTTTGATTTATTTCATAAAATTTGAAAAAATGATTAGGGCAGTTCATAAAATGCAATTGAGCCTTTTAAACCTACCTAATTGATATGATTTCCCTTTTTGAACCCTTATTTTGAGCCTATTTGAAAAACCAATCAAAGATTTTTATTTTTTTAAAAAAAAACCTAACACTTACCTACCCTAGCCAATGTGAAAAACTATGATTCCCCTTGCTTTGAGAAAGATGATAAGTGATTGGGTGATGGAATGTGATGATGTTATACAAAGATACAAAAGATTGGGAAAAGGGTGTTATAAAAAAAATAAAAAAAGAGGGTTTCATACTGTATAGAAATCAAGCCAAAATATTAAAAAAAAGAGAAAAGAAAAAGAAAAGCTTACAAAGAAGGCTTGATATGAAAAGATCAATTTTGTTTAAGTTTGGGGGAGTATGTTTCAAAAAAAAAGAGCCTTTGAATAGTTGTTATCTATCTTAAGGTATTTGATTGATTATCCTTTACCTTTTCTTTGGAAAACCTCTACCCTTGGCTCTATTACAAGCTAAGAAAAGTCCCTTTGATTTTTGAGTTGAGTGAAATGAATCAGAAGAAAAGAGGAAGGAATTAGAGGAAGATAAAATTATTTGTTTAAATATTGGTATATGATTTAAAGTGTTGCTCTGAACTTTTGACTAGTGCAAAAGGAATGAATGTTGACTCCATTCACACACTCACACTTAAGAATTCTTGAAAAACATGTTTTAAATCTATGAAGCTTTCATCTCTACATATTGTAATCATTTTTCTTGTTTAATATAATTGCTTGAGTAGTTGATGAGGATAATGTGTTCTTACACAAATGATGAGTGACTGACTTATTCAGTAAGGATGTATTTCTTTGCATGAGGACAAGCAAAAGCTTAAGTTTGGGGGTGTGTTAACACCTAGAAATTGATAGCATTCTAGCACATTTTCTTCTATTTTCACCTATTTTTGTGTATAATTTGTGCATATTAAAAGAGTCTATAGAAGAAAATGTGCATATTAGAAAAGCAAGCCAAAGTTGAAGATATACTTGTGCAGAGCTTAAAATTTGTGTGTTTTAATTCAAAGAAAAAAAATAAGAATGCATCTTCTCTTTTGTAGGAGAGTAAAGACACCTTAGGAAGCTTTGAAGGACACTTTTAGAAGTTTGAAGGATTAAAGAGCAATACTTGTAGCAGTAAAGATCAAAGAAAGCTCAAGGAGGAAATATTGTATTGTTGGCTTCAGCCAACAACACATGTTCTGAAGCAGACGTGGTCAAAACTTACTGTGTCATATGCTTTAACACTTAACCCTTGGCTGAAACCAACGAAGATCAGACTTACTGTGGCATATGCTTCAGCACATGACAATGTGCCGAAGCACACAAACAACAGTACAACCTTGTGTTTTACTTACTGAAACCCTTGAGGAGGCTTTTTAAGGAAGGGATAGGCCAAAAATACAGGATTATGCAGTTTTCAAGTGTTCCTAAGAGCTTGTGTGCTAGGGTTTTGGAGTCTAGGCAAAGCATAGGGGAAGTTCACGTTTCGAGGTTCTTAATGATGAAGATATGGAATTTAATGATGGGGATTATGGTGGTAGTATGAATCAAGGAAAGATTCATGTCAGTTCAAAGCAAGGAGAGAAACTGTGTGTGCCAAAGGGAAAATAAAAAATGGATAGTGGATCGGATATTCTAAATGTCAGGATAAAGGAGAGGACTTGTGATATTGAGAATAGTGCTGGGCAATTAAATAAGTTGGATAAACCACATGGGCCTTAGGCTGCTAAGAAGAAAGGGATTGAGAAGGGAAACTCCAAAGGACTCTTGAGTAGGGGGCCAAAAATACAGCAAATAAAGACACAAATAGATTCCTATATGTTAAATACTCACAGTTTACCTAAAGGAGTTGGGCCGTCAAGCAATTCTAATGTGGATATGGGGTCATTAATTAAAAATACTTTCATAGACCATAATCCTCCTACTATCAGCCTAGGTGCTTTCAACCCTCTTGATCCAGGTGTGGGTGGAGGAGAGTTTTTTGCTATTCAAATGAAGTCTCTTAGACATGTCAATGATGTGGTGACGTATAGTATTGGGGATGAGCAGTAAGGACGTATGTCTCAATAAGTCCTGGTTTGGTTGTACTCTTTCCCTTTGTTTTATTAAATTTTTAATAATTTTAATGATATTTTTGACTTGGAATATTTGGGGTGCCGATGGTGCCTCTTTTCACAAGTTACTTAGGGATATCATTATCAAACATGGTGTAAATTTCTTAGCCTTTCTTAAACCTAGACAAATAGGGATGAAAGCTAATCTCATTGCAAAGAAGCTGGGATGGACGCATATGCATGTAGTTGAAGTAAGGGGCTTCAACAATGGTATTTGGTTATTCTGGGATTCTACGTTAAACTTCTCTGTGATTGGGTCAGGTGATCAATTTATTCATGGGATAGTAAATAAAGGCAGAAGTGATGAGTGGTCGCTTACTGTGGTGTATGGGCACCCAAACATAGTTAATAGACGCCAGTTGTGGCCCATTCTTAAGGGTCTTCAACAATTGACTGTTGGAGGCTAGGTAGTTGTTAGAGATTTCATTGTTGTTTCATGTCCAGAAGAACGCTGGAGTAAGAACCATAGGGACAGTGTGGCATTAATAAGTCATTCCAAAATTGGCTCTTAGGTAGCGAGTTTCTTGATATTGGTTTTAATGGACCTCATTTTACATGGGGCAGTTCTACTAGCCATAGCAGAATAGATAGAGCATTAGTGGATAAATGTTGGCTTGCTAAATTTCCCAACTCCAATGTGACTCACTTACCAAAATTTAAATCTGATCATTGTCTGGTGTTGGTTGATAATGATTCTCATGTTTTTGCTGCTAAGAAACAAAGACCTTTTAGATTCTTTGTTCCTTGGGTTATGCATGATGATTTCAAGAGTTTTGTATAGGCAAGATAGGGGTAAAAGATGACTAGTGTGGATCCGTAAAATAGTTTACAGATGACTAAAGGTTATGGAATAAAGAGATTTTTGGTAACATTTCTTATATGAAAGATAAATTATATCAACGATTAGACAGGATTAATGCAAGGATGGCGTTGGTTGGTATCTTAGAGAACTTGGATAAGTTATGAGGGGAGTTATAGAGTGAGCTTGAAAAGCTCTTAACACAAGAAGTCATATGGCTATAGTATTCTAGAGCTACCTGGTATGTGGATGGTGATCGAAATACCAAATACTTTTATTCTGTTGCTAATGGGAGGTGGACAAGGAATAAAATAGAGGCCTTAAAGCTTGAATATGGGGAATGGACATATGATGCAACGGAAATTATGAAAATGGGAAGCCAGTTCTTTGAAAATCTATATACTGAGACTCAGACGTATAATGGGTCCTTGGTTTTGAGGTGTACTTATCCAGAGATTGACGATGTGAACTTGCGTATTCTAGGGAGATCGGTCGAAGATAATGAGATTAAATGTGCTTTGTTTGATATGGGGTCGCTGAAAGTGCCAGCGCTGGACAACTTCAATCCTCTTTTTTACCAGAGCCAATGGGATACGCTGGGAAAGTCTGTTTTGGATTTAGTTAAAATAGTTTTTAATTATCCAACGCTTATATGAAAAATTAATAGAACTCAAATAGTACTTATACCGAAAGTGAAGCACCCTGAGACGTTTGGTGACTTTCATCCTATAAGTCTGTGCAATGTTGTGTACAAGATATTTACAAATGTTATAATAAATAGACTTAAGGGCATCATGCCTTTAGTGGTAGCCCCAAACCAATGCAGTTTTGTGAAAGGGCGTCAAAGCTCAGATAATATCATGCTAGTACAGGAAATCATCCATTCTATGAAATCATTAAAGAAGAAAAAGGGTTTCATGGCCATTAAAATAGATTTGGAGAAGGCGTATGATCGTGTCAAATGGAGTTTTATTACTACCTGTTTAAGAGAGCTTAAGATCCCTGACTATATTCTTAAAGTTATCCATGCTTGTATGATGATGCCTCAAATGCAGCTGCTTTGGAATGGTGAGGCTACTAATATGTTTTGCCCTTGCCGTAGGGTTCGACAAGATGATCCTATATCACCCTATCTTTTTGTTATCTTGATGGAAAGATTGGGGAATCTCATCCAGACGGTAGTAGAAGATGAGGACTGACAACCGTTTAGGCTCTCCAATCAAGGTACTTCTATCTCATTTATTTTTTACTAATGATATCATTTTGTTTGCAAAGGCAGATCTAGATCAAGAAGGGGTTGTGAAAGCCATCCTAGACGACTTCTGTGACATTTCAAGCCAAGAAGTTAATGCTGGAAAGTCAAAAATTTACTTCTCACAGAATTTGAATCATATAAGATGCAAGGAAATTATGACTTTTTGAACTTTATTCCAACGTCAAACCTAGGTAAATATCTGGGAATGCCTATATTGCATGAACGAAGCTCAAAGACAATATATAACTTTCTCCTGAATAAGATGGATACTCGCCTGCCTAATTGGAAATCTAACATGCTATCAATGGCGGCTAGGCATACTCTTGTGTCTTCTATACTGTCAACTATGCCATCTTATGCTATGCAGACAGTGCCCCTTCCTTTGAGTACTTGTGATGAATTTAACAAATGGTGTCATAATTTTCTGTGGGGAGTAGCTCAACAAGTAGAAAACCTCATCTAGTCTCCTGGGATTCTCTTTGTGTACGTAAGGAGGATGGTGGCCTAGGCCTTAAGAAGGCTTGTTATCAGAACCAGGTATTCATGATGAAGCTTGGTTGGGGTATGATCAATAGACGAGACTCGATTTGGATCAAGCTCCTACGAGAGAAGTACAAAGCTGGCAATGATATTATTCCTAAAGTTGAGAAGCGTCGTTGGGAGTCAAATACGTGGAGAGGCATTCAGAACAACTGGGAGAAGGTCACAAATAGTATATCATGGAGAGTAACAAATGGCCAGAACATTTATTTTTAGAAGGATGTGTGGGTGCCACACGTAGACAAGTTACACAGTATGGTAACCCAGCCTTTGACTAGCAACATTACTAAATGGAGAGTAGCTGATTGCATCACTTCCTCTGGTTAGTGTGATACGATAAGGTTTGAACACTTACTACCAAGGCATGTATATGAAGCTATCAGACAAGTTAACATTCGTCAGCTAAATGGGCAGGATGTCCCAGCATGGAGATGGTATTCTCCTTAAGCTCAGCTTACAAGCAATTATTGGGTACTTCACATAATCAAATTAGATACCGGTGGAGATGTATATGGAAAATGAAGGTCCCTCAGAGATACCATACCTTCTTGTGGTTGTGCTTGCATGGCCGCATAATGACAAACTTGTTACAGTTTCATTGCGGTAGTCATCCTAACGGTAATTGTGAAATATGTCATAGTTCTTGAGAGTCAATACTTCATGTTCTTTGGGATTGCCCGGTGATTTCTGAATTCTGAAATGGATTTTTGCCGTCGGGATGGCGTAATCTATTTTTTCATTTGTTTGATAGGAATGACTGGTTTGCATGTTGTATGGGACGAAAGGATATAGTACAGGGATTCAAGTTTCATCTTTGGTTTACAGTTATTTGTCGGTATATCTGGTTGGCTCGAAATGATTGGTGCTTCAATAATATTATTTGGAGTAATATGGTCATTTTAGCCCGTGCTCGTGCCTACTTATCATGGGGAAATATGAACCTACTCTGGAATTAAAATAAAGAGGGGAGTAGTCGCCATTGGAGTCCACCACCAGCTGGGTAGGTGAAGATCAATACTGATGGATCTAGGAACAACAGATCTCAGATGTGCACTTATAGAGGTATATTGCGAGATCATAATGGAGAGTTCTTGCAGGGTTTTATGTACCGAATTGGACGAGGGACAGTGATCTCTGCTAAAGCTTGGGATGTTTTATAGGGACTTAAACTTGCATGGGATAGAGGATACAAACGAATCTTAATTCAGTGTAATTGTATGGAAGTCATTCAAGGTACAGTGCCTCAGGAACACCCTGATTTTCAAATTAGGAGGTTCGTACTTTCGTGAATCAACATTGGAAAGTGAATATGTTATGATGTGTTCGAGATGTTAACACAGTTACAGATGCCATGGCAAGGGAAGCGTGGAATATGATGATGGATATCTATATCACTGAGTTGCCTCCTAAAGTTATTAGGAGCTTATTAGTTATCGATAAAAAGGGGTTGAGAATGTTGTCTGACTCAGGAGTTTAATTTCTGAGGTATTTGTAGTTTACTATGTACAATAAAAAAAACCAAGTAGTCCTTTTTTCTTGGTTATATACATTCATGTAAATGCAGTCAATTGTGTCAGCTTATTTGTGAAACATGTGTTCATGAAAACACAAATCAAGATAGGTGGTACTACCCTACCTGTTAGATATTATATTATATTATAGGGAAAATTTCAAAAAAAAATACAGTCAAAAATGGGAAAGGACAAATCAATAAGCGAAATTGCAAAATCCCAAATCAGTTCGGTGTCAGTAAGGTGGAGGAATCTAGGATTTTGAAATTTCAGCGAAGAAACAATTATTCCCTTCAGCTCTCCCTCTCTCTCAGCTTGGAATAATAACATCGGGCTCTTGATTAACAACACCGTATTCTACATTAACAACTCCAAGAATAAATTTGAAATTCACAAGTTTCAAGGGCCAATAACAACACGGTCTCTATATTAACAACACCGTATTTTAGATTACGGTGTTGTTAATGTAGAATATAATATTGTTAATTAAGAGCCCGGTGTTGTTATTCCAAATTGAAAGGGAGGGAGAGCTAAAGGGTAAGAGCGTCTTTTCACTGAAATTTCAAAATCTTAGATTCCTCCACCGTACTGACACTAAATTGATTTAGGATTTCGCAATTTCACTGTACTGATTTGTCCTTTCCCATTTTTGGCTGTATTTTTTTTGTGGAATTTTCCCTATAATATATTGGATTTGAACCTTTGAATTATATTAAAATACTCTAGATATTTACTTATCTTATTTAAATAAAATTTCTAAATGTGACTCCCTAGTCCTTGTGACTAAATCTAGGCTCAGGATTTTTACTCATTATTATTTAATTATTTATTCAAATAAATCAATAACCTTGATGGCAGATTATTGACATGATAGTATTAAGAAAAATCTAGTTCTCATTTGTTCTCTAATGACAACTATCCTCAATTGTCATCATTGTGCTTATATACTAATTAGTAGATTCTCTGACATATATACTTTCTTCTGACTATATTCTCTATTTTGGTTACGTTCATTTTAGATCATAAACCTTGTGGATCACTCTTTTCAATTATCTATCAATGTTGCGAGGTATTTTATAGTTTTTCCCTATTACTTTGAATCATGACATGATGAAATTTATATTTGCTTGTATTTAGCTTCAATAATATGTCTTACACTCCTCTTTGGTCCTAAATATTGGAACTAAATAATGAACAATTTATTTTGAATATGAATATGACATAATCAGCTACACCATTCCCAAAAAACCAGACTTAGACACACATACCCCAGTTTTAGTTAAAAGACAATTATACATTTAGGAGAAATAAGGTAGACACCAATCTTTTACGATTTTGTAAAGTGAGAACTTCCAAACTATTATAAGAAGTTTATTAAGATTTATATAAACAAATTGCTAAAGTAAAGAGAGAGTAGTAGAAGGATGAAAAGTACCTAAACAAATACATAAGAAAGGAAAAAAATAGAAAGAGGTCAAGTAACACTAGCATTACTCAGTACAGATAGAACATTGTCCAAAGAAAAGGAAATTTTTAATAAACTCATATAGTGCACTTAGGACCAAGTGTAGTGGTATACAACAAGTCGAGAATGACTTGTGAAAATATAAAGTTTAAGACTTAAGTGAATGCTATAGCAATAATTTGGATAAGAAATAAATAGCTAGGTTATTAGTTAAGATCCCAAATTAAGCCAGCAATCCAAGCTTTCAAGCAAGAATGTCAAGAAAGTTACCCAAAGACCAGCAAATGAATATTACCTCTAATCTTTAATATAAGATTTAATTAACTAATTTGGATAGATTAAGAAAATTATTTATGTTAGTGATTTGTGTAGCATCCATCATTTTACCACCTTTAATACGCATACGGAAGCTCTATGGTTCCGGCAAATTGCAAATTAAGCCCACAAATCAAAATTTGTATTTCAACCATTTTGGGTTACTATTCATTTGGTATTTACAGTTTTGTAATCTAACTTTGAAAATTCGTAACTAATTTTAGAAATATCGTATCAGGGTGCTCTAAAATTATTTTGAAAGCTCTTAAAGTCCTTTAAATTATACAAATATCATTCTAGTCTGATATTGTACCTCCACATTGATACAGTTTATTCAATTTCTAAGCCTGCTTTGTTTACATACAGGTTCTACACTTTAAATTTAACAATTTATAGCTTAATATGTACAGTCATGATTTTGCATCTTAAAATCATGTGTTCAAGGCCTCACTTATACATACAATCACTTATTAATCATCACTACATACAAAATATATATGCTAAGGCCTCATGTTGAATTTAGACAACTCATGTGAGTTGCTATACATTTTACAACTTATTGCATAATAATGCCATAATATTAATCACTTCACCCACTTACCATTGCTTCATGCCCTAGCTCTTCCTTTGGAGGCTCATAACCTAGTTTGATTAGTTATTGGGAGGTGAGATTCAAGTAATCCCTCTTGAGTCATTATAAAACTCAAACTTCCTTTCTCGTATGCATATATCACTTAAGAGTGTATGAATCATATTATAAGGGACCGGTCTTAGACACCAGCATAAGTGTATATACTTTAGGTAATAATCTTCCTTTTGCCCATATATCACTTTGATATGAATCAACTGCTTTCTTAACATAATACATTTACGCATCAATCATGATCATAGGACAAAATGTTAAAGTAGCACATATTGATGCATATCTCCATAGTAATTTCAAAGTTAAACAACATCATTGAAATGATTAACCTTTCTGGGACTCACACAACAATGAAGCAGGGATCCATTCACTTGCTTCCTATTTGCGATTCTTTAACACATGTGGTATGAATCATATACTACAGTGCTACTCTTATACTTTAAGAGTGTATGTGGTTTTGATTTTATCATTAACACCGTACATACTTTAGTCTAGATACTCCAAGTATCGAAACCCAAATTCTTCACCTCTACTTGCAGGATGTCAATTTTGAAGAATCTAATGGTGGGCGAGCAAAAATAGCAAAAACATACTGGTATAAAGTACTTGATTATATTACAAGAATCCACACAGGGTTTGTACATAATATTTATAGCTCCCAAAAGATAATTTAAAACAACTGATAACCAACACCAATGCTTGGAAAGGACCGGAACTCTTAGTTGCCGATATCTACCTCCTTGCCCTTAGAGCCACTTTCTCTAGATGAATAAATTTTAAATCTGTGGAAAGGGGTGAGATTCATATGAATCTCAGCAGTAATACATAATCAATCATATAAAATATGATAAATAAACAAGCAGTACACCATATAATGTAATAGAGCAAATATACTGTAAATATGTCTGTCTGTTCAGTGTTCAGGATCAAATGATTGTTTGTCCCTAATGGCCGTAATGTCTACACTATTCAGGATCAAATAACTATTTGAACCTTACTTGCTGTAATGTTCTGGAGCAGATAACTGTCTGTTTGTACTTGTCTCACTACCTCAGTTGGGTCCCTACTTGGCCTAATGGTACTTGTACTTTTCCCTATGAGGTACTTGTGCTTTTTCCACACCACAGCTAGGTTTTGTAACAAACAATTCATATCATAGAACATGGCAACTTAAAGCATATAAAAAATCATATAGTGTATGAAAGATAGAGTTACTACATGAACACCTTTCTGATCACTCATCTTTAGTTATTAATCTATGGGCTGGTCCGGGCAAAGATCAAACCCTATAGGTTAGAATTCATGAAAAATGTGTCATTACTTGGTTAAACATCTTCTAAGTCTAGTACATTAAGTTAAATGGCAGTAAATAGGGTCTACATTGGCTTCTAGTATATGCTCTTATGTTTTGGAAATAAACTTGACTTAATTGATTTTAAACTCTTCAAATCTGTAGGTCAACCCAACTTGGCAATTTTGACTCCTAAATTTAAAAATTCATAACTTAATATAGAAAAATTCAAATGGGGTGGTGCCAAGTCCTATGGCTCTTTAAGTCCTCTTTCAAATAAAAATACATTCAGGGATAATTACAGGGTCATAACCTCAAGAATTCATGACCAACATTACTATCCCAAAACACATTTCAGAGTTTGAGTTACAATTTCAACAGGGAATATCTCCCAATTTACAAATCCAAATGTCGTATATTACCTATCATTAGAAATCTTAACATGTCTACTACAATATCACAGAAATTAGAAAAGTTTTGTTCATTTAAAAGCAGCTCACAAATAGACTGCCATGAATTTGGTAAATTTAGCAACACCCTTTGAATTCCAAAATTAGGGTTTTCTAATCAATTGTCAAAAAATCATAACCACATGCTATCCCTAGACAATTTTAATCATAGAACCCATTTCCAACATCAAATTAATCAAATTCCATCTTAATTACCCTTAAACAGGTCTGACCAAATCTTGTCCCTAAGGACCTGTTTGGTTCAATGGGAGGGGAGGATAAGAAGTTACTTTGTTTGGTTTGGTTGGAGGGAAAAGAAGGGGAAGGTTTTTTTTAATAATCATTTGTTTGGTTCAAGAGGGGATGGGAGGGGAGATAATATCTAATTTACCATTTTACCCTTATATATTATTTTATATATATTTAATATAAATTATTTAAATTAGTTTACACCTCAATATAAATTATATAATTTATGAAAATTCACTCTTATTAATACAACCACAATTTGAATCTTGTCTTTTAGCTGCAGAGCATATTATATAAATTAATTTTTTGTCCAACTGTTATATAAATAAATATAATTTATAAAAATAAATTTTTATCCCATCATATGTTCATAACATGTGTATTAAAAATTGATATAATAATAGTATTTTATTTTTAATCATATATAATAATATATTTTTTCCCTTCATTATCTTTATTATATTTTGTCCTTTCCTTTTGTCCTTGATTTTGTAAAGCTTCACTTTTCTTTGAGTAGGACCCTCTACTTGATTTCATCACATCTCCTTTTTTCAAGCTATACCTACAATAGTGTTGAAAACGGTGAGTAGGGAAGAATACAAGCAAACGACGACAGCAGAAGAACACAATGAATGAATGGCAACCATGGATCTCGAGTGCAAGCTCTGATCAGTGACATTATTGCAAATAGAGGAAGGGAGTTGCCAGCCAGGTACAGTGAAAAGGATCTGGACTTAGCAAGACGTGAACAGTTAACGATAAAGGGTTTTTTTTGGCATGAGTATAGATGAAATATTACGAAATATATGAAGGTAAATTGGTCTAAAAGTTTGGTTCCCCTCCAAAAAAAACCCTAATTTAGAGGGACCAAAATGAAGGGGTTGGGGAGGAGGGGAGGGCTCATTTTTCCTTGCTCTCCTCCAAAATTTCTAACCAAATAAAGGGAGGGGCTCATTTTTCCCTCCCCTCCCCTCTAACCAAATAGGCCCTAAACACAAAAAATTTTTTTTGCAACTTTTAACCTTTAAACATATAATTAGCCATCATAAACCCTTAACTAACAACATATTTATCATCAATAAGCCATTAGAGCTCAATTTTGACATCTTAGCCTAAACCCTAAAGGGTTTAGAACTCCAAAAATATTCAACAAAATAGCAAGACGTTATGCTCAAATTGAAGCTTACGATTACCTCTACGCGTCTATCTGATCGGTTCAGAATTTTGACAGTACTTCCTCTAAGTAGAAAGCACCAAAATCCTTAGATTAGAAATCCAAAACCATAGAAATGAAGCTCTCATTGATTAGAAGAAGATTAGTGAGGGCTTCAGGAGCTGAAAATGCGATTTCGGGCTTCGAATCGGTGAAGAACGCGAAGAACACGAAAACTTCTCTCCTCTTTCTTTTTCTCAGAATTTTTTATGATTTTTCCCTTCAATTTAGGTAGTTGGCTGACTTTAAGAAGAGGGAGAGAGTGGTCTAAAATATTTTAATAATTTATGACACATGTCTTAAAAGGCAAGGTGATGGGTGCTGCTTTTTGGGAATTATCGGATAACTAGTGATTTTGCTTACCGATATGCCTCGAGAAACGTAGGATCTTTGTACGGGCCCCACATATCACTATGGTGCCTTCCTCCCTTATTCTTCCTTATAATGGCACCATTTTGGGTTCCCTATAGAAGCCATAAAGTGTCTCAAATTATTGCCAAGTTTTATACACAAGTATACACATATACATATATCTTGCACCAGCCCATTCAACCGGAAAATTCATACATACTCAAAATAGTACAAGTCATGGAATTTTCAATACATTACATCTGGCAACAGGTATCATGGATATGGGTTTTCATGACTCGATCTATATTTACAATCAAGGATCTCATCTCGATTTACTGCACTTTAAGTCGAGGTGCATAGCTTGTGTTTTTTCTCTACCATATAAGTATTCTTGCTACTTTGCTAATGAACACAATTGTCTCATCTTTACACACTCCTCTTGAGTGTAAAAGGCGGTCGCTTGTGTGAGAAAGCTGACCTCACCAACCTGTACGACATACTAGACATTGCATAATTACATACACATTAAAAGCCAAAATAAAGTTTCATTACTTTACACCATATCAAAAGGACTTAACATGTTTCTCTTATATGTCCTTGGTCATTAGGCTTAGTAGGGGACTTTGCGTATGAATATGTTGTTCAACAAAACTTTATGTGCTATAGCATCTATCATATAGCTATACCTTTGCATTTAGTCTATCTATTATGCTTAGGGTCTTTTGTTTAAGCAATGGCTATTTGTATTCACAATACTTTGACACTAGATTTGAATCCTCACTTTCAAATCTCACATGCTCCATGAACATTACCAACCAAATAGCCTCTTATGTACTTCCACAACACATACTTTGAACATGCATAATCAATGTACTCTACAAGTATCCCAAGACCCTTCAGTTGTGATAAAAAAACTTTTTCAAACACAAATCTACCAGGTCACTTGTAACACCCTAATTTTCAATCACCAATATTTCCCTATTTATTGATACCCTTAATGGAATTAAATGGTGAAGTGCATGAATTTATGTAGATATTTCAAGTATCGGTTATTTATAAATTGGCCAAAACTAAGGACAAGACTCAAGAAATGATTTATCGGATTAAATCATTAATTGTAGGGGCAAAAGCGTAATTTTTTCAAAAGTGGAAAATGATTATTTTCCCCTAATTCTTCCAATAATATCAATTATATGGGATCTAAAAGAGTGAAATGACCACTTTATAACTAATAAGTCTATTTTGGTGATTTATTATCAAGAAAGGTCAACTAGTCAGACAGTCAATGACTTGGTCAACAAGTTACAAGTTGACACAATGGGGTAATTAGATATTCATATTTTCCCTCTATTCTCATGTATCTCACGTGGAATGGTGAAGCAAATAAGGGAAATGAGATTTGTGGACCAATGGAATAGTGCCACCCATGTTAAGTTAATTATTTAACTTAACTCAATATTTATATATATATTTTTTCCCTTCCTCATTTATTCATCCATTTTTCATTCCATTTCCCGTGCTGATCAGAACGAAACAGAACACAAGAATGAGCGAGAGTGAGACGCGAGAACGAGAAGCTAGGTTTGAGTACAGAATCAAGGTAAGAAGCTTGGAACTTGTGGTTTAAGCTTCCTAAACTCTCTACAATCTCTCTTGCTTATCTCTTCATCTCTGAATCTGTGGTTGCTCAGCATTTTCAAGAGGAGAGAGAGAGAAGTCAGACGTTGAGGAGAGAGAAAGTTATGAAACTCAAAGGTAACTCTCCAAGCTTGATTCTATAGCTTAAGACAGCGTAAGACAGCTAGGACTGAGTATGTATAGATTACCTTATGATTTGACGGTATCCACACCCTCGGGTAACGGATTCATCACTACTGAGGTTTGCTTGAATTGTTTTATAAATATGGAAGGGCATAAGTCCACAGTAGACTTGATTTGTTCTTCATTGAATCGGCTTGAGGTGATTCTTGGAATCAACTGGTTGACAGCAAAGGCTGGTACCGAAATCAACTTAAACTTCCTCTCTACAACAGAAGCTGAGAGATGCTTGCATAAAGGTTGTCAGGGGTATATTGTATTTTTCTCCATGCACTCAGAAGCAGGCATTGTATTGGAAAATATCCCTGTTGTGAATGAGTTTCCTGATGCCTTTCCGGAGGATATCAGTGGATTACCCCCAGACAAAGAAGTGGAGTTTGCAATTGAAACTAAGCCTGGAGTAGAGCCGATATCGAAAGCCCCATATCGAATGGCGCCAAGTAAGATGGCAGAACTGAAAAAGCAGATTGAAGAACTACTAGAGAAAGTATTTATTTAGACCCATTGTATCACCATGGGGAGCTCCAATATTATTTGTGAAAAAGAAAGACGGGAGTCTAAGACTCTGTATTGATTACAGGGAGCTGAACAAGGTGACTATCAAGAATAAATATCCACTTCCCAGAATCGATGATTTGCTTGATCAACTATCAGGAGCTTGTGTGTTCTCCAAGATTGATCTTAGATCAGGTTATCACCAACTCAGAGTAAAGGCAACTAATGTGTCAAAGACTACTTTCAGGACACGATATGGTCATTATGAGTTTCTTGTGATGCCGTTTGGACTGACCAATGCACCTGCAGTGTTCATGGACTATATGAATAGAATATTTCGTCCATACTTGGACCAATTTGTGGTGGTTTTATTGATGATATTCTGGTATATTCCCAGAGCCAAATGGAGCATGAACACCATTTGAGAACCGTATTGAACACCTTAAGGGGTAAGCAACTCTATGCCAAGTTGAGCAAATATGAGTTTTAGCTGTCAGAAGTTAAATTTCTGGGTCATGTAGTCTCACAACAAGGAGTCTTGATAGATCCAAACAAGGTAAAAGCAGTACTGAACTGGAAGAGACTGGAGACGGTATTTGAAACACGGAGTTTTCTAGGTCTCGCAGGCTACTACCGACGATTTATACCTAATTTCTCCAGGATAGCATTGCCATTGACTAAGTTAACGCGAAAGACTCAGCAATTTGTGTGGGATAGCAATTCTGAAGGGAGTTTCACTGAGCTGAAATGAAAGCTAACAACTACACCAATTTTGACAATCCCAGATCCACAATTAACCTTCGTGGTTTACACAGATACCAATGGGCATGGATTGAGATGTGTCCTAATGCAGTAAGGCCATATTGTGGCATACGCATCTCGGCAGTTAAAGCCTCACGAACAACAATATCCCACTCATGATCTTGAATTGGCAGCGATTGTATTTGTACTAAAGATCTGGATACATTATCTCTATGGGGAAACCGTAGAGCTATACTGCGACCACAAGAGTTTGAAATATCTATACGATCAAAAAGAGCTCAACATACGATTGCGTAGGTGGATAGAGTTGCTTAAGGACTATAATCTAGAGATCAAGTATCATCCCAGTAAGGCTAATGTCGTGGCAAACGCATTGAGCCGTAAAATAGTGTAGGTGGCAGTCCTTATGATTCAAGAGAAAAAGTTGATTGAGAACTTCTGAGACCTTACTTTGTCAAATCAAACTATGACCAGCAATAGTAGCATCAGTCAAGCAAAGAATGATCTGAGTGAAGAGATAGAAAAAGCTCAGATGCAAGATAGGTGTGCTCAGTCTATCCAAAGCATGATTGTAAGGGAGGAAACCCAGGAGTATGACTTATCATCCAGCAGATTAGTCAGGTACCACAAGCGAATCTATGTTCCACCACAATTAGAACTAAAGTGCCAGATCTTAGAAGAGGCACATAAGAGTATATATACTCTGCATCCGAGAACAACTAAGATGTACCACGATCTAAAGTCTACATATTGTGGCCAGGTATGAAAAAGGATGTGACAAGGTTCGTCGCTCATTGTTTGATGTGCCAGAAAGTTAAAGCTGAACATTAACGACCATCGGGGTTACTTCAGAATCCTGTAATTCCTGAATGGAAATGGGAGAGTATCACTATGGATTTTGTGACGGGACTACCAAAGGTGCGGAACTATGATGCTATATGGGTGATTGTAGATCGATTCACAAAGACAGCCCATTTTCTTCCAATCAGTGTGCACTATTCTCCCAATAAGCTTGTAGATATCTATATTAAGGAGATTGTGCGTCTCCATGGTACGTCAAAGAATATTATATCAGACAGAGATCCATGATTTACTTTCAAGTTCTAGAAGGCGATACATGAGGCATTAGGTACTAAGCTTCATTTTAGTACAGCCTACCATCCCCAAACAGAAGGACAAAATGAAAGAACAATCTAGACATTAGAGGATATGCTCAGGGCATGTGTGATTGATTTCAAAGGTAGTTGGGATCAATTCCTTCCTTTGGCAGAATTCGCATAGAACAACAGCTATCATTCAAGCATTCAGATGGCTCCCTATGAAGCATTGTATGGAAGGAAATGTCAATCACCCTTATGTTGGATGGAATTGTTTGAGAGGCAGATGTATGGACCAGATATTGTGGATCAAACAACAGAGCAAATAAAGTTAATCAAGCAAAGGTTGCTAGTTGTGCAGAACCGACAAAAGAGTTATGCCGACAAGAGGCGAAAATCTCTTGAATTTGAGGTTGGCAACCATATGTTTATGAAAGTTTTTCCTACTACTGGTATTGGCAGAGCAATGAAGGTAAAGAAATTGAGTCCAAGGTATATTGGTCCTTTTGAGATTCTAGTAAAGATTGGATCAGTAGCATACCAGATAGCTTTACCTCCAAGTTTGAGCAAGTTACATGATGTTTTTCATGTGTCTCAATTGAAGAAGTATCAACCTGATCTCGAGCATGTGATCTAATACGAAGAATTTGACTTACGAGATGATATGACGTATGAAGTCACACCTGTCTGAATTATCGAGCGGCAGGAGAAACAACTAAGACATCGGAGTATCCCGTTCATCAAAATAATGTGGAAGGGATTATCTCCTAGAGAAGCTACTTGAGAATCAGAGGAGGATATGCAGAAGCGTTTTCCTGAATTTATGAGCCAGTACTTGTAGCAAATTTTGAGGACGAAATTTATTGAAGAAAGGGAGAAATGTAACACCCCAATTTTCAATCACCAATATTTTCCTATGTATTAATACCCTTAATGGAATTAAATGGTAAAGTGCATGAATTTATGTCGATATTTCAAGTATCAGTTATTTATAAATTGGCCAAAACTAAGGACAAGACTCAAGAAATGATTTATCGGATTAAATCATTAATTGTAAGGGCAAAAGCGTAAATTTTCCAAAAGTGGAAAATGATTATTTTCCCCTAATTCTTCCAATAATATCAATTACATGGGATCTAAAGAGGGAAATGACCACACTTTATAACTAATAAGTCTATTTTGGTGATTTATTATCAAGAAAGGTCAACTAGTCAGACAGTCAATGACTTGGTCAACAAGTTACAAGTTGACACAATGGGGTAATTAGATATTCATATTTTCCCTCTATTCTCATGTATCTCACGTGGAATGGTGAAGCAAATAAGGGAAATGAGATTTGTGGACCAATGGAATAGTGCCACCCATGTTAAGTTAATTATTTAACTTAACTCAATATTTATATATATATATTTTCCCTTCCTCATTTATTCATCCATTTTTCATTCCATTTCCCGTGCTGATCAGAACGAAACAGAACACAAGAATGAGCGAGAGTGAGACGCGAGAACGAGAAGCTAGGTTTGAGTACAGAATCAAGGTAAGAAGCTTGGAACTTGTGGTTTAAGCTTCCTAAACTCTCTACAATCTCTCTTGCTTATCTCTTCATCTCTGAATCTGTGGTTGCTCAGCATTTTCAAGAAGAGAGAGAGAGAAGTCAGACGTTGAGGAGAGAGAAAGTTGTGAAACTCAAAGGTAACTCTCCAAGCTTGATTCTATAGCTTATATGGATGCTATCAAAGCTATTTATGGTTTGGTTTGGTTGTTATTGTGAGTGGAAGATGAAGAAAGCTAAAAGACTTTAAAATTCAAGTTTCTCCAAACCTTAACCAATGATAATTCTAATAGTTAATAAGTTGTCTATAAGTAGAAAGAAGATGATTAAGATAATCAGAATGAGAAACCGACATAATTTTTTTGAGAATCTAAAATCTGGACCCTGTCATAAATATGATAAAGGATATGGAATTTGGCAATTCTAAAGATTCTAATGGATTTAGATTATGAAATTGTGTAGGGTTTATGTTGACGACTTAGTGAGAAAAGCCCCAGAAAGAGAAATGGATGAGCTTTAAAATATAAAGGAATTAGTCACTAAGGGAATTTTCATCATTTGGCCCTGAATTTGACCAATCTGAGGTCAAAAATGGATTCTACACGTGAATTTGTGTAGGAATAGCCCGTGCCATGATTTATGGTAAGGGCGGATAGACTGGGGTTACAGGGGCATTTTGGTAATTTGCTATTGTAAAGCTAAGTTAACCACTATTATGGAATCAACGTAAGTTCGAGTAAGTGGTAACTCATCTATGATGATTGGATATTGTAGGACTTGAGGACAGTCTGAAGTCTGAGAATTACCTGAGCTTTGAAGAACGTGTAAGGATACTGGAAAAGCTAACAGGTGGTAACTTCTTCTACATATACTATATGATGCCTATTATGAATGTCATCCATTGTAACATGAGCTAGTGTCCTAGACCCAACATTCCGCCATGTTGTGGTCGTAGACCCAACAGGGGCACCAAGTTGACCAAGGGAAAATATATAGTTTGACCTTGGGCTAGTGTACACACTCACGTTCGATCATCTTACATGTCATGATATTGCATGTCTATTTTCGCATTTTATATGTATGCTAGCTTGTTGCTACTAAGATTCTCTGAATCTCATTCTTTTCCACAACAAAAACCATTTCAGCTGAAGTAGGAAGCTCTAAAGGCAAAGCGGCAGCTATCGGTGATTATGATCCCGAAGTTTGTTTCTTTTGGTTATGTATATGTGTATTTATGTGGTATGTTAATGTAAGCAGACCCTTGAAGGGTAACCTCCATAATGTAAACTGATATCATCTATTTTCAAGTTTCAGCTAGGTTGTACGCTTTATGTGAAATTATATGCTTTTCGATCTATAATCATTGATATGGGAAAAAGGAACACCACATCACTCACTAGTGATTATCAACATGCCTTAACAAAGATCACTTGAACACTTGAGTGATAAAGTATAAGCACTTGAGTGATTTAAAGTTACACTGGAGTGATTGTTCATCAGAATTTAGAATCAGCGTTTCGATAATTTCGATACCTATTGTAAGCATCTTGATTAATACCCTAACCTCTTATTCTACTTTTAAATGTTACTAATCAAAATTATGTATGATTTCAAGTGTGTAATCTCTGGATTAGCTTTAAAATTTCAAAAAGAAAAATGTTGTTAGAAGCATTAAATGCGAAGTAGCCTCAACCAACCCAAATGTTCTCTTTCATCAATAGCTAGATTTATTCTCTAATGGATAGATTTGAATACTCTCAACGGTTATTAAAATTATTCTACCTATAAATACGGAAGCATTCAAGATGAAGCAACCAGCCACGACCAAAATAACTCTATTGCAATAAGTGTGCTTTGTTTTCTTGATATCCTCTGATAACTCTGATATTCCTTTATTCTTCAGTGTTTATCTATCAACTCTTTGAGAGAGAATTTGTAAACAAATTTATTACTCTTGTGAAGAGTATCTCAAGGTAGGGGGACCTTGAGTGGGGTATTTGCTTACAAAGTGTAAGGGGGTAAGTATCCTGTTAAGGAGCTTGCTTGTAATGTGGTGCCAATAATCCATCAAATTTTAGAACTTTAGTAGAAATCATAAAGGCATTCTGAGGACTGGATGTAGGTTAAGTGGTTGAGACCGAACCAATATAAAACTCCAGTGTACACTTCAGAGAAATTTCTCCAACTCTTATCTCTTGGTTAAATTTGTTAATTGTATTTTTAATTTTTTTTATATCATCCAATTCACCCCCTCTTGGATAAAATGTTGACACTAACATTTTGCACATCTTTTGTATCAATTAACAAATGAAATTTTTTTTATGATGACAGTTTTCTAAATCCTAAATGAAAGTTTTCTTCAGAACCTTTGCAAATTCTTTCCAATATGTGTTAAAGCTCTCTTTTATTTGCATTAAGAGTGAGGGATGAAACATCCCTTTTGATTGGGGAAAAGAAAGACATTTCTAATTTATTTTCATATTAGCTTATGAAGAAGAACTTCTTGTTTATCCTTCAAACTTTTTATTGATATCAAATAGAGGGAGATATAAGCACGAAAAATATGTTGCATCTAATATGTTTTCATACTCATACATATTTCTTGTAAGGGATTTGCCATCATAAAAAATGGGAAGAATGTTAGATATGATTAGTTTTGATTATGTCAACTATAGATGCTAAATATTAAGAATAAAAATTTTGCTTCATATATTTATCAAATTGGAATATGGAGAATGATCAAGTAGAATAATAAGAAGATATTGAAGAAAGAAGTTATCATATAGGAGGAGAGAAAGTAAGAGAAGAAAGAAGCTATCAAGTTAAATTATGAAGAATGATTAAAAGCAAGAAGAAGAAAGAGATTGAAGACATTAGTCAAGAAAAGCAAGAAGTTATCAAAAGGATTGTGGAGAATAATCATGTAGAAGAATAGAAGAGATTGAAGAAAGAAGAACTTGCAAGAGATAATGAAAATGTCAAGATTCAATTTCTCATATTTGATATTGGATGTCTCTATGATCAAATGGAAACTGGAATGGCTCAATACAAAGTTAAAATACCTAATCTGGAAGCTATTTCATCTTCACTTGAGTCACACTTCATTATCACTCGAGTGATTGTCATATTTCAGCATACTCTGTTTAGCTCTTTTTTCGTTCAGCATAATAGAGGTTCAGTAATTTGGTCATATCTCCTAAATAAAAAATTCAATTGAGATAAAATTTGTTTTATATGAAACTAGACTCTAAATGAGGTTTATGGACATCCAATTCATGTTCAAAGAGTTTCAAATGAAAGAGATATGAACTTCAATATTTGGTGCTCGAAATCAACATTATGTTCCAGACCAGTAGCTATTAATTGGATCATAACTTTTAAAAGACAATTCATTTTGGACCAAACCTTGTTGCATATAAACCTAGACTCCATAATTGTTTGAAAGATACCAAGAATAAGCTCAAAGAGGGTCATATAAAAGAGATATAAATTTCAAAAATTGGTGTTTGAATCCACACTGTGTTCCAAACTAGAAGTTACAAGTTGGCTAATATCTTTCATAATACAATGGATTTGGGAACGATCCCTATTGCATTGAGAAGTGGAGTTAAAGAGCTTTCTGAGAATAGATCCTTTTCCATAATTAGAGTTAAATTGGAAGAGTTATGCCTATTAGAAGTTGACCTCTGTGTGAGACTATTAACCTATAAGTGATATCTTCAAAATTTGAAGGATCCCTCGAGTGATGTCTCATTTCTTCCCATATCACTACCAAGTCATTTGATAGTGATGAAGTACTATTGTGATCTTTTGTGACAGATCACTAAAATACTGAAAGGATCACTCGAGTAGTGTTGATCACAATCAAGTCACTCAATAGTGACAAGTACTTTACCAGAATTTCTTAGAAGGACCACTCAAGTGCTAAGTTGATCACTCGAGTGATGACCAGTTTTTCCCCATCACTATGAAGTCACTCAAAAGTGATTCTCCTATTTTATAAAAGAAGAGTGTAGATCACTCAAGTGCTATTGGAGCCACTCAAGTGATTCACTATCACTTTCACATCACTTTCAGATCACTCAAGTGGTGATTCTTCACATATTTTATGAACGTCTTAGATTCTTTTGATTCTTTTCCAAACTCATAAAACTTGATTATATTGTTCCTAATCATTCCTATCATCATTAATCAAGTTTATATGAAGATTACAGACAATTAAACTTGGATTAAAGCTCAATGGCCAAAATGTAACATTTTGGCAGAAAAGTTTCAATAGCTAGTTTTCAGCGGGAAGAAGAAAGTCTCAACAGTCTAACAGATACTTCAACATCTCCAATGCTCATCAAGCTATATCAACTATAAAAGGAGAAGCTTTCAAGATGAGCAATAGATAGAGAACTTGCACCTTCATTGTCAAAATGCTAACACTCTGACTCCAACATTCATCTCACATAGTCTCTATTTTCTCAGTGCTTATACTATTTACTTTAAGAGAGACATTATTTGTATTGTTTTTCAGTGATTATCATTATTCACTTCTGAGAGAGAAGATTGATTGTAAACATTTATCATCAAGAGAGATTATATATAACCTTATGGTAGGGAAGGGGGAGTTGTTATCTCAGTGAAAAGATAGTAAGTGGCTTCACAAGTGCCCTTGTTAAACTTGTGGAATTGTAAATGTTCTTAGGTTTTAATCTTAGACCTAATTCACCGTCTTCTTAGGTGTCTGCCGGTTCTAACAATAACATGTTTATACTATTCACTTGTCATTGAAATTTTTTGGTTATGACATTTTTTTATTGGGATGTCATAGTAATTCTCCCAATTTATTATGACAACTTGGTCCAATCATCCCACATTTAAACACGCAAGCCATATTTAAAATGGAAAAATCTCATTCAGGTCCCAAGGACCAGAAAAAATTTTAAAAACGTTCTAGTGTAGATTATTCTTCTATCAAAGAAGTCCCTAGGGACCTCAATAATACATATTTCAAATGTGAACTTACCTTATTGATAAGTGTATGTGACTATATTGCCAAATCATGAGTGGCCATTGACAAGCTTATATGTGTTAATTAAAGCAGATCCAATTGACAATTGTATGTAACTTTATTGACAAGTCATAGAGTGACAATTGACACGCCCATATATGTTAACTAAATCAGCTCCAATTGACAAATGTATGTCATTATATTGACAAGTCATAGAATGGCTATTGACAAGCCGATCTATATTAACTAAAACAGCTTCCGTTGACAAGCGTATATGACTAAATTAACAAGTCATAGAATGCTCATTGATAAGCCCATCTATGTCAATAATATAAGTTCATATTTGGAATCTATATCACTAAGGTTCTTAGGGACTTTTTTGATATTTTTTCTTATCCTTAGGACTTGAGTGAGATTTTCCCATTTAAATTCTAGAGAACATAATTTGACACTGTCTATCATATTTATAAGATCTTTTCTATAATAATATATTTGTATGATAAAAAAATGACATATTTTTAAAAATATTCTTATCTCTTGCACTTTTGCGCCATGAATAATGACTTTGATTCGACTAAAATTAAATTAAAAGAAATTTTGAAAATTTGTAATATTTGTAATTTCACTAATGTTAATTAATTTTCTTCATTTTATGATAGTTAATATAAGGAGGGTAAAAAAAGACCTTATAAATATAATCAGAGAAAATATATATCTAACCTTATCTATAATCAATGTGAATCAGTGACTGTGACAGCAAATAATGCTCTGCGTCAATGGACCAACCAAACACGTACGTTTACTTCAATTCAACTACCCAAGCGTCTAATATTTTTTTCACTGAGAAAGCCAACTTGAAGACCATTTGATTTATGGTTAATTGTCATGTTCCACGTGCCTTTTAATAAACTTATTGATACATTTTTCAACAATATTTACTAACGTAATAATTATCTTTTCTTAAAAAATTTATGCAAATAATAAAATAAAAATATTAAAAGTTTAAAATTAAAAGGGTTAAGATTTATCAAGCACCGTAAAATATTTTTTTTAAGATGTGTCAAACATTCTAGACTATTTTGTAGTTCATTCAATAGGCTGAAGTATTTTTTTTCAACCGTGTCCAGCAACATATATTATTTTGTGGTGTAATTTTGCTCTTATTGCTCTTAAAGTATTTATTCAAGAGCAATTCTAGCCTCCTTGTCAAAAATTCACTTAAGGGAACCTAAAGTATTTTTTTAAATATTTTTTAGGATGCTAGATATACCTAGAAAAATACTTCAGAGTACTAGTTGAATCATAAAACTTTAGGATACCAGATGCACATAAAAAATATTTTCAAGTACTCGATGAAGTACAAAATACTTTAAGATGCTTAGTACACTTAAAATAAATACTTTAGGTGCTTTATAAACCTTAACCCAAAATAAAATTAAAAGGTCAAAATACAAATAACATCCCCTCAACTTTAGCTATGTTGCAAATCACATCCTGAACTTTCAAAGTTTGACATCTAACACTTACCACTAAAAAGACCGTTAAATCTAACGGAATGAATGCTAAATCATATTACTCGGAATTATTTAGCCACATAAGATCATGGGAGACATGAATTAGGGTTTTTTTTGGGGGGGGGGAGGAATTAGGGATTATTAATGTTAAAATCACAAAATTGTCTTAGGGGTGTAATTATGAGTTTTAAATTAAGATAAATTAATTAAATAATAAAAATTACATGTCATTTAAACAAATAATTCTGAGTAATATGATGTGGCATTCATTTTGTTAGATTTAACAACTTTTTTATGATAAGGTGTTAAATGTCAAACTATAAAGTTCAAGGTGTGATTTTTAATTTTTTAAAGATGAGAGGGGTCATATACAGTAGGGTTAAAGTCGAGGAGGGTTATTTGTATTTTGGCAAAAATAAAATATAAATGTGGACAATTAAATTTTAATTAATATGAGCGGTCCACCTTCATACATGCGTAATGAAGATTTCATTTTTATTTTCGCCAACGATAATGAAGGCTGCATGAAAAACATTTTTCAAATTAATTAGCTCATTTCAACTCAATCATTAATACTCTCACCTAATTAACTAATGGATGGCTCCTTTAGATCGTTTGTAAGATGTAGCAGCCTCACATATGCTGACGCCAGTCTTAGTAAAACCCATAGTTATGGAATTTCTTGTTTCTGGTAACTAATTACCCAGGTCAGGTAAAATGTAAATGACATGTGGATTTGGTCAACAACACTAAACCAAGTGACTTCTTTTTTATTGGCACTCCCTCTATTCTTTTTTATAAGAAACAATTACCAAAATTACATGATTTAAAATGTTAATTAAAAATAATAAATATATAACTTATGTACATTTCTTTCCAATTATACCTTTATTTTGCAGAGAGATAATAAATGAATATATTTAATGAGGGTACAATTGCAAAGACCAATTTAAAATTTTAGACAAATAGGATTTGTTTCTTATATTAAGAACCACCTCTATTAGAGAGAATGCTCTTTATAAAAAAAGATCACATGGAGTACTATATTTCTTATTAATATATTATCCAAATTGTATTTTGGATGAATTTATTTTAGGAAAAATTAATCCACAAGTCATTATAATTGAAGAAAAATTTCACTACAACCCACTTCAGGCATTTTATTTCCAATATTCCCAAAAATTTGTGAAACTTCACTACACTCCTCAAACTGAAATATTTCTTATTAATCCTTGGTCCGGTTCGGTCCAGGATGGCTTTTAAATCCTTTACATAGATCACTCAAATATTAATATGAGGTTAATATTTAAAATTTAAAGTTAAAAATACATAAGCATATTTTAAACTACATAAGTTTGTCATCCTAACCTAAACTCTTTGAAATAAAGAAATGAAAAAAAAAAAAAAAAGACTCATCCATTACGGATCACATCTTTTCATGGACCACAACTTCCTCCAACATTCATTCAATTTGCAGGGCTTCTCCAATTATGCCCGCTCCCCCCCCCCCCCAAAAAAAAACTCTTATTCCTGAAATCATTGGCCTATTGACCATAATAAAAAAAAACAAATTTATTGATAGATAACTAGAGATATTTGAACGACATGTTGACAGAAAATATTTTCCCTTTGAGTTAATTTAATTTATTCCATATCATTCAAAATATTTCTTTAATTAGTTATTTTATAATAATTATGATTGCCATATTCATGAGCTTGCCTTAAATAAATCTTTCCGCAAAGAAGCTTATTGAAATTAAAGGTTAAAAAAATGGATTTTAATTGATATGAAAGTTACCTTGAATAATACTAATTTTTTACACAATAATTAAATAATCTAAAAAAAATACTTGTTCGTGTCCTAACAATCAAATTAAATAATATTAATATCAAAACCTTGTTAATTGTAACTTTTCCTTTTAAATTTGAGTCAATAATAAAATATTTTTGAGAATTATGTATTTATTTTTGTTCAATCTAGAATTTTCTCTTGATGCAAGTTTAATGGACGTCGGAACTGAATTAAAAGCAACCCATGTGTTCTCATCTAATCTATCCTTATTGTTGTAACAATGTGATATTCCATGTGATAATTATTATAATTTTTTGTATAAAAACCTCCTCTAGTAATAATTGAAAAAAAGGCCAATATGATTACTACTTGGCACTTTGATGAAAAAAATTACCACTTGGAATGAGTGCGGAAAAAGCCTTTAATACTAGTTAAAAAGGTCTTTGTATTATCACACTGATTCCTCAACCAGTGCAGATATAGATAGTGTATTAAGTCTTGAACTTTCCACATTGGTTGTGCAATAGGTGTAAAAGATGGCATTTTTACATTAGTTAATGTCAAACATCGTTGTAGAAAGTAAGCTCTTTTGTTTTTTTTGGAAAAAAAAATTGTTTCTTCCCTAAGTCTTGTTATAGGATAATCAATAACAAGTGATGAGTTCCTGAGACTAATAAAGTGCCCTTCATGCATGATATCATGATTAGTAAATGGTACAATTGAACAGATTAATCCCAGTAGGAATGACACACCAAGTTTATACGTCATTGTTATTGGGTTTAAGTTGTTTACTTGTATTGTTTGCTAATCATATTCATGCATGAAGGGTGCTCTATCAGTCTTAGAGAAGCACTCATCACGTGCTATTAATTTTTTATGGTTGATTATATTGCATGAAGAGTGATCATTGTATTCATCTAACTTTTGAGAGGTTTTATGGTTGATCCCTTGGATGATTTTCATTTGTAATCATTGGATTGTTGTGGCTTCACTAATGATTGGAAGAAAAAAAACTAGTGGGATTATAGTGGCTTCTCAAGTGCCTGACCAGGTGTCTAGATCAAACTTGTTGGATTTAGTGAATTTAAGTCCCAAACGTGGTGTTTGGGGAACGGATGTAGGCTCAAGTTGAGGAGATAAACCAGGATAAATGAGATTGTTTGCATTTTCTCATCCCTACTCCATTTACATTAAGCACTTGTGTTTCGACTATTATTATTGTCTTCTATAACTATTATTGTGGAAGAAGGACCTCTCTACATGTTTTACGAGGACCTCTTTATAAGTTATCAAATTTTAAATATACTAGATTATCAATATTTTCATCATCTAGGATCAAATTCACATTTTCTCAAATTGCTTCCATAGGATCACAGTGTTTCTGATTTGACACATGCCCCTGCAACGTACGTAATACATTCATGTGAAGCACATCCTTCATGAAAAATTCAAAAACAAGTTAGCTGGTATCCGTATAAGAAAGGTATTACTAAAAATAGGGTTAAGCTTCCTGGAAGTTTATGTAGAGACCGTGAGTATGCGGAAGTTTTTCTTAAATTAAACTGGCCCCGAAAGTATTATAAAAAAGGAAAACAAATTGCCCCAATCGTTCAAAAAATTAATATTCACCATCCATTTTTAATAGTCAAAGGGCAACATTGCTCTATTTTCAACACTACTGGTGCGATATTGACCTGACAAAAACTTCCAAAAACTTCCAGATACCTACAATTTCCATGCAAAAACTTATGGGTCAAAATTTGACCTTAATCTTTAAAAGCATTTATGATGAATTATTTATATTGATGAAGCTAAAGATAGTTATGATTTTCTTTTTGACCTTGTAATGGTATTGTTTATTGAAGTTTTTATAATGAAGATCCAAACCACAATTGACTACATTTGTAATTATATACTATGATGTTACATCCCAAAATTTATTAAAAGGTTTAATTTTCAAAAAGAAAATTTAAATGGTGCTAAAGATTAATCTTGGGAATTGAAAGCTTATTTTCCTAAAAATTCAAGGAATAACAATTAATGGTCATAATTTGGCTTAGGACTCTCTGAGAAATTATTTTAAGGCTAAGGATTAATTTATGAGAGTTGGATAGTAAGCTAAATTATGGAACCTATGAAATATATGGGATCTTAAATTACACAAAGCGAAAAATTACGGCATTGTGTGTGTAATTAATAGTGTGTGTGTGTGTGTGTGTATATATAATATTAAAAACACACACACCATTTTCCCTTGCTTCACATGAGACTCACGCGCGCGCACAAAAACATTAAAATAAGACACATATGGCACACACATATTTATTTAATTAATAAAATAATACTTTCTCACTCTCATAAACACACACGACAACACACACACTTCACATATTTCTCAATTGTCAATCGGCCAGCAGCAAAGAAAATAAAGAAAAGAGAGAGTGAGTGAAAGAGAGAGCAAGATAAATATAATAGAGAAAGAGATATATGTAAGAGTGATTGGTGCCAGTAGAGGAAGGAAGAAGAGGCTACAAATCCCATATACAAGTCCACATCCTAGTATAGGTGAGTTCCCTTCACATATTCTTAACTCTTTCGGGTTGATTTGAGGTTGTTTTGGATGATTGTTATAAGTCTAGAATTTTAGAAATCAAGAGGCGATATTGTTCAGTTAGTTTCTCTAGAATCAGTTTGGTTGTAAAATGAATTTCGTTAGCCAAACCTAGTCCAAAAATTATGAAAATTTTCAGAATTAAAATAGACATTATAAGCTTTAAATTGATATATATTATGTATCATTTGGGTTTCTAATTTAGATGATGAATCTGGAACGTTTTCTGGCATAGATGGGGTTTGATGAAATTATGGAAATTTTGTGGCTGTAATTTCTATATGGTAATATTTTTTTTTTCTGAAAATAGACTTAAAGAGGATTATATAGGATTTTGAACCATTCCATTTGGAGTTCTAGAGATTTATTTATGAATTGTAGAAGTTAAGCTATTAAAACTGAAAAGATTTTCTGGCAGTATGGAAAAAATTTAAAACTGGGAATGATTCATAGATAAGTGGTAGTGGAACATATTTTTATCTTAAAATAGATTTAATAATTTACACATAGAATTTGGAACCACCTTAATTGGATGTTCCTAGGTCAAGTTATGAATTCTCAAAGATTATTGAAAATTCTGCCAAATTTGGGTAATAATGCAAAAATAAAAAGTAAGAGTATTTATGTTATAGTTGGAACTCTAAAGGTCAAGTTAAATATTTAGAGTTGATGTAGGTCTATTGGACCTAATGTATTAACTATAATGATAATCTACCAAAGTGTGTTGGAACAAGTAATAACTCGTATGTCCGTAAATTATAAATTATAGGATTTGACATTTGCTCGGGACTCCCAAGAGACTGAGAACATGGATTAAATTTGGAAAGACCGTCAGGTAGTACTTTATCTCTTATATCATATGTGATGCCATGTATGTGTACCATATCATCTGTATATGTGCGGGACAGATAGTCTATAGGCAGTAAGACCCGTAAGTATAAGTTGCACCGTGAGTTATCCAGAGGCGTCTTGAGCCAAGTAGGCTTGAGACAGAAAGCCCGTGACTATACCTTGTATGGGGCAGAGGCCTTGGGCAGCCAAATTGTGAATCTCAAGTACTATGAGTCTGTGATAAGGGACCGGTTAGGCCCTTTAGTGTGTTGCATTCCTGTAAGTTGAACAGTTTGATAATTTGTTTTACATACTTAGTATTTGCATATTATATGAGTGATCTATCTACTACTGAGATTCTTTTGAATCTCACCCCTTTTTCAACAAATGATATACAGCAAAGGCGTCCATCTCTAAGGGCAAGAATGTAATATAGACGAATGAAGAAAAGATGAATTAATCATGGACTATTTTGTTATCATTTTATTTTGGATGAGTGTAAAGTATTTATAAGTAGTAGTAATAGCGATAGTAGTACTAATACCCACGACGCAGACTGTATAAGTTGTAATCGGTACGCTAGACTTTTGGTAACACTCTAGTATCCAAAAGTCCATAAGTTAATCGTCATTACGCGAGCTATGGATAGAAAATGCTCAGTATTTTAAATAAATAATTTTGAAACTGATGAGGATAATGGATTTACAAACTAGAAGGAAACCACGCATATTTATTTTAAAAAGTTTTTGAAAACCTTACACAAATATCATATTGAACTGTGCCTTAAAATTTGAAATTTTAATTGTTATGGTCTCGGATTTGAAATCATTATACATTCAAACTCATTTAAAGGCTTTGGAAATATTATCATTTGCCCGTTGATGAAAATCTCCTTCAATATATGCATCTATAAGGGTAGCTTGGAAAAAAAATTATATTTGGGATGTGAAGTGAATTGATTTCATAGATTTAAGAATAAAGCAAGCATCTCAATCAGCTTCTTATTATATCTAGGATTGAAGGAGTATTTTTCTTAAATCACAAAGAGGTAAAAGAGTCGGTTGTATTATCCAAAAAAAAAAAAAGAGTCGGTTGCATCTTACATTGCTGAAATTTCATTTTGACAGTACACATGGGTTAAATTAGGGTATGATTGAAAACATAAAAATTACTTTTATACACACACACACAGAAGGTCCCCACACACACACACATATGGACCTTCTGAATCTTATCTAGGTAGTCTTCATGAGTTATAACAAGTTAACAACCATTACAAGCTTTCCTGCTAATAAATAAATAAATAAATCGGCTACATAAATTGTATTGTGCTTTATCAACAATCAATTCTTAAAATATATCATTCAAAGATAGATCCAATTTGATACTTCTTCCTTAAATGCAAGTAAAGTTGACATAAGAAAAAGTTTAGATAAGATATGCACAAAAGAGAGATAATTCAAAAAGATCGTGGGATGTGAAAATTGGGTGTTGGGGGGGGGGGGGTTGGGGGAAGTTAATAAAAAAAAGTATGATCTTCCCCTATTTGGAAAAGTCTAAATAATTTAGAAAAAATTACATTCAAGTCTCGGACAAAAATAAAAATAAAAAATCATTGAAATTTTAAAATTGTAAGAAAAGTCCTATGGGACTTTTTTGTAATAAATTCTAATTCCGCTAACAAATCTATAGCTGTCCGTTGACAAGTTCATAGGCACATTATTGATAAGTTTAGAGACGTCCATTGACAAGTTCAGAGACGTCTATTGGCAAGTCCATGAGCATCAATTGACAACTAGAATAATGTGATATCAGCATTTAAGGAAAGTTCACATGCCAGTTTGATTTGAAACTACATGTTTCATAAGGACCAAATCGGAATAAAGCACCAATGGACAAGTTTCAATGTGTCTTTGTTGGTATAGGACAATGATGATCAAGTGGGTAAAGATGGGTCCTATCTTTGCTGTTACATGAATGACCACCCATGAATTTATGCGGAAACGGCAAGAGAGCATACCAAACTTAAGGTCTTTGATGCATGGAAATGTCTCAACAAATAATGGTTTAATCCAACAAATCCATTTCCCTCTCCTTTCTCGAATTTTTTTTTTTTTGAATGTTGCGAGGATGTTTCTATGATGTACAGTTATGATAACTCTAGCCCATCAAGGCTTGAAGAGCATGTAAAATCTTTGCTTTAGTTTGGTGCTGATGTTACCAGAGAGACGATTCAAAAAGATCAAACTCTCCTGAAGTGAAAATGGAATATATATTATTATTTTCAGTCTTTAATATAAAATATCATTATAAAATATATATTATTATCTTCAGTCTTTAATATAAGATATCGTCAATAATACTTTTCGTTATTACACCAGTTGTATTCAATGTGTGTGCGCGCTTTTATAATTTATATAATTTGAGACTTGGCGTGTTATTTATATGTGTTAAGAATAGTGTGGTTTACTATTATTTTATGTGTGTATTGATTGATTGTAAAATCTATATATTTGGAAATAATGTATTTGTGCTTTATGGGACAAACTCTTACATTTTTTTTTTTCATACTACGCAAAATCATTTTAAAAATAATTCAAATATATACTATGTGACCATACTTGTATTTTTTTTTAAAAAAAAACAATACTTGTATTTACAATGACAGATTTCTCTATCTTTGCACACTAAACAAAAATATTACAAGTGGAATATAAAATAGAAAGTGCCTAATGCATGTACTAAAAATACTGTTAACTATGATAGAACTAATGACAAAACAAATTATGTCACCAATCCATTTTCATCTCTAATTTCGTTGTTAAATGATTAGCGGCTGAAAATTCTGGTACTAATTAGCTGTTTTTGAAGTAACGTAGGCTTAACTCTAAAATAAGTTATATTATTTATGATTTGAAAATAATATGCAATTTCACCATATTTTTAGGCATGCACATGGATTTTCTATTACTTTTTGAATAAAAATTAAAAATAGATTGTGATTTAATCGATCAAGATACTGTCAGTCATTATCTATGTGGGTCTTGTGACACATGAGAGAGAAATAAAACGCTTAAAAGGAAGCAATTATTGGTGTGGGAATTTCAAATATCTATGTTGTACTATTAGAAGGTATTATTACAATCTAAGCTTCTCACCGGTCACAACCATTCGCATACGCATGCATTTACACGCATGTGAATGATACTTTGTTAATATGTTAAATAGAAATGAAATGTATGTTGTATAAGTTTTTTAATACTATATTGGTTCTAAATATTAGAGTTATATAAGGAGGTTTTTTATATAAGACATCAATTTACTTTATGTTAAAAATGTTTAAAATAAAATTCTGAAATTCTTTTTTAGATTCAATATTCACTAGTGCAAAATAGCATTTTTAGACCGCATTATTTAGACCGGTTATTGCGGATAAGGTCTAAAAGAAACACGCGGTGGCAATTCCGTAATTAAAAGAACTTTTTTAGACCGGTTTTTTAGAAAACCGGTCTAAAATATTCTTATTTAGACCGGTTATACAAACAACCGATCTCAAAAACAAATTAAGACCGGTTGTTTAAATAACCGGTCTTAAAAGTCAATAATTTAAGACTGGTTATTTAAAAAACCGGTCTGAAAAAAAATTATTAAAATGAATAAAAAAATCACGATATTATTAAGACCGGTTTTTTAAATAACCGGTCTTAAAAGACAATAATTTAAGACCGGTTATTTAAAAAATCGGTCTGAAAAATAAATTATTAAAATGAATAAAAAAACACTTTATTATTAAGACCGGTTATTTATAAAACCGATCTTAAAAGTAATTATTAAGACCGGTTATTTAAATAACCGGTCTTAAAAGTACTTTTAAGACCGGTTGTCTAAATAACCGGTCTTAAAAGTCTGATATTCATACCTAGATTGGCCGCGAAAGTTCATTTCATCAGTTACGTTTCACTTTCCCCTCTGCTTCCACCGCCGCGAACTGCTCAAGTCCAACGCAGTAGGTGATATTCCGCCGTATTCTCCTGCCACCCTTCCTGTCGCCGTCGCCACTTCCACCTTCTTTCCCATATTCTGTTGTCGGCGTTTGAAACTCCCTCCTTCTCCGTTCGTACTTGTCGTTGCTGCGAAGAAGTCACCGTGAGTACCATCATGAAGGGCAGCTGAGCATCTTATTTCTCCAGCCTTTATCTCACTCCGGCGTGTTTTCCAGCCACTGCTGCCCCTCTCCTCCTGCGCCTCAAGCCACGGTCCAAGTTACTTCAAACAGGTAATGTCCCCTGTCTCAATACTCCGTATAAATAGACATTGTGTATTCACTGTCTGTCCAAGAATATAATCTGTACTATAATTGAACTAGAAATTAAAATAGAAATGGAGAAAAAATTACATTTACTCTGATGGAAATTAATTGGTGAAGCTTAATTAACGGTGTCTAATTTAAGTCCTGAAATTGCTAGTGTATATTGATACATTTTCCATATTACTTGAAGAAAATGGAACAGACTGCAATTATATCTTATACGGAATTCTAATGAAGAATTCTGTTAAACTAGATAAATTGATGAGTGTAACCTTTTCATACTCTCATCATACTTCTGCCTTTTCCAGGGCAGTTAATATACAGAAGAGAAGAAAAAAAGGTGTTGAAATATATGGATCGTAGTTGGATAAACGCTAAACGGACTAGTGTTGAATATGATAATGGGGTGAGGGATTTTTTGGAATTTGCTAGAAGAAATTCTGGTAATGATGATAGTGGGATGTTCTATTGTCCTTGTGTAGAATGTCTGAATGAGAAGCAACTTAGTGCTGCAGATATATATACACATTTAATTTGTGAAGGATTTTGTAAGAGTTATACAGTATGGGTATGGCATGGTGAAGAAATAGAAATTACAAGCGCAACTCAACAAGGGGGGTCGCCTTTGATGATAATGACACGGTTCTGAATGACCGGATAGAAGATATTATTCGTGATGTTGGAGAAGAGGCTTTTGAGCAATCATATGCATATGGTAATATGTGCAGTGATTCTGAGAAGCCACTGTACCTGGGGTGCACAAAATACCAATTGTTGAAAGATGTATTGAAATTGGTAAGCTTGAAAGCACGGCATGGATGGAGCGACAAGAGTTTTTTAGAAGCACTTGAAGCCTTCAAGGACATGCTTCCAGATGATAACGTGCTGCCTTGCCGATACTATGATGCGAAGAAAATATTGTGTCCATTAGGGATGAAGTATAAAAAGATCCATGCATGCCCTAATGATTGTATATTGTACAGAAAAGAGCATACAGAGAAAGAGCAGTGTCCGATATGTGAAACCCCCAGATACAAATCAAATAAGGCCCCTGCAAAAGTGTTGTGGTATCTTCCTATCATACCGAGGTTCAAACGACTGTTTGCTAATGAAATTGATGCCAAAAATTTGAGATGGCATGCAGATGAGAGGATTTCTGATGGAAAGCTTCGACATCCAGCTGATTCTTCTCAGTGGAAGAAAATTGATCAGTTGTTTCCTGACTTTGGCAAAGAGCCTAGGAATCTTAGGCTCGGGCTTAGCACGGATGGCATGAATCCTTACGGTAGCCTAAGCAGTATACATAGTTCATGGCCTGTTCTGTTGGTAATTTACAACTTATCTCCTTTGTTATGTATGAAACGAAAGTACATCATGTTGTCTATGTTGATTTCGGGACCAAAACAACCCGGAAATGACATAGATGTTTACTTAGAACCCCTGATCGAAGACTTGAAAGAGTTGTGGGACGAAGGTGTTGACGTTTTTGACGCGAACAAGAAGGAGATGTTTAAAATGCGAGCCTTGATCTTTTGTACTATAAACGACTTCCCTACTTATGGAAACTTGTCAGGATATAGCGTTAAAGGCCACAAAGCTTGTCCTATTTGTGAAGAAGGCACATGCTACCATCAACTTCAACATGGAAGAAAGACTGTTTATCTTGGTCATAGGAGATTCCTTAGACGGGGCCACACATATCGCAGATTAAAGAAGGCCTTTTTTGGTGGCCAAGAGTTTGAAGATGCTCCAGAGGCTTTGACTGGGGAGAAAGTGTATGAAAAGGTCAAAAATATCAATGTCATCTTCGGTAAGACTTCAAAGAGTCGAAATGAAAAAAATATATGGAAAAAGAGGTCTGTTTTCTTTAACCTTCCATATTGGCAGAATCTTGAGGTCAGACACTGTATTGATTTCATGCATGTGGAGAAAAACGTGTGTGATAGTGTTGTTGGGACACTACTCAACATACAAGGAAGTTCTAAGGATGGCGTTAAGGCAAGATTAGATTTGCAAGAAATGGGAATACGGGCAGACTTACATCCGAGGCCACATGGTAAGAGAACTTTTTGTCCTCCAGCTTCTCATACTTTGTCCAAGGATGAGAAACGAAGTTTTTGTGAGTGTTTACATGGCATCAAAGTTCCCTAAGGGTATTCTTCAAATTTTAAGAAGCTTGTGTCTATGAAAGACTTGAAGTTAGTAGGGCTGAAGTCTCATGATTGTCATGTCTTGATGCAACAACTACTCCCAGTGGCTATTCGAGGCATCGCCGAATATGATCTTCAACACATATTGACCAGACTTTGTTTCTTCTTCAATGCGATTTGTAGTAAAGTCATTGAGACAGAAAGGTTGGATGAATTGGAAGATGAAGGTTACCTGATCTTGTGCCAGCTTGAGAAGCTTTTTGTTCCTTCCTTTTTTGACATCATGATACATCTAGTTGTTCATCTAGTGAGGGAGATAAAATTGTGTGGGCCTATCTATTTTCGATGGATGTACCCAATTGAAAGAACTATGAAAATCCTAAAAGGATATGTGAAGAACCCTAACCGGCCTGAAGCTTCTATTGTTCAGAAATATGTTTCTGAAGAAGCCATGGAATTCTGTCAACATTATTTGGCAAATGTAGGACATATCGGCCTTCCTAAACGACATGATGAAGAAGGGGGTAGGCGCGGGGCTACCATCAAGAGTGTGGATCCTGATGAATTACAACAAGTCCACTTGTACATTTTGAATAATGTTGATGCAGTTCAAGATTACATAAATGCTCATAAAGAAATTGTACGGAAAGCGAACAGTCGATTGACTGAACAAAGGTTAATTAGGGAGCATACCAGGACCTTTGCACATTGGTTTAAACACAAGGTTGACGGAGAAGAATGTGTTTCTGATACAATTAAATGGCTAGCACGTGGTCCTGAGTTTGATGTCATAAGTTGGACTTCGTTTGTGATCAATGGGTATACCTTTTACACAAAGTCCTTGGATGATAGGAGCACTATCCAGAACAGCGGTGTTATGTTAGTAGCTGAATCTATGCACTTCTCTAGTTCAAAAGATAAGAACCCTACATTGGCAGCCATACCTTATTATGGGGTTATTGACGAGATTTGGGTGGTTGACTATGTTAAAATTAAATTTCCCTTTTTCAAATGTAAGTGGGTTGATGTCAATAATGGAGTGAGGATCGATAAGTCAGGGTTTACATTAGTTGATCTGAACAACAAAAGTTTTGGAGATGAACCTTTCATTATGGCCGATCAAGCGAAACAAGTGTTCTATATTATTGATCAAGCAAATAAAATGTGGTCTGTAGCTCTCCAAGGAAAAAGGGTCATCGATATTGAAGAGGAAAGTCGTTCAAATTATGATCTTCTCGAGACCCCTTCTTTTTCTAGGGGTCTTCCTGCATTGAACGAAGAAGATGAAGCTGATAATGAACACGGCACAAGAAATGATCATCGTGAAGGGATATGGGAAGATATCTCTTTATAAATCTACTTTAAATGTTAGCTATCTATTTAAAGTCATTATCGTTATAACTTATATGCAGATTATATATATAGTTATTTACAATATTATCAGCCTAGGCACAACTAACTTTACCGAGGAGGTAATAAATATATATTTCAAATATTTTGTATTACTTTATTGTTTTTAAGTTAGTAAGTTAATGTTTTGTTTGGCTTCGGTGTTACACATACAGATGTTTGATCTTGCTGATCCCTTTCCTGAAGAAGATATTGATTTCATCCGCAATTGTTGTGCTGAATTCATTTATAAGCTTTTACAAGATTAGTAAGTTTTTGAATCCGATTTATGTTGTTCTAATAATACTTATGGTTTTTATATATGTCTAATTTGGTTTATATCTCTGTTTAGGACAAATTCTTGGATATTGGCGATACTAGTTGGCTGTTGATTCAGGCAGGGGATCATTATTGTAAATTTTCCTCCACTTTTTTCATTTCTCTGTAAAGCTTAGGAATTTTTTTTTTATAATGTTCATTCTTTGATTGTTGAGAGTCGAGGATTGTAAGGGCCAATTGTTTCTGGAAATAAAAATGTTGTTGTCACTGCTTCTGATTGTCAATATATACATATATGCATGTGTATGTAATGTGGCATAGGGGGGATGTTGTTGAATATGGCTTACTGGCCTGGGTAAGATTGAAACAAATAAAACGAAAAAAAAAATAAAACAAAATTTTTAGACCGGTTCTAAGAATAACCGGTCTTAAATATATATTTAAGACCGGTTCTCTTAATAACCGGTCTTAAATATATATTTAAGACCGGTTATTCTTAGAACCAGTCTTAAATTATTATTTTTTTCTTCCTTAGTTAAACTTTAAGACCGGTTGTTGAAGAACCGGTCTTAAAAGTTCATATTTAAGACCGGTTTTTTAACCGTTCTAAAAATTTTAATACTTTTTAGACCAGCTGTATCAAGACCTGATCCAGAACCGGTCTAAAATATCGTTTTTAACCGGTCTTAAAAGTGATTTTTGTACCGGTGATTATCTCAAAAGTCTCTAAATCATAACAATGTCATCTAAGTTGTTATCATGGTTTAATTCTGATTGTTAGTTGAATAAATATGTTGACCTACAGGTCTATATGTCATCCACTTCTTTTTTTTTTGTACAAATTTACCCCAAAAATTTTCACTAAATAATGTTATGAGACTTTTTTTTTCCTGGTGACAGCAAAAGAAATAACTTTCCCCACACATTTGTTTATTTAATCACTTCATATACAAAGAGAATATTACCTCCTATTAAAAAATTACAAGACCTTTAAAAAAAGTAGGAATAGATGGAAGAGGAGTTCACTTTCGTTGAACAAACTAGTTTTAGTGCTTATTGCAACAATGAGCACTAAAAGCTTTTTACTGCTATGGGCCATTTAGATCCAGTTTTGATGATTTAGATTGAATTTTTTTTTATTTATACTTTTGAAAAAAAAAATATTTCAATTCATAAAGATTTTAAAATAAAGATAATCTCTTACTATTAGTTTTTTTAAAAAACTACTTAAAAATTATTAGTTAAAAATCTTAAACCTAGACCATGAAGAGATTAACACTGTGATTAATACTGAAAATGATTAACACTGAAGAGCTCTCATGTTCACCATTGTGATTAACACTGAAAATGATTCCACTTTTGCTAGAGATTAATGAAGAAAAAGATTCAATTATTGGATGAGGATATATTGAGGGAGATTGCCAAGAATAACGCCATTGGAAATCTTCTGCCTTTGTACTCCGTCACATCGAGATAGGCACATATATACCTCTTGAATTTTCTTTTCACCGCACAAGATGATTCAACCTCTCCACTTCTTTGGGCATCGCATTGCTCGTTTCATGACGTACTCAGGGTGAAATAGCAGGAGTTTGGGGGATGCATTTAAAAAAAATCCTTATTTATAAAGTAATTAAAGTGAAAAAAGCATAGAAAGAATTGTTCATTTGAGAGAGGAATGACATTGGCAGTTTTATTAATAATAAATATAACTTGCAACTCCTTTAGCCCTATTTATAAGGTAAAAATAGAATTTTTTTTATCATATTTATAAGTCACATCATTAAATTTTTTAAATGGATATACAATTTTATCCTTAATTTATTATGTTGAATTTGTTTCCCAAAGGTATAATATATATTAAATATAGGTATAATTAAAAATTTATTTAATTTTAAAATAGAGTTAATAAGATTTAAAAAATTTCTTAATTACAGTAAAACAAGATAAATAGTATCGGAGGGTAAATAATATTTAACTAACACATGTTTTAACTGCACGATTTTTCTTAAAAAGCAAAACGCCCCACCCCCCACCGGGCCTCACATGTTTTATCTGTAATCCCACTTTATTAGGTGATTTGATTAGATTAGTATCCAAGTAAAAAGGAAAAAGGTAGGTAAATTGGAAATTGAGAGATAGATAGAGAATATATATTCAGTTAGGTGTCCTCATTATTAGTTTCGCTTTCTTTCTTTGTTTTTGTTGCTTTTTTTTTCCTTGCCATATCGAGTTTCAATTTTACAAATAACTAGGTCAAACGCGTATAATTAAGACCACACATGGTCCCTATATAATATCCATGCATGCTTAATAATCTCTATATCTTTGTCAAGTTATAATTAAGACAGCTTTCTTGAATTGTGACTTAGAGGAAGAAATTTATCTAGAACAACCTGAAGGATTTGTTGTCTCAAGAGAAGAACGGAAAGTATATCGATTGATAAAGTCCCTTTATGGATATAAGCAAGCCCCGAAACAATGGTATGCGAAATTTGATGAAGTTATATTATCAAATTGCTTTAGCATTAATGAATGTGACAAGTGTGTCTATATTTAGAATACTAAAAATGGGTTTGTCATAGTCTGTCTTTATGTAGATGACATGTTGATAATAGGTAGTAATAATCAAATGATTAAAGCTACTAAGCGATTGCTTACCAGTAAGTTCAACATGAAAGATATGAATATAGCAGATGTTATTTTAGGAATTAAAATCTATAGAACATCTAATGGGTTGGCTTTGTCACAAGCACATTCTATTACTAAAATTCTAGAGAAATTCAAGAGTTTGAATATAGTTCCTGTGAAGAACCCTATAAACCTCTAGTTTTCGTTTGTTGAAAAATACAGGCAAAGCTGTAAAACAAAAGGAGTATGCTCAAGTGCTAGGCAGTCTTATGTATGTTATGAATTGCACTAGACTTGATATTGCCTACTGTAAAGACCTGTCTCATATATCCCTTATTACTGATCTTACTCAGAGTATCAATGCGTAGTTCAGTAGGCACACAGGAATGGCATGAATATACTGTTAATATTAATACAATATTGTTTGATTATAATACAAAAGTTTTCCTACCAGGGGTTTACACAATATTTACAGACCTTCAAACAACCAGCAACATTCATCTTCGTGCATACCTCTTTTATGATCTCAGCACGTTTCCAATGCTCACCTGTCTAAATGGTTGGTTGGGAGGAGTGAGATTCGAGAGAATCTCAGTAGCAAACATTACCACTATGCATGCCAGATATATATGAATGCATGACATGCTTGCCTACACTATTTCATGCCAACATAATGACATGCTACATGCTCGATGTTATGACATACATATGACCATTGTACAAATATAACAGAGCTTCAACCAATCATACATGTTCCACACAAATAGGCAAAGAAGTCACATAATCAATGCAAGACATACATATCACATACATGCAGAAAAGGTAAGTTCACTACCTCTTTAACTTTATGTCCTTCTCTTCTTGTCCCTTGATCCGCCAATAATTGCTCCTTCTTTATCACTTCATGACCCTAGATAAGAATGATATCATTAGAGCCATTAAGGGTTAATGTCCAATGGCTACATTAGTCTCAAAGGCTTACTTTTACGCTTGGAGTTCTAATCAATTACATTTGGCCAATTTCTTACTCAAATTCGCATGGTAATCAAACTACCAGCATTTTTGACCAAACTTTGGAAAATCATAACTAATTCTATAGAACTCTAATTGAGGTGTTTTAAAGATCTATTTGATCTTATTTAAGTATAATTTCAAGGAAAAATATCACTTTCTGGAAACTACCAACACAAAATCCCCAAAAATTTTCCAAACATCAACTGTTCCAGATTTAGTTTCAGAAATAAGGTCAAACTTTAAGAATTCACCATTAATTCTAGGAAACTCCAAATTGAGTGGTTCCAAATTCTATGGAAAGATAATTCATTATAGTTTCACATAGAAATACTAAATTCTAGCTATCACAGCCAAAAATTTCCCAGAATGTTTCAAAACTCAACCTATTCAAATCACATTCCAGAAACAGGGCAGAAGTTCACAAATTCATATCTAAATCCAAAAAAATCCAATTGAGCTGGTTCTAAGTCCTCATTGACCCTTGTTAAGTATATTTTAAATTAAAAATATATATATTAGCTAGATATACACGAATTAGTACAGTATATTAACTTTCTATACATTATCCCAGAAACTTTCAGTTTTGCATGCTCAAATTTTGAGAATGTAGAACTTCTAGCACATAAATCCAATTGATCATTATGACCTATCACATTAAAGGTCTATGTGTCTACTTTCAAAGTGGAGAGTTTCATGTCATTGGATAATATTTTACCACTCAAAAACACGTCACCATAACACTGTCTCCAGAAAACGGAATACACAGCATTTACCCTTTAACTTCTAAAACTTCTAAATTCATGTACAAGTATCCAAAATTACACTTGCATACCCACATAATTTTTCCTCCTAAAGCCAATGGAAGCATCAAAATTATAAAATTCCAACTCTTCCTACACGAAACAATACAGGGCAGAAACAGAACAGGAAATTAGATTCTCATAAAGAGTTTGTTGTTTCTTCGATTTCTCTTGCCTAATCACTTCCTTGCTACTCCTAATTAAATGATTAGCTATTTACACACTCATTACACATGATTAGAAGCAATTTGGGAATTAGGACCCCTTAGGGTTTCATCATCCATATTCCAAAAATCATCACAATCCAAGCCAACGACAACAACAACAACAACAACCACAACAAAGGCACAAGAAGCATATTTGGAAGTTTACCTCTTGATTTCTTGTTGTTTCTCTCTCTAAAACGTCTAGCCTCTCTCTCTCTTCTCTTGAGATTTTGCCTTCAATCCATGGATTTGATGAAGTATAAGAGATTAGGAGAGGCTAGAGAATGATTAGGAAGTTTAAACCTTAAGATTACAACTTTCTTACCTTAGATTTTGAAGAACTCGATCTCTTTGCTTCCATATTCTCGTTCAGCTCTCTCTCCCTCTGTTATGTTCTGTTTGCACGAAAGAATGGAGATGGAAAGATGATAATTGATTATTAAAGGAAGTGTTAAAATGACTTGCCACGTGTCAGCACCTCATTGGCCCAAATAATGAATTTTCGCACAAAATACCAAATTCTGCAGATTTTTCATTAACTTTGAAAATTCATATCTAATTGTAAAAATGTCCAATTGGAGTGATTCCAAAGGATATGCGACCCTTATTGAGTCTAGTTTTGAGGAAAAATATAATCTTTGGCCAATTGGAATCTCAATCTTCCCAAAATTTTAATCTTTGAATGTTGTCCCAGAAAATAATTAATTTCGCTGGGCTAACTTCAAAAATTCATTTCTCTTTGTGTACAACTCCAAATGACTTATATGACCTATCCAATTAAATATTGATAAGTCTACTTTCATTCTGCAAAGTTTCATAACTTTTTACCATCATTTACCCATCGAAAAAGGTCACACAATCACCACTGCCACACCAAGAATTTCACCGGTGGCAAAATTACTTTGTGTTCCACTTTACTATATTATGTGTGACTTCCAATCATTTTGTTTTGTTATTCCTCGAGCTCTTTAGCTCACCAATATAATTCATTTTAATATCCAAGGATATAAAAGAATTTTGGGAAATAATACATATCTCATAGGGACATTTGCTAAGCCAGGGCTTAGCAGTCCACTTGATCTAGGCTTAATCTTATGACTTTAGTCCCAAAATTTGGGATATTACACCTACACTATAAGCATGTTGAGTCGCTTTACTAATAATCCAAACGAGTATCATTGGAAAGCTATGGTAAGAGTTTTGGGTTACTTGAAGCACACTCAAAACTTTGATTTGCATTATAAGAAGTATCCTGCAGTGCTAGAAGGGTATTGTGATGCAAATTTGATCACCAACTCTAACGACACAAGATCCACAAGTGGATATGTGTTCACCCTAGGTGGGGGTGCTTGTCTTGGAAGTCATCCAAGCAGACGTGCATTGCAGGATCAACTATGGAAGCAGAATTTATTGCTTTAAATAAAGCTGGTGAGGATGCCGAGTGGATTCATAATTTTCTTGAGGACATTCCTAGTTGGCCAACGCCGGTACCATCAGTGTGCATACACTGTGATAATCAAGCAGCTATGGGTAGGGCCAAGAATGTCATGTATAACGGTAAGTCTAGACATATACGTCGAAGACATGATACCGTTAGACAATTACTCTCTAATGGAATTATCTCGATTGATTATGTGAAATTAAAAGAGAATATAGCATATCCATTGACTAAAGGGATTCCTAGAGAGTTGATTAGAAATTTGTCGAAAGGAATGGGTTTAAGGCAGATAAATTGTTGATTATTGAGGTAACTCTACTTAGATGAGTAGAGATCCCACAAACTAGATTCAAAGGGACAACTAAGTGATGATCGACTGTAAACACTGTAGAGTTTTAAACTCAAACTTATTCCTATGACAAGACAGTGCATATATATAAGGGTAAGCATTTGGGCTTTTAATGGTTTCTTAATATGATGTGTTCAGATGATGTATATTGACTTACATCATAAGGAATCACCTATGTGAGTGTGAAGTGGGGGCCGCTTCTATTAGAATTTAAAATGGAAAATTCTCTAGAACACTCGCAGAACCAGGCAGGTGTCCAGGACCAAAATGGGCACAACATGAGGACCAACGATGCTAGAGGAGCAATTATGTGACACCTATTGTCTTGGTATACACTAAAGGTTGACGGTTCAAGACAACGCATCCACCGATTGACCGAGTATATCCGATAGGTTTTTACTAGAGAAGGTTCAAAGGTGACCACTACCTATCTCGATGCAATTGCTTCTCGTAGAGGAATCGCACTTGCATACATGTTCATTTGCATTTGGTCATTATGGACTAACTTCTTATCCATGTAGGGAATTGTTGGAATTTTGGGTCTAAATTTCATGGGTTATGAATAAGAAATAGATTGGAATAGAAGAGGGAAAAGGAAGGAGAAAAAAAGTGTGTGGATAGAAGTCCCACATTGGACAAATCAAGAGAAGTAAGAGTGTATATAAGACTACTTCACACCTCTAAAATGTGCCCTTAGGACAATCCACTTTTGTAGAGGAGTGAGGACTTAGATGGCCTTTGGTTCAACACGCACGCGCGCCGCTGCCGTTGTCTGTCCGGCAGGCTTGGTTCAGTCAGTCGCCGCCGCCGGTTCGATCAGTGCATGTGTGAGATTAAAAAAATAATTTTTGTTTATTAAATTATTTTTTAGTTTGTCGGAATAATCCCCAAACTTTAGTTTAATTCCTTGTTTACCCCTCGTGATTCTCCTAACAGCGGTTGTAATGAAATGCTGTGACCGAACCAGTGCATCAGTTTTGGTACGTCTTCTGGTGCATCCGTTTGCTCCGTTCTGATGTGTTTGTTCATACGACAAACTAGTTCGCCAGCAAGAGTCACCATTCACTTATGTTCGCTCTGTTCTGGTATGTCTATTCGCACGACACACCGGTTTGCTCGTAATAGTCTAGTCCATCTGATCAATTTCCGTCAGCTATAAATAGGACGTGCTAGTGACAGAAAAAATTACTCAATCTCGAAACACTCCTCTCTCATATACTTTATAGTGTATTCTGCAATCATCTCATATTCTGTGCGATTCTGAAAGCAATCTCATTGTTTTCTTTCGAGCTTCTGATCGATAGTACCATCATTCTGAAGACGTAATCCGTCCTATCCTGTGAGACAATTGTTCAAGAACCTTGGGCATCCACATAGAGGGAACAAATTGTCTTAAGGAGACAATGTACGTTGGGCTCAGATTTTATCGAAGTTCATTATTATTTTCGGCAGTCTTGTGAGTTTTTCTATAGTATACATAACTGTTGTGTGTTTTACGTCATCTAAGTTATATAAATTCTTATTGAAATTATATAGTTTACATAACTGTGGAGAGAAGTTGAAGTGGCCAAGGAGATGAAGTTTGGTAGAATGAAGGCAGTTAAATGGTATATGTGGCCAATGGCATGCCTCACAGATCCAAAGTTCTCCGAGCAAAGAATTGAGCTCACCAAATCTGCGTCTTTGGTTTATATAATTGATGACATTTTCGATGTTTATGGTTCTTTGGACGACCTAACTCACTTTACAGACGCTGTTAATAGGTATATATTCGTTGTCATTTGATCAAATCAAAACGAGAGTTTTTGCTCCTAAACATACCCTTAAAAATGAATTGACCTGCTGATAACTTATAAATAATACACCTCTAGATAAATTAATTTCTTTTATGAGTTTACTTTTTTAGTGCGAATCTTTTTTTTTTCAATTCTCAAATGTAATATTTAAAATATTTATTTGAATGTTTTTAGTACTTCTATTTTTAATTTTTCATATTTATTTTTAATGTTTCCAATACTATTTTATTGTTCGTATTGAAAACATTAAAAATAAGAAAAAAAGTATTATCATCACTCTTTTTAAAAAATTCTAAAGTTCATAGTCCTTTACCATAATTAGTATTTTAAGAAGGTCCTCAAATGTCATATCTACTACTATTATTCCATTCCAATATGCTAAAAATAATTCTCGTAATGCAGATGGGATTCCACAGCCACAGTTCAATTACCAGGCTACATGAAATCTTGTTTCAATCTTCTGCATGACACAATCAATGAGTTGGCTAGCAAGGTCCAACAAAAGCATGGATTGAACCCAACAAATACTCTAAAGAAATCGGTGAAGAGTCAAATAATAATTAATTAAACTCATTATTTCAAATTTTCTACACATATAATATGAGTATAGGCCTTTCTTGAAATTACCATTATTTTTTTCTTGTCATGAAACAGTGGGCAGCATTATTGAATTCCTTCTTAGTAGAAGCAAGATGGTTAAATTCTGGTGATTTGCCAAAGGCAAAAGAATACTTAGAGAATGGGATTGTGAGCTCTGGAATTCATGTTGTGTTTCTACATGCATTTTTTTTACTCTTGGATCAGAATACCACTCAACAAGATGTTGCTGTTATGGATCAAATTCCAAGTCTTTCTTCTTTAGTCGGAAAAATTCTTCGCCTCTGTGATGATTTAGAAGGAGCCAAGGTAAGTTACTGAGTCGATATGAAATGTCGCTTAGATTATAAATGATGAAATTAATAACAGGTAAGTCTCAGAAAATTTTGTTAGTAGTTGCAAAAACATTTTTTATTTTCTTTTTATTGTAGTATTAAATTATTCATATCAAAATTTATAACTAATTAGCTTTCTTTTCATAATAAAATACTCTAACCACTCTTTTACTTTGCCTTAATGACACAAGACCTCACTTTTATTTTGAAAACATACACTTTAATTCAAATCATTTTAGTTCATATCTATAATTTAGAGTTAATAGAGAGGAACTTAATATATTTTACTCTTTTTTTTAATAATAACTTAAAATTTTAATAATGATTTTATAACATATCAAATACCAACCATTAAATTTATTGTGTTATTCTCCTCTTCTCTTATTGCTGACTCTAGTCATATTCGCACTTTCACACTACTTTTGGGACAACCAATCACGCACGCTTCTCCATGCCTTGGAGAAATGTGTTCCATCAATCATATATGTAGAAGAAGTTGGAACAAAGAGGAAAAGAAAAATTCATGAATTATTTATGGGAAAGAACGTGTAGGGACGACACACACATGTACACACTGACTTTCCTCTCTCTCGTCATCATTTTCTATCTCATAATTGAAGGGATCCTTTCTAGATTTGACATCAGCAACTTGCCATTCGTAAGCAGTCTAGATTTGGTATTTCGAATGACTCATCAATTGAATTTAAAAAAAAAATGTCTGAGGGCTGTTTGATTTAATTTTCTGTTTTCAAAACAGTTTTTTTTTATTTTGAAAAACAAAAAAAAAATGATTGAAAGACTCAGGAATTATGTGAAGAATTTTTGGATAACCTATTTTTCACTACATTTCACAAGTCAAATAAGTACACTATGGCCATATTTCTTCTAAGTCGCGAAAATAAAAAATTGAATGGTTTAAATTTTATTTATGTCAAAAAAATAAAGGAGGAGGGGAGAAAGCAAACCATGTCAGATCCATGTTTGTGTCTACGTCAAACCTCCTAATCACTGTGAGGGGTTTAAATTATTGTAGTATAAATCTGAGTAGTAGCAGATGCACCACACGAGAGAATAAGAGACAGTTAGATAACTCAATGCCATGGACAAGAAATAACTAAGGGAGACACACTTATTTGTAGGCTTAGGTGGTGACTAATTAGGAAGGTTCTTTCTTATTTATGGAGAAATAATTCTTGATTGCTCCTCAATTAACTAAATGAATTAAATGCTTATTTAATCTCATTATTTAATTAGGAAGCCTTCTTACTTCTTAATCAAATAGTCTAGGCCATATCAAAGGTGAATCTGAACCTAAAAGCCAACAATTTCATTAGTGCGAAAATGTTGATATGCTTTCATTTTTTGTAGATCGCATTCTAAAGATAAGTCTTGAATGTTTATTACTGACAAGAATGATAATAACTCATACATGCAGAGTGATGATCAAAACGGTATGGATGGGTCATACCGTTTCAGTAGAAGATGCACAAACACATGTAGCCCACTTGATTTCAAATGCATGGAAACATCTCAATCAAGAAACCCTAATCACATCAAGCCCATTTCCTCCTCCTTTCACAAAGTTCTGTCTCAATGCTTCAAGGATGGTCCTTCTTATGTAAAGTTATAGAAGAAATCAAAGCCTTCTCAATATAAAGGAATACGTGACGTCACTGTTTCGTGTTGATGAAGCTACCTATGAGCACATTCATATCCCTTCAAATCCTAAAGGCCACATATTTTCTTAGATAATTAAGCAAGTTATTGTTGTTTTCTTTTAAGTAATAATAAAGTTTGCATTGTTAGATTGTCAAGCATGAAATTTTATTTTGTAACTTTAAGAGATAATGAAAATTTCTGTCCTTCAAATTTACCTCACCTTAGTGTTAAAAAAACCCTTTTCACTGTGGTAAAAACAAAAAAGTAAAACTACCCCGATTTTGTATCGAATTTAGATATAGCTAGTGTACAAAGGCTTGGATGAAATTTTTTTCGAAAAAAAATTATTTACGTTTGTCGAATGACTCAAGCCCAAGCCCAGGCCCATATCAGTTGGGCTTACTTTTTTTTTTATACAATGGAAAAAGATTTTAGTTGGGCTCTCTTATTGTTATTAGTTTATTAATATTTAGTTACTTTTTTGAACAAAAAAAAGTTACTTTTATTATTAGTATTCTTCTAGTTATTAATGTAAGACATATTTTTCTAATGTGATCAGTAGAATAAAAAATTTAAATAAATTATTTAATTACAATTTATGTAGCGTGATCTCTCCAAAATACTTATATGTTACAATGGATTATATATCGATTTATAAGTTAAACAAATTAATTTTAAAAAAATGATAAATATGAAAGTTAGCATGAAAAATGGCTTACATTTAGAATCAAAATTTACTAAATTTACTGCTAAAATAGTTCATAGGGTTAGGAATCAAAAAAGTGTTATTACTTTTATTATCATTTTTTTATGAAATAGGATTAGATTAATCATTTAAATTCTAGATTTCTGTGTAGATTTACCCTTATAATAGTGCATTTATATAAGATCAATTATGTCAAATTAAAGTACAAGTTGAGCCATCAATTGCTTAGCCAATTTGCAACATGGTATCAAAGAGTCTTGGTGGGAGCAGATTTTCTCAGCGTTTTGTTTTTTCTCATTTCTCAAAAGCTCTAAATACCAAGGAACAAAAAACCGGACCGGTCAATGAACCGGTCACAGCACTGGTTTAAGGGTTAATGGTTCAACCGGGGTCGAACCGGTGGTCGAACCGGTGGTCAAACCGGTCATATTAAAATATTATAATTTATTAGTGGTAAAGATCTTTAGGTAAAAAATGCTTAAAATATATTAGTATTAGTTATGATGCATATATTTATATAATGACATCTCCTTTCCTATAATTAATTAATTATTATATCCTCTAAAAATCATTTTTTTTAGATTTATTCTTTTTTTACTTACTTTTCTCTTCATTTTGGTCTTCAAACTTTCATTTTTCCCTAAAAAATAATGTCCAATAGTAGATAGAAGAATAAAAAAAATTATTTTATAAAAAAAAAAAGGAAAACCGGTCAAACCGGTCGAACCACCGGTTCTGACCGGTTTGACCGGTTCTGACCGGGTCGAAACCGGTTCGACCGGGTCGACCCGGTTCACCGGTTTTTCTGTGAACCGGACCGGATCACCGGCCGGTCACCGGTCGGACCGGTTGAACCGGCCGGTCCGGTCCGGTTTTTTTTTCAATGCTAAATACTTCATATTGTTTCTGTCATTAAATCAATTAATTAAATTAGGTTCTAATTAATTATACAGTTTAGGATCAATCTAGGTCATTCTCTTCATGAGCAAGCTGTGGATTTTCCTTAGGATTGATTTTTAAGTGACAAAAAATGCAATGGAATTGACCTAAACTGTAATACAAAATACTACTACCTAAATGCAATTAAACTAACTAAATGTAATAATGCAATTGAATCTAAAACCTATATGAGAATGACACTAATCTAAATGAATTTGCATGCAATTTTTGGGGGTTTTTTTTCATGAAAGAGGAATTAAAATCATAAGCAAAAGATTAATTAAAAGTAATATAGATAAAAAAATTTAATTCGGTTATAATGATGAAAGGAACCAATTTAGGATTTACATGGATTTAGCTTTCTTAGCCCATATGAATATTTTAGACCAAAGGGAAGTTGATAAAAGATTGGAATTAATAAGTTTAATCAACTAATTAAAATATGAAAAACTCTCAAGCTCAACAACACTTACTCCACTAGAAAACTCATAATGAAATAAGTGGTGGATAATTAAACTCATTAAAAGCTATTCACAATTAATTTCAAAATAATTTTAAAATTCTTGTTTACAATTGTCCAATTGAACAACAAGACAATAAACAAACCTAATTAAGAAATCAAGAGGATAAACCCAATTGACAATTAAATTAATAATAAAAATTCAATTAGTAATTCAATTGACAATCTAAAGGTTTGCAAATAAAAATTTTAACAATTGCCTCAAGAACAAAACAATTCAAAATATCAGTTCAACTCAAAAGAAGTATCTCTCCAATCTAAAACTAGATTTTTCTTAAAAAATATAATTCAAAATTATTTAAAACTAAATAATCTCATGCCTTGAATTAAAAAGATAAAAGGAAAGACACTCCCTTATGATTTTTAAGTACCAGTTATTTCTTAGGCTTTAGCTTCCTCCATGCACCTCCTAAATTGCCTCTTAAGAGAGCTCAACATACCATAAAATTATGCTCTTCAATCTCCTTATAAATTACCATCGCTAGAAGCATTTGTTTAAGGAGAAAAAGACGAAGATTGAAGTTGGAATCAATTCTTGCACAAAGAGAGTATGTGGCGGAAGGAATAATGGATAATGGGAAGGGATGAAGTCAGTGGATATGTTGCTTGCGTGGCAGCTGGATTAATTGATATTGGAAGATAGTCAATAACGAAGCACGCCGAATTGTGATTCCAGATTAGCGTTTTCGTCAGCCTCCGTCTGTGAGTGCGTGATTTCCTTTTATGATATGGCGGGTAGGTTAATTAAAATAGAGGGAGAGTTTTTGGGGGTGAAAACTTAAATCTATTAAAATTTAAGTGACCTAATAAAATTCAATTATTATATTTTATTTTAGTTTTAAAAAAAAATTCTGCACTATAAAATCTTTTAATCTGTTTTTTCTTATTATGCAAAAATTAAATAAAATTGTGATATATCATATATTTTAAAATATATTATTCAATCACAAGATAGCAATCAAAATATTAACAATTTAAACCCAATAATTTCATAATTAATTCATATTTATATTATCTCATAAAATTGGCTAACAATCCAAATATTATATAATAAATCTAAATTAGCTTAAAATAGTCTACAAAATAAATGAATAATATAAGATAAAATATATAAATTTATGATTTATCAATATTGTATCCAATTAATCTGAAAGCTAGTAATGCACCACATCATCAAACTAATCTCTCCTCTGGCCATTCTCGTCTTCCGAGTCCTAAGCCTTGGTACCTTCACTCTTCTTCCTCTGTTTCTCACCGCCTAACATCCTCCTCCTCTTCCTCCTTGTTAGAATCCCATAGAATAAGGGATATGTTTCCATGTAATAAGGAAACATGTTTCCATAGAATAGGGGAATGACTTATATATATATAGACTTGTATATATATGTGTTTGAAATTAAGGAATTCAGATTATTCTTCCTTCTAAGTTTACATGGTATCAAAGCCTTAAGGTTCTTTGAAAATTTTCCAGATTCCGGCGAGCCTTTGAATTTTCCGGCGACGAATTTCCAGATTCCGGTGAAGATTTTCCAGATTCCGGTGAAGTTTTTTGCAGATTCCGGCGAGAAATTTCCAGTTTCCGGCACTACCTCCAGTTTCTGTTTCTGGCGACGTTACCCAGTTTTCCGGCAGTTCTTATTTTCCAGATTCCGGCGAAAAAAAAATTTCCAGTTTCCGGTGGAGTTTCCGACTGCGACTGTTCATCATTGTTCCTCGGTTTCTGTTTCCGGTGGAGTTTCCGACAGCGTACTGTTCATCACTGTTCCTCAGTACTGTTCATAGTTACTGTTCACTGCGGCTGTTCATCATTGTTCATCGGTACGGTTAGTGGTTTCTGCTTTATTTCATCACTGTTAATCGTGATACGTTATTTCTTCCATGGCTGAATCGAAGAACTCTGATATCATCAATTTTCTTGAAGCTCTTGACTCCTCTTATAAGACTATTCGCTCTCAAATTTTGTCTAGTCAGGAACTCCCATCTCTTGAAGATGTGTTCTCATGGGTTCTTCATACTACTAATTTAATTCGCCCGTATGTTGATCACAATGCAAGTGTTTTGGCTAGGCGTGGTTCCTTTAACAACAAGAATTATGGGTCTAAACAAGGCAATAGAACTCCGAATATGTCTACTGGCAGTTTCATCTGCAATTATTGCAAGTAGCCTGGTCATATTAAGAAAAATTGTCGTAAATTACAGAACAAGCAGCAACATGATCAGCAGCGTAATCTTGCTCATATTGCTCAAATATCTGATAATTCCAATTCTAGTCCATCATCTATAGGGGGCCTAGCTACAGGTACTTGGTCCTCTAGTCTTGCTACTACTTCTATGAAGTGGGTTATTGATTATGGTGCTACCGATCACATGACAGGTAACCATCATTTATTTTCATCGTATGCCCCCTATGCCAACCCATCCTCCATACTCGTCGCCAATGGTTCCCCGGTCCGTGTTCTTGGATCAGGCACTGTTAAACCAACTACATCCATTTCATTATCTTCTGTTCTTAATGTTCCTGATCTTACATTTAATCTTCTGTCTCCTAGTAAACTGACTCGCCATTTGAATTGCTTTATCACACTATTTCCTGACCACTGTTTAATCCAGGATCGTTCTACGAAGCAGATTATTAGTAGGGGCTATGAATCTGGTGGGCATTACGTCCTTGATGATCAGGTGCCGCGTCCTATTGCTTGTTTTGGTGGGTCATCTCTCTTTGAAGTCCATTGTCGTCTAGGTCATATGCCACTTTCGTCTCTAAAAAGGTTATATACTCAGTTTTCTTCTGTGTCTGCTTTAGATTGTGAGTCATGTCAGTTTTCCAAACACCATCGTGTTCATTTGGCACCTCGAGTCCATAAACGAGCTGCATCCCCATTTGAGTTAGTTCATTCTGATGTCTGGGGTCCTTGTTCAGTTTTGTCTTAAACTGGTTTTCGATATTTTGTCACTTTTGTTGATGATTTTTCCCGAACCACTTGGCTTTACTTAATGAAACAACGTTCTGAATTGTTTACACATTTTCGCAATTTCTGTGCTGAAATTCAAACTCAGTTTAATACTCCTGTGAAAATTTTTCGAAGTGATAATGCGAAAGAATATTTTTCCGTACCATTCACCGATTATATGCATAGTCATGACATTCTTCACCAATCCTTCTGTGTTGATACACCTGCTCAAAATGGTGTTGCTGAAAGAAAGAATCGCCATCTCTTAGAAACTGTCCGAGCTCTCATGTTTCACTCTTGTGTTCCTAAATCTTTTTGGGCTGATGCTGTGTCTACTGCTTGTTTCCTTATCAATCGCATGCCTTCGGTTGTCCTTGGTGGGGATGCTTAATATTCCGTTTTGTTTCCTACAACTAGGTTGTTTCCTATTGATCCCAAAATTTTTGGTTGTGTTTGTTTTGTTCAGGATGTCCGTCCAAGTGTAAGTAAACTCGATCCAAAGTCATTGAAGTGTGTCTTTCTAGGTTATTCTCGAATTCAAAAAGGTTATCGGTGTTACTCTCCTGATCTTCATCATTATCTTGTGTCCACTGATGTAACCTTTCATGAGTCGTCTCTTTTCTTTAAGTCTTCGGTATTATCTGAGTCTCCTTCTGTCATTGATGGGCATGATGATGTTCTAGTTTATTGTGTTCCTATCTCACCAGTACAGATTGTTGTTCCAGAACCTGATATCATCAATAGTCCTTATGTTACTAATGCTCTTCCCTTTCCAGTGACTGCTTCGCCAACGGATTCTGTTCATGTACCTGCCCCTACTTCCCCAGACCCTGACACTCCTACCCCTGATCCAATTGTCTCTGATTCTGCTGCTGATCCATCTGATAACCTACCTATTGCCCTTCGGAAAGGTACCCGTCCTCATTGTCCTCCCAAGAGATATGCTGAATGTACCTATCCTATCTCCTCCTTTGTGTCCTACCAGCACTTGTCCCCTGCTTCTGCTTCTCTTGTAGCCACCCTTGAGTCCATCTCCACCCCTACCACTCTTCACCAAGCCTTAGCCCACCCTGGTTGGCGTGCTGCGATGGAAGAAGAAATGATGGCCCTTGACAAGGCTGGTACTTGGACTCTTGTTGATCTACCTTCTGGGAAGAAGGCCATTGGGTGTAAATGGGTGTTTGTAGTTAAGACTAAGGCTGATGGTTCCTTAGAACAGTTGAAAGCTCGACTTGTTGCAAAAGGTTATGCTCAAACCTATGGTATAGATTACTCTAAGACTTTCTCCCCAGTTGCTAAGCTCACTTCTGTTCGTCTTCTTATATCTCTAGCTGCCACCTATAATTGGGATTTGCATCAGTTGGATGTTAAGAATGCATTTTTGAATGGTGATCTCCTTGAAGAAGTTTATATGGAGCAACCTCCTGGTTTTGTTGCTCAGGGGGAGTATGGGAAAGTGTGCTATCTCAGAAAGTCATTATATGGTCTAAAACAGAGTCCGCGTGCCTGGTTTGATAGATTTTGTAATGTGGTTCAGAAATTCGGATTGAGCCAATGTAAGAGTGATCATTCTGTGTTCTATCAGCAGTCCAATGCAGGCATGATTATTTTAGTAGTGTATGTTGATGATATTGTGATTACTGGGAGTAATACTTCTGGAATCTCAGAACTTAAAGTCTTTCTTAACTCTCACTTTCAGACAAAAGACTTAGGACCATTAAAATACTTTCTCGGTATTGAGGTTTTGAGAAGCAAGAAGGGCATCCTTTTGACTCAACGGAAATATGTTCTCAATCTCCTAAAGGAGACTGGAAAGCTTGGAGCTACACCAAGTAGCGTTCCCATGATATCGAATCCATTCCTGGATCTTAATGAAAGCATGTTTAAAAAGCTACCTGATGACTTGAAGAAGAAGATTGATCCAGAGAAGCTGAAGCCGTTTGCATTTCCTGAGAGATATAGAAGACTCATAGGGAAACGGAACTATCTGACAGTAACTCGTCCTGATATAACATTCTCAGTAAGTGTACTTAGTCAATTTATGGCATCTCCAACAGTGGCACAATTGGAAGCCTTAGAACATATCTTATATTATTTGAAAAGTTCCCCAGGTCGTGGCATTCTCTATACAGATTATGGGCATACTAAAGTTGAGTGTTTTTGTGAAGCAGATTTTGCAGGATCTAAGCCAACAAGGCGGTCCACTACAGGCTACTGTGTGTTTGTTGGTGGGAATTTGATATCATGGAGAAGTAAAAAGCAAGGTGTTGTGTCAAAATCAAGTACAGAAGTAGAATACAGAGCTATGTCACAATCAGTACAAGAGATTGTGTGGGTATTTCAACTTATGAAGAAAGTTGTCGTTGCCACGACATTGCCTGCAAAGCTATGGTGTGACAATAAAGCAGCATTACATATAGCATCGAATTCTGTGTTCCATGAGAGTACAAAGCATATTGAAATCGACTGTCATTTTATTCGTGACAAGATCAAAGAAAATGTTATATCTACAGGGCACATGAAATCAAACGATCAGCTGGAAGATCTTCTGACGAAAGCCTTAAATGGGACACGGGTTGAGTATCTTTGTAACAAGTTAGGCATGATCAATATATATGCTCCAACTTGAGGGGGAGTGTTAGAATCTCATAGAATAAGGGATATGTTTCCATGTAATAAGGAAACATGTTTCCATAGAATAGGGGAATGACTTATATATATATAGACTTGTATATGTGTTTGAAATTAAAGAATTCAGATTATTCTTCCTTCTAAGTTTACACTCCTATTTAGGAATGCCCAATCTAGGAATTTATGCAGGGATTTGCTATATGAGCACCTTGGTATGTAGGTAGTTCATTGTAATATCCTTACTTAAAACTCAATTCTCTATACATTTAATCAAATCTTCTAATAATATACGACATTATGGTGTAAAAGATAAAAGCTTAAGCCAAAAGGTTTACCATAATAGAAAAGAGTATAACCTATTTTTTAAAAGTTAACTATAGTAGAAAAAGAGTTCAACTAACCATTTGAAAACACTACCATGATAATAAAGAAATTTAATCACTTCAAATATCTATCCAAGATGGAAAAAAACAAACTAATTATTTAAAATTTATTATTCTAATTTTGTTTCTTCCTTCCATTTATTCTTTCTTACATATTAGAATCATCAGACTATAAATATCCCCTCAATTTCTTCAAAAATACTCAATTTCCAACACTCAAAATTTCGTCCCAAAATTTCCAAATTTCACATTTCATCATGAACCTCAAATTTAAGTCATTCAATCATCAATACCAACATCCTAGAATAATTAAATTTCTTTTCTAACTTATATGAGCATAACCCAATTATTAAGCAACTCTTCAAACCTCCACATAATTAAAATCATATCAAATCCTAACTTATAATTTCATATAGCTCAAATCTAACAAACTAAACCAATTAAAATTTTAATAATACCTCTAATAACTCAAATAAATTATTTAACTCATATTCAATTAGCAAGAACACCCTAAAAATAATTTATAATATTTTTTTAAAGAGAAATTCGTTATAAAATTATAAGACAACCAAATAAAAAATTCAAACCAATTAAAATTAATTATTAATTATTCTCTACAAATCTATAGTTATCTATTGTCAAAACTCAAAACTCTCCTAAAATCCTAACCCAAAAATTTTCACCATTTAGCATAATATTACCATCAATAGAAAGAGAAAATTACATGGAATAACTTTTATGAAGAAAATTTATTAAAAAGAAGTGAGTTTAATTACCTAAATGATCCAAAACGAAGAACCTAAAATGAAGAAGAACAGTGAACAAAAAAAGGGATCGAAATGGCCAATTTAACCGGAAAACCAATGAACTGGATGTATGTCCGATCTGGGTTGAGGTATGGACTGGAAGGATCATCAAACCAGTGAAATCCGAGTTGATTTGGTCAACTTGGTATCAACTCGGGTAACCCACTGGATGGGTTGGGTTGCCCGAGTCAATATGTTTTGTTAAAATTATTTGGAAGCAGCGTTGTTTTGGGACAATTTTAAAGAAAAAAACATAAATTATGAGATTAATGATCGGTATAGATCTAATAAAAAATGAAAGAAGGGAAGAAAATATAAGCCACCAGCAAAATGACTGAGAAAGGTAGAGAAGAAGAATGTTGTGATGGAGGATGGAGAATAAACAAAAGACCTCTGGCTTCAAGAAGGTTGATTTGGAAGAGAGAGGATGTGCTCAAGGGACCTAGCGATGGCAATGACGATGTGGTTACTGGAGTTTTTGGATCCCTCAGTCTTATATCATGCTTCCATCAAGAACGTCAAAACACCAGTAAGATGCATAGTAGGGCTAGACGCCCCGCACGCACACACTAAACTTCTTTATATTTATTTTTGCTGAAATTCTATGTGCAATTATGCCAACAAAATAAAATTAATTTATGTACTTTATTGTACGGTATAACATTTTTGTTGATTGGCTTTTTTATTGTTAAAAATGTTGTCATACATATATGAAAGAAGATGTTTTTCCTGATCAAAAACTCTCAAATAAGAGGACATATATATATAAATTTTTTTTTATATTATCATCCGATATCCGGTTTGAAGTGTATGGTTGCTCCTTTCAATACAAATGTTTTTAATGAGACTTGAACTCGAGATAAAAATGATCTAACAGTGCCTAACACTATTAGACCAACTCTATATTGAAGAGGATATATACTACCACATAGGGAAAGAGAAAGAATAAAAAACCAGATTTTGTCAGAAAATGGAAAAGCATAGTGTCAAAATGATAAACGTCTGAGAACAAAATTGAATTTCTAAAAATTAAAAAAAGAAAATATTGTAGTCAACACGTAATATCTTTGATATGGGGTCCCATATCATTAATTCTTGAAAGGAACATCAGAAATGCTGGAGAAGCCAGACTTGTAGAAATCAATTTTGTTTCTTTCTTTAATTTCCCCCCCCCTTCTTTTTGAATGGTTCACTCGCTCAGCTGCTTCTCTATATAAATGGCTTCTCTTCTTATTTCCTCCTGCCTACAAGCATCCTTCCAACTTATTAGTATCTACCACTAAAGCATCAAAGCAAGCCTTCTTTGTGAATTATATATATATTGCTCATTCGCCATGTCATCACTCTCTCACTTTCACACCCTAAAGTCGCCATTTTTTCTGAAGCAAATCTCAGATATTCATAGAACCAATCCCAGAGAAACCCAAGTCTCAAACTCTGCTTCCATGATCAGTAGAGTCATTTCTATTACTTCCATGCAGCAAAACATCGCTCCTTCAAAAACCAGATCAACAACATTCAATGTGAGGGAATTTTAATTTCTTTTATCACTTTTAACTCAATATTTTCTACACATACATACATATTTCAAAGAGATCGTGTAAAAATAAAATAATGTGATTCATTCATATTTGTTAGCCGTTTTCTCAGGATGTGGACATTCATATCAGACATGCAAAAGAATTGAAAAACGTGAAGAGAATCCTGTTTGAAAAAGCAAGAGAGAGTTCAGTGGATGGTTTATATATGATTGATATGATTCAAAGGCTAGGCATTGAACACCACTTTGAAGAGGAGATTCAAGAAGCTGTTCATAATCACTATCTCAAGCTTGGAAGCTCAGATCGTGATAATCTCCATCTCTCTGAAGTTTCACTTCAATTTCAACAACAACTTTGTCATGTAGATACAGGTAAAGGTGCCTTTCCTTTTCCACAACATAGCTAATAATAATTAGCATATAGGCTAAATTATGTATTACCCCCTAATATGTATAGAAAATCTCCAAAATAACTCTTTGAAAATTTATAATGAACCCCTCTAAATTCTTACATTTATATATGCAAATAAGTCTCATACGATTGATTTTTTGCAAGGAACAAAAAACCGGACCGGTCAATGAACCGGTCACGGCACTAGTTCAAGGGTCAGTGGTTCAACCGGGGTTGGACAGGTGGTCAAACCGGTGGTCTAACCGGTCATACTAAAATATTATAATTTAATTAACAATAATAAAATAACCATAATTCAATTTCATAATTCAAAAGTCATTACTAACAATAAGTTAGTTCTTCAAAGTTGAATCAAAATCCATGATTAACATCAAAATATAGTTAAAACATTACAATGTCAATTAGCATTCATCAAACAACCAAGAGGCAGGAACCAACATCAGAATAGTAAAAAAATACCGAATTAAATCATGAAGCTCTACAACTCATCAAGGGGATCTATTTGAGGTGAATCATTAGGAGGTAGATTGGGTAGAGGGTAAGAGGTAACAATATCATCAGGCAAAGCTGGGGGATCAGGAACGTCCATATCTTCGTCACCTACGCATATACATGACAATAATATCAATGATTATATGTAACATATAATTATATGGATGAATAATAAATTAGTAAGAGAATATTAACAGCACATATAAACCTTCATTAACCTTATCCACGGTAGAAGAATGTTCAATGCCTTCACTACCAAGAAGTCCTTCAAGGTTTTCTACATCTTCATTATTAAATTCTGGAATGGAATCTTCTTCAGTCACCCAAAAATCGACCTCATCAATAGACTCATAATCAATAGGATCATAACTTGTCTGCTTTTTCTTCAAATCAGCCCTTCAAATTTCAATGACATATAATTTCAATTAAAACTTTTAAATACATCCATTTTATAGTGAAGAACAAATTTTTTTATAATATCTAAAGTTACCTATGCTTTAATCGTAAGTTATAATTAGTGTAAACTAAATCATTCAGCCTTTGATGCTCCAATCTATTTCTTCTTTTTGTATGGATACGCTCAAATAAACTTCAATTTCTTTCGCAACCAGAAGAAGCAAATGTTTGGCTAAGAATACGAATTGCAACATGTTGCAATTCTAGTACTGAATAGCCATAATACATCCACCATTCATCTACAAAATAAAACATGTACAAAATATTAATTGCAATCAATTAATATGTCAATTAAACCCTAAACAATAAAGATAAATACTTAGTTACTTACAAGAATCTAGTCTTTGAGCTCCTTGTTTACATGTCTCTCGGCTGAAAGATTCTTTTCCTTCAAGATACAATGTGACTTGCTTCATTATCTTGAAGCAATCAACATTTTCATTTGAATTAGCCTCTACCACATCAATCAAAGCTTGCATTAGCCCTCCCTTATGAACAAAATTTGGACCATATACGAATGCTGGGTTCAACAAATAGGAAGCTGCATGGAGATCAGTCTTCAAATGTTTATCCCATCTCATTTGAATGATACTTGTGTAAGGCTTGTAGAGATCTTTATTTCTCTTGAACATCTCCTTAATTCCACTTTTTGCCCTTTGCATGCCTTCATAAACATATGGCAATGAAGGCTTCTCATCCGAATCAACAATTCTCAACAATTTTATTAGAGGAGTGACAATCTTCACAATTTGGTAGCATTCATTCCAAAACCGGCTATCTAATATGATTGCACTAAAAAATTTTCTGGGAGTAGCCCTAGATAGCTTATGGTCCACAAAGTGTTTATCAACAACAAGGGCTTGCAAGTCATGCTTATGCATATATATGCTATGCAATGTAATAAAGGTAGTTGCAAATCTTGTAGCACCAGGACGCACAATTTCTTTCCAACCCGGCCTTTTCCTCAGCCAAGACAAGAATATCATGTGATTGTAAGCAAGCACTGTTATCTTTGATGCCTTTGCTGCAATGTCTGACACATGAGGCATGCTTGAAATGTCTTTCAATACAAGATTTAGACAATGAGCAGCACAAGGAGACCAATAAATATTTTTATATTTCTCCTTAATCAACCTTCCACATGCCACGTAATTGGCAGCATTGTCAGTCACCACATGAACAATATTGTTGGAACCGACCCACTCAATCACTTCACAAAACAAAGTGAATAAAGTCTTTGCATCTTTGACTAAATCTGATGCATCAACAGACTTAACAAACACCATTCCATGGGTAGAGTAAACTAAAAAGTTTATTAAAGTCCGTTGCCTCACATCAGTCCATCCATCCGCCATAAGTGTGCAACCTTTTTTCTGCCATATCTCTTTATGCCCGTCAACGAGTAATTGACATTCCTTTTTTCATTCTCTCAACAAGTTGGTTTTAAAATCATAAGCACTAGGGGCTTTAAACCCAGGCCCTATAGAACACATTCCATCCACAGCTTTTTGAAATAAAGGGCACTCTAGTGCTTTAAATGGAATGCAGTTCACTATGGCCCATTCAGCAATAAGCATCTTCACATTGTGTTGTGCTTCTTTCGATGCTAAGACACTCTTTATGGTTGGTTGAGCTCCAGAAGTTGTCCTAGGAGGAAAATATTTATCTACTATACTAGGATGTTTCCTCTTTTTAGTTTCACTATTAACCTCCTCTTCTTCAACTCCCTCGTCTCTTATATCCTCAATTTCCTTTTTCTTTGCATGTTCTTTTAAAGACTCTGCCATTCGATAACGCACATCAGCTGGAACTTTTTTACAAGAAGCAATTTGACCTACAACACCAGCCAGATGTTGCTTCAGCCTATTTATGTCACCTCCTCTATAGCTATTACCACAATAAAGACATATGAATACATTTTGTGTCCCTTCTTTCTTGTAGGCAACATGTGCCCATGCTGGGTCAGTTTTGCCACGTAATGATGTAGTGGAAGTAGCATTATCAATAGGATTAGAATTGACATTGGAAGAAGGAGTAAGAGGGGTGACATTCTCATTTCCGGAACTCGACATATCCATCCTTGGAGAAAGTAAATAGCAACAAAGAAATCAATTCAAATAAATAACCAAAAGCTTAGTCCTAAAGGCTTTCTTTTCAAATAAATCAATTCAACTTTACAAATGATTCTTAGTCCTAAAGGCTTTCTTTTACTTTGGAGTTTGGATAAAAATGGGACACATTTAAATTTCCAACACTTGCTTGCTAGGTAATCAGATTATACACGACAGCAAAATAATCAGACCAAGCCATCCGAAATTCCCAAGATGAAATAACTGCAATGTGGGAATGTCACATGAAGAGGAACGTAAATGAGTCCCATCTTCATCCATACTCATTATCTTTGAACAATCCAAGCACAGGTTAGTGTTTTTACTTTTTATGAAACATCCCTAATGATATAGCATTAATAATATAGCAAAAAATCTAGGCTGCATTTCCATCAATAATATAGCAAAAAATTTGCTCAGAGCCAAGTGCATGTATCATCTTCCACTCCGATTCCAACATCCAAAATAATCAGATAATAAGACTCAAAAACAACAAATAAACATTCAAATATCAAATAGAATTTAACCAATGGAGTCAGGGGATATGAAACACGAGTTAAAGTATATATACACTACTGTGTGAGCTTTGCAGTGCACAGATCATACACATCACATATATAGCAGGAAATTAAACTTTCCCTAAACATCAAAGTGGAAATTGTACACCTGAAGTAGCCATATTAATCGTAATTGTTTATTTGGTTTTGGTAGATATCATTTTGGGGAGGCAGACGTAAGTGAGAATAGTTAAGGGAAGATGGTAATGGAGGGGCAGCTATATTTGAATGTTGCAGTAGTGGGCTGGGTGGTGCTGATGCATGCACGGCACAGAAAAATAAATAAAGTGGAAGAAGGAAATATGAGGGTTAAATGGTTAATGGTGGCGGAAATGATGAGTTTAGTGGTTTGCTGAGTTATAAGTGCAATTAATATTAATATTAATTATGAATTGCGGGCGTAGTGGAACACACGAGACTGTTATTGTTGGTTCTTTATTGTGGAAAAATTCCATATACTCTATTAGCCGTTAAACAACAATGGAGGCAGGGGATATGAGCAATACGGCAATACGAGTAGTTAAGCAACAATGAAATCATAGATCATACCGAAAGAAGAAGGAAGACGATGAAACACGCTGAAAGCCTGGTTCTTGTTCGACTTCGCCGACTTCGAAGTTCGCAGCTGGTTCTTTGACGTCGGAAACTCAGAATCGTGAGCTGAAATCAAATTAGGGATCGGAACTGCGGATTCGATGAGCTGTTTCTGATTCTCAGCTTAGATTCTGTGAGGTCGGACGAATGGGGGAGAGGGAGATCGATGACGCTGAAACTGAAACCTGAGACAATGTTGATTGCTGACGGAGTGACGCTGAGTTCGCGAGCTGAGGGGGGATTGGGGAAAAACGGGTCAGGTCGGACGTGGATCACCCAACCCAAAAGCCCCAAAACGACGTCGTTTTGGGGCGTAGGAAAAAAAAGGACGACTCGGCCAACCCGCGAGACCCGCCGGGTTGGCCGGGTCGCTACCGGTTTGAGCGAGTCAACCCGGTTTTGACCGGGTTGACTCTCTGACCGGTTTTTTCATGAACAGGACCGAGCTGATGGCCGGTCGACCGGTTTTCCGGTCCGACCGGCCGGTCCGGTCCGGTTTTTTTATTATTGATTTTTTGTACATATCCGCATACGGCTTAAAGTTTAAGGGGATTATCTAAATATCAATCAAATTTTGAGGGGTTATATCTACAGAAAATATAGTTTAACGGGTGTATATATATATTATTGATAATAACGTTGGGGGTTATAATCCACACAGACATGGAGGTTTATGGGGGCTTATTATTAAGTTTTAAAGGTTAAAGGGGTCATTCGTATATTATCCAAAATTCATACAAGAGTTTTTGTAATTTAGCCAGACAGCCAAGAAACAATCTTTCTAAAAGTGGAATATGTCAATGATTGTAAGTTAAGACAGATATAAAACTACAGATGCAAGCACATGCTACACATGTTTATAACGCGCACATAAGCCAATTATTGGAAATAAACACTGTTCTTGAATCTGAAAAGTTGAATGGTCATTATTGAATCTTATATGCAGGAGTGTTTGAAAACTTTATGGACAAGAAGGGAAAGCTGAGGCAGGAATTTTGGGGAAACATTGAAGGGTTAATTGAACTATTCGAAGCTTCACAGTTAAGTATAGAAGGAGAAGATGATCTTGAAGAAGCTGGGAACTTCACGTACGATCTTCTAAGTTCATGGTCTTCAAGATTCCATGATCATCATCATCATGAAGCTAATGTTATTGCAAATACACTTAAGTTCCCAATTCACAGAAGTTTGCCTAGGTTTACACCCAGAAATTTCCTCATTCCAAGTTCCCAACTCAACAACAACGGATGGTTAATGCCTCTTGAAAACCTATCCCAAATCAGCACACAAATTGTTAACTCCATGAACCTGAAGGAGATATATGCAGTGTCTAAGTGAGTTATTTATTTGATGCAGTATTATGACATGACACTTCAATATATACACCATTGATTATATCTATCACAGGGCCTATTTATAAGAAAGGTTAATAAAATCTTTAATCCTTTAAGTTTTTCTTCATTTTACTTTTTGTCCATTAAGTTTTAAATCATGAGTTTTGATCCCTTAATAGCTAAAATAATCCTTGATTTTATTAAATTATAGAGATAATTATTGTTCAAAAGAAATAAAACTTGAGGGAAATGTATGATTTACAATTTGAAGAATTAAAATCAAAAAATAAGAGAAAAATTTAACAGATTAAAAATTGTATTAACCCAGAGTTACTTTTTGACACCGAAACAGTTTTAGAGTTACTTTTTGACACCGAAACAGTTTTATATATGCATATATGTGGTGAGTTATTTATATGATGCATCATATATGTCACCTCAATACATCGTTGATTATTACGCTCACTGGGCCTATTTGTAAGTGTGAGGGTAAAAAAACCAACGCAATTTTTATTTTCCCCCAAAGAAACAAGCCAGAGTTACTTTGTCGTACTGACACAGTTTTATTCCTATATGCATAGGTGGGGGAAAGACTTAGGTTTAGCCGAGGAGCTAAAGTTTGCGAGAGATGAACCAATAAAGTGGTACATGTGGGCCATGGCATGCCTCACGAATACTTGCTTTTCCGAAGAAAGGATTGAACTCACAAAGCGTCTATCCCTGGTTTACATAATTGATGCTATATTTGATGTTTATGGAAGTTTGGATGAACTCACTCTCTTCGTAGATGCTGTCAACGGTTAAATTTTTTTTTTTAAAAAAAAAATTACAGTCAGATCTCAAATAAAAGGTAAAACAAAAAAATAAACCCTTAAAATCTCAAAATAAAAAAATAATTCTATTAATAACTTCAGGAGCGAGTTATTGATAATTTCAAGGATTCTATTGACAAATTCTTAGGATCATTTTTTTATTTTGAGATTTTAATGGATAATTTTTTTCATTTTATCTTTTGTTTGGGACCTGGCTATAATTTTCCTAATTTTTTTTCTTTTTCTTCATGAAGTTAATTAATTAATTATTATAAAAAAATTTTGATGAAATTTATGAATACTAATGCAGATGGGATTTGGGAGCAATTAAGAAATTACCAGACTACATGAAAGCTTGCTTCAAGGCTCTCTATGATATTACCAATGAATTTTCCATTAAGGTCCAAAACAAGCATGGTTGGAACCCCATAAAAACATTAATAAAATCGGTAATTAAAAATCTGTAATAAATCAAGTTCAAGTTTCAGTTTATAAAGAAATGAGCTCTTTTTTTTATAAAAAAAAATAAAATCATTAATATAAAATGTTATTGCAGTGGATGAGACTATGCAATGCATTTTTGGAGGAAACAAAATGGTCAAGTTCTGGGAAATTACCAAGTGAGAAGTATTTAAAGAATGGGATTGTTAGCACAGGAGTGCAAGTGTGCCTTGTCCACACGTTCTTCATGTTTGGTCACAGTATTACCAATGAAAATGTGGCTCTCATGGATGGCTTTCCAACATTAATATCCCCCACATCCACAATTCTTAGACTTTGTGATGACCTAGAAGGCGCCAAGGTATGATTAATACTCTCCCTGGTCCTAAATGCTGGAGCTATGAAAATATTTGGAAGAGACTAAAAAATTAGTTAAGTTAGTTAATTATAACAAACATGTTTTATTTTCTATATGAAATACCGGATTCAGCTTTAGTGCTAATAGTCTTGTATGAGTGATTTAATTATTTTTTTACTTGTTAAAGTTTTGGAAAATTTATTTTAACGTGTACATAACCTAAAATGAAGATAATCTCTTATTTGTCATCTTTTAAAAATTATTTTTTTCATTAAAAAAAATTGGTTGAAAATTTTAAATCTAGACTACTAAAATTGTATTTTGACGGTGCAAATCTCAATGCAGTGCTGAGCACCTTGATGCTCATCAATGGAATAAACACCAAAACCCCTTTTCCCTAAAAACTCCCTTTAACATATGCAATCAATAGAGATATTTAGTTCTAGAAAAAAATTATAAATTTAGAGATAAAGTGAAGGGAGAATGCCAAAAAAATACCATTTAAACTTCAAAATCCCGTTAACAAGTTCGTTAATGGGATTAACAAGAATGATAATGCAATTAACAAATCATTTTATTGTTAAATCACCTATTTAGGATTTTGAAGTTTAAATGGTATTTTTTTAGAATTCTCCCTAAAGTGAATTGATGTCTTATATTTAAGATCAAAGAAATAAATCCTTCAACTAGTTCCTACATTTAGAAATGGAGGAAGTACTTTAATTACAACAAAATTCAAAATATTTTTGTGTGAAGGAGAAAACTAGAATAATGTGATATCAGCATTTAAGGAAAATTCACATGCAAGTTTGATGTGAAACTACATGTTACATTTTGGACCATAAAATTGGAATAAAGCACCGATGGACAAGCTTCAATGTGTGTCTTTGTTGGTACAGGACAATGATGATCAGGTGGGCAAAGATGGGTCCTATCTTAGTTGTTATATAAAGAACCCACCCAGGAATTTCTGTGGAAATGGCAAGAGAGCATACCAAACATAAGGTCTCTGATGCTTGGAAATGTCTCAACAACGAATGCTTTAATCCAACAAATCCATTTCCCTCGTCTTTCTCGAAAATTTGTCTGAATGTTGCGAGGATGGTTCCTATGATGTACAGTTATGATAACCCAACCCCATCAAGGCACAAGGTCTATGTGGGTCCTATGACACATGAGAGAGAAATAAAACGCTTAAAAGGAAGCAATTATTGGTGGTGGAATTTTAAATAGGAAAAAAGTAAAAAAAAATATTACTTAAATTTTAAAATTTTAAATCACTGATTTTTTAAAAAGATTGAGTTGTATTATTATATTTTTTTTTATCAATTTTATTATTTTTATTGTCAATAAAATTAATTTGAGATTTTAAAATTCAAATAATATTTTTTTTATCTTTTTCCCTTTCAAATATCAATGGTCCATTAATGAAAGGTCTTATTACACAATCTATTCCCGTCACAACCACTCGCATACGGATATGTATACACACGTATGTATGATACTTTGTTAAATAGCAAGGAAATGTATGTTTTACAAGTTCTTTAATACTATATTCATTCTAAATATAAGATTTATATAAGGATACTACTAGAAAAAAGGCCTATAAGACCTCTACATCTAGACCTTTATAGATGGAGATGGTTTAAAAAGTATGACGGGTGGTATTATATTATTGTAAATATTGATTCAACTTAACACCGGTTGCGGTTTCAGGTGGTCTAAATAATATTTTCTAGACCGGTTGTAATATAATGCAGTGTTTATAAGTATTAAATATTAAGAAAATTTTAAATTTTAAATTCTTTTTAGACCCATCACTTATACATCCGATTTAAATATCCTTTTGGATACCGTCGTTTCTTTATACCTGGTCTTAAATGTTTCAGAGTTTCTTCGGCTTCCAAAGTAAACTTCCCAACTACGTGTCTCTAAAAAATCTGAGGCCACTTCAATAAATATTATCTTCATCCGTCTTATCTATTTAAACTCCTCATTGCTTTCGTTTCTTTAGATTTATCTCCTCTTCTCTCTTAATATGGTATGCATAAGAGCTTCTTCTGTTCGTCCTCTTTTTTCTCTTGTCTATTTAAACTCCTCATTACTTTCTTCAAATTCAGCTCATCTCCTCTCCTCTCTTAAAATAATATGCATTAGGGCTGCTTCTGTTCGTCCTCCTTTTTCTCCTCTACCTCCACCACCACCTTCAGCGAGGAAGCTTTTTTAACACCTCCATACAACGGTGGATGTTCTCTTCCGCAAGTGCACAGGCCGCGTCAAGTAATAGAGTGATAAGTAAATATCGTTCCCACGAGGACTATGACGAAATGAGCTAACTAATGCAACTATGTTCTTAACTAGGTTGAATCAAATCATTTGAAGTGATTAAGATAAATGAATATTATTAATGAAAATAACAAAGCAAACAGTGAGAATTGGGAAATTGGGTTTGATTTCAAAAGGTTATAAGCTTAGGATTACTTTTTCCCCATTGTATTTCATAAAACTATGCAATTATCCACTTATGTTGGTTAAATGAGTTTTATATGCTAGTCAAAGGTTCTAAAGTATCAACCAACCTCTCTCAAGTCAAGATTGATTTTTAATCTTCATTAAAAATATTCAATCTCTTGTTTATAATTAATGAAAATCATCTTTCCAACACAATCTTTCAATAGACTATGCTAGGTTGTTAGATATATCTCTATTCTAACAACAAACCACCCATTTAATCATAAACTTCAAGTCTAGCATGATTTCTCTTAAGTTCTACAATCAAAATAGCTCTCTGAAGCATCTTCCAATTGAACTACTCTATTCATGTGGATCAAACACAAGAAAGCATTAAGTACAAAGAAAAATCATCATATAGACTCAATAACCAACAAAAGCAAGATAATCTAATAGTTTAAATCCATACAATAGGTAAAAGTAATCCTAAATGAAAGTATTTAGCTACTCATAATCTTTAAATGCCAAGAGTTCAGATTAACAAAGTAACTCATATCAGCAAATGAAAGAAAAGGGAAGGAGAATGATAAAAACCACTGATTTTAGCTTCAATCTTCCTTAAAAATCCAACACAAGGCTTATAATCTTCAAAATACTCCTTTCCTAAGCTCTCCTTTGCGTGCTTTGATGTTTCCCAGTGCTTAGCTTCTGTTTTTCGGCACCTCCCTCTAGGTTAAGTAGTGTTTTTTCACTTCTGATATCAAAACGTGCAACTATACTTTTCACGACTGGCTACGGCAAGTCTGTCAACTTGATGTAGCTAGTTACACAGAGAGCAGATTTCTCTTCAGATTCTCGACTGGTTACAGCAAGTCTGTCAACTTACCGTAGCCAGTTACACAGAGAGCAAAATAGGGATGACTTGCCATGGCAAGTGTGTTCAACTTGCCAAGGCCAGTTACACAGAGAACAGGACAGAGATTTCTTGCCACGGCCAGTTAGTCGACTTGCTGAAGCCAGTTGTAAAAACTCCTTCTAACTTGGCAATGCTTCACTTCCTTGTTTCTGGGTTCTTGTAGGGCTTCAAAACTTGTCTCCATCCTCCTACAAAAGAGGGATGAGTTATAAATTCTCAATTGAATCATAAAGATGTAACTATAATATCTTTGATTTTTGCATGATACTTTGATATGCACATTTTCTTCTATACACTTCTTTCTATGCACATTTTGAACCCAAAAATAGGTAAAAAGAGAAGAAAATGTGTTAGAATGTTATGAATTTCTAAGAGTTAACAGTGGATCACATAGAGAGATGGCTTAGAAGAGTCTTCACATTGCTGCACACTGCTAACAACAAGCTCAACCTTGTACTCGACGACAATGACGTCGAATACAATCTTTCGGATGACCCTTTTTCCCTTACTCTTCTTTCTCTTCTTCCTCCGACAATGAGGAGGAGGATTGAGGGTTTTTTTTATTATTTAAAATGCTTTTTCAATCAATGCATTGATGCTACCTTCAGGCAACATAAAAAAATATATTATTAAAGAAAAATATTTTTATTTCTGATCTTGATCTTGTCATGTCTCTTGTATCTTTATTCCGTTGTTGTTTCTGTCTCTGACTTGATAAGTTAATTTTATAATAGAATATGTTTACTTTATTCATAAGTTATATTATCTAGGATATTATACATGTTAAATATATAATTTGATTATATTCAGACCAGTTGTAGTAGCACAAGGTTTAAATATATTAATCTGAACCGTGTTTAAATCTTGACTGATCTAAATATTGTTTATTTTTCTAACGTTCACTTTTTATTTAGATCATATAAGATGTGCATCCGGTCTCGTAATTATTATTTAGACCGCATTTTCATATACGACCGGTCTAAATACGTAACGTTTCAACTTCCAACTCATATCATCATGTCTCATCAGTATCATTTGAAGTTTTTAGCCATCATTCCCATTCGTTCAAAAAATTAATATTCAACATCTTTTTTAATAGTCAAAGGGCAACATTGCTCATTGTTTAACACTTCTTGCTCACGTTAGGAACTACTTACCCTCAGATAGTGTCCTCGAGACCTGGGGAGGCTTGCTTCGGCGATAATTCCGCAGGGGGCGGAGTGAGCCTGGGATTGCGAGTAAAGACGCAAGTCCCTGGTCAGTCATGAACCCAGCTGAGTAAAGACAGTCCGGGAGAAGCTGTGCCGTTACATAACTCTCTTTAATTCCATAATATTAAATATTATCTCTCAACGACTAATCATAATAGAGATAAAATCGCACAAACTATAAAATATTACAATATCTAATCCATGCTATGATAATCCAAAATATGTAGACAAATCAGAGTTTACAGGATGTAGGCCCTATGAGTGGCAATATACATCAATTCAACACATAATAAACAACAAGAGGCCATAGAGATATATCTATGCCTCAGGAACTCCTCCCGACATTCCAGCACGGAAACTATCACCTGAAAAATGTTAAATCGACGGGGTGAGACAAAAGCCTCAGTAACCAGCTTTCCAACTCATTACACATGCTGACATGTATTTATGAGGTGCCAAGTGAAACAGTGTATATAATAAAATATTAAAAATCTAATATCATTGTTTTGTACACAAATATCATATCAGAAATTATAATATTATATCTTAAATCTCATATCACAATTCCCGAATGCCTCCCATCAATCCAACCGAACCGCCTTATTTCCGCCGACTAGACCCATGGGCTAAGTTACTATCCATATTACTGGCTACTCAAAGAGCTCTCTGGTCACATGATGAGGATTGGCCAAAATCCACAAAGCATGTTTCCGGACCATAGGTCTTTCCCCTCATTGAACTAGTGGGGTGTCGCAGTCCCTCATTGAACTAGTGGGACAGTCCCTCATTGAACTGGTGGGACAATAGAAAGCCAACCATCGTGCACCAATGGAGGCTATACCACGTGGTAAAAATAACTTTCTCCATCTCAACCCAAACCAAACAACCCAATATGTATCAATAAATAGCTCAATAGGAATTTTCTCAAGATTTCCATACACATATGATGATATTCAAAATATACAAATACACTTATAATTTAAATCACATGGTTCCACAAAGCAAGTGTATAACAAAATACTCCTCAATATTACTCATTGAAATAATCTATAATATTCATATATGATTTTCAATCTCATAATCATTTTACAAAATACTCACAAACACACACCAACACACATAATAAGTGGAAAGTGGTTACCTCTCACCAAAGCTAATTATTATCACACTGTTCCAAATCAAAGAGCTCAAATACATGCCAAAATCAATCTATCACAATCAATTTACTACCCGTTAATAATTTTCCAAAAGTCAAAATTATAACTTATTTACAAATTCTAATAATAATAATATACTATAAAAACTAAAAATAATATTTTAGGGTTTAAATTATAAAATGATAGTTTAGTCCTTCAAATTTCATAAATGACAGTTTAGTCCTACGAATTTCATAAATAACATTTTAGTCCTCCGAATTTCATAAATGACAGTTTAGTCCTTCAGATTTTAAAACTATACCAACTAAAATTTCAATAATATCTCCATTAACCCAAATAAATTATTTAATCTAAATTTAATCGGTTTAAAAGTCCAAAATAACATTATTTATAAGTTGATTATATAGAAAATTCATTATAAAATCTTATATCAACTAAATAACAAAAATAAACCTATTAAAATTAACTATTAGTTATCAACTATATTCTTATAGTCATATACTGACAAAACTTAAACTTGCCCAAAATTATAATCCTAAAATATTCTCTAATCAGTACAAAATTAATATAATAAGAAAGAGAAAATTATTTAAAAAATATTTCATAAAAGAAGTTTTATATTAGAAGAGATTTTGAGTACCTTATTGATTCCCGAAGAAATGAAAATACTCCTAACAGAGCCTTGCTGGTCACCTTACTACACAACACTTCACGCAGAAATTGCGTGAAGTGTATGTGAGGAGGGGTATTTAATACCCCTCCTGCCTACCTTTTTTATTATTATTATTATTATTTTTTAATTTTTATATATTAAAATGTGTGGCACCGTAAGGTGCCACCATTTTTAGTCAAATGTGGGGCGCCGCCGCCCACTTTTATATATATATATATATATATATATTATTTTAATATTATATAATATTATATTATATTATAAAATAATATTTATTATTTTTTTAATAATTTTTTTATTATTTTTATTTTATTTTTAAATTACCTACTAAAAATGATAATAATTTTTTTAAAATTATAATTATATCCTAAAAATAAAAATGAGGATGTTACAAAAACCATCGATTCAAAATTGAGAGACTAAAATCAAAATCGTGCCAAATTTCAATGACCAAAAGTTATATTAACCTTTTTAATATATACTATGACAGGACTCACTGATATAGCAAGTCTAAGATTCAAAATGGTTCTTAATTAGAGGTTCTTATAAATTATTGGCAACATTATTGTCCTCCCATCAAAATTAAAATTCAATGACTATGCAATGCATTTTTGGAGGAAGCAAAATGGTTAAGTTCAGGGAAATTACCAAATGGTGAGGAGAATTTAAAGAATGGGATTGTGACCACCGGAGTGCATATGTGCCTTGTCCACACGTTTTTCATGTTAGGTCACAGCATTACCAATGAAAATGTGGCTCTCATGGGTGGCTTTCCAACACTAATATCCTCCACATCCACAATTCTCAGACTTTGTGATGACTTAGAAGGTGCCAAAGTATGATCAATACTCCCTCTGGTCCTAAACGTTGGAGCTAAGAAAATATTTTGTAGAGATTAAAAAAATTAGTAGAGTTAGTTAATTATAACAAATATGTGTTGATTTCTATATGAAGTATCAGATTCAGTTTTAGTGTTGATACTCTTTTATGATCGATTTAATTTTTTTTTTTACATTTTATATTTTTGAAAAAATTATTTTAAAGTGTACATAATCTAAAGTAAAATTAATCTCAAAATTAATCTCGTATCTATCACCTATTTAAAAAATGATTTTTTTTCATAAATAAATAGTTAGTTGAAAATTTTAAATCTAAACTATTAAAATTGTATTTAGATTGTGCAAATCCGAATGCAATGATGAGCACCATGATGCTCATCAATGGAATGAACACCAAAACACCTTCGCAAAAATACCCATTTAATTAACCCCAGTGTTGAAAATTCTCTTTAACATATGCAATCAATAGAGATATTTAGTTTTAGAAAAAGAATTATAAATTTAGGAGATAATTGATGTCTTATATTTAACATCAAAATAATAAATCCTTCAAACTAGTTCCTACATTTAGAAATAGATGGGAACTTTATCTACAATAAAATTCAAAATGTTTTTGTGTGAAGGAGGAAACTAGAATAATGTGATATCAGCATTTAAGGAGAGTTCACATACCAGTTTGATTTGAAACTACATGTTTCATAAGGACCAGAAATAGGAATAAAGCACCAATGGATAAGTTTCAATGTGTCTTTGTTGGTATAGGACAATGATGATCAAGTGGGTAAAGATGGGTCCTATCTTAGCTGTTACATGAATGACCACCCATGAATTTATGCGGAAACGGCAAGAGAGCATACCAAACTTAAGGTCTTTGATGCATGGAAATGTCTCAACAAATAATGGTTTAATCCAACAAATCCATTTCCCTCTCCTTTCTCGAAATTTTTTTTTGAATGTTGCGAGGATGTTTCTATGATGTACAGTTATGATAACTCTAGCCCATCAAGGCTTGAAGAGCATGTAAAATCTTTGCTTTAGTTTGGTGCTGATGTTACTAGAGAGACGATTCAAAAAGATCAGACCCTCCTGAAGTGAAAATGGAATATATATTATTATTTTCAGTCTTTAATATAAAATATCATTATAAAATATATATTATTATCTTCAGTCTTTAATATAAGATATCGTCAATAATACTTTTTCGTTATTACACCAGTTGTATTCAATGTGTGCGCGCGCTTTTATAATTTGTATAATTTGAGACTAGGCGTGTTATTTATATGGTTTAAGAATAGTGTGGTTTACTATTCATTTTATGTGTGTATTGATTGATTGTAAAATCTATATATTTGGAAATAATGTATTTCTGCTTTATGGGACAAACTCTTACATTTTTTTTCATACTACGCAAAATCATTTTAAAAATAATTCAAATATATACTAAATGTGACCATACTTGTATTTTTTTTTTAAACAATACTTGTATTTACAATGACAGATCTCTCTATCATTGCACACTAAACAAAAATGTTAGAAGTGGAATATAAAATAGAAAGTGCCTAATGCATGTACTAGAAATACTGTTAACTATGATAGAACTAATGGCAGAACAAATTATATCGCTAATCCATTTTCATCTCTAATTTCGTTGTTAAATGATTAGCGGCTGAAAATTCTGGTACTAATTAGCTGTTTTTGAAGTAACGTAGGCTTAACTCTAAAATAAGTTATATTATTTATGGTTTGAAAATAATATGCAATTTCACCATATTTTTAGGCATGCACATGGATTTTCTATTACTTTTTGAATAAAAATTAAAAATAGACTGTGATTGAATCGATCAAGATACTGTCAGTCATTATCTATGTGGGTCTTGTGACACATGAGAGAGAAATAAAACGCTTAAAAGGAAGCAATTATTGGTGTGGGAATTTCAAATATCTATGTTCTACTATTAGAAGGTATTATTACAAACTAAGCTTCTCACCGGTCACAACCACTCGCATACGCATGCATTTACACGCATGTGAATGATACTTTGTTAATATGTTAAATAGAAATGAAATGTATGTTGTATAAGTTCTTTAATACTATATTGGTGAGTTATATAAGGAGGTTTTTTATATAAGACATCAATTTACTTTATGTTAAAAAAATTCTGAAATTTTTTTTTAGATTCAATATTATCTCAAAAGTCTCTAAATCATAACAATGTCATCTAAATTGTTATCATGGTTTAATTCTGACTATTAGTTGAATAAATATGTTGACCTTGCAGGTCTATATGTCATCCACTTTTTTTTTTGTACAAATTTATCCCAAAAATTTTCACTAAGTAGTGTTATGAGACTTTTTTTTTGTGACAGCAAAAAAAATAACTTTCCCCCCACATTTGTTTGTTTAATCACTTCATATACAAAGAGAATATTACCTCCTATTAAAAAATTACAAGACCTTTAAAAAAAGAAGTAGCAATATATGGAAGAGGAGTTCACTTTAGTTGAACAAACTAGTTTTAGTGCTTATTGCAACAATGAGCACTAAAAGCTTTTCACTGCTATGGGCCATTTAGATCCAGTTTTGATGATTTAGATTGAATTTTTTTTATTTATATTTTTTCAAAAAAAAATTATTTCAATTCATAAAGAATTTAAAATAAAAATAATCTCTTACTATTAGTTTTTTTTAAAAAACTACTTAAAAATTATTAATTAAAAATATTAAACCTAGACCATGAAAATTTTATTTGAACTGTGCAGATTTCATCACAGTGAAGAGCTCTCATGTTCACCATTGTGATTAACACTAAAAATGATTCCACTTTTGTTAGAGATTAATGAAGAAAAATATTCAATTATTGGATGAGGATATATTGAGGGAGATTGCCAAGAGTAACGCCATTGGAAATCTTCTGCCTTTGTACTCTGTCACATCGAGATAGGCACATATATACCTCTTGAATTTTCTTTTCACCGCACAAGATGATTCAACCTCTCCACTTCTTTGGGCATCCGCATTGCTTGTTTCATGACGTACTCAGGGGGAAATAGCAGGAGTTTGGAGGATGCATTAAAAAAAATCCTTATTTATAAAGTAATTAAAGTAAAAAAAAGCATAGAAAGAATTGTTCATTTGCGAGAGAAATGACATTGGCAGTTTTATTAATAATAAATATAACTTGCAACTCCTTTAGCCCTATTTATAAGGTAAAAATAGAATATTTTTATCATATTTATAAGTCACATCATTAAATTTTTTAAATGGATATACAATTTTATCCTTAATTTATTATGTTGAATTTGTTTCCCAAAAGTATAATATATATTAAATATAGTTATAATTGAAAATTTATTTAATTTTAAAATAGAATTAATGAAATTTAAAACTTTTCTTGATTACAGTAAAATAAGATAAATAGTATCGGAGGGTAAATAATATTTAACTAACACATGTTTTAACTGCATGATTTTTCTTAAAAAGCAAAACGCCCCACCCCCCACCGGGCCTCACATGTTTTATCTGTAATCCCACTTTATTGGGTGATTTGATTAGATTAGTATCCAAGTAAAAAGGAAAAAGGTAGGTAAATTGGAAATTGAGAGACAGAGAGAGAATATATATTCAGTTAGGTGTCCTCATTATTAGTTTCACTTTCTTTGTTTGTTTTTGTTGCTTTTTTTTTTTTCCTTGCCATCGAGTTTCAATTTTACAAATAACTGGGTCAAACGTGTATAATTAAGACCACACATGGTCCCTATATGATATCCATGCATGCTTAATAATCTCTATATCTTTGCCAAGTTATAATTAAGACAGTTTTCTTGAATTGTGACTTAGAAGAAGAAATCTATCTAGAACAATCTGAGGGATTTATTGTCTTAGGATAAGAACGGAAAGTATGTCGATTGATAAAGTCCCTTTATGGACTTAAGCAAGCCCCAAAACAATGGTATGCGAAATTTGATGAAGTTATGTTAACAAATTGTTTTAGCATTAATGAATGTAACAAGTGTGTCTATATTTGGAATACTGAAAACGGGTTTGCCATAGTCTGTCTTTATATAGATGACATATTAATAATAGGTAGTAATAATCAAATGATTAAAGCTACTAAGCGATTGCTTACCAGTAAGTTCGACATGAAAGATATGGATATAGCAGATGTTATTTTGGGAATTAAAATCTGTAGAACATCTGATGGGTTGGCTTTGTCACAAGCACATTATATTACTAAAATTCTAGAGAAATTCAAGAGTTTGAACATAGTTCTTGTGAAGAACCCTATAAACCCCTACACTACTAGAAAAAACACTTTTAACGTCCCTTATATGGGACTTTTAACGTCCTTTTATGAGGGGACGCGTATGCCAGCGACGTAGTAAATTTGGAGTTAAGACGTCCTTTGTAAAAAGACGCGTAAAGGGCTGGGTTTAGGCGTCCCTTTGACCAAAAGGGACGCCTAAAGTAATGAGTTTAGGCGTCCCTTTGGTCAAAAGGGACGCCTAAAGTCCCCGTTTAGAATTTTTTATTTAAAAATTAGGGACTTTAGGCGTCCCTTTGGCCAAAAGGGACGCCTAAAGTGTTTTTTTTTCAGAACCATTTTTATTGTTTCTGGCCATATCATTTTGAAAGCAAACAAAAACGTATACACAAAAAGGAAACATACAGCACGCAGTTTATAATTAACAAAACACAACATCCACCTCTAATGAAACATTATGCACTACATTGTTGACAGAAATGTTGTCCACTAATATAATAAACAACTACTAATAAGTAAATGTACAGGAAACGATAAACTTCTACAAATCAATGTGTTGAAGAATCCTCCCAGCCAACAAGTCTCTGATCAAATTAATGTCTTCATATAAGTAAGCAGCATCATTATCAAAGATCTACAAATTAGAAAATATGATTATATATACGAAATCAATGAAATTAAAGAATTGTTTAGCAATTCAATTAAAATACAACCAAAATATTATCATTTGATTACCTGTTGAAAATCATTTGTAAAGCCACTTTGAATGATATTATACATGTAAAGTAGAACATAATAGCCACATTCAGTACCACCTGGTTGTTGAGGGCACTATAAATCAAAAGCAATTGGTTAAAATCAATAACATACATCATTTATAAAACAACCGTAAATAAAATAACTTAAATTATATTGAAACCACATACTTTGGGATAGAACCACTTTGGCTTGCGAACAACTCTACCCTCACGTGACCCGCCAAGCATTCTATATGTTTGGGTCGCGCTACCATTAAAATGTAAAACATTTTAAGTTAGAACCATTAAAATGTAAAACATTTTAAGTTGGAACAATTTATTGAAATCAAGCATTTCTTTAATTAATAAAAAAGAAATAACTAACGTGTTGAAGACTGATTTTGTGTCTTTGTCTGGCTTTTTTGTCAAGGAATCAAACCAATAGATTTCATTGAGGCGTGGGCAAACAACACACAAGCTCCAATGGTAACTAAAACAATACACAGATTAAAATGAAGTTTAGATTAGAAGAAAATTATTTCTCAAACATCCAAAAATAAAATTTTTTACTACATACCCTTGAACAATTGGCGCTAGATAACATCGCAATTTGGTCGCTGCCATTGTGAAGCCCACATAATGCGTCCTTTGTGCGACATCATTTTTATCTGATGTCGTATTTGCCGGACACAAGAATCCATATAAATTTGATCTTTGCATATCAATGCACATGTGGTAGAAGGACCTAAAATATAAATAAAATGACCAATGAATTATTGAACTTATGAAATCTTGAACTTAGAAAAGAAAAACTAACCAAATGGCAAGTGTGACCCATCCTGCATCTATCTCCTCCAAATGCATAAACTCCTTAAGATCTTTATTGTCGATCGTGTAGGGATACGTCAATTGTGCACCCACAATCCCTGGAGGCATATTGAAGTTGACTTGGGGAATACCTTTGTACATCTGTTGGAGCCGTGCTAAAAAGGGCCATTTTTTCGCATGTTGCTCCTCCTATAAGCATAGAAAACAAAACCAATTATATTACAATGATGCCAATAAATGTCAAGTGATATGAATATAATTCCTACCATTGGTGGGGTTCCCAACGTGCCAATAAGATATTGAGGCCAAAGGATGAAACCTCCAATTGCCTGACCCAGCGTGGCAATCTCAACGTCAGGGATAGGGATGGCTGCACCTTCTTCCCCCTCATGAACACGTGTCACTGTCACCCTACGTAAATACTGTGGAATTTGATTATGATGGTGGGTGGTAGCTTTTGTGTAAACGAGAGCATCGGCTACAACACGAATCATGTCTGTGGTGTCCAAATAAAGGATACACGATTCACCCGACTCCGGAGTGGCAGAAGGCTGGCCCAGTGGTTTTGTTATGTGAGAAGGCTGGCCACAGGGTTCTGTACTATGGGAAGGCTGGACAAGACTATGGAAAGGAGCAGCAACAAGTTCTGGAGTATGGGAAGGCTGGACAAGGGGTTCTGGATTGTGGAAAGCCTCGGCAACGAGTTGCGGAGTGTGGGAAGGCTGTACAAGGGATTCGTCCGGCGGGTTGTGACTTCCTTTAGTGCTGGGGAAGGCCGGGGATTCCTCGTTTCTAACCCTAGTAGCCTCCATGTGATGAAAATCAAACCACGATTTCATTTCACCACGTAGTTGTGTCATTAGCTCATCTCGGAGCTCCTCTCGGATTTGATCGCGAAGCTTATCCACAAACTCTTGACTGGGTTCAGCTTGTGAAGAATATAACGAGGCTTTACCAAAATACTTCGAAATACCAACTCCCCTTGGCTCCCCTCTAACACGGCCTGGGTATTCAGCCTTCCCAATCGCCGTGGCCAATATGTCCATCCGTCCACTTGGAGTGAACGAACCTTGGCTACTCTGCTCTTCGAGTTCGTCCTGTAGCATACAATTCGTTATGAATACCCATTTAAATGCTAGAAATGTGAAGAATTTTACAATTAATTACTTATGCTATTACTACTTACAATCCTCGAGGCAACCTCAGCAATAGTAGGATTTATATATTTCCCACCCTTAATCCTCCCTGCTTTCCATTTTTTGTGACGTGGAGGAGGAGCTGGCTCTTGCACAACAACGGAAGGATCCGATTTCGCAGCGTCCTTCATTTTTTCCAGCTCTTCTGCCATCATCATCCGCTCCAGCTTCCTGTAGCCACCCCGAGACATGCAATGCTGGTACTGATTTGCTTCTTGCCTCTGTGTGTTCGCCGCACTTAATTCCTGTTTAAGGGAAAAAGGGAAAAACAAGTCATTAGTGCATTAACTATATTGAAATTATAAATTTTCATACTGAAGACAGAAAATTTACCAAAAATTCAGGAGCTTGTCGTTTAGCTACAAACAACCTCCAGTCCTCTGGAGATAGATATGAATATTCCTGACAAGGATCAAGATGACTCTTGTCACCTCTAAGGTACTTCCTGGAGAGCTTATTTTTAAAATCCTTCCAGCGCAAACGAACCTCTCCCATCCAGTGGTTGTACATGTCTGTGGTGTCAGGAACATCGAACGTTTGCTGCAAAAACGGAGACAATTAAACTTGAATAGGAAGAAAGGTCTAAATACATAAAATGTATCGAAAGTTATGTACCAAAATCTGTTGCCATATCATGGCTTTCGTCTTTTTGGGAACCTGCCTCCAACTATCATAGATGATGGCAGAAGGAGCCAAATACACATCGATGTCATTCCCTGGCTGTTTTGGTCCAGAGATCATCATAGAAAGCATAACGTACTTGCGCTTCATACATAACCAGGGAGGTAAGTTGTATATTACAAGGAGAACTGGCCACGAACTATGTATACTAGTAAGAGTTCCATACGGATTTATTCCATCTGTACAAAGTCCAAGCCGAAGGTTTCTCGGCTCGCTGCCAAATTGAGGGAACATTTCATCTATCTTTTTCCACTGTAGAGAGTCGGCCGGGTGCCGAAGATATGTTCCGTCACAAATTCTCTCATCAGAATGCCATCTCAACTTCTTTACTTTTGTTGCGGTCGCAAACAAACGCTTAAACCGTGGAATTATTGGAAGATACCATAACACCTTCGAAGGTTGCCGTTTACTTGTTGTCCCTTCTCTACAACCACCATCTTTCTTCACTTTATATCGTGATGTTTTACAGTTAGGACACTCACTAAGACCTGCATACTCCTTTCTATACAATACACAGTCATTAGGGCAAGCATGTATCTTTTTGTACTCCATACCCATCGTAGACAAGATTTTCTTTGCCTCATACATACGGTTTGGAAGTACATTATCTTCTGGAAACATATCACACAATAATTCCAATAGTAATGTAAAACTACTATCGGTCCATCCACAAGTTGCCTTTAAGTTCACCAAATGCAATGTTCCCGTCAGTCGTGTGTACTTACTCCCAGGGTATAATGGTGTCCCCGTATCACTCCGCAAGCTGTCAAATTCATGTGCCTGGGCGAAGGATTCAACCTCGGCATCGTGAATCATTTTCTCCATTCTATCTTGTTCCATAACATCCACTCCTTCCTTCTTGTGCGACGGACAATCAGTAATTACTTCCTCACCATGCCATATCCACCTTGTGTATCGAAGATTTATTCCATCACAAAGTAGGTGATCCCTTATATCATCAACATCTCGTCGACTCTCGTTTAAACAATTCACACAAGGACAAAAATACTTCCCATTTTTAGTTGGAGCATTCCTTCTAGCAAATTCAATAAACTCTTCCACCCCATTCTCATATTCTTCACTAGTTCTCAAAGCATTCATCCAACTATGATCCATTGTTTTACCACCTAAACCATTCCCAATAACACTCAAGTTTATAACAATTGTTAACTATGAGATTGCCTTTTATCACTTTTTTCAAAAAACATTTCGGGATCATTTCCCATTAAGTGTAATATCCCACAATTGTAATAACAAACCATTTCACCTTAATTCAAACAAAAAATAAATAAATAAAGTAACTTAGGCAATTAAGGACAATATCAACAATTTAAAATATCAATTTTTCTTTAGAGAACTAATATGTTTAAATTAGTCAAGTTAAAAGTTCTATGCACCTACCTAATATATTAAAAGTTCTATACATGCATTATTTCAAACCAATAAAAGTTCTATAGCACTCAGAGCTTCCTACACATGTTTTATATAATCAAATAAATTATATACTTATTTAATCTAATAAAATTAGTTAACTAGCAAAACTCCCATATGTACTTATGGAATCTAGCATACATATGTACTTATGGCATATATGAGTGGCTTATAGTTTCTAGCAAAACTACTATTTTAAATTAAACTGTCGATCATGACATTAACTAAAGTGAAATAAAATAAATCAAAATAAAAAAAAAGCTTACAGGTTGGAAGAAATTAAAATGGCGTGATGATGAAGAGGTTGGGAGGGAGGAGGCGCGCTAGCCACCGTGAGAGAGGGAGCTCCGATGCTGCAAACAATGAAAAGATCAAGGAATATGAGGCTTTCACTGGTGGGGATAGCTGATTAGCTAGTTGGAAAAAAAGAAAGAAGAGATCGAACTGTACCGTAATACTTCTCAGCTGATCAGCTCGCTGGAACAAGTTAGTAAGGCGGCGGAAGAGAAAGATACAGGGGGTGAGTATTGAAGTGAGATGATAGAAGGAGGAGATGAGAGAAAATGAAGAAAGAGGGATTGAGCGGTGGAAGGGATATTCGGTGGAAGGAGGCTAAGTGTTTTTTATCAGAGAGGGAGGAAGTAGAGTGACGAAAGGAATGGAGGGAAATGATGAAAATGTGGAGGGAAATGATGTTTAGGCGTCCCTTCTGTAAGAAGGGACGCCTAAACATATAAATAGGCGTCCCTTCATAGAGAAGGGACGCCTAATGTCCCTACATTAGGCGTCCCTTCTCAAGAAGGGACGCCTAATGTGGGGTGCATGCCAGCCACGTGGCTGGCATGCACCCTTTAGGCGTCCCTTCTGAAGAAGGGACGCCTAATATTGGGTGCATGCCAGCCACGTGGCTGGCATGCACCCTTTAGGCGTCCCTTCTGAAGAAGGGACGCCTAATATTGGGTGCATGCCAGCCACGTGGCTGGCATGCACCCTTTAGGCGTCCCTTCTTTGGCTGGCATGCACCCAATATTAGGCGTCCCTTCTGAAGAAGGGACGCCTAATATTGGGTGCATGCCAGCCACGTGGCTGGCATGCACCCTTTAGGCGTCCCTTCTCAAAGAAGGGACGCCTAATGTCCCGACATTAGGCGTCCTTTCTCTAGAAGGGACGCCTAATGTCTCCTTTAGGCGTCCCTTCTTCAATAAGGGACGCCTAAAGGTTAATAAGTCTCTCTTTATTTACATAAATGCCACCGCGTACACTTTTTACTTCCCTTTTTAAAGAAGGGACGCCTAATTGTGACGTTAAATCCCTTTTCTGTAGTAGTGCTAGTTTTTGTTTGTTGAAAAATATAGGCAAAGCTGTAAAACAAAAGGCGTATGCTCAAGTGCTAGGCAGTCTTATGTATGTTATGAACTGCACTAGACTTGATATTGTCTACACTGTAAGCATGTTAAGTTGCTTTACTAGTAATCCAAACGAGTATCATTGGAAAGCTATAGTAAGAGTTTTGGGTTACTTGAAGCACACTCAAAATTTTGCTTTGCATTACGAGAAGTATCATGCAGTGCTAGAAGTGTATTGTGATGCAAATTGAATCACCAGCTCTAATGACACAAGATCCACAAGTGGATATGTGTTCACCCTAGGTGGGGGTGCTGTGTCTTGGAAGTCATCCAAGCAGACATGCATTGCAAGATCAACTATGGAAACAGAATTTATTGCTTTAGATAAAGCTGGGGAGGAAGCCGAGTGGATTCATAATTTTCTTGAGGACATTCCTAGATAGCCAAAGCCGGTACCGGCAGTGTGTATACACTGTGATAATCAAGCAGCTATTGGTAGGGCCAAGAATGTCATGTATAACGGTAAGTCTAGACATATACGTCGAAGATATGATACCGTTAGACAATTACTCTCTAATGGAATCATCTCGATTGATTATGTGTGATGCTACTGAATTTTTAAATAAGCACCGCAAGTGTACGGGCCATGGAAATAGTATAGTAGCAAATCAAGGTCATCTCACAGAGATTCAAAGTAACAAGTAATTAGGCATTAAAATTCTCATTTTCATTTAAGTTGAGCAAATCAAGAAAGAAATTAATTTGAAAAGTAATTTAAACAAAAAAACAAAAGTCCTAAGTTTAATGTTTTGGGAGATCTCAATGGAAGAAAACAACCTAAAATGACTAATCCTTTTTTTAATGTTAGAGCATGTATATACCCAAAATAAATGCACATAATGTTAATTTGTTAATCTAAATTTTAAATGGATATAAGTATCTTCCAATTACTAATACCCCTCTCTCAAGTTAAAATTGTTATTTCTAACTAGCTTACTCAAGAGGCAATAAATGTCCAATTTCACTCTAATATTATATGGGTCCGATAGTTATATTCCTATCCTATTGACAAATTAGAATATTCTAATCTCATATTACTTAATCCTATGGTTCAATTAAGATCCATTTTCCAAGGCTAATCTAAATTCCCCAATTTTATATTTAGTGGTGATCAAGCACTAAATAGACAAAATAATACAAGATTAAGTAAACAAATTAACAATAAGCACAAATTAATGAGTTCATACATGCTCAAATCCCTAAATTAGTTCATAGCTACTCTAGGTTCAAAGGGAATTAGCCATGCATAACTTCAATTACAATCACAGCAGCAACACATAAATTTAGAGTTAAAGCCATGTTGGGAATTAAACTAGAACATGGAAAAATGAGAATTAAAGAGCTTCTTCTAGTTACCTCACTGTCAATCCTTCTCCTCTCTCGTTTATAGCTCAGGTTCGATCTAATTCAAGTTGTTGCAGCCCATGACAGTGTTGGTGTGTGGCCTCTTTGAGCTCCTGCTCTCTCATTCAGCTGCCACCAAAACCAGCTGCCCAGTTCCAGCTCTCGCTGACTCTTCTCCTGCAGTCCAACTCCTCTCTAACCGTCGCCTCTCTGTTTTTCTGTTTCTCTTTTGTTTTCCCAGCTGCCTAAACCATCATCCCTTTTGATTCCATCACTGCTGCTCTGAGTTTCTGCTGGTTCTATCCTTCCAAAACCAGCGGCCTCCTACTCGATGATGCTGATGATCACCTAGCCGCCAGCTCTTCTCACGATGATACTAATCTTCCAACCAGCAGCACCTTCTGCTGCTCTCGGCTACTCCTCATAACCAGCGGCGCTCCACTTGCAGCTCCTTCCCTCTCGTTACAGACCTCATTTTCGCCGCCTAGGGACTTCAGCTCCCTCCCTTCTCTGGTTCAGTGATGATGGTGGAGATCGCAAGCTTTAATGGAAAATTGAATGGCGCTGGCGACGTTGGTGGAAGGGATGAAGTTTGAAGGTCTCTCAAGGTTCTCCTCTGTCGTGACGCTCCCAGACATGTCGCTACAGCTTTTCTTTTTTGGTTTTCTCCGTCCGCCGGTCCTCTGTCGTTCCAGACCTTCCCAGTGTTAGCAGCCCAATAATGGTCCAGCCCATCAACAGCAACTGCCTCGAAAAATAAACAGCCCATGTCCAAGTGTCCTCCTCCAAAATGCTGTTGCAATATATTAGAAATAAGAAAAGAAATTAATATATAATAATAATAAATATAATAATATTTCTTTTGTTTTTTTTAATAAGAAAACTTTAAATTATTATTATTATCTATCTATTATTCCACCTAAACTTAATTATTTCTATTTTATATTAAAACCATAATATTTAAACTAAAATCTCCAAGATAATGCATCAACTTGATATCTTATAAATTCTCAAGAAAATAATAGTAAATTAGCATTGATAACTCCCCAATTATATCAAAATAAATCTCAAATACATTAAAAATGGGGAGTTATAAATGTGAAATCAAAAGAGAATATAGCGGATCCATTGACTAAAGGGATTCCTAGAGAGTTGATTAGAAATTTGTCGAAATGAATGGGTTTAAGGCCGATAAATTGTTGATTATTGCGGTAACTCTACTTAGATGAGTAGAGATCCCACAAACTAGATTCAAAGAGACAACTAAATGATGATCGACTGTAAACACTGTAGAGTTTTAAACTCATACTCATTCCTATGACAAGACAGTGCATATATATAAGGGCAAACATTTGGGTTTTTAATGGTTTCTTAATCTTATGTGTTCAAATGATGTATATTGACTTACATCAAGAGGAATCACCTGTGTGAGTGTGAAGTGGGCGCCGCTTCTATGATAATTTAAAATGACAAATTCTCTAGAACACTCGCAGAACCAGGCAGGTGTCCAGGGCCAAAATGGGCACAACATGAAGACCAACGATGCTAGAGGAGCAATTATGTGACACATATTATCTTGGTATACACTAAAGGTTGACAGTTCAAGACAACGTGTCCACCGATTGACTGAGTATATCCGATAATTTTTTACTAGAGAAGGTTCAAAGGTAACCACTACCTATCTCGATGCAATTGTTTCTCGTAGAGGAATCGTACTTTGCATGCATGTTCATTTGCATTTGGTCATTATGGACTAACTTCTTATCCATGTGGAGGATTGTTGGAATTTTGAGTCTAAATTCCATGGGTTATGAATAAGAAATAGATTGGAAGAGAAGAGGGAAAAGGAAGGAGAAAAAAAAGTGTGTGGATAGAAGTCCCACATTGGACAAATCAAGAAAAGTAAGAGTGTATATAAAACTCAACTCTACACCTCTAAAATGTGCCCTTGGGACAATCCACTTTTGTAGAGGGATGAAGACTTAGATGGGCTTTAGTCCAACACGCAAGCGCGCCGCTGCCACTGTCCGTCCGTCCGGCTCGGTTCGGTCGGTCGCCGCCGCCGGTTCAGTCAGTGCGTTTGTGAGATTAAAAAAATAATTTTTATTTATTAAATTATTTTTTAGTTTGTCGGAATATCCCTGAACTTTAATTTGATTCTTTGTTTACCCCTCCGTGATTCTCCCAACAGCGGCTGTAGCGAAATGTTGTGACCGAACCAGTGCATCCGTTTTGGTACGTCTTCTGGTGCATCCGTTTACTCCATTCTGATGTGTTTGTTCATACGACGAACCAGTTCGCCAGCAAGAGTCACCATTTGCTTATGTTCGCTCCGTTCTGGTATGTCTATTCGCACGACACACCGGTTTGCCCGTAATAGTCGAGTCCATCTGATCAATTTCCATCAGCTATAAATAGGACGTGCTAGTGACAGAAAAAATCACTCAATCTCGAAACACTCCTCTCTCATATACTGCATAGTGTATTCTGCAATCATCTCATATTCTGTGCGATTCTGAAAGCAATCTCATTATTTTCGTTCGGGCTTCTGATCGATAGTGCCATCATTCTGAAAACGTAATCCATTCTATCCTGGAAGACAATTGTTCAAGAACCTTGGGCATCCACATAGAGAGAACAAATTGTCTTAAGGAGACAACGTACGTTGGGCTCAAATTTTATCAAAGTTCATTATTATTTTCGGCAGTCTTGTGAGTTTTTTTATAGTATACATAACTGTTGTGTGTTTTACGCCATCTAAGTTATACAAATTTTTATTGAAATTTCTACATTAAAAGTACTTAATTGGAAACAATAATCACATGGGGCTTGAGGAACTTGAGCAGACTTTGGAGCTCAAAGTTCATTCAACAAGCTTTGTAACCACGAGCTCTGCGATTACCTGCGCAAGACAACTATAATACTTAGGGCTTGTTTGATTTTGTTCTTAAAATAGCTATTTTTTATAAAAAAAAACTAAAAAATTTGTTTGGAAAACTATTTTCAATAAGTTGTTTTTAAAAAAAAACAGTTTTAGGTGTTTTCTATTTTTTTTTTATTTTTTGAGGCCGCCACCACCACTTATCTACTATAAACATCATATATATTACTGAGGCGACCACCATCACCACATCACCATGGCAATGGCCGCTGCCATTGTCTAACTTATCTTAGATATTCTCTTTATTAAAAATTTATAACCTTACTTCTCTAGTATTTTAAAATCCAACTTATAAAACTTTTCATTCCCCTCCCCTCCCCTCCCCTCCAAATTCCTCATACCAAACATATGCTTAGACATAAGAATCCCCGCTTTGGCAAGAAGATCTTTAATATACTTGTATTGTGACCAAAAAAAAAAAAAAAGAACACTGTTAGGATGTTTGTGTACTTCAATCCCAGAAAAAATAATAAAGTTCACTAAGATTCTTGAGAGCAAACTCCCTGTTAAGCCACTGCTTCAGCTTGGCTATATGAGAAGATGATATACTAGTAATTATAATATCATCCACGTAGACAATAACATGTGTTAAAATTTAAATCACTTACAAGACTGGTGAATAAAGAGTGAAGAATCACATTTACCTGGAACTATATATATATATATATATATATATATATATATATATATATATATATTAATTTATATTAATTTAAATTAATGAAATTTAAAGAATATGTATAAACAATAAAAATTTCGTAGACGATTTTATCCCTACCCTTGTCATACACTAAATTTATAGTCAATCACACTAGCATTAATAGAGGGAAAATAAAAGTATATATTGTCAATTACAAATCACCAAAATCATTAAGTACGCTATATTAATTGTCCAATTGAGCTAGTAAATCTTCCATAACTATGATTAACCTGAAACACAAATAAATCATCAATCATCAAATATATATATAATACTAAGAAAAAAAACTAAAACCTAGGAAAATAAAAAGACAAAATAACATAGTTTTGGTCCTCGAAAAATTTAAAAAAAAATGAAAAAAAGCCTAACAGTTTGATTCTAACAACCATGATAGAAATAATACTTCAACTTGTACTCATGGCAAGAGGAAAAAATAACATATTAGTGTGTGTGCAATCAATAAGGGTTGAAGGGGGAAAAATAATAATTGAGAGAGACAAAGGAAATTGAGGTCCACATATAAAACAATGACAAATTCCTCTGCTAACATATTTAGGAGTGCAAGGAGTATATTTTATATTGCCATAACTCTGATACTATAGGGTTAATATAACTTTTAGTCTTTAAAATTTAGTCCAATTTTGTGTTTGGTCCCTCAAGTTTGAAATTGGTGGTTTTGGTCCTTGAAGTTTAGCCCGATTTTTGTTTTGGTCCCTCGAGTTTGAAATAGGTGGTTTTGATCGCTGAAATTTGGCTCGATTTTGGTTTTGGTCCCTTAAGTTTGAAAAGAACTTGATATGTTACCCTAAACTTGAGGGATCAACAATTATAAATGAAGTAAACTTAAGGGACCAAAACCAAAATCGGGGCAAATTTCAGGGATCAAAACCACCGACTTCAAAACTTGAGGGATCAAAACCAAAATCAGACCAAATTTCAGGGACCTAAATCACTGATTTCAAACTTAAGAGACTAAAATCAAAATCAAACCAAACTTTAGAGACCAAAAGTTAAATATTAATCCTACATTTTATCTATATTATTGATTGCACTGCGCTTTTTTTTTTTTTTTTAAAGTAACTTTTAAAATTTGAGTGCGCACATCTTGATAGTTTCTTACATGGTGGGCACTCATTTTCTCTTCAACTTAAGAAGCTTTTTGGATTAACTTACAAACAATATTTTTATGCTTTTAATGGATAAAACTATTCTCTCACACACATCGTACAACATAAAATTACTAAAATAAATTAATCCAAACAAACACTTATAAAAAGTCATTTAAAAAATTATTCTTTTCATATTAATCAATATATATTATGGAACTTTCAATATCTGTATAATATATATTTGATAAACACTTTTCAGACCATAGTCAAAGCAATAAAAAAAACGTGAATAAACACTTATTTATGGAACTAGAAAGTGACTTCCTGTCTGAAGGATACAATTATTTATGGAACTTGATAAAACTCTCACTTTCACATTTGCCGTTTGATTTGGACCACAAAATTGGAATATATGACCGTATAGTATGTCTTAATTTGTTGGTGCGACACATGAATTATGCAAGTTGTAATGATGGTCCTCACTACTGGTCAAAAAAATATGATCATTACTTAGTTGTTAACATATCTTATGCTTAATTAAATAACTAATTTATGAATATTAAAAATTAAGTTGTTATTTGTAATTAATAGGTTTCGGTTTCACTAAAATACTCTCATAAGTCATATTCTTTGAAACTACCTTTTGATGAAAACTTCCTAAATATATGCAATTAATAAAGATACTTAGGGGAAAAAATGATAAATTTAAGAGATAAAATTGATTGATGTCTTATATTTAAAATTAAAATAACCCTTTATCTAACTCTTATTTTTAAGAACCGCATAGTACCTTAACAACACCACCCATAAATTTCTGAACAAACATTGCTTTACGCCAACAAACTCATTTTCGTCGTCTTCTGTTAATGTATGCATGCATGCATGTATGTATGTATGCATGCATGCATGCATTCCATTTTATTGTAAAAACTAAATCATAAATTTACTTAGAGATGATAGATAGACAGTCTCCCACTCTCTTCTCTCTATTATTGCCCACACTATAAGATCAAGATCATATATCATCTCATAAAAGTATATTCTTTTCATTATATAAATATAATACTTTAATTTCTCGTCCCAAAATATAGTAGATAATTTCTCGTCCCACACGCAGATTAATGAGATTGTCTTTGTTTAAAAAAAATTGTTGTTAAGTATCATGAAATTCTGAACGATATTTAGAAACAGAGACTTGAAAACATTACCTGCGATATTTAGGGACAGAAGGAGTATAAAAACTTTATTAAGTCATATTACTCATGGGCCATAAATGGATTTTGAGAATGGTGTAATTAGGTAGGTTAGTGTTGGTTTAAACCGAGTTGGAAAATAATTCAATATCCACGACTCTTGAATTAATTAATTTATAATATGCATATATATGAAAAATATACCTTTCTTTATTTCGAAGTATTATTGAGAATTAAACGAAATTGCAAATGAAGTCACAATAAGTGGAATTGTCATTTTTGTGTGAATATACTTAAAGATCAAAACCTTACATCAAGATAACGCAATCTCATTCATTCCCCACAAACCACAATGTAGAACGACGATTATTATCAAACAAAAGAATGGAAGGAAAAGGTTGACCCCAAAACCTCATTGGCCACACCATAATTCGAATTTCCAAAGTTACGTGGAGACAAAACCTCAGCCAATCACCTCCAAACCTTATTATGTCCACAAGTTACTTAGGATACCGGGAGGTCCAATCGGAAAACAAAATAAGACATAGAAATTTTGAACTTTCAAGAGGCTTTTGGGGAGCAAGACAGATAGAATAACCGATTCAAGAGGCTTGGTGTGTATTATAATGAAATTTTTTGATAATGTATGTATTTAAGTTCAAAAAAGGTAAGCCTTCTGCATCCCCAATGTAAATAGGGACGCTAAAAGTCAGCTTTTAGAAAGTGACATCATTTTTGGGGTCTTTATTTAAACTAGGGACGCCAAAGGATTAAATTTGGCGTCCCTAATATTCAATAGGCATGCCTAAATTAACTTTGGCCTCCCTAATATTTAATATTAGGGACGCCACCTTTGGTCTCTCTAATTAATTTAGGGATGCCAATTAATATTAGGGAATATAGGACGCCATCTTAAATTAGGGATGTTAAAGGTGGATCTTTAGTGACCGTTTTTGGAATTGGAACGCCTAATCTATCAGAACTAACACATATAATTATAAGAAATGTCATTGCCTCTATTTTTTACTTCATTTTTTAAAAAATGGACATCCTTTGTGATAGTAAAATCTATATCTTGTAGTAGTTATTATGTTGAATTTGTTTCCCAAAGGTATAACATATATTAAAAATGAGTAAAGTTGAAAATTTGTTTAATTTTAAAATAAAGTTAATGAAGATCAAGACTTTTCTTGATTCCAGCAAAACAAGATAAATAGTATTGGGGTAAATAATATTTAACTAATACATGTTTTAAATACACGATTTTCCTTAAAAAGCGCCCCCGGGAGCCTCACATGTTTTCTCTGTCATCCCACTTTATTGGGTGATTCGATTAGACTAGTATCCAGGTAAAAAGGAAAAAAGTACGTAAATTGGAAATTGAGAGATAGAGAGAGAATATATATTCAGTTACGTGCCCTCATTATTAGTTTCACTTTCTGTTTGTTTTTGTTGCTTTTTTTTTTTTTTCCATCGAGTTTCAATTTTACAAATAACTGGGTCAAACGCGTATAATTAAGACCGCACATGGTTTCTAGGAGCTTGTTTGGAATAGCTTATAAAAATTTTATAAGTGTTTATGAATTATAATTCACAGAATACGAAGTAACTTTTACAGTCTACGGGGTAGCTTTTACGGTCTACGAAATAAATATATGGAGGAGATTTATCTCGATTTACATGAATCGGACTTATATAATAAACCCGATTCAGAAAAGTGATGCCAAACAAGCTCATAATATCCATGCATGCTTAATAATCTCTATATCTTTGCCAAGTTATAAATAACCCATTGTGGTGAACTCAAATACCATCCTCTTGTAGACTTCATCATGGTGAGTGTTTATTTAGTAAAGTATTATTCTTTTTATGTTTCTGCACTGAAAAGGAAGAGATTCTGAACTCAATTATACGCTTTACATTTTCAGGATGAGATTCTTCAAATCAAACGCGCTTTGGTATTGAAGGAAGCTAAGAATGTGTTCAACAAAGTTATCAAAGAAGATCAAATAATGGAAGTTTTGTGTATGATTGATGCAATCCAACGGCTCAGCATTGACCACCTTTTCGAAGAGGAGATTCAACAGACTCTTCTGAAGCAAACTTCGATTATCAGTGATTTCACAAACCACCTTCATCTTTCTCAAGTAGCTCTTCAATTCCGTTTACTCAGACAAGCAGGTCTTTGTGCTCATGCTGGTATGAATCTTCACTTTTTTCCCAATCATTCCATTTTTTCTTACACTACTAGTATCCGGCCGATATATATATATACCTCCACCTTTCTGAACTTAATTATAATGTCTATATGGGATATATACAGATATATTTGACAACTTCAAGGACAAACAAGGAGAGCTCAAAGAAGAATGCAGAGAAGATATAAAGGGACTGGTGGCTTTATATGAAGCATCACAGTTAAGCGTAGAAGGAGAAGATAGTCTTCATGATGCAGGAAACCTCAGTCGCCAACTTCTTGAGACATGGTTGTCTAAACATGAAGGCCACCATGAAGCTAAAGTTGTTACAAACGCTCTTGAGAATCCACTTCACCAAAGCTTGTCAAGATTCACCAACACAAACATCAACTTATCATCAAGTGATGTTGTGATGAGATCAAATAGATGGGCCAGTTTTTTTGAACTTGCTGAAATCAATTCTTGCATAATTCGTCACTTGAACCAGAACGAACTCTTTCATGTTTCAGAGTGAGATTTAGTACTGTAAATGTGCTTTAATTTTTTGGGTAATTATACTTCCAGCACCCTAAAGTACTTTTGTAATAGTACTTATTTTATCAAAATAAGTTTTTTGTGCATTTAACACCTTGAAGTATTTTTTGAATAGCTCTCATACCCATTGCCCAAAAAGTATTTTGCTAATAGCAAAACCATTGCCCAAAAAGTATTTTGCTAATAGCAATAAGTACCCTGAATTTTATAATACAGCTGAGTTGAGTGTTACAGTAAAAACACTTTAGAATGCTACATACATAAAAAATTATGTTAAAATACTAAGTACTACTAAAAAAATATTTTATGGTGCTAAATGAAACTTAACTATGGCTCTGGATATATATATATATTACTAATTAATGGAGTGTTGACAGGTGGTGGCGAGAAGTTGAAGTGACCGAGGAGATGAAGTTTGGTAGAATGAAGGCAGTTAAATGGTATATGTGGCCAATGGCATGCCTCACAGATCCAAAGTTCTCGGAGCAAAGAATTGAGCTCACCAAATCTGTGTCTTTGGTTTATATAATTGATGATATTTTCGATGTTTATGGTTCTTTGGACGACCTCACTCACTTTACAGACGCTGTTAATAGGTATATATTCGTTGTATTTTGATCAAATCAAAACGAGAGTTTTTGCTCCTAAACATACCCTTAAAAATGAATTGACCTGCTGATAACTTAAAAATAATGCAACTCTAGATAAATTAATTTTTTTTTATGAGTTAACTTTTTTAGTACGAATCTTTTTTTTTATTCTCAAATGTAATATTTAAAATAATTATTTTTAATGTTTTTAGTACTTCTATTTTTAATTTTTCATATTTATGTTTAATGTTTCCAATATTATTTTATTTTTCGTATTCAAAACATTAAAAATAAGAAAAATTTTATTATCATCACTCTTTTTAAAAAATTCTAAAGTTCATAGTCCTTTACCATAATTAGTATTTTTAGATGGTCCTCAAATGTCATATCTACTACTATTATTCCATTCCAATATGCTAAAAATAATTCTCGTAATGCAGATGGGATTCCACAGCCACAGTTCAATTACCAGGCTACATGAAATCTTGTTTCAATCTTCTGCATGACACAATCAATGAGTTGGCTAGCAAGGTCCAACAAAAGCATGGATTGAACCCAACAAATACTCTAAAGAAATCGGTGAAGAGTCAAATAATAATTAATTAAACTCATTATTTCAAATTTTCTACACATATAATATGAGTATAGGCCTTTCTTGAAATTACCATTATTTTTTTCTTGTCATGAAACAGTGGGCAGCATTATTGAATTCCTTCTTAGTAGAAGCAAGATGGTTAAATTCTGGTGATTTGCCAAAGGCAAAAGAATACTTAGAGAATGGGATTGTGAGCTCTGGAATTCATGTTGTGTTTCTACATGCATTTTTTTTACTCTTGGATCAGAATACCACTCAACAAGATGTTGCTGTTATGGATCAAATTCCAAGTCTTTCTTCTTTAGTCGGCAAAATTCTTCGCCTCTGTGATGATTTAGAAGGAGCCAAGGTAAGTTATTGAGTCGATATGAAATGTCACTTAGATTTAAATGATGAACTTAATAACAGTTAAGTCTCAGAAAATTTTGTTAGAAGTTGCAAAAACATTTTTTATTTTCTCTTTATTGTAGTATTAAATTATTCATATCAAAATTTATAACTAATTAGCTTTCTTTTTATAGTAAAATACTCTAACCACCCTAATTACACAGTCCTCCCCTCTATTTTGAAAACATACACTTTACTCCAAATTATTAATACCGTTAAAGAATATTCTAAAAGAATTCTTAAAATTTATTTATTTTTAATTTAAAACAATATTAGAACAAATCTTGTTTACTAATTTACCCCTCATTATGTCAAATCCCTAATTTATCTTTTAATATTAATATTTATTAATGATCTATTTAATATTTTTACTAAATTTAGAATAAAGTGAAGTACGTTTTATGTGACAAATTTAAAATTATTTTAAAATAATTTTTTAATTTTGGATCAAGATATGTAATTAAATGATTTTTAAGTATTATTTATGTTAAGAAGTAGTATTTTGGTCAAAATGATAGGTCAATACTATAATTTAATGATCAACTAATAGTTAGATAGATGGAAGTTAAATATCAAAGTTAGAAATAGAGGTTTATGCCACATATGTTTTAATTTTAAAATATGTTCTTATAGGTTTTCAAAATATATGAAAGGTCTCTATAATTTAGATTTAATAAAGAGGAGCTTGATATATTTTACTCATTTTTTTTATAATAACTTAAAATTTAGATAATGATTTTATAACATATCATATACCAACCATTAAATTTGTTGTGTTATTCTCTTCTTGTCTTATTGCTCACTTTAGTCATATTCGCACTTTCACACTACTTTTGGGACTACCAATCAAGCACGGCTCTCCATGCCTTGGAGAAATGTGTTCCATGCCTACAAATTATAGATAATAAAAAATTAGTATATACAATAATTGTTCCATCAATCATATATGTAGAAGAAGTTGGAGCAAAGAGGAAAAGAAAAATTCATGAATTATTTATGGGAAAGAACGTGTAGGGACACACACATGTACACACTGATTTTACTTTCTCGTCATTTTCAAGATTTGACATCAGCAACTTGCCATTTGTAAGTAGGCTAAGGTATTTCGAATGACTCATTAATTGAATTTAAAAAAAAATTCACAAGTCAAATAAGTACACTATGGTCATCTGAGGGCTGTTAGATTTAATTTTCTGTTTTCAAAACGGTTTTTTATTTTGAAAAACAAAAAAAAATGATTGAAAGACTCAGGAATTATGTGAAGAATTTTTGGATAACCTATTTTTCACTACATTTCACAAGTCAAATAAGTACACTATGGTCATATTTCATCTAAATCGCGAAAATAAAAAATTGAATGGTTTAAATTTTATTTATGTCAAAAAAATAAAGGAGGAGGGGAGAAAGGAAACCATGTCAGATCCATGTTTGGGTCCAGGTCAAACTTCCTAAGCACTAAGGGGTTTAAACTAGGGAAAATTATAGTTAAATATTAAGTAAAAGGAAAAATAAAAAAATGGTCATTTGAACTCTCAAAATGAAAAATGGCCCCAAGAATTTGTTAATAGAGTCTCTAGTTGTCAATGACCCACTCCTGAAATTATTAATAAGACTATTTTTTTATTTTGAGATTTCAAGAGACTGTTTTTTTTATTTTACCTCTTATTTGGGACCTGACTGTAATTTTTCCTTTAAACTACTATAGTATAAACCTAAGTATAGCAGATGCACCACACATGAGAGAATAAGAGATAGTTAGGTAACTCAATGACTGGGACAAGAAATAACTAAGGGGAACACACTAATTTATAGGGTTGGGTGGTGACTAACAAGGAAGGTTCTTTCTTATTTATGGAGAAATAATTCTTGCTTGCTCCTCAATTCACTAAATGAATTAATTGCTTATTTAATCTCATTATTTAATTAGGAAGCCTTCTTCCTTTTTAATCAAATAGTCTAGTTCATTAAAGATGAATCTAAACCCAAAAGCCAACAATTTCCTTAATATGAAAATGTTGATATGCTTTCATTTTTTGTTGATCCCATTCTAAAGATAAGTCCTGAATGTTTATTACTGACAAGAATGATAATAATTCGTGTATGCAGAGTGATGATCAAAACGGTATGGATGGGTCATACCTTGAGTGTTACATGAAGGAAAACGACCGCGTTTCAATAGAGGATGCACAAACACATGTAGCCCACTTGATTTCAAATGCATGGAAACATCTCAATCAAGAAACCCTAATCACATCAAGCCCATTTCCTCCTTCTTTCACAAAGTTCTGTCTCAATGCTTCAAGGATGGCCCTTCTTATGTACAGTTATAGAAGAAATCAAAGCCTTCTCAATCTAAAGGAATACATGACGTCACTTCGTGTTGATGAAGCTACCTATGAGCACATTCATATCCCTTCAAACCCTAAAGGCCACATATTTTCTTAGATAATTAAGCAAGTTATTGTTGTTTTCTTTTAAGTAATAATAAAGTTTGCATTGTTAGATTGTCAAGCATGAAATTTTATTTTGTAACTTTTAAGAGATAATGAAAATTGTGATCCTTCAAATTTGCCTCACTTTAGCGTAAAAAAGCCTTTTCGCTGTGGTTAAACAAATTACCCCGATTTTGTATCCAGTGTAGATATAGCTAGTGTACAAAGGTTTGGATTAAATTTTTTTTAGAAAAAAAAAAGATTCACTTTTGTGGAATGACTCAAGCTCAAGCCCAGGCCCATATCAGTTGGGCTTTTTTTTTGATACAATGGAAAAAGATTTTGGTTGGGCTCTCTTATTGTTATTAGTTTATTAATATTTAGTTACTTTTTTGAACAAAAAAAAGTTACTTTTATTATTTGTATTCTTTTAGTCATTAATGTAAGACATATTTTTCTAATGTGGCCAGTAGGTTAAGAAAGTTAAATAAATTATTTAATTATAATATATGTGACATGATATCTCCAAAATACTTATCTGTTACAATGAATTATATATCAATTTATAAGTTAAATAAATTAGTTTTAAAAAAATGATAAATATAAAAGTTAGCATGAAAAATGACTTACATTTTAATCAAAATTTACTATTAAAATAGTTCATGGGTTAGGAATCAAAAAAGTGTTATTACTTTTATTATCATTTTTTTATGAAATAGGATTAGATTAATCATTTAAATTCTAGATTTCTGTGTAGATTTATCCTTATAATATAATAGTGCCTATATATAAGATCAATTATGTCAAATAAAAGTACACGTTGAGTCATCAATTGCTTAGCCAATTTGCAACATGGTACCAAAGAGTCTTGGTGGGGGCAGATTTTCTCAACGTTTTTCCCCCAGTATCTCAAAAGCTCTAAATACTTAGCGCCACTTTTATTGTTAAATCAATCCATTAAATTAGGTCTCAATTAATTATATAGGATAGGTTTAATCCAGGTCATTTTTTAAAGAGCAAGTTGTGGGGTTTTTTTTAAATTTAATTTTTAAATGACAAAAAATATAATGGAATTGACCTAAACTATAATGCAAAATACTACTACCTAAATGCAATTAAACTAACAAAATGTATTTAATGCAATTGATTTTAAAATTTATATGAGAATGAGAGTAATCTATATAAATTTACATGCAATTTTTGAGATGTGGCGGAAGGAATGGATAATGGGAAGGGATGAAGTCAGTGGATATGTTGCGTGCGAGGCAGCTGGATTAATTGATATTGGAAGATAGTCAATAACGAAGCACGCCGAATTGTGATTCCAGATGAGCGTTTTCGTCAGCCTCCGTCTGTGAGTGCGTGATTTCCTTTTATGATGTGCCGGCTAGGTTAATTAAAAGAGGGGAAAGGAGAGTTTTTGGGGATTAAAACTCAAATCCATTAAAATTTAAATAATTAAATAAAATTCAATTATTAGATTTTATTTTAGTTTCTAAGAAAAATTCTACACTATAGGATTTTTTAATTTGTTTTTCCTTATTATGTAAAAATCAAATAAAATTGTGATCTATCATATATTTTGGAATATATTATTCAATCACAAGATAGCAATCAAAATATTAACAATTTAAGCCCAATAATTTCATAATTAATTCAGATTTATATTATCTCCTAAAATTGGCTAACAATCCAAATATTATATAATAAATCTAAATTAACCTAAAATGGTCTCCAAAATAAATGAATAATATAAGATAAAATATATAAATTTATGATTTATCAATATTGTATCCAATTAATCTAAAAGCTAGCAATGCACCACATCATCAACTAATCTCTCCTTTGGCCACTCTCTCATCTTTCAAGTCTTAAGCCTTGATAGCAAACCATCTCCTTCACTCTTCTTCCTCTATTTCTCACCGCCTAACATCCTCCTCCTCTTCCTCCTATTTGGGAGTGCCCAATCTAAGAATTTATGCAGGGATTTGCTTTATGAGCAACTTGGTAGGTAGTTCATTTTAATATCCTTACTTAAAACTCAATTCTCTATACACTTAATTAAATCTTCTGATAATGTAAGACATTATGGCATAAAAGATAAAAGCTCAAGCCCAAAGGCCTACCATAAAAGAAAATAGTACAACCCATTTTTTTAAAGTTAACCATGGTAGAAAAAGAGTTCAACTAACTATTTGAAAACACTACCATGGTAATAAAGGAATTTAATCACTCCAAAGATCTATCCAAGATGGAAAAGAACAAACTATTTATTTAAAATTTATTATAGATAATAAAACTCTTCTCATCGCTTCACAAACTAAACCATAGTTACTCAACACACTTAGGCTTTGGACTTCTCGAAGTCCAGAATATAATCAATTAACCACAAGCCCAATATCAAACTCAATTATCATTACACTTAAACAACAATCTTCTCAAATATCCACATAAGTTACATATCCACGATAGAAAATAATATAACTCAAACCATAATATCACATCAGAGTATGCAACATGAGCCCTATAGTAGCAATAAAACAACAATTCACTACATAAATAAAAAGGAAGAGGCTTTACAAAGATTATCATAATAATCAAGCTTCCAGAGCCTTCCACAATTGACTAGTAGAAGAACTATTACCTGAAATATGTTAAATCAAAGGGTTAAACAAAAACCTTAGTAACCATCTATCCAACTCATTACACATACTAATATATGCTCGTGAAATGCCAAGTGGAACAATTTATATAACAAAGTATGAGAATATAGTTCACAAACTCAAACTTCCAAATTACAAATTCTATATCACAAATTCCATATTATGAATTCTGTATTACAAATCCCATATCACAATTTCGATATCATAATTTTGTATCACAATTTCGATATCATAATTTTGTATCACAATTTCTATATCATGAATTCTGTATCACAATTTCTATATCATAATTTTCAAGTTGCCTCCCATCAATCTAACTGAACCGCCTTATTTCCACTTACTAGACCTATGGGCTAAGTTTCTATCCATGTCATTGGCCACTCAAAAGCTCGCTAGTCATGTGATAAGGATCAGCCAAAATCCATAGAGTACATGCCCAAACAATAGATCTTTACCCCTCATTGGACTAGTAGGGTGTTGCAGCCCTCATTGAACCAGTGGGGCAATCTCTTATTAAACCTATTGGAAATTGTGGCATAGGGGCCAATCATTGTACTTTGAACATTATTATTTAATAAATTTCTCCATTTTGTTATCATATTATTCGCATGTTCACTGTGATAACTATATCCTTGGATAAATAATGATTGTCCTAAATGTCCCTAGTTGGTCATCTATGCGAGAGAAAAGATGAAATAAGACGAGTATGACTTTGAAAAGATATGAAAATACGATTTAAAGTCTTAAGCACTTATAAAAGTAAAAGATGCTGGACCAACCCGCTATAAGAAAGCAGCATGGATCAAGTCATAAGTTTATCTCATATATAACTACGTCACTATGCCCTTTGACCTGAGATAATCATGGATTCCTATATAAGAATCCCTAAGCTTTGACCTAGTCAAAAGTCACTTTTGACCGGGTAATGATAAAGGCTACAATCGGGCTTAGTGGTTTTCATGCAGAGAAATGTGAATGGTCAAGATGGAATTTATCTATCACATTAGTATAGAGATATTATTGGGCCCCTCGATGAGTGAGTCTGAGAAATATATGGTCATACTACGATGAAAAGGAGTTTTCATTTCTATTGTCAGACTATTCAGGAATCAAGAAAGTAATGGTCAGGAATAAGAGGATGACACTATCTATGCCTCATCCTTGGCTGAAATATCATGTGACAAAAGGGACGTGACATGGTTGTATGATAGGTTGAATCGTATTAACGATCCTCATATGAATTGGGTAGTTGCAATGTCTTGCTAAAGGATGCTTGTGACTTGTGGGTTAGTACAATTATTGACCTATTACCAACTTCATATGGGCCTATAGTGTAATATCCCAAATTTTGGGATGAGAGGCTTGAGATTAAGCCTGAATCAAGAGGACTGCTAAGCCATAGTTTAGCAAGTATCCTAGTAAGGCATGGTTTTATTCCCTAAATTTCTTTATACCCTTGGGGGTATTAAAAAGGATTGAGAATGACAAAATAAAACAATTATAAGTCACACACAATATAGTAAAGTGGAACACAAAGTAGTATTGCTATCGGTGAAATTCCTGGTGTGGCAGTGGTGATTGTGTGACATTTTTTTCAATGGGTAAATGATGTCAAAAAATTATAAAAATTTTCAAAATGAAATTAGAGTTATCAAGATTTAATTTGATAGGTCATATAAGTCATTTGGAGGTGTACACAAAGAGAAATGAATTTTTTAAATTAGCCTAGTGAAACTGGCTATTTTCCGTTGCAGCATCCAAAGATTAAAATTATGGGAAGAATGAGATCTTGCTAAAGTTTATATTTTTACTTAAAACTAGACTCAATAAGGGTCATATAGCCTTTAGAACCATCCCAATTGGATATCTACACAATTAGATATGAATTTTCAAAATTTGATGAAAATTCTGCCAAGTTTAGCATTATGTGCGAAAATGGGATTTTTGGACCAACGGGAGCTTAACACTTGGCAAAGTGAATTGGTTAATTCATTTAACCATTCTTTCATCATCTTCTTCCTCATTCCTGCGAGCATAAATCAAGAATAGAGAGAAAAGAGAGTTGGACACAAATGGAGAAAGGAAGAGAGAGAAACTTCAGTCTACCGAAACACTGCCGAATAGGCGTTCTCTCTCAAAGTGTCATTCACAAACATTCTTCTACTCATCGCGAGCTTCATTTCTATGGTTTTGAATTCTCATTTGGAGATGGTTGGTTCCGTCTCACTGGCCGAAGTGTTGCCCAAATTCCAAATCGTTTACGGAAATATGTAGAGGTAAGCATAAGCTTCCTTTTGAACCGATTGGTTTGTTGTTTGGATGAGTATATGTGGACTATTCATTCTCCTAAAAAATGGTGTTTTCAATGGCAAAAAAATATCCAATGGATGTCTAAATAGCTAATCATTTGATTAGAAGTAAAAAGGAAATAATTAGGTAAGAGAAAACAACAAACAACAAACGGGAATCTTTGAATCTGCCCTATACTGTTTTATATAGAAAGAGTAGGAATTTGATAATTTTGATGCTTCCATTGGCTTTAGGAGGCCAAATTTTGTAGGTATGCAAGTGTTCATGATTTTTGGATGCTTGTATATGAATTTGGAGATTTATGAACTAAGTGTGTGCATGTTGTTGATTCTGCCCTGTCTGAGCAGTGACTTTGTGCAAGCTATTTCATAGAGTAAACCTTATCAAAAAACTCTGAAACTTTCCAATATTAAATTAGGGACATAGAGATTTAATTTGATAGGTATTTTATAATTTTTGGACAATTATGTTGGGAGATATGAATTGTTTAAGTTTGGCCCTTTTTTTTGAAAAAAATCTAGAATAGTGATGTTTGGCGAAATTCTAGGAATTTTGTGGTTGTGATGGAAAAAATTGAGTATTTTTATATGAAATTAAACTTAAATATATTTATATATAATTTGGAACCACTCAATTTAGAGTTTCCTCGAATTAATGGTGAATTTTTAAAGTTAGTCATGTACGACTGAAATTCTGAAACAGAGACTAGAAAAGGAGAATTCTATGTTAATGTGTGTATATATAGCTAATGACTATATTTTTCCTTGAAAGTAGACTTAAAGAGGGTTGAATAGAGCTTTGAATTATGGCTCTAATGATATGATTAGTTATCTAGGGCTATGAAGTGACTAAGAAGAGGCAATGGTTGGAAGATCAAGATACAAGAGGATGACACAAAGTCCAAGAGGTGGTGAACTTTTCTAACTTGTAGATCTTGATATATGTGCTTGTGTATTGATGTGTTGATTGCTTTGATGAATTGTATGAAACATATGTGAATAAGTAAAGCTCTGTCTCTATTTGTACTGTAGCCATGAGTATGTCATATAAAACATTGAACATGCATATACGTCATTATGTTGGTATGAATTTATATAAGTAAGCATGTCATGCACAAAGCATTTCTTGTATGCATTTATTAGTACTATTTGCTACTGAGATTCCTCGAATCTCATTCCTTCCAACCAACTATTTAGACAGGTGAAGAATGCCTAGAGATATGCAAAGAGGAATTACAAAGGAAGATTGAAGATTGAATTGCAAGGCACTGTGTTGTATTTGATTTAGACATTTTGATAGCTTTGTCTAGCTATACATTTTTATGTATGAAATAAATGAACAAAAGTGAGTCTTAAGCATAGTACACTCGTAAACTCTGATATAATAAAAAGAAAAGCCAATGAGACTTAGTAACGTAGTGAAACGTGCGAAAATAATTGAAAAAGTTTTTACCCTCTGAAAAACCCTCTTAACCCTATGTTCAACTCCTGAGTTGAAATTGGGAATTTGTGAACATTTTAGAAGATCGGGCAATCCGGGTTCGAATCCTGGTCTCACAAATGATTTCACTACTCATTTATACTCATTTGGGATTATTGGAGATAAGGTATCACATACAGGATCACACACAAGAATAGCCCAACATAAGTTATAATGTCCAGATTCATTGAATCTAAGATGTGTCTAAGATTCAATTAATATAATGTTTAATCTGGGGTGGATAGATTTTTTATATATATGATATTAAATTCGTAAAAGGAAATATAATAATATTATTATTGTTATTATGTAGTGTTAGTTTCAGATTTAATTTTATTTGATAAATTAAATAACTAACATTGATAGAGATATAATATCTCATATTTAATTTATAAAGATAAATTAAATCTAATTCCATTGGCTCTTTATTCGGATTAAATAAATAGGTTAAATTAAAATTGTTAGACATATTTAATTAAACCAAATTTATTTAATAACTCATCAAAACAATTAAGTGTTAATTGATTTCAAAATTAATTAAGATTAATTTTGAAGATCCTTATCAGTTATAAAAATGCAGGGCTAGAGAACCTTAAAATAATAAGAAATAGAGAGCCGCAAAAACCCTAGAGAAGCATTAGAGGCGCTAGCACGCTTTCCATATTGAAGTCATATTCATGTGGATACCGGTAGAGGGAGTTGATATAAGGTCCTAGAGATCGAAAAAGCAAAACGTAAAAAGGTACGATTCTTTCTAACTTGATTTAAACCGTTGATAGATCCGCAATTGGGATTGGTGAACTTTTACAATTTTAAATTTTCGTTGTGCTTGCCAATCCCAACAGTAGCATTAGAGCCAAGTCGATTGTGCGTTTAAATTGAGTTTATGTTCTTATACATGTGATATATATATAGGATATATATGTATGTTTATAAGAAACGTCTGAATATGTACCTAATATGGTTACTTCCCCTTTTTCGTATACTGTATGTTATGCCTGGTGATCTTCGTTTTCTTCTTCTGGATTCGAAATCTTGTCATCGCTTTAAGCCTAGTAATACGAAAAGGAATTTTTTTTGAAAGATTTGATCTTGAAATTGTTTTCCAATTTTTGTTTTCAAAGAAATTTGTTCTTCTGTGACTTTAGTTTTTAGATATTGCTATAAATATATGTAATCTAGTGAAATTGTTTTGATTATATGCGATATGTTTCATTTTTTATTACCACTGCTGGTTTCATGATTTCTGTTTTGGATTAGATATGAAACTGGAATTCGTGGTTTTGTTTCAAACCCTAAATTGGCTTAAAGATCGCCTGGAGCTCAAGGCCGGTAGAAAAAACAACCATGTCTCGTTCGGGTCTCTAATCAAGTTTTAGGGATCCGGAAGTGTGGGGAAGATGAATGAAACGATGTTGTTTTGACCTAGTCAAAACGCGCATTTCACTAGATTTTCAAACCAGAAGAGTTCTGGGCCGAAATTTTTTGAAGCTGGACTGAAATAAATATTTAAAAACTGGGCCAGAAATTGTTTTTTTTCTTCTAAAAGGAATATGCCCTTTTTGAAAAGCTCTAGGGCGCTGCCCCGTTACATCCAGAAGAAATTAAGATGTATCATAACTTAAAAGTCCATGTATTGGTGGCTAGAGATGAAAAGAGATGTGTCAAAATATGTAACATGTTGCCTCACTTATCAGAAGGTGAAAATTGAACATCAGCGACCATCAGGGCTTCTAACCGACTAGCGAGACCACTGTGGGTAACTGTTCGTAGCGCGATATAACCTAATCATGACATTTATTGTTTCTTTCATATTGTATGAACTGTAACATATTATGGTTTATTCTTCAAAATTGTTTTGGTATGGTGAACAACATGGCTCTAGTTTTTATAAGGGTTGTAATATTTAAACACGACCTGCGTGCCATGTCTTCCTCTAAAAAGTCTCGATGTACATTATCTTCTCATCTCACTCTCCTCGTATGTTCAAACGAGGTTTCTCTCAATGTATTTCTTTTACTTATTTAGAGAAGTCCTTTCATTGGCTTGGGAGGATTTTAGATTAAGTGAGCCATGTTGTGTTACAATTAAATTATGCTTTTAATTAGATCATTGCATGCATACTTTTGCATTTATATGTATTTATATGTATGAGATACAACCACGATTGCATTGATATAAACAAAACTAATTGATTAAGCCTTTCAAATCAAATCTTAAGTCATAATGCCGTCAATTAATGAACACTTGTCAAAACCTATATCGCTCAATTGTAGGAACCACCAAAGTGGATGCATTTGAGTTTTCTTGATGAGACAAGCGTGAGTAATGATGCTACTCACAAAATTCATTATTGTTTTGACTTAATTGAGATTAACAAAACGGTTTTAGATCTCAAGGAATTATATGGGATTAAACATGCCAGATTATATGATAATCAAATCCCATAAAGATCTAAGAGTTACATGTGATGTAATTGGTAAAGAGGTTACCTACCTAAATAACTTGAATTTAAGCTTTCTACTAAAGCTGACTTAAGTTTAAGTGAAATATGGATCTTAGTTCACTAATTATTATATTGAGGGTTGTTAATTTAGTGGGAGATTAATAACTAATTTTACATATTTTAATTGTAGAATCATGACGACTAGTAATATTGCTACACTATCATTGCGATCAGTCTTTGAGAATGACAAACTCAATGTAACAAACTTTCTTGACTAGTTTAGGAACTTGAGAATTGTTCTCAAGCAAGAAAGAGAGGCATATGTTTTAGATCAACTCATTCTTAAGGAGCCTGCAGCCAATGCTCCAAGAGCTCAAAAAGATGCTTACACGAAGCATAAGGACGACTCTGTGGATGTAGGTTGCCTAATGCTCGCCACCATGGTTTCAGAGCTCTAAAGAGATCTGAAACTTATGGAGGCTCATGAGATGATTATGCATATCAAAGAAATGTTCCAGCAATAGGAAAGGCAAGAAAAATATGAGATCACAAAGGCCTTATATTCTTCCAAGATGGCTAAAGGTGTATCAGTTAGTGCTCACGTCTTAAAGATGAAAAGCTACATTGATCACCTTGAGAGGCTTGGATTTCCCATGAGCCAGGAGTTAGCTACAGATTTGATCTTGAACTCACTCCCAAAAAGTTATGACACTACTATAGAAAATACATATTACTACCCTAAAAGACGTCCCTTTTTAAAAAAGGGAAGTAAAAATGGACAAAGTGACATTTTTGTAATTTCAAAAGACGATTTTGATCTTTAGGCGTCCCAAAAAATGATTGGGACGCCTAAACCTTCCCTTTAGGCGTCAAAAGCCCAATGTCTTGGCGCGGGGAAGTGAATTGGTACCCTTTAGGCGTTCCTATTAAAAATAGAGACACCTATAGTAGAATGTTTGAAGTTTAGACGTCCCTATTCTAAAATAAGGACGGCTAAAGATTTAATATACAACTAAAAATTAAATAGAATTTATTATTTTACTATTTATTATATTCTTATATTATTATTACTTATATTATTTTATAGATACATAATAAAAATACAATTGAATAATGAGTATATAGGTAAGAAAAAACCCAATGCATGTCAGCCTTTGATTGACATGCATTGGGCAAGACGCATGTCAGCCTATGTATGTCAGTCATAGGCTGACATGCTAAGGGAATAGGCGTCTCTAATAAAAATTAGGGATGCCTATACTTATTGCAAAGGAAAGAATAGGCGTCCCTAATATTTATTAAGGACACCTATAGTTATACTAAAGGGAATAGGTGTCCCTATATTAAATAGGGACGCCTATTCTTTATTTTTGAAATATATTAGGCATCCCGATTATTAATAGGGATGCATAATAACTGTCAAGTCTTCCCCTTTCATAAGTCCTCTGCTCTCTTCTTTCTTAGATGCCTTTGCTTCTTTTCTCTATCTCCATTCACTTAAAACTCTCTCTCGGCATCTTCATTTTCTCTCTTCTCTATCTCCATTCACTTAAAACTCAGCTCTCTTCTTTTTTTTCTCTATCTCTCATTCACTTAAAATTTATCTTGGCGCTCTTCTTCTTTCTCCATCTCCCATATGGCTCACGTTCTCAAGCCATCTAAATCTGTAACCGTTAGCGGCATCGAAAAATTCTGTGTGAGAACAAGGAAATAGATTCACCACTATCGTCCTCCTCTCATCACCGTAGGTTACTTCCTCTACATCCACATGTTAGCTTGTGTTAGTAAAGTACTTGGAATATTACAAGTTTCTTTTTTTTTTGCTTTCTCGATAGTCTTATGGTTTTTTTTTTGCTTTCAATTTTTCGATTGTCTTGATGAAGTATATTATTGCATATGCTTGGTAGCTTTTACAATATAAAAAATTTTCTTCAAATTTAAGTAGCTAGCAAAATGTACGCCTGAGAATATAAGCTTGCATATGCTTGGAGCTTTCATTCTAGTGGGTTTAAAGTTCCCACTTTAGGCATTCCTAATGGCCTTGGGGATGCCTAAAGTGGGCACTTTAGGCGTCCCTAATATCCTTGTAGATGCCTAAAGTGCCACCCTTAGGCATCCCTAAATTAGGGACACCTAAAGTCTTTGTTTACTACATCCCTTAAATAGGCGTCCCACCAAACAAGGACGTTAAAAGGCCTAACATAAGGATGTTAAAACCCCTTTTTGTAGTAGTATGACCATTTTCTTATGAACTACAACATGAACAATATGGAGAAATCAATTTCTGAACTACATGGGATGCTCAAAACTACTGAGCAGTGCATTAAGAAAAGGCCCAGCACTGTTTTGATGGTTCATAAAGGAAAGGGTACGAAAAGGAAGGGTAAAGGCTCACTTGGTAAGACCAAAGAGTCAAACAGGCCCAAAACTAAGCCTGCAGCCAAGAAGGCAAAGCCTTCAAAAGATGGAGTATGCTTCTTCTGCAATGAACCCGGTCATTGGAAGAAGAATTGCAAACTCTACCTCGAAGATCTGAAAAGAACAAGAAGGACAGCGGGGCTGTCTCTTCAGGTATTTATGTTATAGACATTCATTTTTCTACTTCCTCTATATGGGTATTGGATACTGCATGTAGTTCTTACATTTGTACAAATATGCAGGGTCTCAAGGATAGTAGAAAGCTAAAGAAGGGCAAAGTGGACCTACAAGTTGGAAACAGAGCAAGAGTTGCTACTTTAGCTGTAGGCACTTATGAATTAGTTCTGGTCTTTTATTAGTTTTGAACAATTGTTATTATGTTCCTGCTTTAAGTAGTAACGTTGTTTCTCTTTCTTATTTAGATAAGGAAGGTTATACTTCCATTACTGGGAATAGTAAATGTAATCTTTATCGTAATGACATTTTTTATGCTAATGGTGATTTACATGTTGGTCATTATATTTTAAATTTAGAACATCCTAATATTGAAAATATCTATAACGTAACTACCAAAATGATCAAGTCAAACGATTTGAATCCAACCTACCTATGGCATTGTCGTCTAAGCCATATAAATGAGAATCACATTTCTAAACTCCATCAAGATGGATTTCTTAATTCATTTGATTTTGAATCATATGATACATATGAATCTTGCTTATTATGAAAGATGACAAATGCACCTTTTACTAGGCATAGTGAGAGGGCCACTGATTTATTGAGTCTCATACATATCAATGTATGTGGACCACTAAATATAGCTACCAGAGGTGGTTATATGTACTTCATTACATTTATATATGACTTTAGTAGATATGGCTATATCTATCTAATGAAACATAAATCTGAATCTTTTGAAATGTTTAAAATATTCCAAAATGAAGTACAAAACCAACTTGGAAAAACAATTAAAGCACTTCAATCTAATTGAGGTGGTGAATATTTGAGCCAAGAGTTCATTGACCATCTTAGGAGCTGTAGGATAATCTCACTATTGACTCCTCTAGGAACACCACAATGGAATAACGTTTCTGAGTGGAGGAATCAAACACTATTAGATATGGTTTGATTTATGATGAGTTAAACAGATCTTTCACCGTCTTTTTGAGGTCATGCCCTAGAGACAGCTGGATTTACACTAAATTGTATTACATCTAAGGCAGTTGAAAAGACACCATATGAGATATGGATTAGGAAGAAACCTAAATTTTCTTTTCTCAAAATTTGGAGATGTAAGGTTTATGTTAAACAACAAGCCTCTAATAAATTTGCTTACAAATCATCAAAGTGCCTTTTTGTGGGCTATCCTAAGGACACGAAGGAATACTATGTCTACAATCCTACCAATAACAAAGTGTTTGTTATCTGGAACGATATCTTTTTAGAAATAGAGTTTATCTCTAAAAGAACCAGTGGGAGCAAGGCACATTTTGAAGAAGTTTGAGAGTCACAAGATAGCACAGAACTACAGATGGAAAATGGAGAAGACTCACAACAAGTTGTTGAGCCTCCTCAAGTAACATAAGGCCTATGAAGGTCTGATAGAACACGGTAACAGCCTCAAAGATATGGATTTTTTATTACGGGAAGTCGTGATGTGTTAGTCATTGAGCAGAATGAGCCAACCACCTACCGAGAAGCCATAGTGGGACCAAACTTTGAGAAATGACTAAATGCCATAAAGTTTGAAATGCAATCCATGTATGCCAATTAGGTATAAACTTTAGTCGATCCTCCTGAAGGTGTAAAAACCATCGGGTGCAAGTGGGTTTTCAAGGAGAAAACCGACATGGATGGAAAAGTATATATCTTTAAGACACGACTAGTTGTAAAAGGATTTACTCAAACTCATGGTGTAGATCATGATGAAACCTTTTCCCCAGTTACAATGGCCAAATCAATCAGAATCGTTCTTGCCATTGCAGCATATTATGACTATGAAATATAGCATATGGATGTCAAACTTGAAGGTTTTGTGCATCTAAAGGACTCTGGTAAGGTATGCAAGCTTCAAAGATCCATTTATGGATTAAAGCAAGCATCTCAAAGCTAGAATCATCGTTTTGATGAAGTAGTTAAAGAGTTTGGATTCATTCAAAATATTGATGAACCTTGTGTTTACAAGAAGGTTAGTGGGAGTACAGTTGTATTTTTAGTGCTTTATGTAGATGACATTCTACTTATTGGAAATGACATTCCTACCTTACAGAATGTCAAGTCTTAGTTAGGAAAGTCTTTCTTTATGAAAGACTTAGGCAAAGCCACTTACATCCTAGGGCTTAAGATCTATAAATATAGATCCAAGAGGCTAATAAGACTAAGTCAGAGCACATACATAGACAAGATATTGTATAAGTTCAATATGTAGGATTCAAAAAGGAGTTACATGCCCATGTCTCATAACATCTATCTTCATAAGGATCTGTGTCCTAGTACACCTGATCAGCGAGATTGCATGAGCAAGGTTCCATATGCCTCAGCTATTGGATCCATCATGTATACCATGTTATGTTCTCGACCAGATGTCTCATTTGCCTTAAGTATGACCAGCAGATATCAACAACATCCCAGTGAGGGTCATTGGACTGTTGTCAAGAATATCCTAAAGTACCTAAGAAGGACTAAGGACTTATTCTTGGTATATAGTGGATTGGATTATAAACTCTGTGTAACTGGTTACACATATACAAGTTTCCAAACTGACCAAGATGATCTTAGATCACAATCTGGATATATATTCCTTTTAAATGGTGGTGTGGTAAGCTGGAAGAGCTCTAAGTAGAGCATTGTAGTAGATTCTACAATAGAAGCTGAGTATATAGCAGCATCGGATGTAGCTAAGGAAGCCGTTTGGATCAGAAAGTTCATTGTTGAACTAGGGGTGGTGCCTATAATCTCAAATCTAATAGATTTGTTCTGTGACAACAGTGAGGCTATTGCACAGACCAATGAGCCTAGGTCACATCAAATGACCAAACATATACTCAGGTGATTTCATCTCATTAGAGAAATCAATGATAGAGGTGATATAAAAATATGTAAAGTAGTAGGAAAAGACAATGTTGCTGATCCTCTTACCAAGCCGCTTGTATAAGTAAAGCATGAGCGTTATGTTAGGATAATAGGAATTAGGCAAATTAATGATTGTACCCAGTGCAAGTGAGAGATGTTGGAAATTTTTCCCTATGGGCTAATCATTGTACTTTGAACATTATTATTTAATGAATTTCTCCATTTTATTATCATATTATTAGCATATTCACTGTGATAACTGTAATACCCCACTTTTTCCACCAATATTCCTTGTATATATTTGTGATATTTAGTGGAAAAAAATGGTGAATTGTGGTGTACATAAAAGGGTGAAAGCACCCCAATCGGTAGTTACATATAATTGGCTAAGTTAAGACACAAATGTGTAACTTTTATCTACTTGAATGCCTAATATTGTAACTTAAATTAGAGCATAAAATGACACAAAATATTTTCCCAATTATATTGCATCAATTTCGACCAAAATAAGAAGAAAGGAAGGAAGACATGATTTAATACAAAAATCATAAAATGTAAGAGAAAAATTGTAATTTTCCAATTATGCAAGAGGCAATTAATATTTTCTATATTTCTTGACATTTTCGGTCAAGCAAGGGGAAATATTGAAGAAAAGAAATGATTGGCTTAAATGAATTAAAAGGAAGAATAAATTTTAGCCAAGTAAAATTGTTGTTGAAAAGTCAAAAAAGCAATTGCCATTTGAAGATGATTTACGATAACAAATAGCATGGAAAGAGAAAACACATACTTGAACATAAATGAGCATTTGAAAAGTCAACAAATGCAACTAAAGTAAGGAGGAGAACCAATTAAATGCAAGCATACATTCAAGCAAAAGTAAGAAGTCATTCTTCTTCTTTTTCTCTTGGATATTACGGTGACGTAGGGAAATAAAGGGAATATATACATATAATGGCTTGGTCATACTAAAGCAAGAAGAGGAATGTCAAAGCAAAAAGCAAGATGACATAAGTAATAGCTATGTCAAGAAGCATTAAAGCCTTTCCTTTTCTCTTAGCATGGACGATCAACAATTGGAAGAGAAAGAGAAATATCTATATACTCTCTCTTCCCTCTTTAATTTCGGTGGACCAAGGAAAAAGTAAAGAAATGAGATTAATTAGGAAATATTATACAAAAAGCAATATTTTGGACCAATTGGAGGTAAGCAAATGTAAAGCAAGAGTAAGAGCGAACAATTGAATTAATCATCATCCCTCCTCTTTCCATCTTCATTCTTGGCAAAAAACAAAACCAAAGAGAGAGGAAGAGCTCAAGAACTTTTCAAGAACACTAAGCTTCATCTAGGGTTTCATAGATCAAAGGTAAAAAGCTTGTAATCTTGAAGTTTATGCTCCCTAATCACTCTATAACCTCTCATAACCTCTTCTACTCCATTAAATCCATGATTTTCAAGACAAATCAAGAGCTTAGAGAGAGAATATATTTTCAGTTAGAAGAGAGAAGGAGCAAGAATCAAGAGGTAATTTCCAAAACTTGATTCCCTTGGCTTGTTTAATATTGTTGGTGTTGTTGTTGGTGGGTATTGCCTTGTTTTCTCTTGATTTTTAAAAATGGACTGAAGCAAAACCTAAGGGAAATGTTGTCTAAATTTCCTCTAAATATGTCTATTTAGTTTTTAAATGGTTAATCATGTGATTAGAAGTGGTAAGGAGGTGATTAAGCAAGAGAAAACAAGAAAACAACATGATCCTCCTAAAAACCCTAACTTTCTGTTTTGAGCATCACGTGATGAAGGAGTGGGAATGTTGTGATTCTAATGATTTCATTGGATTTATAAGGCAAAATTTTGTAGGTATGAAAGTGTTCATAATTTTTAGATATTTGTATACCAATTTGGAAATTTATGAAGTGTGTATGTAGATGCTGTTTGATATGCTCCTATGTGGAAGTGATATTATGAGAGGTTTTTCATAGTCCAAATCTTGTCCAAAAATTACGAAAATTTTCATAATTAAATTAGAGATATAGAGATTTAATTTGATAGGTATTTTGTAATTTTTGGACAAGTATATTGGGAGATATGTATTTTCAAAGATTGTGCCCTGTTTCTGGAATGTAATATAGAACAGTGTATTTGGAGAATTTTTGGGAATGGCATGAATCCAGTGGGAAAACCTAAGTATTTTTACTTAAATTTACATTTAAATAGCTTCATTTATGCTTTAGAATCAGTCAAATTATATTTTTGTAGAATTAATTATGAATTTCCAAAGTTAACTAAAAAATATTCCAGTTCTGGAAAACAGTGAAACTGCACTGTGCAGAAACTATTATAACTGCTTTAGATAACCAACATAATTTGAATTAAAGGTAGTAATAGTGCAAGTAATAACCAGTTACTTGTAACTCTAATTTTGATAGGAACTGAAACTTTCCCAAGCTCAAAGAAACAGTTGGATATTACTCAAGAGAAGCAGCCAGGTAGTAACTTGTCTTTCATATATGTATAAGATACACTGTGTATTCATCATGAATTGTCTGGCATATTCTAGTTATGTGGGGTGGTCTCCTGGGGCCTTTTTACGTGGGTAAACTCCTGGGCTAATAACGTTCTTTGATGCATAAGTGGATGCCTGGGGCCTTTCTACGCGGGTATCCCTTAGGGCCTTGTGATATACCTAACGCTATGATGATATGTGAACTGTATGTGCACTAAATATTGTTGTGACGATTCTATCTATGATGACTGTGTGACATGTTTTGTGATGTTATATATATATGACTGGCTATTTGTTACTACTGAGATTCTTTCAAATCTCACTCTTTTTCAAAACTAATTTATAGTATAGGGAGACAGCTCGAGGGGCAAGAAGATAAATGCAGACAACTAGAGGCTAGATCGAGAGAGACTTAAATTTCTGTTGATTTTCTGTTTTTGATATTTTGGAATATTTTAACTCTGTAAATGATGTACATAACTATGTAACCCCGACAACAGTATGGTAGTGGAACTGGTAATGCCGGTAGGCTAGTAAAAGTATAGTTCTTACACTAAAAGGACAGTTTAGCTAAATTACGCTTCCAAACTCTAACGAAACATAACTAAGGTATGGAACGTGAGAACTAAGCAGAGAATCGCTCACAAACTCTTATAAAATGAAAAAAAGAGCCAGAGAGACTTAGTGAGATAGTGAATGCTTGTGAAATTGTTTAGGAAAAATTTTATTACTCTAAAAAAATCATTTCCAATCCCAGGTTCAAATCCTAATGTAGGATTAGAATTTGAGAATGTTTTCTAAAGTTGGTTACTCCGGGATTGGCTCCTGGTTTCACAAATGATTGCAATACTCTTTTGTACTCATTTAAGGCTGTTGGATATAAGGTGTCACAATAATTGTATCCTTGGATAAATAATGGTTGTCCTAAATGTCCCTGGTTGGTCATCTATGCAGAAGTAAAGATGAAATAAGACTAGTATGACTTTGACAAGGTACGAAGATACGATTTAAAGTCTTAGGCACTTATAAGAGTATAAGATACTGGACTGACCTGCTATGAGAAAGCTGCATGGATTAAGTCATAAGCTTATCTCATGTATAACCATGTCACTATACCCTTTGACCTGAGATCATCATGGAATTAGTCAAAAGTCACATTTGATCAGGTGATGATAAAAGCTACAATCGAGCTTAGTGGTTCTCATGCAGATGAATGTGAATGGTAAAGATGGAATTTGTCTCTCATATTAGTAGAGAGATATTACTAGGCCCCTCGATGAGCGAGTCTAAGAAATATGTAGTCATACTACGATGGAAAGGAGCTTCCATTTCTATTGTCAGACTACTTAGAAATCAGGAAAGTAATAGTCAGGAACAAGAGAATGACACTATCCATGCCTCATCATTGGCTGAAATGTCGTGTGACAAAAGGGACGTGACATAGTTGTATGACAGGTTGAATCTTGTTAACGATCTTCATATGAATTGGGTAATCGCAATATCTTGCTAGAGGCCACTTACAACTTGTAGGTCAGTACAATTATTGACCTACTGCCAACTTCGTATGGGCCTATAGAGTCGCACGCAAAAATAACCCAACATGAGTTATAATGTCCAGATTCATTGAATCTAAAAATTCTTAAAGATAAATTAAATTAAAATATATATGATATATATATATATATATATGATATAAAATTCGTAAAAAGAAATATAATATTAATAATAATATAATAATAATAATAATATTATTATTATTATTATTATTATGTAGTGTTGGTTTCATATTTAATTTTATTTGATAAATTAAATAACTAACATTGTAGAGATATAATATCTCAGATTTAATTTATAAAGATAAATTAAATCTAATTCCATTGTTTCTTTATTAGGATTAAATAAATAGGTTAAATTAAAACTATTGGACATATTTAATTAAACCGAATTTATTTAATTAACTCGTCAAAACAATTAAGTGTTAATTGATTTTAAAATGAATTAATATTAATTTTGAAGATCCTTATCATTTATAAAAATGTAGGGCTAGAGAACCTTAAAATAATAAGAAATAGAGAGCCGCAAAAACCCTAGAGATGCATTGGAGGCGCTAGCACGCTGTTCGTATTGGAGTCATATTCGTGTGAATACCGATAGAGGGAGATGATATGGGGTGTTGACTCCTAGAGATCGAAAAAGCAAAACACAAAAATGTATGATTCTTTCTAACTCAATTTAAACGTCGTTGAAGGATCCGTAATTAGGATTGGTGAAATTTTGCAATTTTAAATTTTCGGTGTGCCTGCCAATCCTAACAGAACTAATGGGATAGTCCCTCATTGAACCGATGAGACAATAGAAAGCCAACTATCATGCACAATAGAGATTATACCATGTGGTAAAACAAACTACTCCATGTCATCCTAATCTAATCATCACAATAATTATCAGCAAATAGCCAACGGGAATTTCTCAAAATTTTCGCATTCATATAATGCTATTCAAATCATCTTCACATACATGCCATAATATCCCAACTTCCAACTCACACACACACATCACAATTCAAATCATAAGATTCCACGAGGCAATTTCTATCAAAATACTCATCAACATCATGAAAATTTTCTCCATCTTAATAAACATTTCAAAGTATTTATTGAAATATCTTATCAATATCAATATACTATTTTCATTCTCATAAACAATTCCACAAATACTCACAAACAACATGCCAACATATATAACAGATGGAAAGTAGTTACTTCTCGCTAAAGCTAAGTTTACTGCAAGAATCCAAGTTCTAAGCTCAACCACAATTTACAAATCAATCTATAACAATCAGTTGGAATCACAACTAATTCAAAATAACAAGTGGTTAACAAAAACAATTTAGAGGCTTAAAATCTCTCTAGAGGTCCCAACTATCATCTATGGCATTTCCAAGTCAACCCCATTATCAAACTTTATTTCCATTAATCACATTATTAGTATGAACTCAAAGTCTATCTCACAAATTGAACCCTGTTTCAAATCTTTATTCAACCTTCAAATTGTTCACTTAAGCACAAATTCCCAAAATTCTCAATTTTCTACCACAACTCAATTTTTCTATTCTCTATTTCAATCATATATTTATCATCTAGCAACTGTATTTCACTCAATTATTGATAATATTAGTTCCCTCCATTCATCTTTAAATCCCCAAAAATTTATTCACTTAAATCCTTAAGAAAAATCACATAATCAACTATTTCTCAAAATCATTATTTCAATTTTGTTTCTTCCTTTCATTAATTCTTTCTTACATATTAGAATCATTAGACTATAAATATCCCCTCAATTTCTTCAAAAATACCCAAATTCCAACGCTCAAAAATTTCGTCCCAAAATTTCCTAAATTCACATTTCATCACGAACCTCAAATTTAAGTCATTCAATCATCAATATCAACATCCTAAACTAATTAAATCTCTTTTATAATTTCTATGAGCATAACACAATTATTAAGCAACTCTTTAAACCTCCACATAATCAAAATCATATTAAAACCAAATTAAAATATCAAATCTTAACTTATAATTTCATATAGCTCAAATCTAACAAACTAAACCAATTAAAATTTTAATAATACCTCCAATAACTCAAATAAATTATTTAACCAAAATTCAATCAGCAAGAACACCCTAAAAATAATTTATAATATGTTTTTAAAGAGAAATTCATTATAAAATTATAAGACAACCAAATAATAAATCCAAACCGATTGAAATTAATTATAAATTATTTTCTACATATCTATAATCATTTATTATCAAAACTTAAAACTCTCCTAAAATCCTAACCCCAAAATTTTCACCATTCAGCATAATATTACCATCAATAGAAAGAGAAAATTAAATGGAATAACTTTCATGAAGAAAATTTATTAAAAAGAAGTGAGTTTAGTTACTAAATGATCCAAAATGAAGAACCTAGAATGAAGAAGAAGAATGGCGTCAAGCAATATTCTCTAAGAAATAAAAAACTGGATCGGATCAGACGGTCAACCAAAATATCGATGAACCGGATGCATGTCCGGTCTGATTTGAGGTATGGACCAGGAGGATCATCAAACCGATGAAATCCGAGTTGACTTGGGCAACTCGGTATCAACTCAAGCAACCCACACGGGTGGGCTAGGTTGCCTGAGTCAATATTTTTTGTGAAAATTATCTGGAAGCAGCATTGTTTTGGGACAGTTTTAAAGAAATTGTTTTTTTTAACAAAAAACCATAGATTATGAGATTAATGATCGATATAGATCTAAGAAAAATTGAAAGGGAAGAAAATACAAGCCACCAGCAAAATGACTGAGAAAGGTGGAGAAGAAGAATGTTGTGATAGAGGATAGAGAATAAACAAAAGACCTCGGGCTTCAAGAAAGTTGAGTTGGAAGAGAGAGGATGAGCTCAAGGGACCTAGCGACGGCAACGACGATGTGATTATCGGAGTTTTTGGATCCCTAAACCTTATATCATACTTCCATCAAGAACGCCAAAACACCAGCAAGATGCTTAGTTTGGACTTTGGAGATTTTCAAAAATATGAAACTCGGTTTATCAAATGTTATTTCTTTCTCGGAAAAAGAGTAAAGAGATGAAGGAGTGATAGTTGGAAAGAGGGAAAAGCATTATCCCCCTAATGCATGTGATTTGATTGTTGAAAGAAAATAGATAATGTCAGATGGGAGAGAGAAGAAAAAGAAAAAGAGAGGAGGAAAAAAAAGAGAAAGGGAGAATATTAGGCAGTCACCACGAGGAAAAAATATAAAGGAGAAAAAAAAGAAAAGGAAGCAAAATAAAAATCAGAAGGAATTTTGTATGCATCAATAATATGTAAAAGAAGGACATATATTGAAAAATATTGTTTTTTTTATTTTTTTATAATTAAAATATGAATATTTTTATCCATTTTAAATAAATTATATTATTTTAAAAAATACCGATATGACCTCAAGTTAACCCCAATCTAACCATTAAATCTAAACCATTATCTTAATCATAGAGCTTGTTTGTTATCACTTTTCTGAATCGGGCTTATTATATAAACCTGATTCACGTAAATCGAGATAAATTTCCTCCACATATTTATCTCATAGCCCGTGAAAACACTTCGTAGATCGTAAAAACACCTCGTAGACCGTAAAAGTTACTTCGTATTCTGTGAATTACAATTCATAAGCACTTATGAAATTTTCATAAGCTATTCCAAACAAGCTCATACTGTTTCGTTTAGATTAGCTTATGAAAGCTTCATAAGTGCTTATAAATCGTGATTCACAGAATACGAAATAGCTTTTACGATTTACGAGGTAGCTTTTACGGTCTACGAGGTACTTTAACGGTCTACGAGGTAAATATGTGGAGGAGATTTATCTCGATTTACGTAAATCGAGCTTATATAATAAATCCGATTCAATTAAGCTTGGCCAAACAAGCTAGTACCCACGGTGGGTAGAGAAAAATGATGTAGGAAGTATATTTAATACTCCCACCTTTAGCCCCTTCACTTATATTTTTAAAATTTTTATTATATATAACTAATTCTTTTTTTTCTTCTTAAAATCATATTTTAATCAAACCCCTTGTTTTTTTATTTCAATAATTACTTGTTAAATTTATTTTTCATAAATAATTATTTTTTAATAATAATTATATTTTATAAATAAAAATAAGAAATAGTATCTTTATAAACTGACTGATGAGAAACATGTAAGTAGTATCTTAAAAAATTAATGAAATAAATGCAGGAACTTCTTCTATACAGCTTTATAAAAAAATTGAAAATATTTACTTTATCAATGTGAAATATGAATCACTTTCATCAGTTAGAATGTTAGATATAAAAAGGCCAACTAGTGGCTCTTGCCTGGGGTGATGATGGCCCTATACCACCCACCATGATGGTGGGTAATTCTCCACTTCATTGTTGCTTTCTTCTTTTGCAGACACTGGAAGTTTGAGATCAAGAAAGTCTCTAATTTTCTAAATGGGTTTCTCTAGTACTAGTGACCCTTCAGCTGCACAGATGGAAAAATATTGTCTTTGTTCTTCTTGGGTCTATTGTAATTATTTCTTCCTCGTTCTCAAAGTCAATAGAAACAATCTCTAATTGTTTTGACCAACCCATTAATAGTGCTAGGAAAATGAGCAATCCATTTAGGCCTGACTCGTTTAAAAAGTCCATATTTTGAAGCTCGGTCCTTTTACTCATAGGCTCGAGCCGGCCTGATGGGCTTCAAGCCCATTCAACAAAAAAAAATCATTTTCTTAAAGAAATTAAATTAAAACAATAAAATTTTTAATTTAAAACAAATATTTTTAAAGTATTAAATGCTTTATCTTTTTTGATAAATAGAATAAGTGACTATCTACCTTAAAACAATTTTTTTCATAAGATAGAGACTCTACTTTTTCATTTTTCAATGTGTGTTATTAGTTTCTCTTTTTAATATAGTTTGCATAATATTCGAACATTTTCAAATACAATTGAAAAATTGTTCCTTTTATTTATCTTAGATCAATAAAAAAAATGATTCCTTAAATATTTCATAAAGAAAAATTTCTTTGGGAAATATTAAGAACCAAATAAAATATTTTTAAAAATTGAGTAACATTTTTTGAAAAAAAAAATCAATAAGACTTTTAACTAATTATAATGTCATCAATAAGCTTCTCTTAGCTTTTTAATAAGAATATAATTAATTTTTCCTTTAAAACATTCAAATAGCAATACTATATGATTTGAAAAATATTTTTAATTTTAAAAAATTATTTTTTCCAAAGCAAAATTTAACTTGTAGTCATTTAATTAAAATTTAAAAAAAAAATTGGCGAGCTTAAACTAGAAGCATATGACCTTACAAGATTGTCCCTTTTAGACCCAACTCCTTCTCGAGATTCTAAATCATAAGCATGTTCCTTACCAGGATCAAGCCTAAATTAACTGGTATGATGGGCTCAACTAAATTTCCCGCTCTAGCTATTAATGAAAATTGTTGCTTTGATCACTTCGAACCCATTCAACGTAGACCTAATTGATGAACTCTCCGGTTTCTTCCCTTTTGAGTTCAAATTTGTTGAATCAAAGTTGCTGCCAATAGTCAATTTTGCTTTAGCCGTTTCAATTTTTCTCGTTAAATTACCTCGGACCACAAAAACATAGTTTAGGTTAGGAGGAGGATGTGAGGCAGTGAGTGATTGAGGAAGAACCATGACAGAGATGGTTTTTTAACCAAGGCTTAAGAGTCAAAAGAGGAAAAGGGGACCGAGAGAGATTAGCTCGATGACATGGTGCATTACTAGCTTTCAGATCCATTGGACACATAGGATTTAGAGCTTCTGAGAGATGAGGAGAAAAAAGACGCAAAGAGAATCCAGGTCCCAACCTTAGTCGACTATTGAATGTGCATCACAAGTCGCAAAACATTAAATTTGTGATTGGGCATGTACTGAAATATTTTAGGGTTATTTAATCATCTATTATGTTTTTTCTAACTTTACTTCTTGTTGATGGTATTTATTGCATTAATTGTATATTTATTAATTGGTTAAATTATACAAAACATCCCTAAATTTTGGATTAGTTGCATATAACCCCATTGACATTTCAAAATTCAAATTTAACCCTCTGCTCTTTCATCTTTTAACTATTAATCCCTTATCGTTAAGTGATCATTATGTTTTTAACGAAAAATGTCACATCAGATTATGAAATAACACGTGTCATCCTATGTGGTATTCTGTGTAAATTACTAATTTCATAAAACCTCCATGAACTTTGAATAGTTGCAGAAAACCCTTGAACTTTGATCAATTATAAATAACCATTTGACATTTCAAAATTTAAATTTAATTCTCTTAAAATTTTAATTTATAATATTAAACCACATGCCATTATTTTTTTATAATTTTAATAAATTTCTTAAAATTTTTACTATCATTTGTCAATTAAAATAGTTCTTTATATGACAAAAAATAGAAGAATAATATTTAGAAAAATATAAAATAAACGTTGAACTCTAATTAAAAAAATGCATTAAAATAAACATTGAACCTCAATCATCCCAAGAATATATTTAACACAAATGATACAATTTTATACTATCAATACTCAATTAACCCAAAAAAATAAGTAAATGTTATACAAATTATGACATTTTTATTTTTTATATTTTTTAAATATTATTCTTCTAGTTTTTTCCATACAAGAAAACTATTTTAATTGACAAATGATAATAAAAAAATCTAATAAATTTATTAAAGTGATTAAAGTAACAACATAAGATTTATTTATTATAAATCAAAATTTTAAGAGAGTTAAATTTAAATTTTGAAATGTTAAGAAAGTTATTTGTAATTGATTAAAGTTATCTGCAATTGTTCAATGTTCACAGGGATTTTATGAAATTAGTAATTTATTATAAATCAAAATTTTAAGTGAGTTAAATTTAAATTTTGAAATGTCAAGGGGATTATTTGTAAATGATTAAAGTTATTTGCAATTGTTCAATGTTCACGGGGATTTTATGAAATTAGTAATTTACATAGGATGCTACGTAAGATGACAACTATTATCTCATAATCTGACACGATAATTTCCCTTAAAAAGATAACGGTCACTTAAAGGCAGGGGGTTAATAATTAAAAATTGAAAGGTCAATGAGATTAAATTTAAACTTTAAAATGTCAGAGAAATATATGCAACTAACTCAAAGTTCAAGGGATTTTGTATAATTTAGCCTTATTAATTTTAACTAATTTTAAAAAAAAATTTGATAACACAAGTCGGCTATTTAAAGCTTATAATAATAGCCCGAGAGAGTACCTATGAGCACATTCATATTCATTCAAACCCTAAAGGCCACATATTTTATTTGGAGTATATCAACTAATAAAGAATTTAATAGACAAGCAAGTTATTGATGCGTTTTAAGTAATAATAATGTGTGCATTGTTTAATTGCCAAGCATGAAATTGTACTTTGTAATTTCAAGGAATAATGAAAATTTTGGTCCTTCAGATTTGCATCACACAAGTGCAAAAAGCCTTTTCACTGCACTGATTTTGTAATCGATCTTTCTATCACTATTTGCATTCAACCAATGCAGGAATGGTTAAGAATTTTTCATGTTTTCTACACTGGTCAATGATATCTGGTGTAAAAAGTTCAAGTATTTTAAACACTTCTTTCGATCTTTAATATAAGATATATTTGAAGAGTTAATCTTAATCTAAATATAATACCTATTTTTCATATATGTCAATATTTTCCTAATTTATCCTCTATTGATGCTCCCTAAAAAATAATCGAAAAGAAGAAATGAAGGAATTAAGGAAGATGACTGAAGTGTTTTAGAAAATACATGTCATTAACTAATTTAATTAAAATGTCATATTAACTAATATAACTAACTTCCTTAATCAAATCAAATCAAATAATTATGTTTATATTAAGGCCTAGAGGGAGTACTTATTTATGTTCTTCCCTAATCCCGTTTAAATAATAAGTTTTAAAGTCATAAAAAAGCTGCCAAAAAAAAAAACTCGTTAGTTTTTAACCATTAAATAATTGCAAAATTAACGTGTGGAAGAAAATACGGCAACTAATCAACTATACATTTCTCATAGGATACAACTAATGCTCTTCCGCTTAGGAAAACTAAGAAACAACATATCATTTGCAAATTCAGGAGCATTGAGAGTTTTGTAATGATTCATCAGAATCTAGAGAACATCTGTTATTGAAGTGTGAATTTGCCAGAGTTCTTTGGTCTAGATCTCAACTAGGTTTGAGATAGAGAGAGGAAGAGAGAGAATGTGTGTGTGGGTTTTTAAACATGAAATTGAAGTGATATACATCACACCAATGGAACATGTATATAAAAGAACTTTTAAATGAAGAAAGAATCAATCATTTGGACTTGCAAGAGTTTCAAACATGTTTTAACTTTTAACAGCCACAGTTAGAGTGTATAGATTTAAATTATATGGTCGCCATTACTTTTGGTAAAAATATGAATCAACAAGATTAAACTTGGACCATTTAGACATCTGCTACTCCCAAGTCCCTTCATTATTAAATATAAGGCACACGTCTATTGATGCATGCAGACCAATAAGCACAATTAAAAGTAGTTAGTATTTATAAAAATTGTATCCCTGTTTTGCCCACCATTAAAATGCAGCTGGAGTATTATCTGTTGCTCTAGTTCAACAGTTTAAATTATGGTTAGTCATTTGTGTTTCAATTGAATTTTGTTTGATTTAAATATCTTGTAGTTGTCTTCTTCTTGTTTTCTAAGACTCGTATGTAAATAAATAAAACAATCAAACTCTGAGAATGAAAAGAAAATTCAAAGACCAAATTGCAAATATTCATTATACTCTCTATGATTGCCGATTGGGGCCAGACTTCTAATGAAATACTTTACCATTAGCAAAGCAAAGAGAGATAGAAAATATCATAAACCCACTAAGCTCTGTTTCATACAGTGTGTCAAATAAACCATTTGAAGACTTGAAGTCAATATAAAATACCAAAAAATGTAGAGAATCATATTGTTTACTGTCACTCATTACAAGTTCCTTCTATTCTAACTATACAAAATCCAAATCATGAAAAGTCACAGGTCCAGAGTTTTATTTAGTTTCTTACAATGAGAACATCACCAAGTTCTGATTTCCAGACAAGTTTGAAACAGCTAGTTCAAAACGGTCACAGTTTCTCCATCATTCTTTAGATAAGCAATTCTTCTGCCACAAGCTACCAAATTCATAAGTAAACTATCATAGTTAAACAGCCATAACAAAATCACCCTCAGCTAAACGGGAAAAAGAATCCAGTGACATGATCTGTGATTCATTCAATTCCACATTTGCAGTAAGTCGTCTTACCTAATGAAGCACTTGAACTGTTCAAAATGCAGAAAACGCACCCATGACATGTACAAATCAATTTAAATCAAACTAACATACAAACTAGATAATAGGTAATATTATACATGTAACCAATATTGCAATTGCAAAGAATTTAAAGAATATGTTGCACTAATCATGCCTTGTGGTAAAGCGATTAGTTTAGATTTTATTACATATGTATTGATATAAGAGCATCTTGATTGATGATTTACAATGTCGTCGTATGGGTCACATGCATATCTCTAGCAATTCAAGTTCTCCCTCAAGGAGCCACTCCCAGAAATAAACACAATAGGTAACTGCTTTTTGTATGATTACCAATTACCAATAATCCATTGATATCATATCAAATTCAAGTAACCAAAAAGAGTTTTAACTCTTTCAACGTGGTTTTTTTAATTGCTTCAGGATATCCAATCACTTTCACCTAACAAAACCACCATTGTTGAATCAACGTGTATTTTAATTAGCTTGAACAATTATTTCCTCGTCTGTGTTGAGTCAAAACCTCTTAGATGCTAAGCTTACAAAAGCAGTGTTGAATCATTTATGTTGCCAAACCCCGTAGGTTTGGTTTGTCTTATCTAATAATGTTCACTGTTAACTATTGTTTAGTCCACAACTGGATGTAATTAAACCCCCTTTAACATTCAATCAAAAGTACATTCTAGTTCAAATTGGAGATAATGGGAAACTACATTGCAATTAAGCATACAAGGTCATACAAAAAAAGGAAAGGAAAAAAAAAAAAACCAAGTAAACTGCATATCCCATTTTCAAGCAATCAATTACTTGAGCTCAGAATGCCCCATCAAAACCGTTCATAGGTTATGTCTGAGATTAAGACAAAGGATAAAGCACAAGAACAATTAGACACAATAAGAAAGAATAGATGCTACTTTACTTATCTGCCTTCAAATTTAACTTGTAGCGACAATAGCCATTGGTTTCCCCAAGTTGCACGATCTCTTCTGCCTCTGTAATCATAGACTGCTTCACCAAACTATCCACAACGAGCTGCAGAATTGATCGATAAACAAGGCACCGTATATTGAAGATGTCTTTGCACAATTCAAAAGCAGTTGTCAAATCACCCTTCTCACATAAGAATGGAAGAAGGGTCACATAAGTTATCTTGTTCGGATCATGCTCAGACTTTGATATCTCAGTGTACCACTTTTTAGCTTCATCCAAATTATCCTCATCAACAAAACCTTTAATCAAAGCATTGAAGGTAAACATATCAGGTTCGATACCTTCGTTCTTCATTTTCTCAGACAACTCAACAGCATCTTTAGTTTTCTTCTCCTTAGTCAATCCCCTTAACCTAGCATTGTAGGTCCTGATATTAGGAGCAAAACTTTTCTCACCCATTTGACTCCATAGTTTCTCCCCATCCAGAAAACGATCTTTCCTATATAGCCAATCAAGGAGCGTATTGTATGTGATTAAATCCGGTTCTATTCCCTTCTTCTCCATCTCCTCAAGCAATGAAATAGCCCGATCAGGATTACCCATCTCACAGTACGCCTTAATAACAATATTATAAGACATCAAATTAGGTTCAATAGACAGATTCAAGTGTAACTTCTTAAAAACGACATCCACCATATCAAACTCTTTCGAGCGCGAATAAGCAGCCAAAAGAGCATTGAAAGAAAGCACAGTAGGCGTACAGTTTCTCTCAGGCAATTCATCAAACATCTTATGTGCATTCTCACACAAACCAGCATGCCCATACAGAGTAATCAGACGAGCCGAGAAACCTTCTTTTTGGATATCGATGTACTTCTTTTGGTCTTCGAGGATCTCTTCGACCCATTTGAAGCGTTTCGCGACGACAAGGCGACGAACAGTGCTTTCGTATATGCCACTTTTGGTGCGAAATCGAGGATGTTCTGATGCTTTCTTGAACTTGTCGACGAGGCGCTTGAGGTCACGTTCCTTGTAGAGGTCTTCTGATATTGATTTTATGGAGACGGAGGATTCAAGTGAGGTAGAACAAAAGGTGCGATGAAGGAAGGACATTGCGTTCACTTCTGAGAGTGGAGAAGAAGGTAGGCCAAAAAGAAACAGGGATTTTCCAATGGGAGGGGTGAGGGGTTTAGTGGGGATCTAGGGTTCAAATCATTTTCTTTTCTTTTCTTTTCTTTTTTTAAATTACAGACTCATGCACTAACAGGCTGGGAAGAAATATTATAATCAATTAAAAAGTTGTTTTACATTTTATATTACAAAACTCCGATTACATACATTGTGCAAATTAATTACTGGGAAGTAATCTACCCCTTTAACATCTCTATTTTTCGTTTTGGCCAACTTCAAGATCTCTATCAGTATAAGATACTTTTAACTTTTTAGAATTAGGGGAAATGGTTAAACTATTAAATTTTTTTGAAAATGAAGTAAAATTTTGACTTTATCCGTATTTAAATAAAAAATTTTACATTTGTATTATATTATCTCTCATAATTAATAACTTTAAGTGGGGGTTATATTGGAAAATTTTAATTAATACTCTCTCCGTCTCTAATCATAAGATCCTATATTTTAATTGATTCATCATTTTTTTATGGTTATATGAGCATTAAATGTATTTTTACTAATGTTATCCATAACTAGTTGAAAAATTCTTGTGCAAATTTAATTTGTCACGTTATTTGTAGTTTAACCAATTAAAATATAACAACTTATAAGTTGATGTGGCATATTTTAAATATTAGTTGGCATATTAATAAAATTAAAAGATTTTATAAGATTCATTTTTGCATTACTAGTAAAATTTTAACTAAGATTTTTTTTAAGAAAAATAAAAATATGAAATATATGAACAACTAATTAGGATTAATGTTGGCCGAGTTGTTGTATTTTAACTTGTCAAACCACCAATGTCGTGACAAATCAGGTTCATACAAGAATTTCTCTAATTAGTTTTCTTTTTCATCATTTTTCTCATTATTACTACCTCCCTTTCTCATTTACCCACTCACTCCATCCGTCCCTATATATAAGGTCATTTAAAACGAATCGTGAAATTCTAAAAAATAGTTAAAGTTAGTTTAAAGTAATGAATATGTAGAAAATATAATTCTATTTCCAAAAATGGATGAAAGAGAGTGTGGGTAATAATGAGAAAATAACCAAAGAGAATATGGGGTATGAGATTAATTAAATGCAAAATGGATAAAAATATATTTAATATTGAAACAAACAAATGAAAACCTTGTAAAAAGAGATAAGCCCTTTCAAAAAAAGGAAGATTTTATATATAAGGAAGGAGGGAGAATAAATAAAGACCTATTTAGAAAAATAAGTTTATTTTCTACATATTTATTGCAATCTTTGGTTTTTAATATAAAAGCTAGTTGATCAATTTAGATAGATTAAGAAAGTTAGTTATATTAGTTATTTATAATAAATATAAGTATGTTTTTTAAAAAAATATCATCTTTCATCTCAACCACCCTTAGATAATAATTTTTTAATATGTGTAATCAATAGAAATATTTGAAAAAAGTTGTAAATTTGGAGACAAATTGAATTGAAGTCTTACATTTAAGAACAAATAAGAGATTTTTTTTTTCCCATGCTATCTCTATACTAATGTAAAGAGTCAAATCATCTATTTGTTTCAATGTCATTACATATCTATAATGATAATTATGATTGTATTAATAAGAGAAAAGTATTTAGTTACTCTTTAGTATGATAATAAGTTTTACCAAAGTAATGATGATTAAAAAAAATTAGTAATCCTCATTCATATCTATTTCTATAAATACTTATTAAAGCCTTATTAGTTCTTTAAAAAAAATCTAATTTATCATTTAATCTCACTTATCTTTATTTTATTTATCTCATTCCACGACCGGCTCCACCATCTCCACAAATGCCACCACCTCTGCCACTGCTACTATGGCCACACCCACTGCTAACAAGTGATTTTATGTTTCTAAACATCACCATTTTCTTTTCCTAAACTATAGTACTAGGCGACCGTAGTGAATATAACTAGGGGTGGCAACAACAGAGACACCTAGGGGTTAGTTAGCATGATAATTATGATAAGAAAAGTAATATATACTTTATGTTATATATTAGTTTTAAATAATTATTAAAAATATAACCTGACGCATCCTTTTTAAAATTAAACTAAATACTAATTTTATAATTAGTATTGTATTACATTATTATTTTATTGCATCACACTACATTACAGGATGTTTTGTAGATGATGTAAAGTCTGTTTGGAATCTCATTTGCCACCCAAAAAAGCTCATTTAGCATGTAAAAACTCATTTGCCTTAAAAATTAGTGTTTGAAAAAATCATTGAAAAATAATGAGCTTTTAAATGTAAAAGAGTTTTTTTTCAAAAGCTCTCACACACAGCTTTTTAAAAAAACGTCACTTCTCCCACTGCCAATCCAAACACAAATCACATTTTCAATCTGGCTTTTTTTTTTAAAAAAAAAGCCACTTCTCCATTGAGTTCCCAAACAGGCCCGTAATGTGACAAACGAGACCTAAGGGCTCGTTTAGTTCTATCCCATTACACCTTGCAGTGCGATGCAATGATAATGCAATGCAATATTAATTACAGGGCTAGTATTTGATTTGATTTTTAAGTAAGGTGCAATGAATTATTATTTTAACAATTATTTAAAATTAATATATTACATAAAGTCTATTTTACCCTTACTATAATCTTTATAAAAAGAAAGTTAAGAGTCAGGTGGAGGAAGAGGAGGAGGTAGTAGCGGCGGTGCCGGGTGGTGGGTGGCTGTAGCGACGAATGAGGAGGAGGTAGTGGTGATGGCGATGGCAGAGGAGGATGAGAAGGTAGTGGAGGCGACGGAGGAAGATGAGGTAGTGGTAGTGGTAGTGGTGGTGGAGGTGGTGGTGGTGGCGGTGGTTGCAATAGCAGAGGAGAAAGAGGTGGTAGCGGCGGCAGAGGAGGAGAAGAAGATAGTGGCGATGGTAGCGGGTGGCGAGAACGGAGAAGGAGGAGGTAGTGGCGATGGTGGCGGCGGCGAGTGTTGGCGAGGGAGGAGGAGGAGGTAGTGGCGGCGAGGCCGGGCGGCGGCAGAGGAGGAGGAGGTAGTAGCAGAGATGCCGAGTGGCGGTAGCGGTAGAGGAGGGGGAGGTAGTGGCGGTGGTAGAGGAGGAGGAGGTGGTGGCGGTGGCGGTGGCGGCAGGTGGCAACAACGACAGAGGAGGAGGAGGTGGTGGCAGTGGCGACAGGCGGCGGCGGCGACGATAGCGGTTGTGGTGATGTGGCTAAGTGAAAATATATAAGTAAAATAAAGAGAAGTAAAACTAAAGGGTAAATTAGACTTTTCTAACTATGCAATGGGATGATAATGATGATTCATATGTGGGAGGTATGAATGATGATTACCAATTTTTTGGTAATCGTCATTACCATGGTAAACCCTATTACCATGTTAAATAGCAACCAAACACTCTTCTAATGATAATGCAATCATGATTACTATTGCATGTATGTAATGGGGTTGAACCAAACAGGCTCTAAGTTTTTTTTTCTTTTCTTGGGGGGGGGGGTTAAAAATTCTTGATTCTGAATATTTACCGCGGATAAATAATATGATTGTTAAAATCCGTGAACGAGTAGGAAAGGAATTAAAAATAAATTATTTAACATTCCTCGAGAATAAAAATAAAAATTACTGGAGAAACTGTGATAAGTCTTATTTAGTTTTATACAAGTTAGTTTTATGTTTAGTAGAAAAATGCTTTCTTTTAAAAATATGTCAAATTGAATTTCACCCCAACTGTTTTTTTTTTCTTTGGCCAGTAATTTCAGCCCAACTTAGTGCATATATATATATATATATATATATATATATATATATATATATATATTTGAAACATTAATTAAATTTATAAGATTATTTAGTAAAAAAATTGAATCTATGACGACTATCATGAAAATTTTAAGCATTCAAAATTTTTAATTTTCTCTAAAAATTTTAAATTTATTTTTTAACTTAACATGATGTAAAAATACTGCACAATTATTGAGAATTTATAATTATATAAAACCTTAATTTAAGTCCTAATATCATTTCTCCATAAAAAAAATATTTGAATGAATGTAATTATATTAATAAACAAAATTAATTTGTTACTTTTATTAATTTTTCAAATTTTTAAAGAATTGGGCCTAAACAAAAATAAGGGCCTACTAGGTTGGGGGCCTAAAGACCCAGTTTAATTGTCCATCTTATTTTATCCGGTCTTTAGACACTCCAAAATTTCTATTTTTGCCTTCAATTTAGATGCTCCCAATTCCTTTTTTTTTTTTTTCCTTTTTCTTTCTTTTCCTTTTTATTTTTTATTTTTTGCCAACAGACACCCCTAATTCATTGCAAGAAAGGGGAAACATATCTTTATATTATATAGTGTAGTTATATAATTATGCATTATTCTAATTTTACATGAATATTCATAAAGCTAAACATAGTAGCTAATAAGTTTTTTTTTTTTTGCCTTCTGTAGCTAATAAGTTTATATATTTGATAACAGCTGTGTGAGAAAAAGCCCCAATTGGAGATCATGGAAGAATAATGTCCTATGTCTGATACAGTAGTTCTGTCAAATCAAACACTATATCTTTATATTTCATATATTGTCCTCTTTTTCTCTTTCATTTGCTCGCCTTTTCAATATTCGCATAATCATTACATATCCATATATGTACTACGACCCAATACCATGGACCTGAAATTAATGTCTAATTTGTTACATGTCGTAGGTAATAAAAAAAGTATGGTACTATGTATATGTGTTAATCCTAATGAAAGGGATATTGACACAAGTCTTAAATTTGAATCCAAATTAAGAAAAAAAATATTTTTAAAAAAATTATTCTTAATTAAGTCTTACAATGTTTAAATATGAGCTGATCAAATATATAAATATATATATATATATATATATATATATATATATATATATATATAAAGAGCATGATATTAAAATCCAACTTTGATTATTTTGACAGACCTATGATTAAAACAATATATTAGATTTGTATATGCATAATTCTATTATTTAATTATATATAAATTTAGTTAAAGCAGAAAGTTTAGGTGAGTTGTGTTTTATAAGCTAACTATAATTTGAGATATTCAATGACTCAAAAGAGTGTTTATAAATATTTTTATGGATCGTTCATCAATAAAATTCTCATATTGGCAGAGGAGTTAAATTCATGACCTGATGAGTTATGAGCAAAGTCCTTATGAGGAGAACCAACCTTTGTTAACTAATTAATTATATGGAGAATTTAATTAGTTTTATAGTTTTAATTTTATTTCAAAGTCTCTAAAGTGTTGATTCATCCAACTCCACTTTTTAAGTTTCTGCAAAACGTATTTGTTAGACGCAAGTAAGCAACGCATAACTCTAAAATTCATGCACCATTTTCTTAAATTTGTACACTAACACACTTAAAATCATATTTGTATATGCCCAATTCAAAGTAAAACACCAAAATAAGCACTAGGCAATTATTTTATATTGTATGATTTGGAAATAAACTTTCGGATTAACTAATATAGAATTTGTCTAGTGGTGTAAGGTTTTGCTAGATTTCTCGGAGTCTTGAATTCGAATCTCAAATAAAACATTTGTGTTGGGAGGGACACCTACGAACCCTGAATCGAATATCATATGATAATATGAAAAAAAAAATAATCTTTTGGATTTATGTATTACATCTCCTAACCATTAAGCATAAAATTGAAGTGTTTTGAATTAATATGCGAATAATCTAATTTTTATTAAAAAAATTAAAAAAATTATAATTTCATTCAAAATAACCACATTATCTTGTCAATATCCAAATTTGCATGCCTTTGTACTTCTTAAAATTTAATGCCATCGAAATCCAATTAAATTTCTTATTCTCTCTTGAACTATTTGATTTTTTAAATACATCAAAAGAGTATCAACTTTTAATCATTGTTCACTCTATATTATCATGCCACTTGAACTAACCCAAGTAGCTCTATTTAATTTTTTTAATGCTTCAAATATTCAGCCTAATAAATGCTAGTGTTTTAAGAAAAATAGAAAAAGGAGTTAAATTAAAATTATCAACAAATATTTAATATGAACGTATAGTTATAAATAATATAATTTAATTTAAAATCAGTAATAATAAACTGAAACAATTCAAGTTTTTAATAAAAAGAAAATGAAAAATAAAAAAGAAGCAAGACTTTTCTGCTTCTCTAACAACCTCGCTCATTTGTACTATTGCAGTCAACAAGACTAACTGCCGAAGTACTCAAGCGGAATCAAACCAGGCCTAAAACGCAGAATAAAGTTTTTTATATATATATTTTCTTACCAAAACAAGTTTTTCTTTTTTTTGTAAAAAATTGCTGAAAAATCTTTATGATAAAATTTATTGCTCAAAATACCTCAAGACACATGTCACTAAGGGGGGTACATCTCATCCTCAGTGGATGTAAGTCTTCTCTAGGTATTCACCACATAACTTTAATTATATTTGTATGTAAATGTCTTCCGTTTTGTATATAATTAAAAAAAAATTGCTGCTCATAACTAAAAAATAGTTACACCCCATGTATGTATATATCTTTCGTTTTGAACAATAAATTTTATAATAAGAAAATTTTCAATAATTTTTCCTACGTTTTTTTTGTTTTATTGCAATGTATATATATAAAAATGTGTTTTTTTTTAAAAAAAACTTTGAAACAATAATTGTACTGGGTCAGTTTTATCAATTAGACTCACTAATTTTTGAATTTAACCTAAATTAACCAAATTAAATGCTCTCTCCTATATATCCTTCTTATTATATAATATAAAGACTTATTGTATGTTCCATAATATAACATATTTTCTATAAAGTATTAAAATTTTAGTGGTATGGATAGGGGTTTTGCCCCATTTACCCAAAAAAAAAAATTTGTGGTATCCTAATTAGTTATCTATAAAACTTTGTCTAACTTCTCTAACAAGTTCTCAACTACAAAAACCCATGTCTCTCCTTTTCTTTCCGTCTCCATCTGTCAATTTCCTTCTTACATGCTTCAAAAAGTTGAAATTTCCAAAAAAAAAAAGAAAAAAGAAAAAAAAAACACAGAAAGAATATCAAATTTCACTTATATCTCCAGTGCTGATCTATTTATTTCCATAAAAATATCTGATAACAAAAATAAATCAAATCTCAATCAATAACCATATTTATAACAAAAGTTGATTCTGTTATGAAAGATTCCAGCATGTTGTAACCACACCATAATAGCCACTCTCTCTCATAACAAACACAGTCTCTCTCTCTCTCTCTCTCTCTCTGACATGATGCTTTTGTGAGAAGCGCATATATAGCTTCCAATCACTCTTCAATATTCAAGTTTTCTTTCTTCTTCTTTCTCCACCATTCCCTTCTGCTTAAATCCATTTTCTTCAAACATGGATGATGCAGAAGAGAATGGATTCTGTGTTACTTTTGATGATTTCTGTGATCTTAACAATAATACTAATAACGATAATAATGGAGGCAGTATCAGAAGAAGCATGATCAGAAAGAGAAGATATGGTGACAATATTAATAATAATGATAATGATAATATGAACAGCAACCAAGTAGAAGAAGAAGAAAATGAAGATACAATATTCAAATCCAAGAACCTCAAGACTGAGAGAAAGAGGAGAGAGAAGCTCAGTAGCAGACTTTTATTGCTTCGATCTTTAGTCCCAAACATCACAAATGCAAACATCCAAAACCCTAAATTCTTTCTTCTCTCTATGATTCTGTAATTTTTTTAATTTATGATTCTGATGAGTTTTTTGTTTTTTGGTCTCAGATGACCAGAGCCTGCATAATTGATGATGCCATAACCTACATCAACAAAATGCAAACCCAGGTGGAGACTCTCACTCAGGAGCTTCAAGCAATAGAGGCGAAGGCGAATCCGCCGCCGCCGCAGCCGCTGAGAGCCGCCGCGGATCAACCAAAGGCGGAGAGAAGAAGAGATGAATCAGAGGAGGAGGAGGAAGAAGAGGAGATGATGAAGAAATGTGGGATTCAGGTTAATTATTAATTATCTGCAGAATTTCACAAGCTTGTGATTATGGAAAATTCTTCATTAAATTAAATCATGAGATTTCAGAGTAATGATTCGGTGATTATTTATTTATTATTATTATTATTATTATTTTTTTGTGTAGGTAGAAGTGAAAGTGAGTGAGATTGGTGTGAACAAGCTGTGGATGAAGATGATCATTGAGAAGAAAAGAGGAAGAATTATGAAACTTATTGAAGCCATTAATTCTTTTGGCATTGATCTGTTAGATACTAATGTCACCACCACAAAAGGAGCATCCCTCATTACAACTTCCATTCAGGTCCAGTTATTCTCATTTTCATATATATATATATATATATATATATATATATATATCAGAAACTGATTTTATGTGAGACGATTGTGCAGGGGAAGATTGGTGAAAGGCTTGGAGCAGAGGAAACCCAAGAGTTGATGCTTGATATTGTTAGGGCTTTATAGATTTATTGAGTTTCCATTGATTTTTTTCATTTAGGTTTTCTTTTTGGGTTTGAATTATAAGTAGAATTTCAGGGGAATTAGTAGCATACATATCAGTTTTGAATGAGACAGAAGTTTATACGAGAAAATGTCAGAATACATAATCAGATCATATATATATATAGCAGTATGATTCACAGTACAATCTTTTCCAGTAAAAGTTATATATAGATATGGTAAGAGCTTAGAGAGAATAGAATAAAAAGGAGGTAACATTACTTGAAGATCAGATGAAAAACAACAAACAAAATTGCAGGAAGATTTTTGCTTTCCTCTTAAACTGTTTTTTTCTTCCTTAAGCACTCAACAACTCTAATTAGATGTATATCCACTTTACTCCACGAAATTATTATAAAGAAGCCAAAGGGAAAAAAAGAAAGAGGAAGAAATAAAACAAAATATTGTTTCGAAATGAACAGACTAAGTTTTTATCTCTGATATTGAAATCCAATGCTCTTTCTTCCGAAGGGAATAATACCTGCATTACGTCACATTAAGGAAAACAGAATTTCAGAAATATTATTCAGATGAATTTAAGAAATGAGAGCAAACAAATGGAAAGTAACAGCTTATAGGCACTGTTTAGCAACCAGGAAAATTAGAAGTGTCCATCCAAAACCCAGAACTGCAAACATAGCTCATTTGCCTAAAAATTCAAAACAAACAGGGGGAAAAATGTACCCAGTAGCCTAAGGCTCTGTTTGGCAACCAGGAAAATGCCCAAGTCCAACACAAAACCAGAAAAGAAAATCTAACTCCCTGGCCTAAAAATTGAAAGCAAACACACAGAGAAAAAGAAAATGTAACCCAGTAGCCTAGGCACTGTTTGGAAGCCAGGAAAAACATGGAATTAGAAGGAAAATACCTATCCCAAAAACCCAGAACTGAAGCCCTTAGCTCATTAGCCAAAAAATTCAAAGCAAACACACAGAGAAGAAAAATGTAACCCAAAAACCTAAGGCACTGTTTGGCAGCCAGGAAAAGTCACTGAATGAGAAGGAATTGAAATTTCTAACAAAACCCAGAACTGAAAACTTAGCTCACTAGCCTAAAAATTCAAAAACAAACAGAGAGAAGGAAAAAGTAACCCAGTAACCTAGGCACTGTTTGGCAACTAGGACAATGCCCAAGTCCAACATCAAAACAAGCCTTATTCACAAGCCTAAAAAAATTGAAAAGAAACAAACAGAGAGAAAGAGAGAAGGACAGAATTGTACCTTGAGATCTACAGATGGGGGGATCTTCAAATAGTGAGAAAGAGAATTGCTTATGGGCGAGGCCAATATCAAAGAGAATGAGACCAGAAGAAGGGTCATTTACAATAATGTCCTTGATAGGAAGCCATAAGAAAAGTTCTTCTTGTGAAAGACCTTGTAAGTCCTTAAGCTGTCCAAAGCTAAGGTTGGCTCTCACTACACTCTCAAAGAACACTCTGTTCTCAAACTTGGCCATGCATGGTCGATCCAGATGAACCTCTAAACGCCCCGTTTCGTCGAATTTGTACGACTTTACGCTCTCTGGGAACAACCCAGATGGTAGGCCATAGCTTCGAAGAAGCTCATGCATCGATGAAGAAGAAGAAATTGTGAGAGGAGGAAGAAGAAGAAGAAGGATGAAGGTGAGAAATAAAGATCTGGGTTTTGCAGGCATGGTGAAGAAGAGGAAGCAGAAGAAGAAGAAGGGTTTGATGAGAAAGAGGGGAAGAGAGAGAGACGGAGGTGATTGAGGTTTAAAGTGAGGTTTTGATTGGCTTTAAGGTTTTGAAGTTTGAATACTGTGTAAGCGTTCTGTTACTCAAAAAAGTGGGAAACAGAGAGGATTGTTGGTAACATTTCAAGGTTCTTGGCTGGCATGAAGACGAGCGAAATGACCATATCACCCTTGCATGTTGGGGAATTTCATGGAAGAATAATTAATTAAGTTCAATCAATATAGTCCTGACTAAAGCTTTAGATTATTCTCATGGTTTGTATTCTAGATTGTATTTATAAGAGTTTAATAATTAAATTATGTGGTTTAAAAAAATAATTAAAATTAGTTAAAAATAATAAATATGTCTTAAAATAATTTTTTTTTAAGAATGCCCTTATTTATAAAGGCCAATTAAGACAGAGAAATATAGTAAATATAAGTATTACCGACCATTGTATTAATGCAATACACATAATTAATAAAAGGCATAAATGGTAAAAACTCATTAAATATTGAGATAATTTTTATCAAATTTTTATAGAAAGACTAAGACAATTCTATTTTTAGGCTATAAATAAGAGTGAATAGAGTATCTATTTATATAAATATTGAGTTAAAGTACACAGTTTCTTATAAACCAAGTGGGGTATACAAAATAATGAAGCTACAAGGTTCATAAATCATTAACAATATAATTTATTATTAGTGTTTTTATCAGTTTACGTTATTAATTTCCTTTGGTATCAGTGAATTATTACTATTATTATTATAAATAACATTTTCAAAAATAAATAAATAAATCTCCAAACAATACTTCCAACAGGTTCTTTATATTCATTAATTCAAGTTCTTCCATAACACATAGTTATGTGTCCCATTTTAATATAAGTTTATAATTAAATGATAATATTCATAAAATAAACTATATGAGCACATGTGATTGGAGAGCTTGACACAATAAATATAAATAATTTGATAAAGTATTGTTGATACATAAAAATAAAGAATACACTTTATTTTTATCTAAGTTTTTAATATTCCATTGTAGTTCCTAATTTCAGTTTTTTTTTAATATATTACTCTATGCCTTTGAGTGTAAGATTTCTTAAATTTATACTCATTATTTTTTAAAAAAATATTTCCTTTTGGTATGTAATATTTTAATTATTATAAGTGAGCTAAATTGGTGAAGAGATTACATTTAAAATAAAGATCCGTAATTAAATTTGAGTTCACTTCAACGTAGGTGTGGATTTTTACTTTTTCGTATTACCAGCTAGTATTTTTCTTTAAATAATAAAAGAATTTAACCGTAGAATAAGACAAAGCAATTTGAACATCTAAAATTGGGAGAAAAAAAGTAAACTAGGTAGTATTTTAATAGATTAATCATGAAATTGGAAAACAACTTTGGCTTTACGATTTGTGATTATGATTTTATTTTAAGAAACAAAAGATTTGAATGTGCTTTGATATTGTCTTTTGGCGCTTTGGCCTTAAGCTGCTTCACTATGATTGCGCTGCTTTTATGCTCTCTCCAACATGAAGCTAAACCCTAATGTGATGTTGTGTCGAAATTTCTAGACACCAATTATTATTTTCATTTTCATGACTTTTATTAAAAAATAAGGTGAATTATATTTTGAAGACTCACGGCAAAATTCACATCTCAAATAACTGAAGAGCGTATTTTCTTTTATATAGGAAAAAAAAGTTTAAGTGAATTGGATAAATTAAGTTACATATCTCAAATAGTAACTGAGTAAAGTATTTACAGATTACACATCAACAAAATTCTCATATTACTTTTTACCAATAAAAAAATTCTCATATTACCTATGGGAATGAACACTTTCATAGAATATTCAATTACTTTTTATGCAATTGGACGAACTTTTTGTTCTTTTATTTGTTTTATTTTTTTTAATATTCTTTTGTCACGTAAAGAAAATCTACATCTAAACATAGCATTTTTTTTAGTGGAATCCGCAACTCTATGTACGACCTAATACAAACCAACTTTTTTTTTTTAAATAAAAGGGGTAGATATTAATAGCTTGAGGTTATAAACGAGATCGAACAAGTAACTTTTTATTTAGATAAAAATGTCACTAGGTTATAAAGCCATTGACTAATATCACTACTACTAATACTAATTCAAGCATTATTAGGCCCAACTGAAGGTAACTATCTCAAAGATATTTAAAGTGTACACACACCCAAATCTAAGATTCTATGCTTAAATGACCTTAACTAGGGTAAAAAATCAACACCTATTGGTAAGTCTTGCTCTTCAACATTTGAGCTAGAAGAATTATGGGATTACAAGAGTTATAGAATCTTGTTCATAGTTTAAATTACATTATGAATAAAATCTTATATTAAGATATGAGGTAGTATCTAACATGAGAAGAAGAAAGAATATAATTGTCGTTAGATAAAAGGTGAAGTGGAACCGGTTTCCCTATTAAGCAAAATGTTTAATAAGGAGAGCTCATCATATCTAAATCATTCATATCAAATCTGGATAAATCAAATTTGAGATTTTTAAGAGTCCACATTTTTAAAAAAATTATTAATGGGTATAAAATCTAAAATAAAGATAATATCTTAATTATTATTTTTTAAAAAATATATTTTATTTAAAAAAGTATCATTTTAAAAAACTCAAATTTAGACCGTCTAGATCCTAACAGCTTTCCCTCCTAAAAAAAGAGTGCTTAGCAAGGAAACTTCCTCCTTGCGTATCCTATAATGCCAACACAAGCATTCATTGATTTCTTTATTAACCAAGAATTTAGTGCAAGTTGATTATACTTATTGAATTGTTTTTTTAAAAAGCAATCATTTAATTTATTTTTTAATTTCTTTCAATTTAACCACTAATTTTTATAATTATTCAAATGAGTTAGATAAAAATGAAACTACTGGATATAAATCAAATTTAAATTAAATTAGTTAAATGATAAAAGAAAAATACTAAAGGACGTAAAATGGACTAATATTTATTAAATTAAATATCATACCATGTTTAATACTCTTTCCAATCCTAAACACATGAGCTAAATAATTAATTTATAAACATTGAGAAAATTAACTAATTAAGTTTTTTATTTGTAATAAATGTGTGTTAGTCTCCTTAATATTATTATCAAACTCACGAGTTGACTCTTTGAGTTTATTACGTTTCTAGCTTACAAAATTGTGTCTATTTGTACTTAAACTCGTGCTAGCCATAAACTTGTTTAAACTCGTGAATTTACACACTAGATTTATCGTTTTTACATTTTTAACTTACAAAATTGTGTCAACTCATTCTTGAATTCAAGTTAGTTTGTTCATTTTGATTATTCTTAATGATTTTATATATGAACTTCATATAAATTTCTTTGTTGGATGTGATAAATTATAAATTTTAATATATTTAATTTCAATTATTCATAATTAAAATGTATTTAAATTAAATTATTATTATTCTTTATATTTTTATTATTTTATTGTATAATTTTAAAACCTATTTATTAATAAAAGTAAACTCTTAAGAGTTTATGATTCGAGTTTATGATCTGAGTTTACATTATTGTCACGAGTTTACTTAAAATCACGAGTTTGACAATTTTACTCCTTAAAATACCCTCTTTAAGTATTACCAACATTAATAGAAACCCTCCTTTAACATATGCAATAATTTATGAATCTATAAATTTGGGAGATAAAATGGATTGATGTCTTATATTTAAAATCAAAAAGGTTAATATAATCTTTAGTCTATCAAGTTTACTCTCATTTTGGTTATGATCATTTAAATTTCAAACTAAAGATTTTAGTCCCTCAAGTTTCATTTTGTTTAAAACATTGGTCCCTATTACTCAATAAAAACTTGGACCATTTTGCCTCTACATGAACCAAAGCTAATTATTTAAAACATGAGAGATCAAAACAAAAATGAAAGCAAACTTAAAGGACCAAAGATTATATTAACCCAATTCAAAATATACCCTTCAACTAGTTAGCTCCTATATTTAGGATAGAAGGGAGTATGTTTGGTTTAGCTTATAGGGATAAGAGAGAGGAGAGAGGAAAAAGGGGAGGGGAGGGCAGAGGGACAAGGGTAAAATGGAAAGAAATTCGTTTTAGCAGGAGCAAATTGATCCAAATAATTTTAATTCATTGAACTATATGTTAATTTCATTAAATGCTTTCCCATTTCCAATGTTAACAAAGAAATCAATCGTTGCTTGGAGGGCATTTCGCATATGAGTATACAATAGGAACAACAAAGAAGGATTTGGATCACCAAGAAGGAGGCAAGGTTCTTGAGATTCTGGAGACTGATAGTGATAGGGCTAGTGTAAGCATGTTATGAGTAAGGAAGCCTCATAAGTATGGTGTGATTTATAAGTGAATGAGACTCTCTTTTTAATAGGTTACTCTTATAGGATGAGCTCTTCTTTAAGCTTGTGTTCATCGGAAGGCATTCTTATGAGAGAGTCGCCACATAATGTATTGGGCTTGACACCCTTTTTTTGTTTTTTTTTTAAAAATAGAATTCATTTCAAATTATCTTCCCCTTACTTCAAATTCCTATATACCAAACGAGACACCATCAAGAATTATTCTAGAATTTGAGTGTCATAAAACATGAGCATATAATAATATAACAAGGTTAGATTATGTGTTTGTGTTTCCTTCAGGGGTCAAATTATCAAAAGCATATTGTACTAACTATATGTGTGTTTCCCCCAATAAAAGGTCAGCATTTCTTCTTATATGTGTGCTTCCCCAAATAAAATATCAACATTTCTTCTTACCCCATAAAAGGATACTACTACAGAAATCACAATATATGATAGTTATTAACTGCCATACATTATGGTTCCAAATCGTCATATATGCGAGCGCTATATTTGCTTGGTAAAGATACATTACAATCCCGAACTGTGATTTATTCTAAATCTATTATAACAATTATATTATAACAACCGTTATGTATTGACATGTGGTGAGGCTATGCTATGTGTAATGCTGTCATAATAATAAAAAGGCTTCACGTAAACAACTGCTATATATACCATAATGGTGGCACAATAAATAACAGTTTCAAGTAAACCACCGTAATAAACTCTGTGACATATATAACGGTTTTTCAAAATAACCATTATATAAATTTTAGCATATGTAATGGTTGTTATATCGCAACCATTGTTTATTTGATATAAATGCTAACAGGTTTAATGAAACAACTGTCATATATAGTGCATAAATATATAACGGTTTTTATGTAAGAACCGTTAAATTTTGATGAATATTTTTTTAAAAAAATGGGGATCATCGTTTCAATATCTCCCTACATGCATACAAAATGAAATTGTTTACAAATTTGTATATATTATAGAAGCTCACACATCAGGTATAGCCATGCAATTTAGGATGGATCAAGACATTGCAAGTTTTGTGGTTAGGCTCAATAAAACTCCTTACCATAAAGGGCTTAAGGGGTATGCAGCCTCGAGAAGAGTTGATAGGGAAGAAGGGGTTAGATCTATAGTACGCTATATGTTCCTTCTTGTTAGGTTGCATATGGCTTTTTATAGAATTAATCTCTCCTTCTCTATCAAGTCTTGTTTGAAGCTGCATATTCCTTGAGCCATTTACAGTAAGGAGTTCTATTGAGCCTAGCCATAAGGCCGAGAGTGTCTTGATCCATCCCAAATTGCACTTGATGTGTGTGTTTCTATTCTATTATACAGTAAAATCCAACAAGCACATCAAAAGCAGAAACTCTATCTAATGCATACATACATGTACATATATGTACATATATGCACACACACACATGTATGTATGTATACACATACACACATGCACATGTATAATGCATACATATACATACGTATGTATAATGTATACGTACATGTATAATGCATACGTACATGTATGTATACATTATACATACGTACATGTATGTATGTATGTATGCACATATGATAAGATGACAATATACCTTTTTTGTCATAGATTTTGTGTGTGTGTGAGAGAGAGAGAGATAAGACGACAATATACCTTTTTTGTCATAGATGGTATGACAATAAGGTTGTTAGGCCAAGTAACAAGTTCAAGCACATATCACAAACATAGTTCCTTCCACAAGCATTATGTGGTGGACACTGGAAGAGCTAACTTTGATTTATGGCGGCCTTTATCTCTCAAGGCTAACATAATTATGAGGGATAGACGAGTTGTGAATCATGTTCTCCTTCTATAGGTTATACATGTGGCTTGTAAAGACAATTATAAATTGTGTTCTCCCCTTGTAAGTTATACATGTGGCCTGTAGCTTCAAAATATGAGCATGACCTAGGTTAAAACCTAGATATAAAACACGAAAATAGAGAAGAGAAGTCATACCTTCATATGATTAGAATAGACCACACAAAGAAATGCGACCTGGCTAGGGCTAAAGAATGAAAATGCGATTAAGGGCAATCGAAGCAACTCGTGCCACTATTGCTAACAAAAGTACAACAAACGCTTTAGATTCTGCAGCTCTATCTAATACGGATGACTTATACTGGAAAATCCAATGAAAGAAATAGGGTTCCAAGGTTAGTTGGTTACAATAAACCCTAAGACAAGTGTTGTAATGAATGAAAATGAGTGTTAGGGCTTCATAGCAACTCGCACAATTGTTACTGAGAAGCACACAGAAGGCTTTGTGGATTGTGTGGTTCAACTGAAAACAACGGTCAACAACTAAAAAAGATGATCGGAGTAGTGGGGTTCCGAGGTTGGAGGGTTTGATGTTTACATTTGACCTAAGATGAGTGTGCTAATGAATGAAATGGAGAACTGGAGAGATGTTTAAATAGAGGGGAAAGTTTGACTTTATAACGGTTCAAATATAATACCCGTAATGTATTGCATCGTTCTTACATATATAATAGTTTTTGCAAGAAACGATTAGTTATTTTGGAAAAATATATTATGGTTTCTAGTTAATAATCATTAAATATTTGCAACATTTTTTAAAAAAAAAATTAGGGGTACTATTATCGATTTCCACCTGCTTTTTTAAATAACACATAAAGAGGCGACAAAACAATAGACCATCCATAAAAACATAGAAATTAACCCAGCCTGGCATCAAGAAAACAATAATACAAGGTCAAAACACATAACCTCCGTCTCGATATATATGACGTTTATTATCTGTAACCCTTATGTATTAAGCTTTATAAATGCGCAAATCTATAGTAGTGGGACACTAGATACTCACTCTTGCATTTAGTATAAGAGCTAAATAAATAATTTGTAGAAATTTAAAAAATAGTTTAAATTAGTTGTTTATTAAAAACAATGTGTGTAGGTTTATCTAAAATATTTTAGAACTACCTCTTAATGAAAACCCTTTAATATGTGCAAACAATATGGATAGTTTAGGAAAAAATTACTAATTTTAGGAGACAATGGGTTAGGATTTTACTTTTAGAACCAAAATAAACCCTCTAACTAACTCATATATTTAGGACGGGGAAATAGTAAACTTCTTATAGAAGAACTTAGAAAGAATTACTATGAAATCCAAAAAAAAAAATAAAGAATATAATAGTAAAAAGGGTCAATAATAAGTGAATAGCATTGATCTTTTCTTATTTCCTAAACTAAAACTAGTTATTGTATATTGCTTACTTACTATGAAACTTTAAGATTACATTTCTTCTTTATGGCCTAATAATGATTTTTCCAAGAACTTAAAAGAACACAAACTTAATTCAAGAACTTCCTAGTCCTAGTTCATATAATCTTCATCTTTTCTAGCTAGTTATGTCCCGGCCGCTTGATAAATTGGATGGTCTAAAATAGAGCAATTTACGAGCATTTTTTTCCTACTTCTTTTTTTTAAAAAAAATAAAATAAAAATATTACTATTATCATTATTATTGTATTAGGCCCAGTATAAGAAAGAAGTAATAAAATTAAATCTCATACAAGAATGTTTGGAATGGAAGGTGGAAGCGTACTCTATTTACATTCCTAAAACTTTTGAAGCTTTCGCATGAGTCCTTAATGTGATATTTTTAAGTCTCATTCTCTCTCTCATCATATCGATACTTCAGGCACTGTGTATATTTTGTTTGGTACATAGGAGGGCGAGGCCCTAAGAAGAGAAGAAAATTAGATTAGAGGGGAATTTAATCCATACAATCATGATCAATCAAAGTCCAAATAGCAGTAGAACAGACATCTAGTAGGATGATCGGGTTAGGCCCTCTTTGGCAAATGCATCAGCTACTCTATTTTGATCTCTTGGTATGTGGTGTAGCTCCAATTCCCAGTTCTACCTCATGATATCTTTAATATAATCTGAATGAGAAGCAAGCTGTTGTTGCTATTGGCACGTGTTTATTTGAATGTATGGAAGAAGAAACTTTGGAACGCTTATGGGCTTTTATGATTTGACTGTTTTAGGATTAGATTCCATAGATAGTTTTTTTTTTTTTAAAAAAAGAATTAAAGCTAGCGAGAGGATCACTACTTCATCGCCACATTGATGAACACTCATCTCTGGTCTTCGGCTTACTTTGCCTCCTTAACACCACTTGGAGTAAAAGGAAATTGGCTCTTCACAAGGATAAATTACCCTAAAGAAATTATTTGTGAAGGTCAAGGTCTCCAATTCTTACCAGAAGTCTTTTTCCATAAACCGAGACAAAACTTCTCTTATATATTTATTTCATAAATTATAAAAAATATTCTCTAAAAGCTAGTCCAAACACAAATATAGTTTTCTTGAAACCAACAGTTTCTCACAGTTATCGAGAGGTTTGTTTTCATCATCATGACCTAACCACAAGGGTTGGAAAATTTTTCTTCATAAATCTAGAAAAAAAAAATCAAGGAATTATTACTGTGATATAGCCAATATCAAGGTTCGCTCTTGAAGGAATTTACATGGAAATGTAATTGTAGAGCTGGTCCAATCTTTTTAAGTAAGTACCTGTTTGGATTAGTAGTAGAGAAGTAATTTTTTTTTACAATCTAACTTTTACAAAAGTTAGATAAAATAAAAATCAGATAGTAAATATGATTTGTTATATATATATATATATATATATATATATATATATATATATATATTAGTTGTATATTATATGATAATTGAAGATAAAAATTTAAATTTAAAAAATTTAAATTATTATTAAAAAAATTAAAAAACATTAAAGGACTCCGTCTCTAATTGATGTTAGAAGCTGAAAAAAGTGACTTTTATAAGAAGAAGCTTGTTTTTAAATAAGCGCATCAAAGTCAAAAGCCATCCCAAACGATTGTACATTGGGCTTTTTCTCCACTAAGCTTTTTCTATTGTACATTGGGCTTTTTCTCTTATCTGTTGTGTTCCTAAACAAACCCTAAGTGTCTTGGCATAGTTGCTATGAGTTCATAACTCGAGCCTTCCCGATGCAATTTCAAAGCCTGTGTTCTTAGTCTCTTGCATCCAAAAAGATTTATGGGAAAAAGATAAAAAAATACCACTTACACTTTAAAATCCTAAATTAATTTTATTGACTATAAGAGTAATGGAATTGATAAAAAAAAATATAGTAATTGACAACTCAGTTTCTTAAAAAATCACTAATTTAAGATTTTAAAGTTTAAATGATATTTTTTTATCTTTTTTCCAATATTCATCCTCATCCCTACAGCTCAACCCTCTTTAATTTGGCAGACATTATTTGGCAGGACACTATATCTTTTTTAACAGATTTTTCTGCATACTCTGTTAATGTTATTTTCTTACATTTTTTCTTAGTTATTTAAATGAGTTTATCTACTGCTTATCTTATTGTATCCTTTGGACATTTTCCTCTTTATATATCATTTTTGTCTTACTCAAAAAAGAAAAGAGAGCTTTCATGTTTCATCTTTTTAGTCATGTCACGAATTCCATTTATTCTAATCTTTGGGAGGCTACATTATAATGTTTTGCTTTTGATAGATAAAATGTTTAAGAAGTGTATGACAATTAAATTATAAAAAAGGTGATGCATGAAAGCATGTAATTTTTTCTTATCACAAAAAAAAAAAAGCTTTTCTACTTTCAAGTTAAATCTGTTGTCTTCTCTCTCGGTGAATTATTTAAGTCATTTTCTCCATCATCAATGAAGCTATCGTCTTGGCTCTGCCATTTGCGAGTGAAGCTCCAAGAGGGTCGACTTACAGATGGCTTGAGCAGTTCACAGCTTCCACTCAGACATTTCGTCAGTCCAACTTTCAAGGAAAAGTCAAATAAAAAAAATTCCCGTTTCTTTTATTTATAAGTCATTTTTAACTTTTTTTTATCAAAATAAAAAAAACCTTAAATTTATTAATTTAGGTCTAATAATTAAATAAATTCCCTATTTTGCCCATATTAAATATAGAATTGAAGTCCAATTTTGCATTGCAAGTTTTTACGTTAAGTTGTTGATATCTAGAAGATTTTGTTGGGCCAATATTATAAAAACTTTCGGAAACCATAGCTCTTCTAAGAAGACTAGTTGGATAAAATTGGATATTAAACCTTAATAAATTTCTCACTTTACCCTTAAAAAGTTTCCACACTTTCCTGTTTCAATAATTTCATTTTCATAACATAACAAATAGTTACTGAGGGCATAAATGAAAAATGGTACTAAAAATTTTACACATGTTCTTAGTACTTTTTATACATAGGAACATGCCATCAATAAAAAATTCTCTTACATATAGGACTTGAGGGAGATTTAAATAGAGATAAAGGGAGCAAAATGTAATAAATGATTATTGTAATGTCTTATTTAAAGACCACACAATCCCTTCTTTGAGTACCCTTATATAAGTACCTTACAAATAGGAGCTTATAATTAGGACTGAAGAGATATATAAAATCTTTTTTGACTTTCTTGAATTAGAGAAAATTAGTCACAACTTGCGCGCATAAATGAAAAATTCAAGTTTTTCAAGCCAGTTGTAAGTATGAAGGGGAAAAAAAATCAACTTTTAAATTCGTTCAGTCTATCTTCTTATAGCATATAATTCATTCAATGGTATGGTGAGACATTTTTAGTTCTTACACTGTTTGGTGATAATGAATCTCAAATTCTAGTAGACACTAACTGAACATCCTCCATTCACATATCACACTCTGTCCCTTATCACATTTCTCAAGATAACTCCTGAAACAACTCAACACATCTTCAAAGAACGCTAGGCATCTTGAGAGACTCCCAACATAGTGAACGTATATGAGCAGCAAATGACATCACATAGAAGTACGGAAAAAGTCAATTCTTAGCAAATTTCATCTGGGTTTAATCTTGTGACAAAATTGTTGACCTGCAAAAACCGTAAAAAGCAGAACTAATTGCAGCAGCAGCAATACTTGATCATAAATCTTGAGTATTAACAATGAAAATATATCTGAAACTTCATGTAAATATAGGATATTGTGCAAAGATGTAAACTGCAGTATTTATTTTCGCTATCCATTTGATTTAGTTATCTGTTGAAAGAAATAAGCAAGAACTTCCAAACAAAGAACTGTAGAACAGAAATCCAATACCTTGTGTAGAGTTCTTAGAGTCTCATTCTGAGGTCGTAGGTCTTCTGCGTTCTGGGGGCGGGCCATCTCGCCTTCTCTCATACCTTCTACTCTCATTTTTCGATCCACTACGTCTTGGTTGATAAGTAGGGTACTTGCATGGGATGATCTCCCCATTTATATACTTATCCCCTACAATTAACATTAACCATTTAAATTTAGTCCTGAGAACATCAGGATAAAGTCTGGAACAGTTTGATGCTTGGCTTGAAACTAAAGAACTACCTACCTCCATAATCCTTATTCTTGACATCTATATAGGAATCTGGCAACACCCAAAGAACCCCGGGCAAACCTAGAAGCAGAAACACACAAATAAGTTGAGATGAAAGTAAGAGTACAGAGGCCACTAAAAGTAATAAAAAAGGCAATCCAAAGATGAGAATTTACCCTTAAATTTCTCAGATGTTGCTTCATCAACAGTGCATTGAAATCCAGTGTAAGTGGTGGTACTAAAGGCATACATGTTCTTCTTAGCTTCTTCCATGCTGACACACAAGAACAAATACGTAACAAATTAGCAGAAATTCTCAGGTTGACAAGCATTGGATCCATCAAAGAACAGAAGTACAACATTTCATCGTGAAATTTTATGTTCCTTCAACATGGAAGTCACACAAGCAATTTTACCCATGATAACAGTTCCACAGAATTTTAAATGGGTAAATTCATGATGAGCATACTTTTACTTTCATACTACAGCCTTCTGCCCCAACCACCTCAAAACAGATAAAAATACCACAAGATACAAGCCCCAATTCTCAAGTCTGTCTGACTTTTGGTTCCGACATTTACTAGTTATAAAGAACATAAACTCTATTGATTTCAACAAGGGCGAAAAAAAGGTCTATGTTTTTGCCATCAGATTCACTTATAGAACTGTAGTATGAGCAAAAATCATTTTCAAGAGTCAACAGTGAGGGCCTAATAGCAACCACATAACAAACTTCATCTGAGTTTTGTTCTTGCAATAATTAGTCATAATAATAAATCTTGAAAATGATTTATCCGTCCTTCACATGAAGGCAGCTGCTTTATTTCAAACATTTCCCTCGAAAATTAATCATCACAATCATTGAATCAGAACCTATGGTTTTATTGAGTCAGAGACACACCATGTGCAAAAATGAAGATAAAATTAAGACAAAACACGTTCTTCCTTCAAAGAAAACAAGGGAATATCAACTAACATCAGACATTCCAGCTTCGACAACCAACCCAACTGCCAGCTCACAAACAGCAAGAACAGGGCTAGTCAGGTACCCAGAACTCAGAAATTGTTCATTATTACCCCAAACATAAAACATCAAGAAACCGCCGAGATAAACAAATAGACAAACGAGCTCTCAAGTCAAAACCAATTCAGTTCAAAATCCTACTCTTATATTTCTTTTAAAAAGAAAACCAAAAAAAAAAAAAAAAACAAAACAAAAGGAGAATATTCAAAAAAAGGTCAAGGAGGAGAAGATAGTCGAACGAACCTTCCGAGGACAGTGGCGAGAGTATTGAGATAAGTGTCAATCATCTGCTCCCTAGTAGGAGCAGGGTCCTTAGGGAACTCCATAACAATCAGCCAATGGTTGTAATCACAACCAGGAAGCATTATAGTCTCCCTCTGTTCACCGCTACTGCTCCTCTTCGCCGAGTATTCCCCATCGACGGCCGCGGGAATCAGCGTTCGGGCACGGGTACGGGTCGGGTTCGAATGCGGAAGATTCCATCCGAATCGAAGACTGGTCACAGTGTTGAAGATTGGGGTTTTAAGGTGAGAATAAAGGGTTAGGGTTTTAAGGGAGAAGGACAATGGCACTGTCGCCATTGAAGGAGACGATTCTTGAGAGAAATGGAGAGGCAATGTGTCTAGTGTTGTGCTGTGAGATTGATGATAAGGCTCAGAAATGAGTTTGGGATATTTTTCTCGTTTTATATTGGCCTTGATTCATACGACGTCGTCCTTTCCATTTCTTGCCTGACTTTTTATGGATAAAATTGTATTTTAATCTCTTTGAATTTTTTGGAAGAGTTGGAAAAAAAAACAAATCAATAATTGGAAGATTGATTTGATGCTGTATATGAGGCTTCAATGTCATTCTATTTCATATTTATTACTCCTCATATCTAAAACTTAATGAGGGATTGATATTAATCATTAGATTTTATATAAAATATTTTTTAATTATTTTATTTTATATTAAATGAGTGACAATATCTTTTGAGCAAAAATGATATAGGTTTGAATTGTTCTATGATTTTTTGAAAATAAATAAATCAAAAAATGCCTATTTTAGAGTATTTTTCTTTAAAAAATCATAAAAAAAACAATTCAAAAATGCACTTGTTTTCTCAAAATATCATTCATTTTATATAAAATGTAATTATCAAGAGAAAATAAACATTTAAGAGTTTAAAATATTACAAAAAGGCATTAGAGAGTGGGCATTCATATTTTCTTTTTTCTTTCTTTCCTCTTTTTGCCAGACATATTTTCATTTTTCTAAACTCGTATCCTTAGTCGCTGTTTGATTATGGCCTCAACTATGCTCATCACATAAACTCATGGGATGAAATAGGTATTTTGTGTTTTAAAGTTTTTATCCCATCATACTCTAACCTATTTTACGTTTTTGCTTGTCATGATTGTTTTTAAAATGGTCATTGACACCTTTTATTTTTTGATTCAATTAGTTATATGTTGATTTTCTCCCTCAATTTTTAATTTCTAAAACATGAAATTCAACGTTAAATCTTATATCATATATTTTTGAAGCTAAAATAATATATGACCGTGTGCCCACCTAGCCCAAACTTCACACTCCCTATGTAGGAAGAAGCAATTCAAGATGTCAACATGATCCAATGACGCGAAATCTCCTCTATAAATAAATGATGCTATACTTCAATCTTACTTGTAAGTTGAACCTTCTCTAAATTATAAAAAAAAAAGAAGAAGAAAAAACAATGTAAGAAAAATTTCAATCTGATGAAAGAATTTAGAAAAAAAGTTAAAACATCAAAAAGATTGATTTTTAAAACAGTAAATGAAATCAAGGAACAAAACCCCTACTTTCATATTTATTTTTTTTTTAAGAAAGAAGTATCCTCAGGAAAAAAATATTTGGGTATGAAAACCATCAAGCTTTCGGCCCAATTGAAATCTCATAACCTTGTTGTCCCATACAAAAATATTCCGGGAACATTTGATGGGCTGAGCCCATTCATTTTTCTTAAAATTATACACCTGTTATTTATTCATGACTTCATGTAGATGGGAGAAAGACCTTACGCTGGTTTTTTTTAACGTATTGGGCATAACTGTCAGTGAATTCCAAAAAGGTTTCAGTTAGATTTAAAGCTGATTTTCCTTGTAGCTTTTAAAGGGACTTCCGACCCCATCCCTCCTTTCTTCTTTCCTAATAATCAATAGTGTATTGGCTTACCAATAGAGTTGGATTTAGTGGAAGGGACTAAACCCTCACAACGTGGTGAATTAATATTTGAAATCCCAATTAGAAGAGGTTCCCACATTTAATACCCGACAGTACTTTAAATATGATTGCCTTCAATAGTAAAAAAAAACTTTATTGGCTTGGAGAATTTTGTTTTTGCTTTTTTTGTTCTTGATTTGTTTTGGTTCTTGTGTTTGTTTTTCCTTAAGATATACTACCTTTAATCCTAAATATAATACCTAATTGATTTTTTTTAAGAGATTAAAGAAGCTAAATAAGTTACTTAATCATATCATATGTTGTGTATGATTAAATTATATATCAGTTTATAAGTTAGACAAGTTAGTTAAGAGAGAAAACGATAAATATAAATACTTTAAAGTAATTTAATTAACTTCTTAAATCTCCTAAAAAAGGTCAACTAGCTTATATATTTAGGACCAGAGGTAGTATATAACTTCTGACATGGATACCAATATAAGTTTTCCTTTGATGACAAAAAAAAAAAAAATTTGTAGTCCAATTTAAAGAGTTAAAGTGCAAATTCCCACGTTTATGTGTAATTGTAATCCTTAAGTATTTTAGGGCCTACTTTTCCTTCCAACATATTTTGTTTTGGTACAATTTGGACCATCTCTAATTAAAATGCTAAATGGTGTTAACACAAGATGCACTAGTGCAAAATGTTATATTTGATGTTAGTTAAAAATGCATTTTCACTATTGCATACAGGGTGTAGCAAAAATAAGAGTAGCAAAAATAAGATAATACGATGTCTGGTGCTTACTAAACTAAATCCATAATTGTTATTATAACATTGGTTTGAAGTACACCAAATGTGAGAATATCATAAACTTAATTATGGCATCGGATGCATATACAATTGACGCCTTAATGTACATTCACTACTATAATTTTGGGCATTTATAATACATAATACATAATGGTTACAACTAATAAATATCATGTATGTTGAGGTGGAGGTCTCACAAGCATATATAACACTTAAACATAACAGTTAATTATGTGTACCGTCATATATTATGAGGTGAAATTCGCGAAAATACAAAAATAACGGTTATAATTAAGAATCGTCATTTATTTAGTGACAAAAATGATGGTTCTTAAGAAACAACTATTATGCAACACTTAGAAATGATTTATCATCTAAACACTTATATAATTAAAGACAAAACATAATGGTTTTTAGAAACAACTGTAATCTAACTCTTTCATAACCCTTCGTAACATTCGGACCTTTAATGTCATAACTCATCATAACTCTTTATAATACAGTTAAACCTTCATAAGGTATAACTCATAATTCTTAGCAATCTGTTATATCTTTATTTAAATTCAACTATTCTTTATGATTCTTACTACTTTTCTTTATCGTCATCTTCCTTCTCTCCTTCACATGTTAAGATCCCAAGGAATTCCTATGCTGCCTATAAAATCCTCTACTTAATTTCATAATATTAATTATATTTTCAAATACTATTCATGGTAGAGTTAAAATTTCACAATCTATTAAATATTTTTATGTCCAAATTATAGTACGATAATCAAAAGTATGGAGTCAAATCAGAGTTTACAGAATGTGAGCCCTATGAGTGGAAATATACATCAATTTAATATATAATAAACCACAAGAGGCTATATATATATATATGGAGATATATCTGTGACACCTCATTTTCATTACCTCTTCGGCTCTTAGTTTCACAATATCAAAGTAAGCGATCGATTACTTAAATAAACTAAAAGTCATTCTCCTTTATTTATGCTAGAGCGATTCTTTTATTACATTAGAGCGGTTCTCTGCTTTAACAACAATCATTCATACATGCTCATACATACACATATACATCAAGCCACACAAGGCTATCAAATGTAAATCCATTACATCAAATCTAGATAGTAGTGCCTCACACCACGATCTCCACCTCAGTAATTCCTCTTCCATGCATCTGCATGCATCTTCACCTATCTAAAATGGTTGTTTGGGAGGAGTGAGATTCGAGAAAATCTCAGTAGCGAACAATACCACTATGCATGTAGATATATATGAATGCATGACATGCTTGCCTACACTATTTCATGCCAACATAATGACATGCTATGTGCTCGATGTTATGACATACATATGGCCATTGCACAAATATAACAAAGCTTCAATCAATCAAACATGTTCAATACAAACAGGCATAGCAGTCACATAATCAATGCAAGACATACATATCATACACATGCAGGCAAGGTAAGTTCACTACCTGTCGGATTTCACGTCCGTCCTCAATCCTTCGTTCTTGCTCCGGTTCGGGCACGTCCATTCATTGAGTCCTAGAATTCCCAAACATAACATATATGAGTCACTACTAATCCTTATAACATTCTAGACTCGTATTAGTTGATAACTTAGCCCAATTATGCTAAATTACCAAAATGCCTCCGAAAACCAGGCCCAACTATACTTTTACAGAAATTATGACATGGGCCAACTCTACACAATTTCACATGTAGAATCTATTTATGACTTCATATTACTCAAATTCACGCCCGAATGATGGAAATACCCTTGACAACCCTTATTTAGAGCTTAAAGGGGTAATCCGGTCATTTCACACCGCATGCCTTTTCTTACCTCATCATCAACATAAACCCTACACAATTTGCTCTTTTGAACTCAATGGAATCATCCAATTGATGAAATTCCAACTCTATCCTCATGCCACACTCAAGGCAGCCATTTTAGAGTTTTTAGAAGAGTTGTGTCGGTTCCTCCCTTTCTTAGGCTTAATACCTTCCTTTCTACTTCTAATCACATGATTAGCCATTTAGATATCCATTGGACATCGTTTCAGCCTCCAAAACACTGATTGAATGAGAGATGAACATTACCTAACTCCCATAATACTCATCCAACAGACAAACCGAAATGGTCAAAAGGAAGCTTACGCTTACCTCTATACTTTTCTGAATTTGGTTCAGAATTTTGGCGACGCTCCGGCCGGTGAGACAACACCAACCATCTCCAAACGAGAATCCAAAACCATAGAATCAAAGCTCGGGATGAGTAGAAGAACGTTTGTACTGGATACTTTGAGAGAAGATGTCGTTTTGGTAGATTTTCGGTGATCACAAACTTTCTCTCTCTCCTCTCTCTTCTCCACGTTCTCGTTCTCTCTTTCTTGTTCTATTCTAATTTCTCTTTCTCTTTTCTGTTTTAAACTGAGAATGAGAGATTAATGGATGAAGAATAATGACTTTAATGAGTCATCCAAGTGGCCATACAACATTAGTTCACTTCTTTAACTTTCTTGCATGACAATCCATCTATTTTCATGCTTCTTCATCCATTAATATTAATGAGATCATAAGAGAGTATAATTCACTCTCAACTATCTCATTATACTACCTCTAGTGGTCAACCGAAGCCTTAAACTTTTCCGCTTATTGACTTTGCTTTATAATAATTCACCTGCTTGGGCTTATTAATTACCAAGTAGTCATTTCCTTCCTTTTAATTCCCATTCAACTTAAATCATTAGAAATATTAGGGACAAATCCTCATTTCTCATCTTTTGAAAAAATTACCATTTCGCCCTTACATATTACGATTTATCGTAATAAACCATTTCTTGTCCCTTTTCCTTATTTCCCTTCATATTTGACTAGTCTGGGCATCAATAATAGAGAAATAGTCTCATTGGTCAAATGACCATTTTGCCCCTACTTTTCATATTTCCCCGAGCTCTCCAACTCACAATAATATCCCCTTTAATATCTAAGAATATCAAGAAATTTTGGGAAATAATACCATGCCTTGCCAAGACATTCGCTAAACCAGGGTCTAGCAGTCCACTTATTATAGGCTTAATCTCAAGCCTCTTATCCCAAAATTTGGGGTATTACAATATCTATGCCTCAGAAGCTCTTCCTGACGTCCCAATATAAGAACTATCACCTGAAAAATGTTAAATTGACGGGGGTGAGAAAAAAGCCTCAGTAACCAGCTATCCAACTTATTACACATGCTGATATGTATTCATGAAGTGCCAAGTGGAACAGTTTATAGAACAAAGTATTAGAGATATAATTGGCAAAAATTCAATATCACATTTTTGTACACAAATCTTATATAAGAAATTATATATCCCAATTACTATATATCAAATCTCATATCACAATTCCCAAGTACCTCTCATTAATCCAACTGAACCGCCTTATTTCCGCCGACTAGACCCATGGGATAAGTTACTATCCATATCACTGGCCACTCAAAAAGCTCTCTGGTCACATGATAATGATTGGCCAAAATCCACAGAGCACATTCCCGAACCATGGGTTTTTCGCCTCATTGAACTAGTGGGGTGTCGCAACCCCTCATTGAACTAGTGGGGAAGTTCCTCATTGAACTGGTGGGATAGTCCCTCATTGAATTGGTGGGAAATAGAAAGCCAACTATCATGCATCAATAGAGGCTATACCACGTGGTAAAATAATTTTCTCCATCTCAACCCAAACCAATCATCCCAATATGTATCAATAAATAGCTCAATGTGAATTTCCCAAGATTTTCCATACTCATATGAGGATATTCAAAATATATAAATATATCTTACAATTCAAATCACAAGGTTCCACAAGGCAAGTTTATATCAAAATACTCCTTAATATTATGATAACTTTCTCAATCACAATAAATCTTTACTCATTGAAATAATTCATAAATATCAACATACAATTTTCAATCTCATAATCATTTTATAAAATACTCACAAACACATACCAACACACATAACAAGTGGAAAGTGGTTATCTTTCATCAAAGCAAATTATAACCACAAGCTCCTAATCTAAAAACTCAAATACACGCCAAAAATCAATTACAACAATCAATTTATTATACCTTAATAACCCTTGAGTTATTAGAAAATTAACTTACTTAACTTAATTCTATAATTTTAAAGTTTTAAATTAATTACTCCCAATGCAAAAATTATAATTTCACACTAACATCCCAATTATTAATTCAAATATTTTTCTTAACTCAAATAACCCATTTAAGTCATTGATTATTATAAATTTCATTTCTTTATATAAAATCCCCAAATTTTAAAAATAGCTAAATTATAAATCTTCACTTTAATAAAAGATCTAAACCTATTAAAACTATAATAATACTTCCAATAATTCAAATAAATTATTTATCCCAAATTTAATCGGTTAAAAAGTCCAAAATAGAATTATTTATAGACTGGTTATAGAAAATTTATTATAAAATATTATACCAACTAAATAAAAAAATTAAACCAATTAAAATTCACTATTAATCATCCTCTACATTCTTATAGTCATATACTGATAAAACTTAAATTTACCCAAAATTCTAATCCTAAAATATTCTCTAATCAGCAAGAAATTACTATCAAAAGAAAGAGAAAATTATTTAGAACATTTTCATGAAGAAAGTTTTTTTATTAGAAGTGATTTTTTAGTACCTTATTGATCCCCAAAGATATGAAAATACTCCTATCAGAGCCTCGCCATACTCCTTGCACAACACTTCACGCAAATCTCTTGCGTGAAGTGTATATATATAAATACCCCCTCCAGGCCTCCCCTTAATTTATTATTATTATTATTATTATTATTATTAATTGATTAAGGGTGGTGGCACCTTTTGTCAATTATAGTGGCGCCGAAATGGTGCATTTAGTGCTACTTTTTAATAATAATATAATATTTTATTATTATTATTTTTAAATATTTTAACCAGGTCTCTCTTTTCTGTCTATCCCTAAAAATTACCTACTAAAATAATTATCTCCAAATTATAATTATATCTTACAAATAAAAATAAGAATGATACACCACCGCCACCCCCTCCTCCACCACCTCCTTCTCAAGGCTTGTTAGTGCCAACAAATGGCTCAAGTGCTAAGGATCCTAACCACGTTGCCCCCTCTACCATAGTTCGCGCCTTTACTCCCTCCACCAATCCATCTATTGTGCTGAATGACGAGATGATACAAGAGAAAAGAGTACTGGGTAAGGTCTTGTTGTCATAAAGGAGGTCCAGAAAGAAAATTAATAGAGAGGGGAGGTGTAATATCCTAAATTTTAGGACTAGATGTTAGAGAATAGGCCTAAATAGAGTAGACTACCAAGCTTATTTTAGTAAAAGTCCCAGAAATGAATAAGAAATAGAATAGCAACTAGAAATCACACCTGGAATAAAGTATTAATTTCAGTGCGAATTAGTTAAAAGAAAATACCCGATTCCTTTAGAATATGTTTAAATGGCATGAAACCTAATTTGGATCCAAAGAAAAGGGAAGAAGTGTCTAGAAATAAGTAATGAAAAGAAAGAAAAGAACTTATAAGAAATAATATTGTAATAATCAAGGGTAAAAGAGACAATTGCCACTTGATCTTGAGGTTAAAATTGGAACATAAGAACTAATGACTAGGATTTACTCTTGAAAAGCAAGAGTAATGATGAAGATGAAAAAGCAAATTAATTCCCTCCCTCATGCTATTAAAAAAATTCAAAGAGGGTAAGGAAGGAAAAAAAGAAGAGCTTGATCAACAAATCCTTACCCTTTTGTCAATAATTGTGGCTAGGACATAAAGGAAGCAAGAAGGGAGAATTAGTCAACATGTTTTCTCCTTTTTGAATGGGATTGTCGTCCAAGACAAGAAGGGAGTGAGAAGGAATGAATTCCAATTTGAAACCATCTAGTATCCATTCAAGAAGTCAAAAAGGAAAAGAAAGAAAGGAAGAAGAAAAGGTCAATAATTGCAACTTGGAAAATTATTGATCAATGGCAAGACAAAGTGAAGCAATTGGTCAACAAGTTCTCTTCCATTTTCAATAGCTCAATTCTGGTTAAAAAGAAGAAGAGAAGAGGAAAGAGAAAGATTAATCAAATTAACCTAACCTCACTTGGTCAATTAGCCACACACTTTTTTTCAAGAAGCCACCAAGTTGTGACACATGGATTTTATTGCTCTCTTAGGCAAATCTTGGCCAAGCAAATTGCAAGAAGCCAATGAATGAATATTAAACCATACACTCTCTCTTCCATTCATTAAATAAGTTAGCCAACACATCCATGGAAAGAGAAAAGAAGAGTTGGAGAAGATAAGAACAAGGTTAGACCTTCTATCTTGATTTTGACCTTGTAAATCACTTATATGGCTCAAATACTCTTCATAAACATTGCTCTTCTTGATGAGAGCTTCATTTATATGATTTTAGATTTTCAAAGGGAGGTGTTTTGAGTCTTCTTGTAAGAGCCAAAGATGGAGAATCAAAGAAAGAAATCAAGAAAGAGTAAAAGGTGAGCAAGAGCATCATTTTGACATATGTGGTGTCTTGTTTGGTTGAGTTTTGTGGAATCCCCCTTATTGCCTTAATTTTCATCCAAATAGTATATTTAGGGTTTCATCATGCTTTGATCATGTACATGTGGTTATATGAGGTTTGAGAAGCATATGAACCTAGTATAATGAATAAATTGTGAAATAGTAAATTGTTGTCTTGTGAGGTTCTGTTTTGGCCAGAATAGGGAATGAAGAAGGAATGAGAATTTTCCAAATTTAAGGTTTCCATTGGCTTTAGAAGGAAAAATTGTGTAGGTATATAAGTGTTCATAATTTTTGGATGCTTGTATATGAATTTGGAATTTTTGAAAGTTTAAGAGTAAGTGCTGTGTAATTCGTTTTCTGGAGGCAGTATCATTGTGATGTGTTTTTGAGTGATCAAATGTTATACAATGACCATGAAATTTTTCATAATTAAATTAGAGACATAGAGCTTTAATTTGATACGTATTTTATAATTTTAGACAAGTATGTTGGGAGATATGAATTTTTGAATTTATGTCCTGTTTCTGGAATGAAATCTGGAACAAAGACTAGAAAAGGGGGATTCTTTATTAATGTGTGTATATATAGCTAATTGCTATATTTTTACTTAAAATTAGACTTAAATAGGGTCAAATATAGCTTTAAGCCACCTCAATTGAAGTTCTATAGAATTAATTATGATTTTTTAAAGTTTGGTAAAAAATGCTGGTAGTTTAATTTCCATGCGAATTTAAGAAAGAAAATGGCCAAATGTAATTGGTAAATAACTCTAAGGGTGAAAGTAAGCCTATAAGGCTAATTTAGCTATTTGGCATTCACTTTTCATGGCTCTAATGATGTTATTACTTATCTAGGGCCATTAAGTGATAAAGAAGAGGCAATGGTTGGAAGATCAAGGTACATGAGGAAACAAAGTCTAAAAAGTAGTGAACTTTCCTTACTTGGCTAACTTGATATGTATGCTTGTGTATTGATGTGTTAATTGCTTTGATGAATTGTATGCAGCATATGTGAATGATTGAAGCTCTATTTTTTTTTTATATTATGGCTATTAGTGTAACATGTTAAACATTGAGCATGCATATATGTCATTATGTTGGCATAAATTTGTGAGAGCCAGCATGTCATGCACAAGCATTTCTTGTATGCATTTGTTAGCATTGTTTACTACTGGGATTCCTCTGAATCTCACCCTCCCCCAACCAACCATTTAGATAGGTGGACAGAGGTGGCATGTTGAAAGTTGCGCATGAAGAGAATGCGATGATGGTAGGCTGAAGATTTAATGGTCCGAAACATTAAATTTATATGACTTAGACACATTGGTAGGCTTGTGTCGCTACACAGTTTGTATGTGTAAATGAATTAATTTAGTTTAAGGAGAGAATCACCCTAATTGAATTAAAGGGAAAATATAAGAATCGATGAGTAATAAAAAAGTTGCGAACCATTAAAGTACGTGTCTGTAAAAGTTTTAAATTTTCAGAAAAACTCACTCAACTACAGGTTCGAATCCTGTTTTGAGGTTGGGATTTGTAAAAGTGTTATAAAAGAATAACGCTTAGTGGTTCGAGTTTACTGCATAAAACTCATCAGGAAAGTGTAAATGTAAGGTGTCATAGGAGGAAACTTATTGTGGATGGAACAAGAAAGGTCAAATTTTGAAATCTGACAAGTTCACAATTTGTCCTTTCCTGTTCCACCTTATAGTAAGTTTCCTCCTGTAATATACCAAAATGTACTCAAGGGCTATGTGTACAAATAGACAGTGAAATTAATGATAGAATTGTCTCTAGAAATTATAAATGACTTTAGTCCTGATTAGCTATCAATAAATTATCTAATTTTTGCCTAAAATCGAGAATGATAAAAAACCTAATTGGAACATAAGAATAAAAGGGAATGACACTACTAGTAAGGAAACAAGGCCATCTAAATCATTAGTGTATAAACAAGGAGAAATGAAAGAGTTAATGGCACATTAATTATTATTGCCAAGATCAAAGGTAAAGAGGAGAGAAGAGGCTGGGTCAAAGAGTCCACATTTCCTAGTAAGACTAAGTTAATTAGTCATCAATTATTCTCTCTTTTTTGGAAATGATTTTCGTTCAAGACAACCATAAAGGAAAGGAAGGAAATTGAGTTAAACCATATGCATTGGTTAGTCAAAAAGCAAAGAAAAAGGAAGAGAAGAAAGGTCAACCAAATTTGTAATTGGACTTCAATTTCTTTTGTTAACCAAAAAGTAACCTTGTAAGAGTATAAAGATGAATAATTCCTCTCTATTTGATGAGGTACTTACGTCAAATAAGAGAAGGGAAAAGAGAATTGCCAATTGACCAAGTTAAAAGGAAAAGAAAAGAAGGAAGGAAGAAAGTCAAAAGTTAATATGTGTAGACTTGCAACTTGGAAATTTTGACCAAGATAAAAATGAATTGCAAGAGGGCTTGGGTAATCAAATTGACACCATTTTGGGCATAAACATTTTGTCAACAAGAGGGAAATAGAAGGAAAGAGGATAAACCTAAGTAAACATGGCCATAGTTGGCAACTAACCTACCACTTTTGTAAGAAGCTATAGGAAGTCGACACATGGCTTTTTCCTCTTGATTTTTTTTTATAAATTTTGTCCAAGAGGACTGAAAGGGGCTGAAGTGGATTAATTAGATCATATTCTACTTCCTCTCACACACTAAAGTCGGCCACACTAAGCAAGGAAAGATAAAGTGGAGTTTGAAGAAGACAAGAACAAGGTAGGTACTTCTTACTTGATTTTCTCCTATCAAACCACTTTTATGGCTCAAACACTCTTCATAAACATTGTTCCTCTTGATTATAGCTTCATTTATACAATTTTATAATTTCAAGAGGAGGTGTTTTGAGCCACCTTGCAAAAGCACAAGTTGAAGAACCAAAGAAAAAACCTAAGGAGGAGCAAGAGGTGAGCTTTAGCTTCATTTTGATCTATGGATTGTGTTAGTTGGTTGAGGATTTTTCCATATGAAATTATGCCCTATTTTTATTCAAGCTAGATTTTTGAAGATTCACGGTATTTTGATTGTGTTCATAGTGTTTTATGATGTTTAGAAGGCATATGAAACTAGTTGAGGCTTAAATTGGAAGTTTAGTAATTGTTGGAATATATGTCAAATTTCTGCCAAAACAGGACACATATAAGGAGTTGGAATTTGTTCATTATAATTTTACCATTGTCGTTTACATGAAAAATTGTGTGGGAATAGCCCCTAGTTATAAATTTTGGATCATTGGAATCTAATTTGTAACATTGCAAATTTTTCCAGTGAGAATTTCCTGCGTGGCAGTCTGGTTGGGTGAAATTTTTGAATAGGAAAATAATGTCCAATAAATTTGAAAATTTCCAGTCTAAAATTAGACATATAAATATTTAATTTGATAGGTCATAATGGTCATTTGGATGTGTACACTGGGAGTTCTACATTTTTAAAGTTTGGTAATGTAAAACTGAAAAATTCTAGGATAGTGTCCAATAAAAAAGAATTATGTATTACTGTGTGTCTATTTAGCTAATGACTATATTTTTCCTTAAGATTAGAATTAATAAGGGTCATATAGGCTTTTGAACCACTGCAATTGGACATTTTTGTAAAGAGATATGAATTTTTAAACTTAGTTGACCAATTCTGCCAGCATTAGTGGCTGTGCAGAAATTGTAAAATGTAATGGCACATTGTAATTTCTTTGAACACCAAGGGTAGAAATTAGTCCCTTGGGATAACTTGACCACTTTAACTCATTGGTTGACTTGGTAAAATGACCATAATAATCCTAATGATAACTAATATAAGAGAATGATTTACAAAAGTATTGTGCTACGTAATAACCCGTCCATTCATGAATTCCCACATATAGGATTCAATATCTTTCCGGGACGACCAAGGAAATGGTAACACATCTCAGAACATTGGAAAGGTTAAGGTAGTAACTTCTCCCTCATATTCTATATATCTTGCTTCATGTATATTATTGTCGTTATACATACTTGAATTGTGAACATGAATTGGAAAGAATTTCCCGAAGTATCAGATGAGAAGGGCTTTGGCCCAGTAGAATACCCAGCGCTGTGGGAAGGGATGGTAAGTCCTTGAATAGAATTGCTTGTTGCATAAACATATATCTGAATTTTGAATGAATATTGAATTATTTGGTATGTGGTGGATGATATGTCATGTTTCTCTGTATGCATTTTATATGAGTGTTGTCTATTACTACTCAGATTCTTTTGAATCTCACCCTTTTCCAATAACTAACATGCAGCACGGGCAAGTAGCTCTCACGAAAAGAAGGTAGCTATGGACGGGTATAACTGAAGTCTTAGAGTTTATTTTCTGTCGGTTATCTAACTTTTGGATCTGTATATAAAGTTGAGGGTATTTTGTAAAACTACTACTCATGGTGGTAGAAGTACACCAACTGCAGACCCAAGAGTTTGTATGTAATCACGGTAAATCAACTAGAATAGGGTATCCACACCAGGTAGACCCTCTAGTAACAAATTTAACCCGAATATCCGCTAAGAACTTTAACAAGTACTATGATATTAACAAATGTAAACAAACCTAAATGAATTAAACAGATTTGAAAAAAAACGGAAATGAGACCACAATTCAAATGTTTTGAAAAACTTTTCGAAAACCCACTTAACTATAGGATCGAACCCTATAGGGAAGTCGGGATCCCAAATGGATTAAAAACTATTTCTGGTCTCCGATCTAGCATCAAGTCACGTTTTGAACTATTTTGTACGGCATAAAAGTAAGGTGTTACACCTCCTTTCTCTTGTAATTTGCTCTGGACCTCCTTCATGACAACAATACCCTTTTCCAGTATTCTTTTCTCTTTTTCCATCTCGTCATTCGGCATAAAGATGGATTAGCGGAAGGGCCAAGGGGCCAACAATGGTGGAAGGGCGATGAGGTTAGTTCTTGAGATACATAACGGTTAATAAGTAAAATCTGTTACTTAATAGAAGTTCAAGCAAATAAATAATGGTAGTAATCAGTGTTAGAACTGGCTGACACCCAAGAGGGGGGTGAATTGGGTGTGTGATAAGAAAGTACGAACTTTTAAAATCTTTTCGCAACTTATCAAATCAATACACGCGGAAATATAAAAACATAAGCTGATATGTAAATTATATATGTTGGAAATGTAAAAGCTTAGGGAAGAGAATATGCAAACTGTGATTTATCCTGGTTCGGTCCAATCCACGATGACCTACGTCCAGTCCCCAGGCTCCTCCTGAGATTTCCAATCCACTATCTTCTTGTTTAACCGGGCACAAGAAAAGCCTCTACAAATCTCTTACGAAGTTACTCCCCCTTACTCACTGTAAGGTTTACACCCTCTTACGGTAAGTTAAGCAAAGCAATCCCAAAGTCCTTTCTCTCTTGCTTACCCGTGCAAGTCTTACGAGCAGCAACGTTCTCTCCTGCTTACACCACTGTAAGTCTTACGAGCAGCAACGTTCTCTACTGCTTGCACCTTGTAAGTCTTGCGAGCAGAAAGTACTACTAGCTATTCTCTCTACAACTTTCCCGTAAGGTAATCAACCCACTCAAGGTCCCTCTACCTTGAGTTCAATACAGAAGTATATTTGTAAGGATTTACAAACTCTCTCACAGAGTAGATAGGATAGTCACTGAAGAACAATACAAATATTCTCACTCTCTCAAATATACATAATATAGAAGATGAAGTAGAGCAAAGAGTGGTCGGAGGCAGAAGACTTAGGATATCAGCATGTTCATGTTCTCATCATCTTGTCTGCTGTTTTGTGTTTGAATCCTCTCCTATTTATATCTGAGTTGTGGAAGATGACCGTTGTAAACATCCATCCGTTAGAGTCTGTTGATTCATTTGACCGTTGAGCCCATTCGGATATTTTTCTGTTGTAATCCCATCTGATGCTTAGACAGATACTACTTCATTTTCGGTTGGAGTCCCATTGCTTTGTATGGTCGTTAAGTATATTTAAATATTTTCCTGTTGATCGTGCTCTGACATATGCTTTAGCGTTTCTTACATTTTTCCCATTGGTCTGACAGATGCAATAGTATTTATCTTCCGTTACTTATGAATTTTGCTGCCGCCCATGAATAGTTGTCGTTTGAATATTGATCCGTGTAAGCCATGTGATCGGTAGTGCATAACACCTGTAAAAGCACTCAGAGAAATAGCTGTTAGAAAATATCACTCGGGTGATTACAGACTTCACTGGGAGTGATTTCAGAAAATAGAAGAATCATTGGAAGTCAACTTGATTTCACTGGAGGTGATTTTCAGAAGATAATATTCCACTGGCAATTATCAGCATCCCTCGAGTGTACCATGAAATCATTTGAGTTGTTTCCTTGTTTCTGTCATACTTCGGAAGTGATTTTACAGAAGCATTTCACTGGCAGTAGCTTTCTAAGAGTAAGCATATCATTGACTCGATAATAATGATCCCTTGAGTAATTTCCATGATTTTGTAAAGAATAGTGAATCACTCTATCTATCAGTAAATTTTCTTGCGGTGATATCAATTCACTTGAGTGCAGCATTACTTCACTGAAGGTGATTTTCATGAAACAATATTTCACTCGGATAGCTCACAATATTATTCTGGTGATCTCATGTTTCTGTCAAACCTGGAAGTGATTTATCAAAATCAACACATCACTTGAATTATCAGTTCATTCACTGATATCTCACAAACGGAAGATTACTTGAATTAATATTAGTTCATTGGAAGTGATCTGGTGTATATTGGTATTCTCTGAAAATGATCAGTTAAGGCACTGGAGGTGATATGAGGAATTTTAATATTCACCGGAAGTGATTCAACAATCACTGGAAGTGATATGAGAAAGAGTAAAATTCACTGGAAGTGATTCATCATCCACTGGAAGTGATCTATGAAAACAACATAATCACTCGAGTGATTTTGACATCATTGGAAGTGATTTTGCAAACAGTGAATTTTTCTTACAGTGATTTCAGGCGCACTGGAAGTGATTTGGCAAAGTTGAGATATCACTCGAGTGATTTGGAGATCACTGGAAGTGAAATGGCAAAACTAAGATATCACTGGAAGTGATTTGGAGATCACTGGAAGTGATTTGGCGGAAATCAAAAATCACTCGAGTGATTTGTGATCACTAGAAGTGAAATCTGAAACAGTGAATTTTTTTTGCAGTGATTTTTCAATCACTGGAAGTGATATGCTATATCACTTGAGTGAATTCCAAAATCACTCGAGTGATTTGTTCTTCAAAACGTTTTTGCGTTTCCAGTTCTTTAGCAAACAGAGGTAAACTTCCAGATGACATAACTCTTTGAATATGGCTCCAAAATTTCTGTATTATATATCAATGGAAAGCTCTTGAAGTCTAGTTTCATATGGCACCGGTTTCAGCTCAATAGGATCAGTGGTTTTAGAGTTATAGCCAAAATACCAAGTCTGTTCCAGAAATTGACGCTGATATGAATCCCAAATTTAAACACTTCTATCTCCCTCATCTGAGCTCCTTTGATGTTGTTTCTGGTTTCAAAATGACGCATTGGGAGTCTATTTTCATATTCAACTAGTTTGGTATCAATCGGAGTTGTATTATGAGATATATGATCAAATAACCAGGCCTTGCTCAGCTAGATGAAGAACAGAATCTGAAAAACTGAAAATCACTCGAGTGAACAGTGAATCACTGCGAGTGATTGTTAAAATCACTCGATGCTACAGTACTGCTACAGTGAGCTACAGTAAAATACGCTACAGTAATCGTATGCTACAGTACTACTGCTACAGTACCGTAGAACTTGAAACTTGCTATTTTTCATTGATTCTTGCAAGTTCTTCATTCTTCAATTTCTTTCTTCCATTGCTTGACTAATCTACAATATATGCAATATCAAATAGTTAGTCAATGTATTAGAAAAGTATACTATACAAACTTCTGCTCTCATAATATTTGATATATATATTTGGCATCATCAAAACTAATCATATCTAACAATCAGTAACTATCATATTTTGTCTAACAAGAATGATGGTTAAGAAAAACCGTCATGAAACAAAAGCCGCAATGGTTCAAAACCTTTCCCCTTCTCCATACTGATGATAATACTCTTACTTGGCCTTCATTTCCCTCCTCCGATGATGGGAATGAGGATGAGGAGGATGAACAGGACGATGAGGATGGTAGTGAACTTGTCCTCATCATCCTATTTATCCTCATCTTCCTCGTCCTCTTCGTCATCCTCATCCTCATCCTCATAAGTTAATAATTAACCTTAAAGTATTTTTGCTAGCATACTTAGTGCATGTTTGGATTAGCGGTGGAAAAGTAGCTTTTTTTCCAATATGACTTTTATAAAAGTCAGATTGTAAATGTGATTTGTATTTGGATTGGTGACGGCAGAAATGGCTTTTTTTAACTTAAACTTGTTTGGATTATTATTTAAAAAGAAAGCTGAGATGGAAAATGACTGAAAATGGTATGAGTCTTATTGAATACTACATATAAAATTTTTTCCTTTATTAATTTCATTTGTATTTTTCCTATTATTTCTCAAACAAATTGCCAAATATGAATTTTGTTTTAGAGATTAATTAAATATGACTATTAAATATTATTTTATTTTTCCTAAAATTATTGGGTGTTTTGCAAAATTTTTATTTATTTTTTTAATAAAAGCAAAAGGAACTAACTATGGTACCTCACTTTTTTTTTCCCATATTCCTCTTCTCTCTCTACGGCATAATCGTGACTTTTTCCTGAAAAGCAACCTAAAGCCACTTTAGCAAATATCGCACATTCGGCCTAGAAGTCAGATTGCAATTAACACCTTCCCAAACATGCATTTTAACTCCCATTATGCTTTTAATGATTTGACCGCATGGTTTCCATCCCTACCACTTTTTCAAACAAACCCTTAACGGTTTTAAGTTAATATTGTGGTTGATTATGTAATTAACAGTAGACACCAATAAATTAAAAAAAATCTCAAATACATAATAGTTATTAAGAATTAATCGTCACCATTTATAAAATATAAAGATCTTAAATACTAAAAGACACAACGGCTCGATAATCCATGAAACCCTCTCTATATAAACGTTTAAAAATTGAACCCTACTTCTCTACTTCCACTTCAACTTCTCAAAGCTAACTTCTGATTCAACAAAACATCATAGAAAAATGCAAGAGAACTTCTGATTCATCATTTGGAAAAAAACTGAAAGATGAACTCCATCTGCCAACAAGCATAGAAAGTCTCATCTACATAAACTATGAACTCCATCATATGGTCCAGTTTTACTTGCAAAAGCAACGATGGATAGACTGTAAGTGTCAATGGTTTCACCCAAGAGGGGGTGAATTGGGTGAAACTAAAAAAATTTGAATTACTACACTTAATTAAAAGATAAGAGTTGGAGAAATATTATCGAAGTGTACACCAGAGTTTATACTGGTTTGGTCTTAACCTATTGACCTACGTCCAGTCCTTAGAGCGCCTATGATATTTTCATTATACTTCGAAGATTCGATGGGTTCTTGGCACCATAGTACAAGTAAGTTCCTTAACAAGATACTAACTCGCCTTTACACTTTGAAAGTTGACACTCACTCAAGGCCCTACTGCCTTGAGATTCTCTTTACACGAGTAATGAATAAAGGTAAAGGAGTTGCTTAATAAATACTGAAGAAAAACAAGAATCTCAGATAGAATAATAGAGCACTTAATGAGCATAATTGATTTTTTCATTGGTTGGTTGCTTTGTCTTGAATGCTTCCGTATTTATAATCAGAATGTTTTTAATTTCCATTGTGAGCATTCAAATCTGTCCGTTAGAGAGAAAATGTAGCCATTGATGAAAGAGAGTTTTTCTATTGGTTATCTCTATTACGCATTTAATGCTTTTGACAGAATTTTTGCTTGTAGAGATTTTGAAGTTAACCCGTTGATTAAGCACCTGAAATTTATACATAAATGATATTAGTAAAATTTAGAAGTAGTATAAGAACTCAAAAAATAAATCATGATGAGAAGTATGTGTATTAGAATGATTGAGAATGTGTTTATAAGTTTTTGAAAAACATACTCGAGTGAGACTGATAATCATTTCAAGTGATCTCCAATCACTCGAGTGCTAGTCTCTGGTACTCGATTGCTTTTGGTGATCTTGTGCTGATAATCACTTCAAGTGGCTTGGAAGCAATGTTTTAAAAAAATTGAATATCATTTGAGTGTTCAAATAATCACTTAAGTGATCTCCTCTCAGAAACATTAACACTTCCAAGTCACTTGCAAATGCCTTGCAAGTGATCATGGATCACTCGAGTGAATTGTTCAATTACTCAAGTGATCTTCTCAGGAAGATTATTGTACTTCAAGGTCACTTGTGAGTGACTCTCAAGAATTGACATCCCTCGAGTGAATTCTATGTCACTCGATTGATCTAGTCTATGATCACAGAAGTATAACTTCTTCACTTGAGTGATCTGTTTCTTCAAATCACCAACTCTCAAGCCATTTGGAAGTCACCTACAAGTAATTTCCCATCACTCGAGTGCTTACCTAATCACTCAAGTGATCTATTTCTTCAGATCAATAACTCTCAAGCTGTTTGGAAGTCACCTGCAAGTGCTTGCCCTTCACTCGAGTGATTTTACCTTTAAGAACTTTTACAAACTTTGATTAATATTGAGTGACTTGGTAAAAATTTGGAAGTAAAGGCACATCACTCAAGTGCATAAACCATCACTCTAGTGATTGTGCCAAACTTAAAAATTTCACCACACAATTTTACTTTCTGCCTTTTAAAGAGTTTAATTATTACTCAAGGTTTATATTATCAACAAATCAAGGTTTGTTATCATCAAAACATTATGAAAGCTAACATTATCCCCATTTTTTATGATGACAAAACTTGGATATTAAGTTTTGAAAGATTTTGATGAGGTGATCAAACTAAGTGAAAGAATTCAAACATATAGTCAGTCAAGACTTAAAGAGTACTAGTTTGAAATTCAAACTAATAATTTATATCAATAGACACAGTCAATCTAATTTAGCACAAGATAGTTCATATCATATAAGGAGCACAATACAAGATAGTTTATATCACATATAGAATATAATAGGTCAAAGTGAAACAATAGTATAAAATATATCAGACATTAGGCCCTAAAGGACCTCCAAAACTTTTCTCCCCCTTTTTGTCATCAGCAGAAAGGGTGAAAGGGGTTGGAAAAGTGATATCAGAGGATAATGGTGGATCAACACAGAGTGGTGTAGGTAGAGGAATAAGATCATGATCTGAAGGAGAAGGAGAAGGTGTGTAAGGGACTATGGAAGTCATAGGATCAAATGTGATTGAGGTGTAATCAGGGGAGGAGGAATGAGTAGGGTAATGTGAAGTGAATGTAGGAGAAGGCAAGGTAGGCTCTGGCTCAGGGGTAGGATTAGGATTAGATTCAGGAGCAACAGAAGTGGTAGCTTGATCAGGATTCTCAATCTCCTCTGTATGAGAGCTTGAGTCAAAGTGGTAGGATTACTTAGATGAGGAATGAGATGGAGATTGAAGAATGAAATCCTCACAAGATAGATCTCTGGTTAAAAGGGAATCAAATATAAGTATAATGGGAGAAAATTCATTAGAAGTATTAGGGAGGATGGTGATGGTATCAGAAGTAGTGGTGGTGGTATCAAGGATAGTGGTGGCGGCGTCGGGAGGGATGGGTGTGGTATTAAGAAGAATAGAGGTGGTATCAGGGATAGTGGTGATAGTAGGAGCAGATGTGGTGGCAGTGGAGGTCTCAGGGAAAGGAATGTCAAGATATGTCCTTTTTATATCTTTCATCCTTTTTATTCAGATTTCCTGAGCTGCTTAGAGGTCAAATAGTTGCTTGAAGTTGTAGTTCATAGCCTCTACCAAAACTCTGACTTGGTAGTCTACCTGATTGACCAAGTGAGTATTGGATTACATGAGCTTTGAAATGGCAGCCTGGAGAGAAATCTGAAAATGTATATATGAATGTATAGCCTTTGGGCCTAGGTACCAAGTCCCAAACTTGATTTATTTCAAATTGATTTAATTCTTCTTGCATTGCTATGACCCAATTATTATCTAATAAGGCCTCATTAATGTTAGAAGGTTTCAATTCAGAGATAAATGTAGAGAAACTTGCTTTGTTAAGAATTTTATTTCTGGTTTTTATTCCCTCATTTATGCCGCCTATGACTTGGTCTAATAGATTACTCTTATTGTATTTTCAAGCTTTAGGTTGACTATGGTTGGTGGGTTCGTTATCATTTTCAGATTTGTTATATAAAGAAGTATATGTTTTAGAAGCAGTTTGATTTTCTTCTTGAAAGACTACTTCAGGCTCATCTTCTACAGGTTTAACTAGAGGTTCATTTTCAGCAAACACAACATTTATGATTCTTCAACTACACAAGTTTGTTTATTAAAAACTCTATAAGCTTTACTTTTATTTGAATAACCTAAAAATATACCTTCATCAGCCTTAGAATCAAACATACCTAAGTTATCCTTACCATTATTGTGAATGAAACACTTACATCCAAATATGTATAGGTGAGCAATATTTGGTTTTGTTCCTTTGTAGAGCTCATGGGGTGTTTTCCCAAGCTTTGATCTAATGTAGGCTCTACTGCAAATGTAACATGTAGTGCTTATTGCACCAGCCTAGAAAACTTGTGAGATATTCTTCTCATTAAGCATGGCTCTGGCCATCTCAGTAAGAACTTTGTTCATCCTTTCTGCGACCCCATTTTGTTGTAGAGTCCTTAAAGTAGAGAAGTTGTGATCAATGCCGTTTATGTCACAATAATCTCTAAAGGCTTGATTTTCATATTCTCATCTATGATCTATTCTAATGGCTGCAATAGACATACTTTTCTTATTTTGCATTTTCTTGGTAAAAACAACAAACTTACTAAAAGATTCATCTTTTGAAGAGAGAAAATTAGTCCTTATAAATCTAGAAAAGTTATCAACAACGACTAATGTATACAAATTACCACCAAGGCTTTTAACTCTTGCTGGTTCAACTAAATCCATATAGAGTAGTTGTGACTTCGTTTTTAGATTTAAATGAAGATTTTACTTCTTTACCTTTTGGCAAGCATCACAAACTAAATCATTTTTGAAATATAGTTTGGATAAACTAATTACTAAATCATTTTTAAGTAACTTGCCTAGTTGGTGGATGTTGACATGAGCAAGTCTTTTATGCCAAAGCCAACTTTCATCAGCGTTACTTAGAAAATAATTTTTAGAGACATTATTGTTTATATCAAGAGTGTAACAATTACTTGCCATTGTTTCTCTAATCTTGACTTTAAGATCTTCATTCTTAATTTGAAGATTCTTCTTGCTTACTATGAGGCATTCTTATGATTCAAATATGAGCCAATTATCTTTGTCAGTGCTTTGAACTACACTCATCAAGTTATGGCATAAACCTTCCACATAGTATATGCCATTAACTTGTATTCTATCAGCGTTACTAATTTCACCTATCCAGCTATTTTTCTTGATTGGTTTCTTTCAAATTTGACTCTGCCTCCATCTTTGGGCTTTATTGTAGTAAACTTTTCCTAGTCTTCAGTCATGTGTCTTGAGCATCTACTATTTATGTACCATTTATTAGTCCTTGATGTTTTAAGACATCCCTATAGTCAAAGATAATCAAGTCTTAGGTACCCATACTTTCTTAGGTCCTTTCAAGTTAGTATAGATTACTTTTGGAACATGTGATCCCTTAGGTACCTACTTATAGGTTCCTATTTTTCCTTCATTTTTATAAAAACAAGAAGAAGTATAATGTCATTTTCTGTTACAAAAATTATAATGTGCAAAAGGATTGGATACATGTACAGAATGTTGAAAATAATATAAATAGACTTCTGCACCTAACTTTTTCTTTCCTTTCTTTTTATCTGTCTTTGGATCGTATCCAATTCCAAACCTATTATTAGTAAATCTTTGAGCTTTTAAAATTATGTTGAGTATTTCACTTCCCTTAGTGAACTTTTTAAGTGTTTTAGTAAGATTAGTATTTTTCTTTTCTAAAATTTGATAGTTATCATAAGATTTTATATCAGGTTCTTTGAGTTTTTCTTCAAGAGATTTAATCTTTTTCTTGTAATTTACTAATTCCTTAGCAACTTTGATGAATTTAGAGTGTAATGCATTATGTTCAGTATGTAATTCATCAGAAGTAGGGGTGAATCATTTACCTCTTCATCTTCTGATTCTTCTTGAGCTACCAAGCAAATGTTAGCAACTTCTTCACTGTCACTTTCTTTATCTGAGGAGCTGTCTCCCCATATTGCTAAGACACATGCCTTCTTCTTGAAGTATTTGCTCTTCTTCTTCTTCTCTTTGTTCTTCAGGTACTCTAACCATTCTAATTTGGTGTGGCATGGCTTTCCATATGCATAGTAAATAATTTTCTCCTTTGTTTCCTTTATGTTGTTAGGTCCTCCTTTGTGGAAGTTTTTAAAGCCATGACCCTTCTTGTAAAATTTCTTGAATAGTTTTATCATGAGACCCATTTCCTCATCATCAATTTCTTCTTCATTCTTCTACTCTCTTTCTTCTTTCATTGCATTCAGGGCTATTCCTTTCTTCTTCTTTTCATCAATATCATCTAATTCACATTTGAACTTCAGCTTGCTTTCATATTCATAAAGACTTTCAAATAATGAAGCTACTAAATGCATTGATTCTCCCTCAGCTTCTTCTATCACTATGACTTTAGCTTCCCATTCTTTTGAAAGAATGTTCAATATTTTCCTCACTTAAGACCTTTGATCATATAATTTCCCAAATGCACCTAATTGATTTACAAGATGGGTGTATCTGAGTTTGAACTCAGTGATTGTTTCTCCTGATTTCATTCTGAGTAGATCTTATTTTGTGATAAGAGTGTTGACTTTGTTTTTCTTGATTCCATAAGTTCCTTTATGGGCTATTTCCAGAGCTTGCTACATATCCTTGATAGAAGGAAGTGTGCAGATTCTGAAATACTCTTTTTGACTCAAGGTACTTTGCATCATAAGGATTGCCTTACTATTAAGAATTACAAGCTTCTTATCATTGTCATCGAATTCTGTTGGTGCTTTTGGAACTGTGGCATCATCTACAGTTTTTATTGGCATATAGTCTCCATTTTGGATCACCTGCCATAGGCTATATTCAGTTGCCATTATGAACACTTTGAATTTTTCCTTCCAGAAGGAGAAATGTTCTCCACTAAATGTAGGTGGTCTAGTGATAGAGGTACCATCTGGTAGTATTCATTCACCCATGCTCACCATAGGATCCTTCTTAAGATGTTAAGCTTGAAACAAGAAGATGAGGTACTAATACTAAATTTTAGCGTCAACGGTTTCACCCAAGAGGGGGTGAATTGGGTGAAATTAAAAAAATTTAAATTATTATAGTTAAAAGAACTAAATTAAAAGATAAGAGTTGGAGAAATATCAGCGGATGTATACCGAAGTTTATACTGGTTTGGTCTTAACCTCTTGACCTACGTCTACTTCTCAAAGTGCCTCTTAGATTTTCACTATACTTATAAGATTCAATGGGTTTTTGACACTATAGTACAAGTAAGTTCCTTAATAAGACACTCACTCCCCCTTATACTTTGTAAGTTGACACCTACTTAAGGTTCCACTATCTTGAGATTCTCTTTACATGAGTAATGAATAAAGGTAGTAAAATCTCTCTAAAAGAGTTGATAAATTAATACTGAAGAACAACAAGAATCTCAGAGAATATCATATAGAATAATAAAGCACTTGATAAGTAGAATTGATTTTCTCGTTGGTTGGTTTCTCCATCTTGAATACTTATGTATTTATAGGAAGAATGTTTTTAATAACTGTTGTGAGCATTCAAATCTTTTTGTTAAAGAGTAATTGTAGCCGTTAATGAAAGAGAGTGTTTCTGTTGGTTATCTCTGATACGCATTTAATGCTTCTGATAGGATTTTTGCTTTTAGAGATTTTGAAGTTAATTCGTTGGTTAAGCACTTGAAACTTATACATAAAAGATATTAGTAACATTTAGAAGTAGTATAAGAACTTAGGAAATAAATCATGATGAGAAGTATGTTATTAGAATTATCGAGAAGATGTTTAAAATTTTTTGAAGAACATACTTGAGTGAGACTGATAATCACTTCAAGTGATCTCCAATCACTCAAGTATTAGTCTCTGTCACTCGAGTGCTTTTGGTGATCTTATGATGATAGTCACTTTAAGTGACTTCATAGTAATGTTTAAAAAAATTGAATATTACTTGGGTGCTCAAATAATCACTCGAGTGATCTCCTCTCAGAAACATCTGCACTTCCAAGTTACTTGCAAATGCATTGCAAGTGATCATAGATTACTCGAGTGATCTTCTCAGGAAGATAACAACACTTCAAGGTTACTTGCAAGTAACTCTTAAGAATTGACATCACTCGAGTGAATTCCATTTTACTCGAGTGATCTAGTCTATAGTTACAGGAGTCTAACTTCTTTACTCGAGTGCTCCAATTCATCACTCAAGTGATCTATTTCTTCAGATCACCAACTCTTAAGCCATTTGGAAATCACCTGCAAGTGATTACCCATCACTCGGGTGCTTACCCAATTACTCGAGTGATTTTGCCTTTGAGAACTTTCATAAACTTTGATCACCATTAAGTGACTTTGTAAAAATATGGAAGTGATGGCACATTACTCAAGTGCACAAACCATCACTCAAGTAACCCTCTTTAGTAACATTTCACTCTCATTTGACTTTACTCAAGTGCACAAACCATCACTCGAGTGATTGTGCCAAACTTGATAAATTCACCATAAAATTTCAATTTTTGTCTTTCAAAGAGTTTAATTATCACTTGAGGTTTATATTATCAACAAATCAAGGTTTATTATTATCAAAACATTATGAGAGCTAACATGGACCAGACCTTGAAGGAACTTACCTCTCTCGTTTGTTCTTTGAACGAGAAGGTGGACAAGTTACTGGAGAATGTAGAATTTGATGATGCATCAGATTCTTAAAGCATCTCTATAACTTTTTATTTTTAGTTTGTTTATTTACTTTTTCTTTTTTGTTGTTGTAAAATGGTGGTTGCATAATCAACCACAAAAATAAAAAAAAGGGTATATACATTATGGTTATTAAGTAACAATTGTCACTTATTAGAATACCATGCACATACATAACGGTTATACTATGTAACTGTCATATAATGTCTGATGGTTCTTACAGTAAAATTGTCATGAAACGTTAGATAAATATACAAACGATTTGTCTTCTAGTTCATATCAGGAAAACAACATAACAATTTCTTTTAAATAACCATCAATTAAATAGTTCAAACATTTTCCCTTCCCCACACTCATGATTAGAATACTCTATACTTATTTGTTCTTTGATGATTAGCATGAAAACCAAGTACCCTTTCATTACCCACTATAGTGCGTGACTGCTCCTCTTCAACTTCCAATATGTGCAATGATAGTTTGAACCTGTCACTTCCAATCTATATAAACTCCTAACTTCCTTATTTTTATCGTCCTCCTCTGTTCTTTCAATCACCAAGATGAAATGCCATGCTAAAGACTTGTTAGAAACTCCACGGCGTCATCCTCATCCTCATCCTCCACCTCCTTCCTCTCCTCCAAAACTACTACCATCTTCTTCTGCTCGTTCTCCTCCTCCATAATCTTCACCTCAAGTGGAGGTAATGATATAGCATGCAAAATGCATTGACTATACAGTAAGGAGGTTGGCCAGATATTTGTTGAGTATGAATAGGAAGGCCAATCTCATTCTTGATGAGTATGAGATTGGCCGCCATAATCCTGACATACTCCCAGATAATTCATACTACTTCTTTGGTGATGAGTAGCATGATGATGTGTGGTTTACTGCGAAGTTACGGAACTTTTGATTCATTCAAATTGAACAAAACAAAAGTTCCTAAATTTGCAGTAGATCTTAAATCTTCTATCTGGAAACTAGTCACTAGAGGGTGATATTTTTTGTTTTATTTTTTATAAAATATAAAATGTAATTATCTGGGCACTATTTGCCTAAAAAATTTAGAAAAATAATAATAACATACCTCAAGGTTATTCACTAATAATCGTGATATATGTATTTATTAAAATAATAACATAACTCATGATCATTAACAAAGAACCGCAATAAATATAAACAAATAAATAATAGTTTTATCGATATAACCGCTATATAAAGTCTTTGGCAGGACAACCCAAAAAACACCACCCTTCCTTTTTTATTCAAGCGTCTGAAACAAAACGTACTTGACACTTAGTTTGTTCAAACAAAACCCTCCAACATTGTAATCCTAGTACTCCTATTATATTTTTTTGGTTGTCGAGAGTCATTTTCAAATGAGTTCCACCATAAAAAATCTTCTTCTTACTTCTTAGTGACAACTACACTAGTCAATTCCTTCATAATTGTCTCAAGAACTACAGAGCGAGTTGCTTTCCCTTGCCCTAACTTGCTTTTTCATCGTTCGTGTGCCCTAGCTAGATCACATTCCTTTCGTGCTCTATTCTCCTTATTTGATTGAGGTGTCTTTGTGAAGTCATGATGTGATAAAATATTTAAGGTGACATTAACTTGCTTTTGTGAAGTTATGTTTCTTTTTTTGAAAACTTATTATTGCTCTGATCGAAGGTTCATTTCTTGTTACAGGAAGTTGTCAACCCATTGCTTAGTCTAAAGGTTCCTACTTTATTGATATTTTTTGAAGTAACTTCTGGAGATATGATCCCTAAGGAAAATGCATCTTCTGTTTTAGAAGTATCCAATCTCTGGAAGTTACTTTAAAAAGTTCAATAGGCGTGATGAATAAACTAGTTTATTTGTATCGATGAGAGTCATATATGAACAAGCTCTATGAATAAACTAGTTCAGCTGTACTGAGAGTTATACAAGAACAAGCTCTGTGAATAAACTAGTTCAGTGACATATTGAAATTATTGTTTTGAAATTATGTTTTTTTTGGAAATCCCATATTGCTCTGACTGAAGGTTTCTGTCCTGTGTTTCTATTGACCAGTTAGCACCAAGTTAAAAGTTATGAAATTCAACATTGTGATTAGTCATAGACTCTTTAATGTGAGAGTTTCTGAGTTACTTGGTCTCGTCTCTACATATATAATAGAGTAGTACTTCCAACATCAGGTAGCGATGTAATTTGGATAGATTAAGATTTTCTAAACTTTGTGGCTAAAATCAATCTCACTCCTGATCTATATATATAATAATATATGTATTCACCTATATCTTATGTCTCTTTAGCAATTAATCCTAGAAAGCAAAGGAAAATGGTAAAAAAAAATTACCCTATTAGAAAGGGCGTAGTGGCTATGCAAACCCTTGAGTTCAAGGGTTTGTATATCCCTCCACCCTTTTTGATAGGGGCATATATTTTTCCCTATGTTAGAATTGGCTGACACACAAGAGGGGGGTGAATTGGGTGTACGATAATAGAGTATAATCTTTTAAAATCTTTTCACAGCTTATCAAATTAATATATATGGAAGCATAAAATCATAAGCAATTATGTAAATCTTATATGCTGGAAATGTAAAAGCTTAGGGAAGAGAATATGCAAATTGTGATTTATCCTGGTTTGGTCTAATCCATGATCACCTACGTCCAGTCCCTAGGCTCCTACTGAGATTTTCAATCTACTATCTTCTTGTTTAACCGGGCACAAGAAAAGGCGCTACAACCCACAAGTTTAACCGAGCACTTGTGTAGCCTACTACGGAATTACTCTCCCTCACATACTGTAAGGTTCACTCCCCCTTACGGCAAGTCTTACGAGCAGAGAAATACTCCCTACAGCTTCCTTGTAAGGTAATCAACCCTCTCAAGGTCCCTCTACCTTGAGTTCAATACATAAATATAGATGAAGTTGCTTACAGACTCTCTCACAGAGTAGATGAAATGCTCACTGAAGTATAATATAAATATTCACTCTCAAATGTACATGATATTGTAAACTGATAAGAACAGAGAGTATTTGAGGCAGATGACTTATAATATCAGCATACTGGAAGTTAGGTTCTCATTGCTCAGGTATTTGGTCGATTTCGCATCCTCCCCTCTTTTTCTTTGAATGCTTCAGTTTATATAGAAAATGGTTGAGAACCGTTGGTTAGCTTTCGTCCGTTAGAGTGTATTGCTTCTTCTGACCGTTGAGTGTATTTGGATATTTTCCCATTGAAAGCTGATCATGTTTCTGACAGATAACTTATACCGTTGCTTTCTGTTTACACGTTCTTGTTGTTCATTTAATTCTATTGATAGCATCTCAACATACCCGTTGGAGTTCCATTTCTTCATTTTTTTCGTTGAGCATTCTTCTTCCCGTTGAGCTTCTCTGTCCATATTGCAATGTATCTGCTGGAGAGTAGTATGGGCATTTAAATTCTTTAATGATCACAGCTTGCAGCAACTACTCACTATCGGACTGACCCATGTGCATGTTCTCATGTCCATACTGTGTCATCCATTATTGTCTTTAATATCTATCTCACACCATTACTTTGTATGGTCGTTGAGTGTATTTAAATATTTTCCCTGTTGAAAGCATTTCTCAATCCTGTTCTTTCATTTGATCTGTTGCCATGGAATATTGGTATTCAGAAGATGAACATTGCAACTGTATCTGTTGTAACTGTATGGACATTTTGAATTCTTTTCTAACTGTCAGAGCGTGTGGCAGAGTCTTCTAAAGCTTGTCAGACCATGTGTAGTGACAATTTCCCATTTCGTTGTGTCCGACGTTTTTGACTTCCTTATGTGTTTTGTTTATCCGAACATAGATTGCCTGATTCACACTTGAAACAAAGGTTAAACAATGTCTAATAATGATAAGAAGTGAGAACATAATCATTAGATAACATTTAAACATGTTCGGATCGATCACTGTAATTCACTTTGCTTTTGCGTCTGCCAAACTCATGAACTCGAGTGTATAATTCCAAACTCGAGTGCATAATATATTTTCACATTCTCCAGATGGTTTATGTCGTAAACTTCCAGAGTGCACTTCCATAACTCGAGTGTAAAATGACTCAGAACTCGAGTTCTATTTGACGAACTCGAGTGCACCTCATTTCTTCAAGTTTACAAATCTCTCGGGTACATACCTTCACCGTAAAACTCTCGTCACTCAAGTGCAAATGATATGTAGGACTCAAGTGCTTCAATCCCAACTCAAGTACAACATTTGTTTCCCAGCAACATGACTCTCGGATATGAACTTTCACATAATAACTCGTAGAACTCGAGTGCAAATGGTATGTAGAACTCGAGTGCGTGAATCCTTGACTCGAGTACATTCTTATACTTCATAGCTTCAACTCTCTCGGGTGGAAACTCTCATCTCAGTACTTTTAGAACTCGAGTGCTAGATGAGTAAGGAACTCGAGTGTAGCACTAGTATCTCAGCAAGAAGACTCTCTGGAATGAACTCTTTCGTTAGAACTCTCATGACTCGAGTGCTTCTTGCAATGTGTGAACAGTGGACTCAAAATATGATCCATATATTTTTGACTCCAAATATGGAAAATGATTGATCATTAGAAAGCTCTTGTTGTTTACATTTCAATGCAAAAGGAATAAGCTTTAAACTCTTTGTATTCTCCAAGTTATGATCTGATGAGTATAGACAACATATGTATTTTCGAGCATCAACTTCCAGAAGTTATACCACATTGAATATAACTCCAAAATTAACATATTATATATCCATGGAAAGCTCTTTGCGTCTACTTTCATATGGCACTAGTTTGAACTCATTTAGACGTGTAGTTTGAGAGATATGTCCAAAATATGAAAGCTGTTCTTGAATATGACTGTGATTTCAATTTCAAATTCAAACGTTAATATCTTATTCACCTGAGCTCCTTTGATGTTGTTTCTAGTGTCAAAATGTGCATTGGGAGTCTAGTTTCATATTCCACTAGTTTTGTCCGTATCGGAGTTGTGGTTTGAGAGATATGGTTGAATTACTAAAGCTTGCCCAAACTAAACGTAAAACAGGGACAAACAGAGTATGTTGAACTTCACTGTGAACTCGAGTTCTCAGAACCAAACTCGAGTTCAGACCAATTTTTGCAGTTCTAAACAGTACCAAACTCGAGTTATCCATATCCAACTTGAGTGCAAAACTTGGGAATCATCCGGAGTTGTTTCTGCCAAGAACTCTCATGAAGAACTCCTTCAACTCGAGTGCTACAGTGCCCAGAACTCGAGTTCTACTATTCAAACTCGAGTGCTGCAGTTTTCTCGGATGCTACAGTGCTTGTGTGCTACAGTGACAATGCTACAGTCTAAACAGTACCAATTGCTACAGTACTTGAATTCCCTTATGAGCATAGAAACATCCAGTATTTTTTCTAGGAGCTTGAATCTTGATATTCCCATTAGTTCCTTCAAGCTTTTCTTTCTCCAATCTCTTTCTTGCTTTGTTTGACTAATCTATAAGATATACAACATTAAATATAATAGTTAGTCAATATAAGGAGATAAATATATTAAGCAAACTTTTTGCTCTTAATATCTTATATCTATATTTGACATCATCAAAACTAATCATATCTAACACCCTAGAGTTCTTTGCTTTCCAGGGGTTAATTCCTGTGAAGAGACACAATTATGTATCAGTCACCAGTTTCATTATCACTTATATACGTCAACAATTGCCATTGATACTTTCCACAAAGCCTGGAATGTCATGTTAAATTGCATAGCCACATAGTGTTGAAGGTACTGTTATTCTATTATATATATGGAGGAGGTCAACTAGCTCAGAAATGCTGACTTGAAAAGTCTTATATCCATACATTACAGATGTTATATAAAAACCGTCATGTATTATAAATGTTCACAGTTTTTTTATAAACCATTATTTATGTACTTATTTCATAACGGTTGTCTACGTGAGACCATTATTAATTTTATTAAAAGTCATGGTTCTTATATTCAAACCATTATGTATGATACTGAATAAATAACAGTTGTAAAATAAGACTGTTACATATCATGCAAGTATTACTATATATTATAACGGTTGTTTACATGTGCCAGTTAATTATTATCACATCAATAGGTAGATCATGGCATCACCAAACCTTAATACATAACGGGTGTTATATTATAACCATTATATTAGGTTTGAAATAAATAATTATTTGGATTTGTAATATATTTGTGCCAAGCTTTTATAGTACCTACATATATATCAGTTCGAAACTGTGATATATAGTAATTAATAACCGTCATATATCGCAATTTTTGTAGTAGTGATTACGACATCAATTACTTTTAAAACAAAAGTGAAAATATGTTATATATTACCACTTCTGCTCTTCAAACAATTGATACAAAATCATACAATAGTTAAAAGCGTGACCCCCAACTTGATATATAAAATATATTTCTTCATTTTGTTAAATCTTTATCCACGTCGCTTGCATTTCCGGGAAATTGTGATGAAGGTTTAAGTAACTTGCTTATAGTTTTTATTTTTGAAAACCTCATGAGGTTATATATATATGTGTGTGTAGTTGACTCAAACGACAAGGTGAACTCAGTAAATTTTAAATAAATGAGTCCAAATTAATAAAGCCAAAAATGCTTTAGGAGACCTAGATTAAATATCTAGATTAGGTGGAACTAATAGAGGCAAGAACATACTAATAAACTCAATCATTGAAAATGAACGAACCTTCCCAACTTTCAATGTCAATAATAATTTAAATAATGAAAGGAATGGTACTTGTAAGTTTAAAAAAAATTATGATCTTTAGTTAACCTTCCCCTTTTTTCCCCTAAAATATGTGTAATTAATATCAGTAGTTCGCCAGAACTTCATTGCAGAAAATAGGGAAGTAGAAACAATACCAAACGAAAAGGAAACATACAAATAATTAAGATACTTAATTATTGTCACCAAATCTGTTGAATTAAGTCAGCAGAAAGCCATTACAAATAATTAAGATTATATTTCTTAAAAAAAACTCATCCAATGTTGTCCACTTATAATTGTTTCTTTTAGGCAAATTTGCATTGTATTGTATATTCAATTTGTATGAAACCATACTATGGATATGTAGGAGCAGTTTAACCGTCACGGACGGTGCAAAATAGAAATTAAATAAGAATCTTGGAAGGGTCTAAGATAACTTGGTCCTAAGTTTAACATCATCAATTTTGAATTGACGCTATTTTAAAATCTATATGGTAATAAAAACATTTACAAAATTTATACAACATATAGGAAGTAGGATCCTACACGGTATTGCATGTTCTAAGATAACTATCCATATCAACGAGTTTTAATTTTTTTTTTTTGGAAGACAAGATTCAACTTCACAGTTTTTCCAGCTTTTAAGGGTTTGTTTGAGAAAGTGTTAGATAGCCTCATAAGTCAGTTGGGGGAAAAAAGCTAGTTAGATGAAAAATTATGTTTGGTATGGCTTTGAGGACAACTCTTTTTCCCCCCCTCAAAAGTCACTTTAAAGTTGAATCAACTTCTTTTAACTTCTGGGTCTTGGCATTTAACTTCTGATTAGGTTTATGTCAAACCAGTTTTTTTTATAAAAAATTATCTAAATATAATTGACATTACACTAATTGACTTTTACCCAAACTCCTGTATGTAAAAGTCAGCTGCGATGAAAATCACTTTTGTCAATGATTAATTCAAACAAAGCCCTAACTTCATAAGAATTTATATGGATGGGAATCTTGATATCATAAAACGCTCTAAAGCTTCTTTTTTGATGTATGATATTCAATTGTAGCCACAACATCAGGTAGAAAATTGTCTTGACTTTGTTATGCTTATAAGAATAATAACGTGTTAAATTTAGTGACATCAGGCAGTTAGGGCCTTTGACCCCCGAACACGGAGACCCCCCGGTATTCGGCGCTTTTTCCTAAGTCCCTGGCCTTATACAATGGACCAAGTAACCCGGGGCAACCGACTAATCTGGAGCAGGGAATTTGTTTTTTAGGCGCGCCCATGTAAGGTGCTTTGCACCAAGGACAGGTTCCCCCTACCACCAAGCGCGACTCCAGGTTCGAACTCATGTCCGTCTGGGTAAGTGAGAGTTGTCTTACCACTGCATCCCAACGCTTGTTGGTAATAACATGTTAAATTTAGAATCAATGCAATTTATAGCATAACATAACAGTTCTCTAGAACATTCACAATTGAAAACAAAAGGTAGATATGGACAAACCTAGTTCCCTAGCTTTGGAGCCATCTATTGTAGCTATGCTGCAGGCGTGTGCGGTCGTGCATTGGTTAGCTAGCCAAAGACCATTATGAAGCTCCTACTCATGCTTTTTAGACAAAGGATTTTGAGCGTACCTGAAATATGACTAACTTATTGAAGTATCAATACAAAATCAAAACTGACTCAGTTTATGTTACATACCAAAATCACCACCATCAGAGAGGAAGAGGACTGAGAGAGGACATAGGCAGAGTTCTTTTCCATGAGTTTTCATCCATCTTAAAACTAACTCCCTCAAAATCCCTTTTTATCTCATGATCGTTTAAAAAGAAAACTACTTCTATTGACCCATACTTCTCATTATTCTCATAAAAACCCCATTTGCATTGAACTTGGACCCTAACCCACTAAAACTGGACTAGGTATAACCTAACATCATATTTATTAGGTTTTTATCATTACCAGTAGCTCACTAATCGTGGTAACGTTATATGTCTATAAGTACCTAAAGATAAACATTATTGGCCCTTTTTGCCGGTGTCTCTTCTTGTTTCCCCCCTCTCAAGAGCTTATAACAACTTAGCAATCACTCCTTGATCCCTCGTTTACAATCACAAAAGTTAGGGTCACTACAACTTTTAGAAAAGCAATATTGATCCCATGGAACAAGCGCATTAATATTAGTTTTCTCATTTCCTTTTTGTCTCCAAAGAAATTTACAACTAATTTTCAAACATCTTTTGATTAGAGTTTTACTTTTCTCTTTTTCTTATTTCTTATTTCTTATTTCTTTATATTTTTAATTAAAGTTGCTAATTAACTGGCACGACAATTGAGAAGGCTTGGGAAGGAAGTGTGAAGTGGCTATATAAGAGGGAAAAGCAACACAATACTTATTATATCTAAGAATAACATTTATAGGATAAATAATGACATATAGAAATGAAATAGAATAAGTAGGTACCAATTCTTACTTTTCTCAAATACATTCAATCAATGTACTGTGGAACAATCAAAATAATGCTTGGATCCACATCGAGGAATAAAATTGACCACCTAATTAGACCCATTCATAATATAATTGAGTTGAGTAAAAGATATCCAATATCTTGAAACGAAGGTTTTGGATTTAAACTATGAAGATAAAAAAAATAAAATCCTGTTGAAAGAGCCAATCCATATTTAAAACATATCAATATTTATTTTGTTGTTTCCAATACTAAACAACATATGGTTATTAATCGAATTGACCCTTGAAACATTTAATTTCAAAGAATTGTCACCCTACGATATAGTGATGATCTCATTCAGCTACTTTAGAAAAAAAGGGCACGTTGCTTATATTTTGAATGGGCTGTGTGGTAGAAATAACAGATAAGAAAAACATGTCTTGTCAAAGTAAAACGAATATAGGATTGAATTGTACGCAATGTAATTTTTCCTCGAAACTATATTTCAAAGATATGGAATCACAAATTTAATACTGGCTCTTATCTTAAATATAGGAGCTGGTTAAGAGGACAGCTTTTATCCTTAAATACTCCATACGACTTTAATTCAGTTTGTTTCCCAAATTTATAATGTTTTTCTCAAATTATTGCTATTGATTCTATATATTAAAGAGCATTTTCATCAAGGGGACAATAATTAAATGTGGTATTTTAAGAAAATAACTGAAATTTATTACAAATAACACACTTAACTAATTTTGATTTCTAAGTATATATATGTAAATTAGTTATATGCTAATAATTCCTACATTTAGGAACAGAGAACGGTAAAAATTGCCATAGTCCATATTTCATAGGGTGATTTATGGACCGCTTGTTAATTTGATGTTTTTTTGATAAAAATGCAGGTTGACATTGTTCTTTTTTATTTTTATTTTTTTATCAAAATGACTTATATCGATCAATAGGATCTATCTCAACTTTATATATGATTAATTCAATGCCCAACTAATTGATATTGGACTCTCTTAATATATTCTATTTATTATTTCAACTCCTTTTTTTCTTGTTATTTTTTTTTCATTCTTTTTTTTCCCTGACCTTGTACTTCAACTTATACTTCTTTTGAATGTCAAAAGCTTCTGGTCATATCTTTATTTATTTATTTTTTTTGCACGGACGTCTACCTTTTTTAGTCTTAGGGATCTCAGGTCGACAATTTTTTTTCTTTTTTTTTTTTGGTGCCCCACTACTCATCGAATTGCATTTTTTTTTTTTTTGGGGTGGCGCTTAGACAAGAACTAACAAGAACTTGCGACTTATAAGTAGACAATTGAGATTAACTCTCACCACCGGCCTTCACGAATCCACTGCTTATAAATTCCAAATCTGCATTAATTACTTTGAATGTCAAAAGGGTGGAAATCAATCTACTTGAGACTTGAAAAGGGAAAAAGAGATTTGAAAGGTTTTAAAATAAGAGTATGGTGGGACCCACCCTAAAGCATGTGTGGACTATAAGGAATTAGGAATGAGTTGATTAATGAACAAAAGGGTCAATCCCTCCACACCGTCAACCCTTTTGCTATGTTATGTGTGGACTATAAGCAATAATGTGTGGATTAGTTTGGTGACATTTCGTTTTGTCCACAAACCCAATCATTAAACTTAAAGCCCCCCCCCTCTCTCTTTCACACACACAGTTTCTTTCCCTATATATTCTCTTTCTCTCTTTATATTGGAATTTGAGAGTGTGGTAATCTCCGCGTGTGAAATGTAAACGCATGTCACATTGTCATCTTATTCAATTCAATACTGATAAGGATTCTTCTCATCAAGTGGAAACAAACCCTAATTTCTGCTTTATATTATATATATTCAATTAATCATTACAATCAAAGCACGTCTAGATTAGGATTATATCTCCATCCATTAAGAATTATAAGAATTTTACCCTATTGAGTACAGTTGTAGACTCCAATCATGTTACAGAATAAATTCACTATAGATAGAAGGACAAGAAAGAACTCTTGTGGTAAAAAACTTTTTAAGAGAGAGGAGAGTGTTATTCTATGTGTATTATATTGTTCACATTCTTCACTCTCTCAATTCCATATCCGGTATATTTTATATGTACGGTTACATGAGAATAGACATACCTTTTGAACTATAAGATAAAAACTCTATCCATATTATACAATAGCCCCAATTTGCATTGGGCTTGTGTCCTAGTACACCCAAGGTGAATTAGGTATATTCCAACAAGAATAAATAAATTTTTATTTGATAGCTGAATTAATTAAGTTGTCAATGGATATCAAATATTGTATACTCCCTTCTATCTCTTTTATAAGACACTTCCAACAACTTCACCAGAATAAAAAAAAATACTCTCCCTCTGGTCCATTATATAGAACTCTTCTAACTACTTCACAAGGATTAAAAAAATGAGTATAATTAAAATGGTAGAAAATTATTACTCCCTCTAGTTCATAATATAAGGCATTTTAATTAATTTATCAGAACCAAAAAAATGATAGTTAACTCATTAAATATGCCTTAAATTGAAATTTTTTTTCAAACTTTTCTTGTATTAAATTAGGTTTGAAATGACAGAAAACATATAAAAAGTAATATTTAAGCATTAACTACATAAACAAAATTGACAAACAAGCATTAATTACTCTTCAAGTGACTTGTATTGTGAATCAAAGCATTCTTCTAGAAGTGATTTATTATATTGTGAACTAAAGAGAGTACTACTTTATGATATTATCATCCCATTAAAATCAGTCCATCTTAATAACCATTATTGTCTTTCTTATATAATACTATCTCTCTACCAAAGAAGAATTTGGTAGAATTTTATGTTACATTATAATTAATAAGGGTATTTGTGGAAGGAAAAGAATTTAATGTATTGACTTTTTACGCAGGATTCTATATTTAGGACCACAAAAAACTTATAGAAGAGGTCCTATAATAAGAACAAGAGGGAGTAGGTAGTTAAAGTTGTTAAATTTGTTTGGAAAAAGATAGAGCCTATCTTAATAAGAACAATAAACTATTTATTTTACTTGGAGGTTTATTATAGCATGGAAGATATCAGTCTCTTTACTTAAGGGGAAATCGGTAAAATGCCTCTATTTAAAAAATTTATTGGCTAAAAAGACTTGAATTTATGATACTTTCTATATATATGAAATCTTGTAGCAATTTCTATATATAAAAGCACATAATGTCCTTAATAAATTTCTCTTTTATTAAAAAAGGTATGATTCATGAGAAAGTTTAAGTAAACTTAGAATTTTAAAACAAACTTCCATGATCATTGAAGATTTGATATCATCATCGTTTAAAATAAAATAAATGGTAGGAAAAAGTTTCTTCTCTTCATACATTGAAAGCCTCCTAGAGCCAAGAGCCAATGGATGGATTCAACCCAAAGTCAATATGCTGACTTTGAGAATTTAAATTACTTCTTTTATTTCCAGCTACGAATTTAAATTACGTTTCCTCTATCTTTTAATTTAATCAATTCAAACCCATATTGATTGAAGACAAAATAATAGAGGATAATTTATTCTCAAAGTTTACAACCTTTATACTCAGGTCCAAAATTAATAAAAAAAAAACTTATATGCGTAGTTTATCTACACTTGTTTTAGTTAAAATCTCATTACGCATAAAGGAATCTAAATTTTGCCAATTGCTAATCATTTTGTCAAAATTAATCGTGAGTTAGGTAAATACTCCCTCCATCCTTATATATAACTATAAGCTCCCATTTTTTAAATGGGCTTGTCACTTTTTATAAGGTCTATTAGTTGTTCTGAATAATAAATATATTTTTATCCATTTTGTCCTCAATGATTCTCACATAATTTATTCTTGTACATTCTTGTACTGTTTTATAGAATCTCATAATTTAGTTGAAAGGAACTTGTATATAGAAAGAGAGGGAGTATATTTTAAATATATCAGAGCAATCTAGGATTATCCACACACACATATGTGCAGTAGAAGAATTAGTGATCGGAACGTTCTTCATATGATTAAAGATTTTACAATCAAAGACATATTCCAAAACATACAGAGATGTGGAGGCATCAAATCAAATTATAATTTAAATTAATTAACTATATTTGAACTAATACATAAAAAAGTCAATTTAAATCAATTTCTAATTAATGGTGAGAGTTTTGAATTATTGTCTACCCCTAAACTGATACAAATCTGATATATAAATTATATTCAATCATATCTCATTGAGGGGAAAATTAAATTGAAAATTCGTGGTTACAATAGAACATCCTTTTATATATATATATATATATATATATATATATATATATATATATATATATATATATATATTGGGTCATTTTAAAAATGTAAAAAAATAAAAAATATTGTAAAAATTATTAATCCTAGAAAAAAATTAATGTATAGGACGGCAAGATAAAAAGGAGGCTCAACACTAAAATTAATATATATAATATTAATAATAGGATATAGTCATTCGTCGGCGGCGCACGCCAAATCTAATCTAAATTGAAAAACAATGTTGACAAATACGTTCGTATTGACATAGATAACTATTTAATTACCACTTGAATTAAAAAAAAATGTGGTCATCGCATTAGCAATATTAAAATAAAAGAGTTCATGAATCATAAAATTTGATTCGTGTTCAAGAAGACAACTTTCTCTCGAAGAGTTCAAGTGGGTCCAATTAAGTTTCGATGATATTATGTGTGTGGATATATATATCTCTTATTAATAAGACAATTTTGGAGGCAGGGTTCAATACCATATATTTATACTTGTTGAATTTTCAAAAAGTGCATTTGTAATTATGGAAAACAACAAAATATGTCCAAATAAATTAGTTTATCTACTTTAATTTTCTCCTTTTATATTATAGGAGACAAATTTCTCTAATATTGTATTTATGATACAAATATCTGGTGTCTAGTCAGTAATAGAGAATAGTTTTTATAATGTGATTCTTTTTCATCTTCAAGGATTAAAAGCAATACGTATTTACGTTATTAGAAAGTATATACAAATAAAAAATATCAAATTAGACTAAAATATAATATAATTGTTTTAAAAAGATTATACGCTTAACACTGACAGATAATTTATATAATTGTTTAAAATACATTTTACATATTCAAAATTTTAAATCTTAATTGTAGTGCAATCCCCCCCTCACTACTACAAAATGTAGATTTTACGTCTCTAAAAGACGTCCATTTTTTAAAAAGGGAAGTAAAAAATAAAGACGGTGGCATTTTTGTAATTGTGGGTAAGAATTAAGTAACTTTAGGCGTCCCTTTTCAAAAAGGGACGCCTAAAGTAAAAAAAATTAATTTTTTTAAATTTTTTTTAGACTTTAGGCGTCCCTTTTTGAAAAGGGACGCCTAAAGTATAAAAAGTAATTTTTTTTTAATTTTTTTAGACTTTAGGCGTCCCTTTTTGAAAAGGGACGTGACGCCTAAAGTAAAAAAAATTAATTTTTTTAAATTTTTTTAGACTTTAGGCGTCCCTTTTTGAAAAATGGACATTTAAAGTCAATTTTTTTTTTACTTTAGACGTCCCAAACTCAAAAAGGGACATCTAAAGGTAACGTATATCAGTCAAATTGATACTGACATCACTCTCTTGAAGCTCATTTTCCACCATAACTCTCTCTCTTACTCCCTTTCATTATCGTTGTTCTTTTTTTGAAAGTCGTCATCCTCTATCTCCACCACCATCATCTACCGTCTTCCTCTCCATTGTTGAAGCTCGTCGCCATTGTTCTTCCTCAATCTTTGATGCTGTTGGTTCCTTCTCCCTCCCTCTCCCGTCGTTGGCCTCCATCCTCCCTCTCCTACTGTGGCCAAAAGGTATGGATAATTAATTTTTCTTTTTATAGGCTAAGTTTTAAACTGTGATTATTGTATAAGTATTTTGTTGTGTTAAGATTTAGATTTATCTTTATTGTAGATTCATTTTGATTTATCATCCTTCACTAATATTAATCTGTAAGGATATTTTGGTTTATAAAAAGCTGTTCGATCTTGTTTCTGTATGTTATAATTGTTAGGAAGTGAAAAATATAAGCGAGTTTTTTTTTTAAAAAAAAACTTTAGACGTCACTTTTTAAAAAAGGGAGGTCTAAAGTTTAGACGTCCCTTTTCTTAAAAAGGGACGTCTAAAGTTTTGTTTTTTTAAAAAAAACTTTAGACGTCCCTTTTTTAAAGGACGCCATATCTTGACTTTTTTACGTCCCTGGTATAGACGTCCTTCTTTTTTTGGACGTTAAAAGGGCTAAAAAAAATGACGTTAAAAATATTTTCTGTAGTATCCCCCGGCCCGGGGGAGCTACAAGAAGACAATATGACTTGCTAAGCTTTAGCAATTAAGGCGGGGAACAACAAGAACGTCAACAAACTATTTTTAAATGAAGCACAATGAAAAGCTAGTCATTTGAGTTTTACTCACCGATAAGAATAAGATGAAGCATAGAATGAAGTGTAGATAAATATGAAAGTTCAGACTATCGACTTATGTTTACGCAATTAATAAGGGCTCCAGTTATATAAACAAAGTAGTTCAAATCTAGTTATCAGTAATGTCTACTTCTTTTAACTCATAAAAAAAAAAATTCTTACACTACAAACAAAATATCAAATTAGCGACGGAACTATATTAGTGACGGAATTTGTTCTGTTGATAAAAAGGCCGTTACTAATTGATTAGTGACAGAATTTTGAATTCCGTTGCTAATTTACGACGGATTAGTGACGAAAAATTCCGTCTCTAATTAGCTACTGAATTTATTAATTAGTGACGGAATTTTCTATCTCTAATTAGCAATGGAATTTCCCTCTCTAATCCGTCGCAAAATATTTTTTTTATATAATTTAAATTGCCACATGTCCTTACCACAAGCCTCCACATGTCCCTTGCCGACGGTACCACGTGTACCTACCGCCGCCATGTGTCCCAGTCAGGCACCACCACCTCGCCTTCGCCCACCACACCCCCCGATCAAGCGCCGCATGTCACCCTCCATCGCACGCCACATGTAATGCTCCATCGTGTTCCACGTGTCCAAGTCACAAATTGGTTGCATTTTGTGATTAAGTTGGGATTTGAAACCATGACCTCTTACGGGTGCACTGCCTTTGCCAGTTGCGCAAAGGAGAACCTATGAAATTTAAATACAAAACCACACACACACATATTTCGCTTTACAAACAAAAATATAAATAAAAAAGTTAATATATTATTAAATATTTCAATTTAGTTTTTAATTTTATTTTATGTAAATATTCTACCTAAATTTTTATTATTAATATCTTTTTTTATTCATTTTATTATATATTTTATTTTTTTATTTGTATTTATAAAATTTGCATTTGTATTTGTATAAAATATATTATTAAAAATTCAAATATATTATATTATAATTTCAATTTCAAAAAAAATTTTAATTATTTAATTATTTTAATTTATTTATTATAAATTTGTAATAATTTAAAATTTAAATTATTTAAAAATTTTATAATTATGAAAAAAAATCTAATTATTGAAAAATTTAATTATTAGTGACGGAAATTAGAGACGGATTAGCTACGAAAATTAGTGACGGAACATTGCTGATATTTAATGAGGGAATTAGAGATGGAATTTAGTGACGAAATTACCTAATCCCGTCACTAATTTAGTGATGGAAAATTTTCGTCACTAATTTCCGTCGCTAATTTTTAGTGACAGAATTAGAGACGGATTAGTGATGAAATTTAGTGATGGAATGTAATTCCGTCGCTAATCCGTCACTAAATTAGTGCAGAAAAATTCCGTCTCTAATTTTAGTGACGGAATTTGTGAGGAATTAGTGATGGATTTCATTCCGTCGCTAATTTTCTGATTTTTGGTAGTGTTAATGCAGTTAATGAAATTAAAAAAACATCATAATCAAATTTGCTTTAGAAAGACTAACTAATAATTGTTGCTTTACCTTATTTGAACCCACACTATTGGAATATACCTGGTTCGCCCTTAGTGGATTAAGGCCCAAACTTGATTCAAGAATGGATGTTATGAAAATATAGAGAGACACAAGTTCATAAAGAGAGTTTTCCTTTATGATTTAAGAGTTATGTCTATTCTCATGTAACCGTACGTTTAAAAGTTATATCTGTTTCTATGTGACTCTACATATGCTATATACATAGAATGTTGAATTGAGGGAGAAAGTAATTTGAAAAACATACAAAATAACATTCTCCTCCCTCTAAAATGTCTCTTTCATAAGAGTGCTCTCTTATTTTCCTCTTATTGGTCTATTTATTGTGTAACATATAATTAGAGTCTGCATCAATGCTTCAGTTTTGTGTGGGTACTTCAATGAGTCAATCGAATTTTAGGTATGCCCGATATTTGTTCACACCCAATCTCAAACCCTTGGCCACGAATACTTTATCTATCCCCTCTTCTCTTTATATCTTAATCATTTAAATTACCTTTATCTTTTAATATTAAAGTATGCAAAACTCTTTTAAAATTTACTCAAATAATATAATTGTTAGTCTTAAAATTTATACGTTTTACTATAAACAAATCACCATTATATTTGGCTGGATGAATATAATGAATAATTTCCTTGTGGATACTAAAGGTAACTTTGGTCATTTTATTTTTTGAGATAACTATAAACTTCCTCTGATCTTTTTTTTTTATAAGAGCTCAGAATTTAGATTTCCTTGATCCTTTTTATAAGAGTATGATAAAAGTTGTCTCAACATTTAATGAGTTTTTTTCCATTTATTCCCCTCATTAATTATATATATTGCATTGATTAAAGTGTTAGTGATACTTATATTTACTCTATTTTTCTCTCTTACTTGTCCCCTTATAAATAAGGATATACTTAAAAAAAAAAATTTATTTCAAGACATACTTATTATTTTTATTTAATTTTAATCGTTTTCTTAAACCGCGTAATTCGATTATTAAGCTCTTTTAAATAGGACATGAGGGAGTAGTACTCAATATCGTTTACTATCCCATATTTAAATATATTCATATGCTAAATGAGGTGAAGCTTTCTAGCTTGATTCTTTTTTTCAATTAAAAACGATTCAAACGTAAAATCTTATCTAAGTAGTGTCCATTGACTCAAGTGTCTTTAGTAACATTTTTTTTTTACAAAAAGGCTATTTAAAATTTTTGGTAATATATTCTTCATTCTTTTACCTGACTAATCTTCAAAGTTCATTTATATATACCATTAAATTTCTCAAATAATTTTTGATAAAGTGTTTTGATAAAAAAAAATTTAAAAATCATACTAAAATGGTCCATGTTGAAATTTACATTAAGATTGATGTTGATGGATATCAATTTTCGGAAATGGTAGCAGTGGCTGTGGAGGAATCTTGCGAGGACCGTCGGATATGTGGCTTTAGCTATAATCTCTCCTATGTTGGATTCAAAATTGTAGCAAGGTTATTAAACCTAGACCAGCAACTAAACTAGTCTGGGTAATGAGTCAAGGGTTAGTGGGTTAGATCAGAGTCAAACTGGAACTAAACCGGTGAGAAAGTGAACTTGAACAATAATATTTTTTGAAATAGTTTTGAAATTTGATAATTTTTTAGGATCAAATGATAATATTTTTGAGTGATTCTTTTTATTAGAAAGTAGACATCTCTAGCTTTTCGTAAAGTCTTAATTTGTAATTTTGTGGAAATATGTAGAATTATATATGAATTTTTGAAATCAGATAAATTTGAATAAATATTGAACCGATTGAACTAATTGGAGCGGACAGGTTAGATGATCAGTTTGACAGTTTTTGTGGTCGAACCGGGCGGTCCGGTCTGGTTTTAATAACATGGAGTTTTAGACATATAGTTGTTTCTACAAATTGTACTGATATCTACTCCCTCTTGTCCTTATTATAAAACATCAACTAACAAGTACTTTTTGGTCCCTTTTATAAGACATTTGCAAGTTTTCAAGGAGTATTTAATTTAGGAAAAATTATATTTAAGTCCTGGACAGGAGAAAAAAAAATGAAAAAAAAATTGTCCATTGAAATTTCAAAATTGCCATAAAGTCTTTTGGGATTTTTTTGCAATAAATTTCAATTATGAACTTGTCAATTGATGCTTATAGACTTCCAATAGACACCCTTAAACTTGTGAATGGACGCCCCTAGACTTATCAAAGACGAGCCCATAGATTTGTCAGCGGAATTGGAATTCATTACAAAAATGTCCCACAGGACTTTTTTGGCAATTTTGAGATTTCAAGGGATCATTTTTTTTTTCATTTTTTTTCTCTTGTCCAGGACCTGAGTGTAATTTTTCCTTTAATTTATTTTCTAGGTCTGCCCATATTTAATTAGGGTAGTGGGAGAAAGTAATAATTAATATCATATGATATTTGAGTTTGATGTAGTTGGTAAGGGTAATACTGGAAATCATTTGAATTTTAGGACAAATTTAATACTTTTAACTGTTTTTATTGGTATGTGAGAATTGGTGGTTGATGCCTTATAATAAGGATCAGAGCGAGGGTGTAATATCCCAAATTTTGGGACTAAAGGCCTAAGAATAAGCCTGAATAAAGTAGACTACCAAGCCCACATTAGTAAGAGTCCCAGAAATTATGACATATAGAAAGACTCTCAGGGGCTATGAGTTTTGGGCCTTACTGGGAAAAGGGCTCGGTATCTGTAGACAGTATGATTAGAATGTCGGTGCAGATGTGCACAAAACACATATATAATGCCATTGGGTTGGTAGAAAGACGCCACCCAACTATGTCATGACATAAGGGACCGATTAGTCAGGCGGAATATGCCGATGTAGGTGTGCACATGCCATATTCAGGGCATATATGTGTACCCTGCGTTTTTGAATTGAAAATCGGTATGTGGCGCCATGTAAGGCCCACATACATACTCTAACCTGGTGTCATTTGATGGGCTTCGATATGCGTGACGCAATCTCGAGTAAGTCCCAAGTAGAATCCCGAGTAGACACCGATAAAGTAACTTTATTAAAGTAATTTTAATAAAGTAAGTAATCATGACATAACTTTTATGTTGGCTAAATGAAAAGGTGACACATGTCCCATTAATGATGAAATGTCATTTTTCCTTTTGTGTTGGCATTTTAAGATGGTGACATGTGGCACAAAAGTCAGGGGAATTCACCGGTCTCCGGTCGGGTCACCGACAACTTTCTCCAACACTGAGCGGGGGAGTCGGGGAAAATCATTAGACCCTTACTTCCTTTGACATTTTGGACTGCTAAAGGCCCAAGAAAATATGTGGGACCCACTTTAGAAAAAAGAAGTGACACGTGTTTTCGAATCAGTGGAATACCGAACAAATGGCACCGTAACATCGCGACACGTGGCATAATTTTTCAAGACCCTTTCTTGGCCTTATATTTTCTTCCAAGCTGCCCCAAATATTCAGAAAAATCATAGAAAATAAAGAAAAAACGTTGGAGGAGAGAGGAGAGGTGAATAGTGAATTTTCAGAACTTCAATCGGCCGAATCATTACCGAATCAGCGTTTCCTCTCAAAGTACCCTTCACAAACCTTCTTCTACTCATCCTAAGCTTCATTTATACGGTTTTGGATTTTTGATTGGAGGTTTTTGGTGCCGTCTCCCTTCCCGGAGTACTGCCGGATTTCCGAACCGACTGCGGATATGCGTAGAGGTAAGCGTAAGCTTCCTTTTGAATCGATTGGTTTGTTGTTTGGATAAGTATTTGTAAGGGTTGGGTACTGTTCATTTTTGGTCCAAGGGGTATTTTTGAAGTTTAATCATATATTTATGGTTAGATTATAATTTATGATGATATTGGACCAAGTTGTTGGACAAAATTTTGAATTGATGAATTGTTGTGGAAAACCCTGTTTTTCTGGTATGAACAGAACGTCATGAAGAAGTAGGAATTTTATAATTTTGATGATTCCATTGGATTCTACACGAAAAATTGTGTAGGTATGCAAGTGTTCATGATTTTTGGATGCTTGTATATGAATTTGGAAATTTATGAAGTTAAATGTACATGTTGTTGATATGCCCTGTCTGGAACAGTGACATTGTGTGAGATTTTTCATAAGGTAAACCTTGTCCAAAAATTCAGAAACTTTCCAGGATTAAATTAAACATCATAAGCTTTAAATTTATAGGTATTTTGTAATTTTTGGATAAGTATATTGGGAGATATGAATTTTTGAAGTTGTGTCCTGTTTTTGGAATGAAATCTGGAACAGGTTATATTTGGAGAAATTCTGGGAATGTTTTGTCTGTGATAACCCTAATTGAGTATTTTTATGCAAAATTATACTGAAATATATTCAAATAGGACTTTGAACCACCCCAATTGGAGTTCTATATAATTAATTATGATTTTTCAAAGTTTGATCAAAATGCTGGCAACTTTGTCTACCATGCAAATTTGAGAAAGAAAGTGACCAAATGTAATTAGTATGAACTCCAAGGGTGAAAGTAAGCCTTTAGGGCTAATATAGCCCATTGGGCATTCACTTTTCATGGCTCTAATAATGTCATTACTTATCTAGGGCCATAAAGTGACAAAGAAGAAACTATGGTTGGAAGATCGAAGTACAAGAGGAGGAGGCAAAGTCCAAAAGGTAGTAAACTTACTTACTTGTATGTATGTGATGTTTATGTTGTGTATTGATTTGCTGTATTGCCTTGCTTGATTATGTGAAGCATTTATGAATGAATGAAGCTCTGTTTCTATTTTTACTATGGCCATAAGTATGTTGTACGAAACATTGAGCATGCAGAATATCATTATATGAACATGAGCCTATGTAAGGCAAGCATATCATACACTAGCATTCATCTTACATGCATTGTCTGTATGTTTGCTACTGAGATTCTCTCGAATCTCACCCTCCCCTACCAACCATATAGGTACAAGAATAAGAAAGAGAAGAATGCTTGAAGAAGAACAAGAAGGAAAGAAGATGAAGAACTGAAGACCGAATTGTGTTTAGATTACTGTGTGTATCGTTATTTGTGCACAGAGAATATTTGGTTGTAAGAATACAGGCGAATTTGAATTAAGCCGTAATAGGGATCATTGAGAATAAAAATTAACTCTGATATTCAGTAAGAATAAGTCGTGAATAAGTAATTACCCCTAACAAAGTAATAATGAATGCTTTCGTGTAGGTAATTAAGGGGCATGTAAGATGGGTGTTACAGAGGGAGTATCAATTTGGTCATTAGGGGTTGCTATAACTATCCCCCTTCCAGGACACTATTGGTGACATTAGGTTTTCTCTTTATATAAGGATTGACAAGTTTTGTTTATTCATAGATATAGAGGACCTAACCATTTTGCTGACTACTTAGCAAAATGCTCATCACATAGTTTGGAAAGACACTTTTGTTACCTATTAAGCAAGAAGAAGCCTTGATGAGGGAAGCTAAATGTTTGTGCTTGTTTGAAGTCCGTTGACTCTAATGGAATTTAGTTCCATTCCAAATATGCTTACATGTGTGTGTGTACATATGTACGTACATACATACATACATATATATGTACATATATACATGTTTACATATATGTACGTGTACATATGTATAGATGCATACACACACACACACACACGTGTGTGTGTGTGTGTACACTACAAAAAAATGACAATTTGTAGCGGAGGATTTGTAGTGGTTAAGAATAACTGCTATAAATATAAGAATTTGTAGCTATTTGAGCCTAAACCGCTAAAAATTTGTAATAGTGTGACTCTTTCCATGTGGCATAGGGTTTAGGGATACTTTTTGTAGTTGTTCAGAAAGAAAAACCGCTACAAATATTAGCGCCAAATTTTCCGTGATTAGTTTGTAGCGGTCACATACACAGTAACCGCTACAAAATTGGCACCACAAAGTGCGAAGCTGGCATGACTATTGTGGCGGTTATAGGGACATTAACTGCTACGGAATGCAAATGGTTGCCAATTTGTAGCAGTTATGGGATCTTTATAGCAATTACATCTTATAACCGCTACAGAATGCAAAGAGTCGGTTGGTTTGTAGTGGTTTTTGTAACTGCTACAAATATTTAATGTAAACTAAGGTATTTTGTAGAGGTTTCTATAGCTGTTTCTTTAATAACCGCTACAAATCCAGGCGGTATAAAAGGTGCCTGACCCCTCACTTTCTTACTTTTGCGAATTTCAATTCTCACATGTGCTCTCTTAGATTTTTGTCCAGATCTTTCTACTCAAGCTTTTTTTACATAGTTTTCCAGTTGAGGTAGGTAAAGTTTAAGTCAATTATTTCATTTTCTGACTATTATTGTATAATTTGATATAATTTTTAATTTTTTTTTACTTTTTTCAGTTATGACTTCCGAGCAATATAAGGGGAAGGGGAAGGAAGCTAAGCTTCCCCCTGACCTATTTTGTGGGGTAGCAGCAGTAGCCAAGGAGTAGGAGCTGAGAGGGGGCAGCGTAGAGGTAGACACATGGCATTACAGAAGGCAACCGCGCTACCATGACAATTGGGCCCACAAGAGACGGCCCCACAGCAGACGAGTGCACAGAAAGGGGTCCATCTGAAGGTGCCTCTTTAGCCAGAGGGAGGCGGCCTGAGTGTCTCGGATTATGACGAGAATGAGGAATTTGACTTCAAGATTCCTCTCAGAGATGTGGAGCAGTTCCTGGACGAGGAGGAGACCCGTGACCAGAATAACCCATGACAGTCGTCTTCCTATTCGACAGGTTTTGAGGTGCAGGTGCAAGGTAAATTTAATTAATTTCTTAATAAATTTAATATTTTTTAACAAATATAATTAACGTATATTGTGAAATGTGTAAATGAGCAAGGGAATATTTTTACCAGGAGGCTGGATGTGGTCGGTCTTAATAGCATGGACCGGACACTAGGTGTCGTAGTTCCATAGAATGAGGCAACGGACCAGCCGATTAAGAACAGGGATCACATGTTCAAATGCTATCTGAACGAGCTGGGCTTGAATTGGATGTGGTTCCTACTACTACAAAAGAGGCTTTTAGTGGCGCACCTCTAATGACACTTCTTCAAAAAATGCCGTAGACAATTGTTGTTTTTAAAAAAAAACAAGAAAATTAGAATCTACGACGCTTCATATTATAAGCTTCGTAGCTTAGTGATAGGCTTATATGGAACTTTCCTAACAAAGTGTCATACAAAACCTCTTTTCAAAAGAAAAAGAAAATTAAGTACCAGTTATGACGCTTTGTAGTAAAGCGTCATAGCTGGTATAAGCCTTGCATAAATATAATGAACATTAAATACTGCTTGCATAAATATGATAGACATCATGTAGTCTCAACTTTCACACACGTATTTATTTCCATTGTTTTAATTATGAAGAAAATTAAATAAAGTAAAATCTAAAAAAATATATTAAGTATATGTAAATCTAAATCCCAACTTTTCCTATAAATTGTTTTATAATATTTGAAGATATCATATATAAATCATTCATCTAAAAACTCTAGCAATTTTTTTTCCAAAAACTAAATTAATCAACAAATTCAGAACCATAGTGTGGCTTTGACGATTGCCAAGTCAAATTATTTAGCCTTGTAAGCAAAGTGGCCTTAGATTCCCTACTAAGGTTGAATAATTTGTCCTTGGCAGGGGAATCCAAGGCCAAATAGTGGCCTTGGCCTCGCCAAGTCCACTCATGTAGCCTTTAGCAGGCTTTGCGAAAAGTAAAGGCTGCTAAGCTAGCCTGCGTGTAGCAAGCTAGTTATAATATCACCTTAGCCGGCGCTTTCATTGAAAGCACTGGCTAAGACCGGACAATGCTTGGCTGACTCTTAACTATTAAGTGCCGGCCAAGTTACAAACCTTAGCCGGCGCTTTTTGCCAAAGTAGACCTAGGACGATGCTTTATGCACAAGCACTAGCCAAGGGTTTTTTTTCAAATGCTTTTTTTTAACACAAACGTACTATCACTCGTTTTTATATATATCTCTGTTCCTTCTCTCTTCATTTATGTGCTTTTCATTGTGCAGACTTTAGTAACAACTTCAGTTGAGGACTCTTCCAAAAGTATAGAATTCTTCGAACTCTCTTCTACCACAGGTTAGCTTCCTTCTAATTTCTCTTTCCATGCCTTCTTTTCTTTGTCTTTCTTTTACCCAATATCTGGGAAAAATCATTTTTGTTTGCTATTTTGGCTCTTCTTTTATATAAATACACTTTCACTTACAATATTACATGCCGAGATTGCATTAATTTGTTTTGGTCAATTGGAGAGATTATTATTAGTTATTTTATTCTTGAAAATCTCCAAGATCTTCTATTCTCGATCTGATTATTTTGATTCACTCTGTGGAGTATAGAGGCTTCAGGAGGAAGTTCATCATCTTCAAGTTGTTTATTACATCCATTTGATTTATGTAGTTGAAAGGTTCACTTTTTTGATAAATATGAATTGAGAGTAGAGCTGATATGATATTGAACATAAGTACCATTAGTAAATGATGTTTTTGAAGCATAAAGATGTTCATAATAATGTTAAAAATGGGCTTTGTCTGTTAAAGATACAACTTTAAAAAACAACTGCAATATTGTCTCGTAGCTCATCATGCTTTTCTTCATTAATTTTTTTATAAAAGTATGCCCTTAGACGGCTCTTTCAAAGAAAGCGCCATCTAAGATGCTTTTTATTTTTTATTTTTTTTGTAAAAGTAATGTAGAAAGCGTCGTCCAAGCTAACGCCTTCTATGACACTTTTTTTAAAAGCGCTATACAAGGCGTTATAAATTTATTTAGAGGGTGCAGGAGAGCCATTTTTTCATCTTCTCCTCTGTCCTTATTTCCTAGAGCTCTCATTTGGTCTCTTCGGTTGGTCTACCACCTTTCCTTATCGATTGTCTCCATTAATTTGACGGCGGCAAGCGGAAGCTTCCTTGGTCCCCCCCCCCCACTTTTTAATTTGTTTATTCTTGTCTCCTCCTCGTACACATTTGATTTCTTCAATATTTGGTCGCCACTTCGGTTGCAATATAAAGCTTCCCATCCTGGTCGCCACTTCAGTTGTAGTACAAAGCTTCCTATTCCACTTGTTGTTTTCTACTTGTACGGCCTCCTACAGAAGCATCATCTCTGTAAGTGGTTCTATTTTCCCAACATTTTTTCACTTTTTTTTAGTTAAAATTTATCCAAAATCTGAATATTATTGGTGTAAAACTTGTATGGCTCAAGTTTGATCAACTTAAATACTGGATTTCTTATGAATGATATTTAATAATGTGAAAGTAATGAATATTTGAATATTCCTAAGGATGATCTTTCTTTTGACATGTTGTGGTCAAAGTATATTGATATAGATGTAGATAAAAATGAAGATGAACCCTTATATATGAGACATGATCATGAAGAGGGGACTTGGTTTTTAAATCAAACAAGAAAGAGGAAAAGATTATAATGAGTGCCTTATTTTTTTTGCCTTGTATGTTTTATTACATGTATATTCCTATATTTTACCTTAATTTACTATCATTGTCATGATTGTCACTGTGTACTGATGTTTTATTTGGTTTATTTAACTTGTAGGAAAATGGATCCCCACAATGTAGATAAAGTTCCTTCTATTGAACATCATGGTCAGGCCGCATTTGAGGCTAATCTAACCCGAGGAAGGACCATAATGAAAAGACTGATCAAGCTAAGGAGAAAGGGCATTAGGTTAGCGCTTGAATGAAATGACAATGAAAATCTAATCGTAACTAATGCTAGCTCATTTAATAATTTCATTGGGACTACGGTCAGAGAAAGAGTCCCAATTACATTTTTAGATTGGAGACAGGTAAAGAAACAGTACGCAGATATCGTCTTGGGTGCAGTTAAGGTAAACAATACTTACTTTATTATCCAGGTTATTTAGTTTCATGAAATTACAATCTAACAAGTAATGTGCTTTTTTGTTACAGTCTTGTTTCATTATCAAAGAAGACAGAGAAATACGTGATGAAAAAATACAGCAGACTTTTGCAAAATTTTCATTATGACCTCGTCAGATTCTACTTGCATGATAACAATGGTAATATCAATCGTACACCGCCAGAGTTATATAATGGAATCATAACACAAGAGCAGTGTGATGAGTTTGTGAACTCACATTTTACAGACTACTTGTAATGTATTTGTAACTTATATTTATTGATATGATTGATTTGGATCTAAATAGGAAAGAAGTGAGCATAACCAGGAAAGCACGACCAACATACCATACTGGTACATGAAAGGACTGGTATCATATGGAGTGTTAGAGCAATAATTAGTAAGAACTAATCATTATTTATTAGGAATATAATTTCTATGACTAAGCTTTCATTACAACTAACTTCGACGTGCAGATACAAGAGTCCCATTCTAATATCACACGTTTACTACGGCATGATTTGTAACTGGCTGGCTGCACAAATAAAAAGAGAAAAATTCCCAGTGAGCAAGCCAAGGCAGTTGCGGATTACTGTGTGAGTAGTGGATGATAAATACAATAAAGATTTAGCTTTACTTAAATAATTTTATAATACCATAACTAATATTGTTGTAATCCATTTTGTGATAGCGCACAATGACGCAAGAACAACCAGTGTTAGTGGACTATGTTGGGCCTGACGACTTACTCAGTAGAGTGCTTGGAGCTTCTGAGTATGATGGTCGTCTTCAGGGTACTATTTTTGGAGTCACCTAAACAAAGTACTTTGCCTCCCAAAAGCGACATAACAAGAATGACTTTATTCAACTAAATAAGATTTCTTGCTACAAGCAGCAACTAGACCAACAGATGAGTAGCTACAAGCATGACGTAGAATAGAAGATTAGTAACTATGAGCATCAAGTCGAACAATTTAATGATTATATATGGTTGCTGCAAGAGCAAAAGGCATTGTTGAGGGCTCAAATTGACGCCTTGATGTAGTCTAGGCCAGCACTAAGTCCAATATGTGACAGCACTAGTGCTAGAGATAGTTGCCCTTCCACGCCTAAAGTCCCCATTCCTTTAGTAATTAATTTCTTCTCTAGTTAAATTTTTGTTACGTTATAACCTTAATATATTAACTCTATTTTTCATAGGGTGAATTGACGTGCAAGTTGCACGTCGATAATTCTTTCAAGCACGCGGTTGCTATAGGCATTGTCTACAACACTGACAACAATACACTGCACAACTCACTATTGCCCCCGAACATACTCTAAGTCAGGTTTGACATATGCATAAATGATGATGCCTTCCTACTAATCCCTTCTTAGGATGAAGAGACAATGGTGAAAGATGTTTTCGATGGTGGCTATGTTACTTGGCCAATAGGTCTGATTGAGCCAATAACAAAGGTAACTAATTTACAATTGCTACTAATTTTTCTATGCACTTTCATCTAAAGCTACATGATTTAATTTCATGATTTTTGTTGGTTGCACGTCCTAAAGAAAAACAAGTTAAAGGGCGTAGGAAGAAATCAGACTGCTCAGCAACACAATAAAAGTCCCAACTCTCAACAAGCAATAGAAACAACAAACAACAAATAGCCTCATATCGCCAACAATTGGCGTTAATGGTAACATATATCATCTGCCGAGGTTAGAAAATACATTTTGATATCGATGTCTATCATATAGATGTACCTGATCATGTCGATGGTGGTGTCCTAAATGAAGTGCTTAATCGTGGATGGCTTAGTACGATGGCCATCAACATATGGGTTAGGTACTTTATCATTATCGGCTATTACTATTATTATTATTCATCATTCAAGTTTTTGGTTTTAATTACACTGTTTATTTTCCATAAAGGCACTTGTACCACGATCTGGTAGTGGGCACATAAATGGCAAATATATTTGTATTTATCAGCCCACACCTCCTTCGCCACCATATGGGGACTAATTTGGATGTACAAACCAACTATCTTAAGGACCATTTCATGCAGAGAGCAACCCCTATTAACATGTTTATTGTACCATACAATCTGGAGTAAGTTATTTGCGAAATTATTGTATGTTTTTTTATTCTTTTACTTTTACCATAACATTATTGCTAAAGTAAAATTTTCAAAATATTTTAGGAAACATTGGATTTTGCTTGTGATCCAGCCTACAATAGCTGGATGCCCCCGCATTTTCTATTTGGATCCTCTAGAGGCTGGTTATCCAGAGAACTGGCTTGATATGGTGATTATGCTTAATAAGTAAGTGTATGTGTGTATGTATAAATATTTGTGTGTGATTATTGAATAACCAAAATTAATAAGTCATTACTTGTTTTGTTAGTGCATTGACTGCATATAGAAGCAATATTGGATTGAGCTATTCTAATAAACACGCTGACTCCACCACGACCTATGCCTAGAAGAAGATTAATATATATGATGAATTTACTCAAATTTTATTATTCACAAATTTTTCTTCAAACAATGACTTAAATTTTTTTTGTATTATTACAGTGTACATTCCAACCAAATAATAACGATTGTGGTTATTATGTGTTGAAATTTATGAAAGATGTAGTTACCATAATCTAAAGTATGTTCCCTTGAATGTAAGTGCATTTACTTACAGTTTATACTGTATTTTAAATTTAATTGAAAGTGTCTAAGCTAGTTGATTGAGGTTATTAGATTGTATTGTGTTGTGTAGTCTCTTAAAATTAGTTATACATACGTTGTAATGACATACATTTAGTACTAATTTTATGAACTAATTATGTGTTATTTAATTCTGATTTGGTTTTCTTTTTTTACTGTCAATTTATACTGTAAATTATTGTGGCATGAATTTAGGTGAAAGGATTTTAGTAAAACAAACTAAAAAAAAACTGCCACCTCTTTTGCCACTTCTTGGAGGTGCACACCTCCAACGTAGGAGGTGAAACTTTACCTCCTACGACGCTTCAAATGGAAGCGATGTAAGAGGGTGTTAATACCTTCTACGACACTTTCAATGAAAGCACCATATGAGGTGATCTCACTTCCTATAATGCTTTCCCGGGGAAGCGTCATAGGATGTCTATACTTCCTATGACGCTTCCCCGCAAAAGCGTCGAAGGAAATTATTTTTAAACAAAAATAAATTAAAAATTATCAGCGCTTTCAGAAATTCAATAAGCGTCGTAGGTTGTTTTCATGGCCTTGAAATCTGTGCAACTTCACAAACGCCATAATATTTGTAAAAAAGCGACATTTATGTTTTTTTGTAGTAGTGCCCCATATACTTCAAGACCTGGAAGAACGTAACGACAGGGCCGAAGGATCTAGCGTAGAACGAGGTGGTAAAAGTAAATAATTGTATTTAATTATTATTAATTAATTGCACAATTAATTACTTTTAATTATTATTTATTAATTGTATTTAATTATTCTTTATTCCATTGTGTTACAGGATAGGTTTGCTATCCAGGATAATAGGAAGAGGTACACACTGATGAAGATGGAAGACGGCTGGAAGAACATGAGGAATTGTCTCTTTCACACTATGAATAAGGACGAGATGATTCCTCTGCAGCAGCTGATCGAGAACATCCAGGACGGTCTCCTACCTAACGACTGGGTGAGTTTTATTCAGTATAGGAGGAGCCTAGAAGGACATGTGACTTTTTTTATAATTATAATTTTGGAATAGTTTATGTTTCTTAATATTTTTTCATAATTATGTTGTGTTTTTAGTGGTTTTCATGTGATCTCGATCCTGACCATCTGGTCCCGATCCCGGCAAGATCGAGACTAAAAAATCCCAGCTGTACTGGGACTGGGATCAAGAGTAGAAGGTACCAGGACCGAGACAGGATTCGGTCAAGGCTTCGGGATTCCCGATCCTGGTAACTTATTTATTTTTTAAAATATGGCCCATCGCCCCATCAGTTGATCAACCCATGTCTAATACTCTAGTCCATTCCAAAATTCCAAATATCCAATAAACACAATGACCCAATCCTCATTCCTCACTCCTCAGTTAGTCAGTCTCACTCTCTCTCTCAACTCTGAACTCTCAAACGGTGAGACCCTTGGCGATGTCGAGACGATGAGCCGAAGACGATAACCTAGCTCTTCTAAGTTCTGATCTTCTCCAATCTTGAGTTCTTCGTTCCCATTTTCTCCAAGAGTACTCATATGTTGTTAGGTGATAAAGGTGAGAAAGGTTTTAGCTTTAGACTTTTATCGATGACCCAATCCTCAGTCTCACTTTTATCATTCTCGTTCAAACAGTAGTCCCTATTTTGATCTTCTCGAGTTCTCTGTTCTCGAGTTTTCTGATCTTCACATGTTCTCCCTTCTCTGTCTTCACAATCGGCACTTGGCACTCATCGGCCGCTCGCCGTCACCCACTCCTTCGTCGTCCATTTCATCAAGTCAGTTGCATCTATGATATATTGTTTTAATCCAAAAGCATGCTAGAACATATTTCATATTTGGTTCTGCTGGTGGAGCCAATGTGGCAGCAGAAATGTAACTCTGGTGTTTGTTTTTTTTACCAAAAAAAATTTCTGGTATTTGTAAACCCGGGATTCCAGGTCTTGGTCCTGAGAAAGTCCGGTTGTACCGGGACCGGGACAAGGTGATCCCCAGCCTGATATTTGAAAAACCATAGTGTTTTTTATGTAGGCTCTTTCTTAGAGGAACACGAGAAGCCGAGGGCAACAAAGGATCTATCACATGGCTGCTTAAAAACATTTGTTGTTACTTACAGTGAATTGGTAATTTTTGTACAATATCAATTAATTTTAGCTTTATATTATAAATTAATTGTTTTATTATTTATAATACTAATTTAACGTTTTTATTGTTTTAGGAGAGGAAGGCTCAGGATGAGAACCGTCGGACAGACTATGAGGAATTATTCAAGGTCACCCATAGATACCGGGATAGGACTCCGACATCTAGCAAGTAGAGGAGGCCAATGTAAGATTATATTTTGTTTGATATATTTTGTTTATAAAAGTAATTAATTGTTAATTACAATAACAATTAAAACTTTCACAAAATTGTAGGAGCGGATTCAACAATCCCAGGCTGAGCTAAGAGAGACCCATACCCACGAGTCAGGGGTCTGTAGACCCCACTGCGCCACTGAAAGTTGGTTTGGGACCAATCGAGCCCCTTGGTAATGTGAGAGAGATAGGGTTAGACACCAGACCCAGCATGGTCTATGGGAGGAGCGGCAGTTTTGAGACGGGAACCTCTCAAGCACAGACGTCTGGGATGAGACGTCCGAGGAAGGAGACTGTTGAGGAGATTCGGTTAGAGGTTTCGAGGTATAGGTCCCCCTCATCCCGAGGTTCGTTGTGTGCCGCCTCCTCCTCGATCCGATGATGATGCTGTTGACTCTTCTCAGTCTCATCATCCGCCTGCCCCTAAGAGATAACCTGATGGCCAACCCGGTGACAGTGTCCCCCTCAGACAGGATCTGCTGATCTGGCTCCTGATTGTTAGTTTAGTTCATTTAGGACATTTTTTTTCATTTCATAACAGTTGTAAAAGTGTTGTTAATTGTAATTTATATTTTATTTTATGTTAATTACTTGTGTTTCTTATTTAATTCTTTTTCATTTTACAAAGTTGTTTTATTTTATGTTAATTATATTATTTAATTTTGTTTCAAAAAACAATTTTGAAAAAATAAAATAAAAAAAACAATTGATGTTTGTAGGGTTTGTTTAATAAACTGCTACAAACTGTCACACACTTGTAGCGGTTTATTTAATAAAACCGCTACAAAGAGTTACACATTTGAATTTTGAATTTGTCATTCCTGCCAACGGTCATGTTAATTTGTAGCGGATTTTTAACTGAAACTACTACAAATTTTCACACTTTTGAATTTTTAATTTTTCATTCCAACCAATAGTCATGAACAATTGTAGCGGTTACGTGGGTGTTTAAAATAGCGATTGTAACCTTCAAAAGTGCTTTTCAATCGTGATTTATGGTATACGAGGTAAGTATGTAAGATGAGTTTTGTCTCGACTTATGTGAATCACACTTATAAAATAAGCTACAACTATATGTGTAACTGCTACAAAATGTTACTCATTTAAATTTTGATTATGTCATTCTTGCCAATGTTCATTAAAGTTTGTAGCGGTTTTGTTATGCAACCGCTATAAAATGCAAATGTTTATTACATTTTGTAGTGGTTGTTGGAACCAAAACTGCTACAAATTATGAGTTTGTAGCAATTGTGGTACGGATTTTGTAACTGCTACAAATGTTTGAACGTTGGAAAACTTCAATTTAAGCTTCCAGGCATGCATCATTCACTCTTCACTCATCTTGTTAACTAAATTTTTTTCACTAGCTATGGATAAATCATAGATCAAGTTGCCACGTAATTCTCCAACATATTTATATGGATTAAACAACTTCTTAGATTTTGCTTACGCTCACGCCAACTGTAATGGAAAGATCGTATGTCCATGTCAGAGATGTAAGTTCAAGAAGTGGCATACACGAGAAGTTTTAATGAACATTTGCTTGTGAAGCCTTTCCTGGAAGAGTATACGTTCTAGGGAGTTCATGGTGAGAAGGCCGGTATGACATACGATAATGCTCTTCCTCGAAGTTCACAAGTAGGAGTTCAAGTAGATGACGATGATCCTGTTAATAATGATGTGTGTGATGCATTTGGTTTTCAGGATGACAACTTCAACAAAGAAATGCAGGATTTAGAGCCTGTGTTCTTGAGGAATGAAGTAGCGCGGAATTTTTTTAGCCTAATGGATTACGTAGATCGTCATTTACATCAAAGTTTTCAAAAATACTTGAAATTATCTTTCTTGATCAAATTGTATCATATCAAGTGTTTATGTGGAATCACAGATAAGGTAATGTCGATGTTGCTGGAATTATCACAAGATGCGTTCCCCAACGCATATATTCTCACATCATTCTACGAGGCCAAGAAGATTATTAACAGATTGGGCTTGAACTACCAGAAAATTGATACATGCCCTAATGATTGTATGTTGTATTGGGGAGATGATGCCAGTAGGGAGACTTGCAAGCGATGTCATACATCGAGGTACAAGACAATTTAGAAGGGGAAAAAGTAAAAGAAGAAACCTACAAAGATTCTCAGGTACTTTCCTTTGAAGCCGTAGTTACAAACATTGTTTATGTCGTCTAAAACAGCTGAGTACATGAGTTGGCATGATGTTGATAAGAATGAAGATGGTAAATTAAGACATCCACGGGATGTAGAAGCCTGAAAAGTGTTCGACTCTGAATTTCCATCTTTTACGGCTGACCTTAGAAATGTTCGGCTTGCTTTGGCGACCAATAGATCTTAGTACAAGTTACGATATTTGGCAGGTAGTCTTAGTTTCCTACAACTTGCCCCCTGAATGTGTATGAAACAAAGCTCTTTCATTTTTTCTATGATCATCCCAGGAAAAAAGGCACCGGGTAATGACATCGATATGTATCTCCAACCGTTTATTACGAAATTACTGGACTTGTAGCATGTCGGCATCGAGACATATGACTCGTACGAGAAGTCACTGTTCAACTTGTGTGCTGCCTTGATATGAACCATAAGTGACTTTCCTGGGCTTGGAACGTTATCCAGGTGGAATGTGCATGCTGGGATGGTGCGTCCAGTTTGCAATTTTGACTCTGACGCAGTGCACCTTCCCCATAATCAAAAGTGGTGCTTCATGGGTTATCAGAGGTTTCTGGATGGTCAGCACAAGTTTAGACTGCAATGGAATCATTTCAATAGGAATCTGAAAAAAGAGAGGACCTCCTCAGACTTTAACCGGTATAAACATCTTACAGTAGCTTCAAGACATTGAATTCGAGTTTGGAAAAAGTGACGATTCAGCAACTGCAGGGAGAAAGAGTAGGAGGACTACTTCAACATCTGCACCTCAACAATAGTTGAAGATAAGAATTTTCTTCACTCTTCAATATTGGAAATATAATTTACTTCAACATAGTCTTGACATTATGCACATTGAAAAAAATGTATGCGATAATGTGCTATACACGCTACTTAATGAACCTGGCAAGTTCAAAGATCATCTTCAAGCGAGGAAAGATTTATGGGCCATGGGAGTTCATGAAGATGCATTCTAGATGAGCATGAAAAAATTCAACCGGAAAAGTTTACCCTCACAAAACTCAACAAGGAAGTCTTCCTAGCGGCGTTGAAGAAAATAAAAGTTCCTGATGGCTCAAGCAACATTTCACGATGTATTGACATGCAGGCTTGAAAGGTTGCTGGCCTGCAGAATCATAACTCACATGTTCTTATGCAACAGTTACTTCCGCTGACTATAAAGAATGCACTTCCTCCCAATGTGTCCATCATTTTGGTGGAGCTATGCTCCTTCTTTTGCAAGTTGTGTTCTAAGGTTTTGATTGTTGTGAAGCTTGATCAACTATGCAATTCAAAATCATTCTTACGCTTTGTCATTTAGAGATGATCTTTCCTCCCTCGTTTTTCACTGTGATGGTTCACTTGATAGTCCACCTTGTTCATGAAAAAAGTTCGCTGGCCCAGTTCAATATCGATAGATGTATCCTATTGAGAGGTACTCATTTTACATATGTGCGTCATCATTACTTTCTAAATTTGTTAGTTGTCCATTTAAGCATTTAGTATCATTTTTCCATCTTTACTTTATAGGTTTCTTGGAAAATTGAAATCTTACGTAAGGAATAATGCGTAGCTAGAAGGTTCTATAGCTGAAGGTTATATAGGGGATGAGGTCCTGTATTTTTGCTCAAGGTAGTTTGATGACATTAAGACAACTTTCAGCCGACCGCCTCGTGTAGACAATTGTCTTGAACTTGAGCCAACATCAACAGCGTTGTTAATCCCTCGTGTTGGTAAACTAGCTGGAGGAAGTGAGAATTTCAAACTAACAGCAACTGAAAAGTTGCAAGCACATAGATATGTCTTGATTAATTGTACTCAAGTTGAACCCTTCCTTCAATAAGAATTATACACTCATATGTTATTCTATAACTATCCTTACATTTTTTATTTACATTTTATGATCGCCTTCCCCTGATTAATTGCAGGGAATTCAGAAATCATGTGAAGCATCAACTTAGGATCCTAACACAAACATCCTCCGAAGTTGACAAAAAGGTCTATAGAGAATTCCCAAGTTGGTTTGCGCGCAGAATATTTAATGCCTACAACCCACACTCACCAAATTTTAGAGCCCTCGCAATCGGCCCTATTGACCATGCAAAAAGCTTTACAGCATACAATGTCAATGGTTTCAAGTTTTGCATGGTATCACGAGATCAAGGATTGCAAACTCAAAATTCAGGTGTTTTTGTTACCGTTGGGATAGGGAGTTATGCTAGCAGTAGTAATAGAAACATGTATTTTGGAGGTGTCCCTTACTATGGAAAGCTTCATGATGTCGTCGAACTAAATTAACAAGGCCGTTTCACTATTTCTCGAGGACTCACAACTGACGATTTAGGCATCATATCAGTAAATTTCTCCCAGCCAATTCACACCAGTCAATTTGAAGATGATAAGGCACATATTCTTGCCACATAACCATACCAGGTTTATTATGTTGAGGACGAGAGGCACAGGGATTGGAACACGATGATACGCTTAAAGCGTAGAGACCTTTACAACATGGGTGATGGTGACAACATCACCTATGAGAGTAAGCCATGCCATCCCATCAATTTTGAAAACTTCTTCCCTGAAGACGATGGCAATTTACTTATAGTTCGGTGAGTTTTTTTAAGTTCACATCATTTAAATTTCAATTTTCTACACAATAATACCACACTAACATTTTCTCCACAAAATTTTTGTAGGGATGGCGACGAAGAATGATTAAATTGAAGCATGCTTTTATTTTTATAAATTTTAATTTATATTTTTAAAAACAATTCTGACCAATATTTGTAGCGGTTTTAAATTCAAAAAAAACAACTACAAATATGACACATAAACCACTATAAATGTCAAGCGCTACAAAAATAGTGACACTAACGGCTACAAACGTCACGCAAATACCTATAAATACCCCCATCTCAACTCTTTTTATACACTTCTCCATTTCTTTACTCATTTCTTCTCTCTTGTTTTCTCTCATCTAGGAATTTTTTTCAATAGTCCAAGATTTTTTTCAATTCTTTCATCTTAACATTTTTTCCTACTTATAATATTAACACTAATTATTTTTTTCTTCCAGAAATTAACGGACTATTCCTCAACATTTTTAATATTCCTTCCATAATGATCCACATATAATACACAAAAAAATAAGTACTCATTACCTATAAATGCACAATATTACCTACAATTTCTCAATATTATGTATATACATTTTATATCAATCTAACTCAATTTAATCATTTTCTCAAATAATAACTACTATCGTTTAAATTATTTGAATAATAAATTTGTTGAAACCATATTATTATAACAATTGAATTAAATTATTGGATAATTTTTTTTATTTTCTCAAACATTTTGTAGCGGCTTTTGATTATAAAACCGCTATGAAATTAAAAGTGAAATTGAATAACGGATTTAATTTTTGGCGCCAGCTTTAAAAATTCATCCTAATATAATAGCGGTTCTCTAACCGCTACAAATGTCTTTGCGCCATTTTTGTAAAATTCAAATTTTAACTTAGTAGCGGTTTTAAAACCGCTATAAATTGGAGCCAAATTTTTTCATTTTTTATTTTGTCGCCAGAGGAATCAACATTTGTAACAGTTTCTCAACCGCTATAAGATTGTCATCTTCATACGACTTTTATAACGGTCTGTACAAATCGCTACTAATTCAGTAGTGGTTTATCTGCCTAAGTAGAGGTTATATAAAATCACTATAAAATCATTTGCAACAATGGGCTTTGCAACCGCTACTAATGTTATTTGTAGCAGTTTAAACGGTTACAAATACATCTTTTTAACCACTACTAAACAATGGTTTTTTGTAGTGATATATACATACATCATGTACATATGTACATATATATATGTATGTGCGCGCGCGCGCGTGCTCATACATACATACATATATGTGTGCACACACACACATATACAAGCAATAGTTGAAACACAAACATAAACAATTGTCCCTAAATGATCTGATCACTCATATCATCATTGAAGATACCAACCGAAAAGCAATACAAGCTGCAAAGGGCAAAGAAATGGCTGCTAAAGTAAACTTAGTTGAGGAAAAGCTGTACAACAAGAGGTACGACTCTAAAAACAAAAAGAATAAAAATAAAAAACATTACTACAAGCCCAAGGATACTAACCCTAAGAAGAAGACGGGCATTTGTTTTGTTTGTGGAAAACTAGGTCATTATGCAGCGTAATACAGGAAAAGGGCTAAGGGAGATAACTCTCAAAATAGTGGAAATCCTCCCAAGCCAAATGTGAATTTGGTTAAAGGAGATGATAGCAGTGATGAAGAAATCATTGTTCCTGTGGTGTCACAAGCCCTTCTTGTCTCTGATGTAAAGAAATTGGTGGTAGACTCAAGAGCTACCAAGCACATTTGTGCAAACAAAGAGATGTTGACCTCCTTTGAAGAAAGGGAAGACCATATTTATCTGGCTAACTCCCAAACCGCTAAGGTTCATAGAAAAGGGAGAGTGGTGCTGAAGCTCACATCTGGAAAGACCTTGGCATTGAATGATGTGCTGTATATACCTGAAGTCAAAGCTAACTTAGTCTCTATGGTGCTGCTTAGGAAGCTAGGGTTAGGGTGTGTTTTGAATCTGACAAGATTATCATAACCAAGAACAATGTTCTTATTGGGAAGGGCTATTGTGATAAGGGACTGTTTGTTCTTAGTATCGTTGAAATGAATGAGAATGCATCTTCTTCTGCTTACTTGGTTGATTCTTATAATGTGTGGCATGCTAGATTAGGACATGATAATAAATCTTACATTAAGAGGCTACAAAATCTAGGGCTAATTTCTAAAACTAAAAATGATTTTTAAAGTAAATACGAGGTTTGTGTAGAAACTAAATTAAAAAGAGGAAAATTGGTTCTAAAACTTTTGATTGCATGTTTATTGGATATACTTAACAAAATGCTACTTATCATTTTCTGGTTTTGAAAAGCAATGTTTTAGATTATAACACAATCATTGAAACAAAAGTTGCGGAGATTTTTGAACATATATTTCCTTTGAAGGTTGAGCATATTCCTACAAGAATTGAAAATTATTCTTCTTGTTCTGAAAGAAATTTAAATGAAGTGTTAGTTGAAGATTAAGAAGAAGTAAAAGATGAAGAAAACATACATCTTTTGGGGATAATTTTTATACTTACTTGGTGCAAGATGAACCCAACAATTTTTGTGAAGCTATTTCTTCTCCAGATGAATTTTTTTGGAAAGAAGTAATAAAAGCTAAAATTGATTCTTTAAATCAAAATAAAACGTGGGTTTTGGTAGACTTGCCTCCAGGAGCAAAGCCTATTGGTTGTAAATGGGTTTTTAGGAAAAAGTATTTTCCTGATGGAACAATCGATAAATACAAAGCTAGGTTGGTAGTTAAAGAGTATGCTCAAAAAGAAAATGTTGATTATTTTGACACCTTCTCTCCTATAACTAGGATTTCTTCTGTTAGAATCCTAATTGCCTTAGCTTATATTCACAAACTTTTCATTCATCAAATGGATGTTTAAACAACTTTTTTAAATGGTGATTTAGAAAAGGAGATTTACATGCAACAACCTGAAGGCTGTATTGTTCCTGGGCAAGAAAAATAAAGTTTGTAAACTTGTTAAATCCTTATATGGTTTGAAACAAGCACCTAAACAATGGCATGAAAAACTGGATCAAGTTTAGTTAAGTGGCGGTTTCTCTACTGTTGAGGTAGAAAGATGTGTTTATACAAAATTTGTAAATGATGATTGTGTGATTATCGTTCTGTATGTGGATGGCATGCTTATCTTTGGTAATAGCATAGGTTTTGTGCTTTAGACAAAAAATTTTTTGTCTTATAATTTTGATATGAAAGATTTAGGTGAAGCAAAAGTGATTTTAGGTGTAAAAATCATAAGGAATGATAATGGTATCATACTTTCTCAATAATATTATGTTGAGAAAATTCTGAGAAAGTTTGAGATATTTGATGAGTCTCCTGTGAATACTCCTTATAATCCTAATGTGCATTCAAAGAAAAATAGAGGAGATCCAATTGCTCAATCTAAATATGTGCAGATTATTAGGAGTCTGTTGCTTTTAATGAACTATACTAGGCCAGACATAGCATATGTTGTGTGTAGATTGAGAAGATATACTCAGTGTCAAGGAAATGAGCATTGGAAGGCTCTAATAAGGGTATTGAAATACCCGAGAGGTACCATGGATTATAGTATTCATTATAGTAGATTTCCCGCAATATTGGAAGGATACAATGATGCTAACTGGATCTCTGATTCAGAGGAGAGCAAATACACTAGTGCCTATGTTTTCGATCTTGGTGGTGGTGCCATAACGTGGAAGTCAGTCAAACAAACTATCTTAACCAGTTCCTTAAGGAATTCTGAGTTTATTGCTATGGAGTTGGCTGGTATTGAGGCTGAATGGTTGAAAAACTTCTTGGAAGATATCCCACTAGGTGGAAAACCAATACCATTAGTGTCTTTACACTGTGATAGCTACAGCAAAAAAAAGCCTTTAATGGTAAAAGCAGACATATTCGATTGAGAATAATAAGGAAGCTGCTAAAAGATGGTGTAATCTTAATCCATTTTGTAAGGTCAGCGGTGAACCTTGTGGATCCGTTTACAAAACCCTTAGGAAGGAAACAAATCTTTGATTTATCGAGGGGAATGAGACTTAAGCCGATACGAAATTAACAGCGATGGCAACCCAACCTTTGTGATTGGTGATCCCATGAAGGATATTCAATGGGTAAGAACAAGTCGTGTGTTAGTTCTGCTAGCACTAAAGTAAATTGTTAGTCCCTTCATATGATGCCGAGAATGTGCTAGAATGCATTTTGGTAAGGATAAGCAAAGCTCTTAATGATTTCATAATTCTACGGAATGGTGTGCTCATTGCAGGTACATTTCATGAAATCACCTCCACGAATGTAGACTGGGGCCGCTCCTATGAGATCGTGGAAAAATCTCTAGAGCATTCGTTATACACCAGGTATGTGTATGGCCATTTAACATGCAAAACCGCGTTAACAGTGAAATATGGGGGTACAATCTGACTACTAATGCCTCTAGTATAAGCCTAAGGTGTGAGTTTACAGTCCATAGGACCACTGACATCTCTATGTACTAAGTGTTATTAGTCTAGGTCTAATTCATAGTCCTAAGGACCACTAGATACAATTGTTATAACCCCGTGTACAACTAAGCTAAAGGCGTTCCTTTTAACACATGTAGGTGATTATTGGAGGTTTTAAATTGCAAGTGGGTATGTCAAATGAAACAAGTCCCATATTGCTTGGGGGAGAGAGAACATAGTGTATATATTGCACCTTGTAAAATTGGGCTAGTAAATGGGCCAAGAGGAAGAGTGGGCTCGCGCGCACAACAACGGGCCATCAGAAGGCAAACGTAGTGGAAATCCGGCGATTCCCCCTTGCACGAATTAAATAAGGACTGGGCACTTTTTATCAATTTTTTTTTGGAAAAATCTAAAATTTATTTTGTGAAAATGGCTTACTAGAAAAACCCAATTTTGAGGAGTTTGAATTTTCAGACCTATGGCTTACCGAAAAAATCAAATTTTTCAGGCATTTGAAAATTGAGACATAAGTATTTCGGTTACAGGGGTCATGAATAAGACTTTATTCACCAATGTTCATGACCCTTCAACCTTCAGAAACCGCCTCATTATTTGGTTTTACTGCTAGTGTAATCGGTTGTTTAATGGACTTTATGTGGTTTAAAAATGTGCCCAACGTCTCTCAGCGTACACCTATATAAGGAGAGCTTGACAGGAGGTTCAGGCATCCAGCTCTGAAATCCTTGAGCTCTCTCTTCCTCCTCTATGCATTCTCTCTCTGCCTGCTAGTTGTCTTTGTTATATTTTGATGTTATGTTCGCCTTGTGTCTACAGGAAGAATCTATTTTATCCTGGGGAGTGCCGCTTCCAATCAGCCGGTGGTCGCGGAATAGCTCTGAAGGATAGCGTCTTTCAGACGTGACTCGGATTACGTATTTGCAAGAGTTCGCCAACAATCTTTTCATTAAGATAAATTACTGAAAAATACTCCCTCCGATTCTTTTTATAAACAAGTTTCTCTATGTTGATGTTGGTCCTTTTTATAAGCAATTTCTCCTTGTATCATAAAATTTAAACTACTTTTTCTTTTTCTACCCCTATTAAATACACATCTTTATATTAATTATCCCATACTCACCGCTAATTATCTTTTATTTACTCATTTATTACACATTCTCTATCATATTCTATAACCATACTCTCTCATATTTGTTACTCATTCTCTCTCCTATGCTCTTTTTCATAAATAGGGGTTTATTTGGAATAAATATGACATTTTTTACACATTTATTGATTTTAACTAATCTTAATCGCCAGATTCGTTTTATACAATAAAGATAAAAGTTGCTTATAAAAAAGATTGGAGGGAGTATTGTATTGCAAAGTTTAATGCCTAAAGGTACCTATAGACCTATGTTCTTGAGTATATGCAAATGTTTTCTATTTTGCACATACTCTTTCTAGTCCACAATGCAAGTCACTTTTTAGAAGAATGATTTGGTCCATAATATAAGTCATTCGGAGAGTAATTAATACTTATTTGTCAATTTTACCCATACAATTAATATTTAAATGTGATTTTTTTATATATATTCTCTCTCATTTAAAACATAATTTAATATGGGTAAATTTGAAAAAAAAAATAAATTTAAGGCATATTTAATGAGTTAACTATCATTTTTTAATTATGATGAATTATTTAAAGTGTCTTATATTATAAACTGAAAAGAGTATTTAAAGATAAGTTGTACTTATACAACTCAAAAAGAGTTGCATATATCGACGATAAGTAGCACATTTAAATAAATTACAAATATTTTTGGATAATAAATTTTGTGATGAAGGATATTTCTAACCAATGTTTTAAAAGCCGAACCGGACGTCGAGCTGGAAAGGTAAGCGGGTCATGGTTCAACCGGTTGAAACGGTCGGACCGGTGATATAATAATTATATATATATATATATATATATATATATATATATATATATATATATTACAATGAATCTTTAGTCTAATTTTATAGGAAGTTAATAAAGTTACAAAATACTATTTAAAGAAGAACATTAAGTCAATCATCAACCTAACAAAATATACTAACAATAATGATTTTATGATTTATCAAATATTAATGGCTCTTGATTGATTTAAACATAAATTTCTTGAAATGCATTTAGATCATACAACTTTGATTCTATTTATAAGTCATTTTTGACCAAAAAATTTGGTTCTATTTATAAGTTCACTTTCAGTGTAATAAATGAGATTATGACAATTTTACCCCTATTTATTGTACAAATGAAGAAATAGTTTAAAGATAGATAGAGAAAAAATAGTTAAAAAGTACTTATTCATAAATGGGGGCATAGTTATAAATTTACCCCATAATCATTGAGTTAACTATATCTCCTTGGTCTGTGAGATTTAATTAAAAGGGACTTATAAATAAGACTAGAGTGGTAAATGTTATCATTTTCTTGAGAAAATGATCCAAAATCAAGACATTCAACTCCAATTTCAATATTTCCAATTTCATCTTTAGCTTGAGGATGAACCTCATTGGCTTGTTTTTCAAAAGCATGTTTATAAAAATAGTTTGTAGAAAACTAAATTATTAAAATTAGTAACATATAATATAAATAAAATAAAATAATATGTCAAAAATTTATATGCCATTTTTTTATTTTTTTGCAGCATCAAATTTTTTTAAAAAAATTTTACAGCAAAAAAAAAAATTCACATTTTTTATTGGACCGAGCGGTTTTTGAAAAACTGGTCCGGTTTCCGGCTCAAAAACGGTTAAATGACGGTCCAAAATAGCTCCCTCAGAAAAACAGTCTAACGTATATATCCGGCCTGTCTTAATGATCGGCCAACAGTCCGACCGTCCGGTTCGGTTTGGTTCTCTAAACAGTGTTTATAGCACTTTTTTCCTATTATTATTGCTTATGTTTACAAAGATAACACGTGTATCATCCAATGATGTTACTTGAAACACACAACTTGAAACACGTGACTGCCCATTGTTATTTTGCCTTTCATTCTCTGAACACTTTTTACCTTCTCCTGCTTCCTTCATTATGTGCTGCTGTGTCCACAATTTTAATTTTGTCACCTTCTACACCTCACTATGATTCATGCATGACGTCATCATATCATCCCCCTCTCTCCACTTAATTTATCTATCATTAAAACACAATCAAATGGTAAAAAAGATTAGGTGGAGAAGAAGTGAAAAGAGAAATTAGCAGAGATACCCTTTTTTTTCTTCCTTATGTATGCATGTATGTACAATTACATGGATAATTATGTATGTGTGTTTTCAGGAAAATAATGGGGTCTCATGGAAAGGAAAATGTATATATACTCTCATAATTCTTTTTTTTTTCTTGTCTTCTCATAATCTCATTTCTACTCTTAGATTAAAAAATGGTAATTCAAATTTAACATTTTATAAAACTATTATTATCATATTTTATAAATTAATTTTGTTAAATTTTATCTGCAAGTAGTTATAAATTGTGTAAATCAAATTTTAACAGTTTAGATTTATTTATTTATGTTTAAAATGATATATTTTTATAAAACATAGAATTTGGACCATCCATTTTTTTCAATTTGATAGTAGATATAAGATTCTAAGAATAAAAGGAGAAAGAGAAAAATGAGAGAACCCAAACTCATATAATGCTATTAATAAGTTACTTTCAACCATGATATTAAAACCACCATAGGCACCAAACTACTCTTCTAGTTATATTTATGAGTCACTTTCAACATAATTAAATTTTAAATTTTTTTTTGGGGGAATTATTTTGAGGATCTAAGGGAGAGATTTAATTACTAAGAAGTCACAATAATAAATAAGGAGTATGAAATAACAAGTTATTCCCTCCAGTCCTATTTATAAGAAACTTTCTCCTTGATTGCGCAAAACGAACTGGTAGTTAAAAGCAATAAGTGTGTCAAAAATGCCATAATTTTTCCATATATGCCCATATTTATGAAAAAAAGAGAGAGAATGTATAAAAGGTATGAGAGATAGTAAAATACGTTTTCCCAATACTTTTTTGACTTCACTCACCTAGTGAGTTCTCTTTCTCTCTCCTGAATATAACTCTTGGTGTGTATGATAATTAATTATAAATAATATGTATTTAATAAGGGTAAAATAAGAAAAAAAATCTTACATTTTCAGACACAGTGAAAGTTGCTTATAAAAGGGACCAGCCCTATAAAAAATAAAATATTTATAAATAAGACCGGAGGGAGTATTTTATAAAAAAATGAAAAACAAAGTTACTTGTGAATTCATACTTATTTTTTTAATATTATTTTAATTATGATATATATTATCTTGAGTTGACTTCAATTTAAATCACTAACCTTCAACCGTTGCTTCACCACTTTATTGACTAGTTTGATCTTCATACCTTTCTTTCAATATGTTTTACAAAAATTTAATAACCTTACAACTTTATTTTTATTTAATATACACTTTACTTTAAAAATTCAAACTCTACAATTTACATAAAAATTTAATAATGTGAGTTATAAATAGGACATAAACAATTATCTCTCCACCATATAAATAAAATCAGCTGGAAACAAATTATTCATATTGATCTTTGTCCTCAAATTGATTCGATATGCTGTAACGTATGTATACAAGGATTGAAATAATAATACAAAACCAAACGCAATTATTTTCTTGTTATATTAACAATTAAGATAGAAGATCAGTGAACTTAAAACAATTTAAATGTGATATAAAAAACATATTTAGATGCAGCTTCATCACTCTCACAGTATTAATTTATGCCCACACATAAAAAAAATTCAATATATATCATATGTGTGAGAGAGAGTTCATGTTACTTAATCTTATAAAAAAGGTATACACTATTTAATTTAATCCATCGTCTATTATCAAGCCATGTTAATTGCTACACTAAATCAGATGAAATGTAACTATTTTGAAACTTTAATAATGGATTACAATAATAGAACTATAATAAAAAAGTGTACTATATCATGTCCTTAATATAAGATATATTTAGGGAGTTGATCTTGATCTTAAATATAAGATATATTTTTCATATTTTTTAATATTTTCCTAATTTACTCCTATTAATACTCCCTCAATAATAATCAAGGAGGAGAGAAAATGAGGGAATTAATAAGAAAGATTACTAGGATATTTTAAAAAATATATGTCGTATTAACTAACTTTTTTAATTTAATTAAATCAGGTAAATATACTTATATTAAGAATAATATGAGGAGCAGTTTTTTCCCATTATAATTGAGATACATGTTATGAACCATATTGAATCTGAATGCATATGCATAATACATTGAATGTAATAATGGAACCTTTTTATATTTAAAAAACATTAGGTGAATTCGGTGGTTCTAAAAATTTATGAGGGGGAAAACTACTTGATTTACAAACGATAAATATAAGAAATGGTGACTAATTTATTTTTCGTAGAGCTGAGTTATAAAAATTTATGAGCTATAATGAATCCAATCTGTGCACACACCCTCTTATTCTTTTATAACATACAAATAATCAAATTAAGTAAATAAAAAATTCATTGAAGACAATAAATAAATAAATAAATATATATATATATATATATATATATATATAAAGTAACTTATTTTTCAAAAACACCCTCACTTATGAAAAGGTTGAAAGAGTAAGTATAAGAGAGAATGAGTAAATAGTTAATTAACATAGTGAGACTAATGAGAATAAAAAGTGAAAAGTAATATTAACAATTTCATTCAAGTTATTATTAGAGTTGCTTATAAATAGGAACATGTCATCACTGAAAAATATTATCTTATATATATAGCACCAAATGGAGTACATATATTTGATGCGAAACAGTTTAGGTGAGGATATGGGTCTCAGTCTCACTAAGACGAGTGCATGTCTTTAGGTTTAGAGAGATCTTACAAATATACTAACAAATTACTAACCAACAAAAATCCTTATCTCATTAACATGATTCAAACTCATAATCTTGTAGGTTATGAATCAACTCATTGCTAATTAGATCAAACTTTATTAATGAATATACACTACTACAAAAAAAATATAATTGTGGCGTTTATTTTAATATTATTTATGGCACTTGATAAGCGCCACATATCCCTCTAATGACGCTACCCACAAACGCCACATCATGTATTTTTTTTATATTTAAATTACACCTAGGGTGTCGCTTCTTAGAGAAAGCGCCACAGGAAGTCCTTCAAGGAAGCGCCACAGGAAGTCTGAACTTCCTGTGGGACTTCCTCAAGGAAGCGCCATCCTAGACCATTTTAAAAAAAGAAATAATTTTTTTTTCATATTTTTCTTTTAGAATCATATAATTATAGTTAATAACTATGGTTTAGGAACTCGGACAGGAATGGTCGATCTGGCCCGGGAACCGCCGACCCGGTGGCCAAATCGGACCGGTTTGGTGACCGGTCTGGTTTGACCTTTTTTTTAAAAGTCAATTTTTTAAATTTTTCTTTAGAATTTCATATAAATAAGTCTAAAATATTCACTTTCTCACCCGTTTGGCCCCAGTTTAACTCCGATTTAACTCCGATCTGACCCATTGACTCTTGACCCAGTACCCCGACCGGTCCAGTGACCGGTCCGGGTTTCAGAACCTTGTTAATAACACACTTTAAACACATTTTCATATCTACAACAAAATGAAGAAAAACAAATCACAATCAAATAATTCCAAAATTATATAAATTAACAAATAGCTAATTAACAAAATCATTACTATGTAAAATACAAGTGTTAAAAATAAATAATTATTTTTTTATGCAAGTCATCAATGTCAACAATTACTACAATAATTAAAAATTGTAACTACTACATATATTCACATACAACCTATATATAATAAAATTTAATTTGATCTCATTTATTTTTCGGCATATAAAAATGAGAATAATTTTTTCAGTTTTCATAATAAATTAAATATAAAAGATATTGAGCAAATTAAACTATTAACTACTAATAAAATTATATTCGTAAGCTCAAAAATAAAAAAAATTACATTATATAGGAAGTTTGAATAAAGTGAGCTGAAACCTCAAGTACAACACCTGAAAAAAAATTAATAAAGGAAAAAGATAAAGATAAAGTTACATACATGCTTAAAAATAAAAAAAAAAGATGGTGATTAAGAAGACAATATGCTGTAAGTAGCTTTAATATATATATATATATATATATATATATATATATATATATATATATATATAAGAAAAAGTGAGTGGATGCGTACTTACAGAACGAAATGAGATTATAACGAGGATGAAATGGGACCAAAAGGGAGGAGGAGTGGTGTTGGTTTGGTGCAAGAAATAGGACCAAAGAAATATGGAGGAAGTGCCAAAAATAAAAAGAGGAAGAAATTATGATACTTCTTTAAAGATTAACAATTATTTCTTCTTTTGTAACAGTGATATATACAGACACACACAATATGAGTGATTAAATAGGTGTGAATGGATTGGGGGGGGGGTTAATTCCTTTTTTGTAGCAGTGATATATACAGCACACAAGATGAGTGATTAAATAGGTGTGGATGATTTTTCCCCCGGGGGGTGGAGAACGGGGATGAGGAATGGGTCCAGAAAGGTCTTTTTCAAAGTTGATGAAGAGAACATTTTGCTCAAAAAAAAGTTGAAGAGAACATTATGAAGCAAATGAAGACGAAGAGAAAATCTCCAGAAGGATTTGGACAGAGATGACCGAAACCCAAGAAAGTCATGGCTTTATTAATTTGATGTCCTCACTACTTTTAATTCTTTAATTTTGAAAACACTGTATATATCTTGTAAGCTCCTAACTATTTTGTCCTTTTCTTGGATGAGTCAAGACATGATAAATCAAGTTTAACGGCTCAGAATTAGAACAAGGACACAATGGTGTTGAAGACAATTTTAATTGAAAGATATCCACACATTTAATTATTTATGTGTGTGTGAGAGAGAGAGAGAGTAGAATTTCATTTTGGGCCCTTCATAGATGGAAAATTACTTAGTTTCGTTTGACCCCCAATTTTTCTTCTTCAGAGTCAATAAATCATGTTTTGAATTTGATTCATATATATTTTTTCCAATTCGGTCACTCATATGAAATTTTTTTATGAATGTTAATACTCTTTATCGATTTATTAATTTACTATATTAAAGCACATCGAATTTGAGAACGAAAATAATAATAATTTTTTATTTTTAAAACTTAATTTATTTTTCATATATTTATAATATTATAAAATAAATCATTTTAGCTGATAAAAGAGTAAAACAAATCATATTATTATAATTCCTTTCCAAAAATTTCCTAAATATTTTGGACCAAAAAAATAAACGTAAAAGGAAGGAAATGTTAGAGTCCACATTCCACATTTTGACTCTTCAAGTGCCAGAGTGGGCCCACGTGGCGAGAGCACGCGCGTCCTTAATGGGTCCCACGTTGACTCTTCTTAACGCGTTACTTTCGTCGCGTGGGGAACGGACTGAAGCTTTTAGATCGCTCCAGACCGCAATGCTTCTAGCTCACAAAACCACTTTTCAAAGTCATGGATATATTAAAAATTTAAGTTGCAATATTGATAAAAAATTTTAAACAGTTTCCATAAAAATAAGTATTGCTACTGGTGCAATAGTTTATATATAGCATTTTGGGCTTTCGAAGTTCTGTAAGTATAAAAAGACAGTTTATGGTTCTAAAGTATTGTTTAAAGAAGTGTGTAATATTTATTATATAATTTAGTCTGGATGATTAAGCAATTTTTTTTATTATATGTACTATAAATAATATTTATTATTAAATGACTCATATATATATATATATATATATATATATTGAAAATTTTAAATGTATTGTTTGTCCAAAATGCAGATATCACACTAGAGAAGTATAGCCTAATATAATGTGAAAACGGAAAACAGAATTAAAAGTAAAATAGACTCGAAACTATATTCGAAAACTCAAAACAACGAATAGGAACTCATTTTTCTATTTTTATGTTCCTGATTATTACTTTGTTAACCGTGAAGATAAAGGTAGACATATAAGACAATCACACATCCTCATTATTAGCCAATGGAGTGACATATCTCTTCTTTCTCTTTGAAAGAGTGGTTGAAGGTCCTAACGACTGAATTATTAGAAACTCATAATCATTTTGAGCTTTTTTCTGCTGATATCAATGTTGTCAATGATCTTGAGGCATGTGTTTCTATTTCGTAGGGCCAGAAAATAAGACACAAGGAATAAATGAAACAGCAAATAGATGAATATATAATCAAGTACTCAATCACAATATGTTCACTGTCAACTAAATCATTTTCTTAATGTTAATTCTAAGTATGTAAACCGCTGCAAAATATCTTCTTCGTCAAGAAATTGCAAAACGCCCAAACTACTAGATGGACATTTGATGTTTCTCCGCTTGACTATGAGTCTAACAATTATTTCTCTTCCAACACAACACCCTAATTGTTTTGGGAAAGTTCCAAACTCTCATTTTTACAGTTAAAGATGAATCTTAAGAAAGTCAAGTATGGAGGAATATAGAAAAATGAAATTTAAATTAAAAAATTAATGTACTACAAGGCACAGAAATCAAACAAAAGGAGGAAAATAAAGGATTGAGGTAAGTGCAGCCACTAACTTTTCATTAAAAGATGAAGTCCTTTTAGTCATCGTCCACTTCTTAATAACCTGAGCAATGATAGCCCAGGTATACTAGGTAACCTTACGGTCGTCAATATCCCTAATGAATTCATAAAGCCGACTTGCTATGATATTTTGAATAAAGAATTAGCTCACTAACAATGAAATAATAGAGAACACAAAACAGAACATATTGATGACGTTAATATATTTAAGCATTACTATAATCATAGGGCCAACTATATTTCTTGAAAATTAAGCTTCTTACAGATTTAATTTGAATTATGATTATGATAATTCTTTGATTTATGGGTTAAATTATTATTGTGATAACTCCTTAATCATGGGGGTCAATTAATAATTTATGGATATAAAATATAAAATATTGATATTAATTATAAAATAGAGCGATAAATAATTATGATTGCTAAAAGAAAAATATTAATATTTATTGGTATCAAAGTAAACAGAATTCACTAATAGTGTTAATAAAAAAACAACTATTTTTTCAAAAAGTGTTGCTCATGGAACGGTTTTTAACGATATTACTACAAGTATTATAGAAAATATAAATATAGATATAGATATGGGTACTATTAAACAATTTCCATAAAAATTGTAATAATATAGAGTTATCAATAAATTTTTAATACAGTTAAAAAGTTCACGTCCTAATAAATAGTATTAATTTAATATTTTAATTTTTTTTAAAGTTGATATCGTAATTTTAAAATAAACTTTTTGAAGTATAATATTAATTACAAAATAATTAGACATGTATTTTCATAATGTTTTAGTTTACATCGATATTTTACGTATAATTTGGGAACACAAAGCTCTTAGAACTCTAACATATTAAATTATTATATATTAGAAAGAACATATATTCACACACCATGTGCAATAATTTTAAAAATTTTAGGATATGGGTAAAAGAAACACAAACATGATACTTTTTGTATGTAAACAAATTTAATTAATTAAAAATAGGATTAAGATGCAAAAATACATATGAAATTTTTTCAAAAGTGCGCCCACCACTAAATGTATTTTTGAAAGGCAAAAGTAACTAGAACTGGTAAAAAGGGCCTGCCCATCCCTACAGGGGTTGGCCCTTCACGGGTCAGGGCTTAAAAGGGCCGACCTTAAAAAAAACAGTCATTTTTTGAGGTCCGGCCCGTGAGTATAAGGGCCAAAGCTATTTTGACAATTTTTTTTAGTTTTTTAAGCAAATTACAACAATGAAAGTCCTAATTTAACATATAAATGTTGTCAAAATTAAGGTGCAAACGGTATGCATCATGCAACAAAGAAACACAGTCACCAAGTCATAATCAAAGGTAAATTATTGTCCACATACCACAATTACAAATAATTAATAAGAAGATTTAACAAAATTAAAAATATTTCTTATAAATATGTCTTAGAAAGTGTAAGTAGTCAAAAAAATAAACAATACAAGATATGAACAAAATAATCACTAGAAAATAAGTTAAAAAATACAAAATTGGTAAGAATACTTTTGAAATAATATCTTTTATAAGTTTTTAATTTTTAGGATTCTTAATAAAATATATTCTTATGAAACTTAATTTTTAAAAAGATAATAACAACTAAGTATTTTTGCAATATTATTTACAAAGTATAAGAAAATTAATAATAATATTATTATATAAATAGTTTTAAAAAGTAAAAAAAAAGATACGGGGCCCTTTTGGGCCCTTTGCCTTAGAGAGCTGGCCTTTTTAGGCCCACTTTCACTTTTGAGACAAAAATTTTAAGCCCGACCCTTACGAATTCAGGGCCTAAATAGGCCGGCCCAATGAGCTTGACCCATTTTCCAGGCTCTAAAAGTAACTAGGAACTTCTAAAATACGTGCAAAAATATATATTGATCATTAGTTGACCGTTTGTTTAATATTTTTAAGGGTTAATGTGAAAAAATACACATGTGATTTTCTCAAAAATGTGCCCATCACATATGTTTTTTTTAGGGGTAAAAGTAATCATGAACTTTCAAAATAGTTGCAAAAATACATATTGACCATTAGTTGATCGTTTATTTAAATTTTTGACTTAAGGTGGTGACATGGATGATTAAGAAACAACGTAGAATAATAATTTACTTACCGAGCAAAGGAAATTAACTTCTACCTAACTCTATATTTCCATCTCATTACTTTTTTTTCACCTAACCGTTCCTCTCCTCTTCCTCTCACTTCCAAAAGAAGTGATGAAGTGGAAATAAAGGATTTGGTGAAAATTAATTTCTTTTACCTAATAAACAAATTATTATTCTAAGTTGGAGAATACTTACATACTTAAGAGTACCATGTCATCTAAACTCTATCTAATAAAATTATAATAACTCGTATCATTTTAATTCTAGTTAGATGATGACTCATTTGAAAAAATTCAAATTTTATCTTGTATTTAAGGAAAAAAATCTTAACTTAAAAAAACTAAAAAAAATGATCAACCAAGATTATTCTTAAAAAAAGATAAAATTTAAATTTTTTTATTAGATGAGTATTAGCCAATTAGGATTAAAATAATTTGAGTTGTTATGTTTTCATTAGACATAGTTCAGATAACATGATACTTCTAGAGTATGTCAGTATTTCTCTTCAAGTTATTTCTTAATTATCCATGTTATCCTCAATGTCACCATTTTTATTCAAAAAAATTCAAACGGTCAACTAATGGTTAATTTGTATTCTTACATCTATTTTGGAAGTCCATAGTTACTTTTACCTCTAAAAAGTATTTGTGTTGGGTGCACTTTTAGGAAAATCTCATGTGTATTGTTACACCTTAACTCTTAACAAAATTAAACAAATGATTAACTAACGGTCAATGTGCATTTTTGCACATATTTTGAAAGTTCATAATTACTTTTGCCTCTAAAAAAAATATTTCGTATTGGGTATACTTTTATAAAAATATCATGTGTATTTTTACACTTTAACTCTTAAAATTATGAAAAGCATGAAATTATAAATGATTAAAACAAACCAAATCAATCAATAAAAACAAGGGTTAAGGTGTATCTACTATCTTAAAGTATTTTTTGGTTTATCTAACATCCTGAAGTATTTTTTAAATATGTCTAGTACTTTAAAGTATATATTTTTTGATTGAGTACCCTGAAATATTTTTTTGAAACACGTTCAACACCAAAGCACAAAAAACACTTTAAAGTGTTGCACAAATCTAAAAAAAAACTTCAAAGTGTTGAATACATCACACAATAATAATTCAGGGTTCTGCTCAATGCAAAGTTTCATATTATTCAAATAATTGTAAGATCATTTTTATATTTTATCTTGAAAAACATAAAAGAAGTTCTATTTCACTATCAAAATATTTGAATGATACTAATGGATATATACAAAATGAAATGGATGGATACATGTATGATAGTACATAGAATATGGGTACGTACATCACACACTTAATTTCTTAAAAATTATTTTAAAAAATTCTAGAAAGCATGCATTACCTAATTTTTATTTTATTCACAAAGATATATATATATATATATATATATATATATATATATATATATATTCTTTATTACAAAAATAATATCAAATACGTCGCAATTTACATTGATTGGGTTGTTGGCAATGTGGACTTTGTGGAAATACTAAATGATATGATAAATACAAAAGTTGTGCATGATTACAACGTATAACAAATGTTACTAATAAAATTTGAGTCAACAACAAAATTCCAAGTTTCTTATTATTACTTGCACTATGGGATGGGGGCTATGACCAATATTAGTTTATTCAACAATCATATACGCAAAAACTAAGCTGATGGCTAATTTCAAAGTATACTACTTAGCCAAATTTATTTATTTATCTATAATTTAATATGTCCAGATTTTCTATGTATAAAGGTCAATTTCTTCGCATTCAAATTTCAAAGACGACACCGAAACTTGCATCTGACCTAATTTGGCTTAATTGAATCCAATGCAAGTCAACTCCTTTTTTTTTTTTTTATGTCTTTGTCAATTACATTTATAATTTTGAAATCTTTTTTGTTGGTAATGCACGAATCTAAATGTATTTGACTAAGGAGTATATATTTGACGGATATATATCACTACAAAATACAAACATTGAACAAATTTAAAAACTATATTATACGAGTCCTCCATATATTGCTCATTTTTTACTGAAAAAAATTACGAAGTTACATGGTGAATGTATATATTTTGCTGACTTATAATTTAGTTTTGAACTTAAAATTTTGTATTTAATTAACAACACTGTAGATGGTTAGAAATCATGCACATTACCATAGAAAATACCTTTTGATGTCATTTTAAAACCTTTTTAACACTACAAAAAACTGTGGTTTTGTAATGGTTAAAATGATGTATTTGTAGCGATTTTAACTTCTATAAACGACAATAGTAATAGTTTCAAAAAACCGCTACAAAACATACTATTGAAAAGGGTTTTGGAGTGATTTTTCAGAGCCACTACTCACTTAACAGAACCGCTACTATATTGGTAGCGGTTTCATCACACCGCTATAAGAGACGTATATTGATAACACATTATCTAAGAATTTTGTAGTGATTCTAAAATCGTTACAAATGTTAGCGCAAAATTTTGGCAGAATTTGGTGTGGTGGGATATGAGAGTTGAAAATTTGGTGCCAACATAGTAGAGGTTTTGAAACACCTACTAAGTACATCCAAGAATTTGAAAAAATTGGCGTCAAAATATTTGTAGCGGTTATTAAACCGTTACTAATAGTGGATGAAATTTCAAAAGTTACTCTAAAAATTTAATCTAAATTTGAATTTAAATTTTTAGCGATTTTAAAAATGCTACAAAATATTGCAAACTTTTTTTTTTAAAAAAAATCAAGACTATAATTTGAGTCCATTGTTACAATATTATATTGAATGTTTTATTATTTAAGTTACAATTTAAATGATAGTAGTTAATATTTGCAAAGAATGATTGAATTAAGTTAGATAAGTATAAATATTATTTAAGTATAAAAATGCTACAAAATATTGCAATTTTTTTTTTAAAAAAGCAAGACTATAATTTGAGTCCATTGTTACAATATTATATTGAATGTTTTATTATTTAAGTTACAATTTAAATGATAGTAGTTAATATTTGGGAAGAATTATTAAATTAAGTTAGATAAGTATAAATATTATGTAGGTTTAATATTGAGAATGTGTAGGTAATAAGAACTTGTTATGTTGTCCACTAGATGTTATTTGATTATGGAAGGAATGTTGAAAATATTTGAGAAAAGTCCTTAAATTTTTGGAGAAGAAGAAAAAATAATTAGTATAAGTATTATAAGAAGGAAAAGAAATAAAATGTTGAAATCATATAATTAAAAAAATTACCATATTTGATAAGCTTACTCAGCTTTTCAGGAAAAATTCATAAATGTGAGAAAATGAGAGAGAAGAAGGGTGGGAAGAAATGGAGGAAGGTTTGAAATGAGGTGTGGTGGAGGTATTTATATGGATCTGCGTAACGTTTGTAGCGGTTGAGATAACAATGTTTGTAGCGGTTTCACATTTGTAGCAGTTTTTGTTTATTACATTGGTTGGTATTTTTTTAAAAAAATATAAATTAAGGTTTACAAGAACAAAATTATACTTTTTTTAATAATTCTTCGTCGCCATCCCTACAAAAAATGTGTGGAGAAAATGTTAGTGGTGAGTTTATTATTTTGTACAGAAATTAAATTTGAAATTAAGTGATAATGCAGCGTAACTTATATGCGACGAATTATAGGTAAATTGTCATCGCCTTCAAGGAAGAAGTTTTCAAAATTGGTGGGCTGGAATGACTCACTCTCATAGGCAATGTTATCACCATCACCTATGTTGTAAAAGTCTAGAGACTTTAAGTGAACCACCATATTCTAATCCATATGCCTCTCGTCCTCGACATAATAAACCTGGTGTGCCTTTGAGGTAAGAATATATAACTCATCATCTTCAGATTGAGTAGTGTCAATTGGTCGGGAGAAATTTACTGATGTGATGTTTAAGTTATTAGTTGTGAGTCTTAAGAAAGTTGTTGTATTTGCCCACAAACACTTGAACAACGTCACGGTGAAGCAACCTTGGTAATTTAGTTTGATGATATCAAGAAGGTTCCCATAATAAGGGATGCCTTCAAACTGCATATTACCATCACTGCTGCTTGCACAACTCCTTGTCCCAAAGGTGCCATAAACACCTGAGTTTTGAGTTAGCAATCCTTGATTTGGTGAAACTGTACAAAACTTGAAACCATTGACATTGTGGTAGAGATGATTCATTATATTCTTTCAACCATCTCCCATCTTTATCATCATGTACCTCTTCCTGTTGTCGCGAACAACAAACCTATCCTGGATCACAATTGAATAAATAATAATTAAATAGGATGAATTAATTAATTAATTAATTCATTCATTAAAAATGATATAAATTATAACTATTTACATTTATAATATAATTAAATACAATTAATTATCTTCACAGCTTCGTCACACGCTATATTCTTTAGCATATGGGGAACATTCTTCCATCTCTTGAAGTGGATGGGGAATCACATCTAATTCGAGCCCAGCTCGTTCGGGTAGCAGTTGAATAGGTGACTACCATTCTCAATTGGTTGGTCCGTGCCCTCATTCCACCGAACTATGACACGTAGTCCTTGGTCCAAGCGATTGAGACCGGCCACGTCTCGCCTCCTGGTGGTTATATTTCCCTACTTATATGCACAATTTACCACATACTTTAATTGAATTTAAATCTACATTTAAACCTATGGAATTTAAATATTAAATTTATTAAAACAATAATTAAATTTACCTTGAAATTGCACCTCAAACCCCGTCGACTGCGAATAGGATCATCGTGGGTTATTCTGGTCCCAGGCCTCCTCTTGATCTATGAACTACTCCATGTTACTGAGAATGAGAATGTTAAAGTCAAACCTCTCATTCTCATCGTAATTGTTAAGACTGATGTCAGCTTCCTCTGGCTGAGCAGGCAGCTTTAGTGGGGTCGTTTGTTGTGGCTGTTTTAGAGTAAGCTGCTGTGGTGGGGTCGCCTCTTGTGATGGCATGGGGACATGTCTACCTCCATGCTGCCCTTTGCTACTCTTACCACTACCCCCTTTACTACTCTATGGAGTGGGAGAAGGGTCGCTAAGGGGTTTCGCCAGAGGGTTATAACTTCCTTTGGTACTAGGGAAGGCCGAGGATTCCTGGGTTCTACGCTCGTCACTTTCCATCTTCAATTCAAACATATATTTCATTTCACCACATAGCTCTGCCAACAGCTCTTCTCGGAGCTTGTAGCAAAGTTTGACCTTGAGCTCTTGTTCAACTTCCTCGTGAATCTTGGCCACAAGCTCCCTACCGGGTTCAGCTTGTGACGAATAATGTGAGGCTCATCCAAAATACTTTGTGACACCAACTCTCCTTGGCTCCCCTTGAACATGACCGGGGTGATCTACCTTCCTAATCGCTGTTGACAAGATATCCATTTGTCCACTTAGAGTGAACGAACTTTGGCTACTCTGATCTTCGAGTTTATCCTGTAGCATACAATGTATTGTAACTGAAAATTAAACACTCACAATATGAAAAAATTTCAAAATTAAATGCTTATGGTTTAACTACTTACAATCCTCGTGGCAACCTCAGCAACAACCGTATTTATGTACTTCCCACCCTTAGTCCTCCCTGCTTTACATTTTTTGTGACGCGGAGGAGGATCCAGGGCCTAGACAACAACGCTAGGATTTGATTTGGCTACTTCCTTCATTTTCTTCAACTCTTTTTCCATTATCTTCTACTCAAGCTTCTGATAACCACTACGAGACATATAATGCTAATACTTATTTCCTGCTTGTCTCTCTGTGTTTGATGCACTTACTTCCTTTGAAAGGAAAACAACAAAAATCGAATCAATGATGCCAAGTATATTCAAATAAAAAGTTATATTATATGATGAAAGAAAATTTACCAAAAATTGAGGATCTTCCCGTGATGCCATAAATAACATTTAGTCCTTTGGAGACAAATACAAATAAGTTTTACATGGATCCTGACCTTTCCTTGCCCCTCGAATGTACCTTTATGTGAGCTTGTTCTTGAAATATTTCCATCGTAGACGAACCTCCCCCATCTAGTACTTGTACATTGCCCTGGTGTCTGGGACATCGAATGTTTGCTGCAAGGTAAAACATAAGATAATTATATTTCAAGTAATAGGAATAAAGATACAAATGCAATTGTATCAAAACTTATATACCAAAATTTGTTGCCAAATTATATCTTTCATTTTTGGGGGAACCGACTTCTAATTATCATAGATAATGCAAACTTTTCTTCGACCCAAATAGCCTAAATAGTTAATGAAATAGTCTTCCTCATGACCAAATGGATTCATATTGGCATTAAAGTCCACATACAACCTCTCATGTTGATGTTAATGACGTGCAACCAATGCTCCCATCTTTGTGCTACCTTTAACTCTTCTCGCAATGGGTTCACCTCTATCCATTTTGTCCTCTATATCACTTTGTGAGTCACTAGAATTGTCCATTTTCCTGTTAACACAAAAATCATTGTTAGATAGGTAAATAAATTGCAATTAAATGAATAAACTAACCAGGATTAAAATAAAAAAGCACATTACTATTTTCTAAGTTAAGGTCTTACTCTATGTTGTTTCCTATATTCCTTCATAATGATCATTTCTTGCAGCATAATCTTCATCATCTACCAATTCTACTTTACTTGCTCTAGGTGGATTTGTTGTGAAAAGTGGTGTCTCATCAAGGTTGAAGGTTGGATCACCATACTTCTGTTTTTTACTTTGAAGTACAATGAACATGTTTTTATTTGCAGGATCTATGACATAAAACACTTGTTTCGTCTAGCTTGCTAGAATGAAGGGTTCATCTCCATAACCAACTCTTTAAGGATCAACTTAGACAAATCCAAATTGTTGATCTATTACCACAACATTATTGCTAACCCACTTATATTTGAATAAAGCAACTTTGAACTTGTTGTAGGTAATCTCCCATATTTCTTCTATAACTCCATAATAGGCCATGGATGCTAATATGGGGTTTTTGTCTTTCGAACTAGAAAAGTACATGACTTTAGCTTCTACCATCACCCCACTATTTTGCATGGTACTTATGTCATCTTGGTCTTTTATGTAGAAAGAATACTCGTTTATATCATAACTAGTCAAAGTAATGACCTGAAATAAAAGCCCCCAAGCTAGCCACTCGATTGTCCCAGATATATCGGTCTCATGCAAAACCTTTTCCTTGAAACCACTTTATGAATATCTTGTTTTGCTCAAAAACTATATGCATGTCATTCTTCCTTGGATTCATATTCTTCAAACTCTTTTTGTGTTCTTCTATGTACGGTTAAACTTCTTTCATATTATTTAGGATATACAAGTGTGCTTGTAACCCCTCTTCACAGTGCATATTCTTCACTTTCAATCCTCATGTTGCCTTGCTTCTACCCTCTTCATATTGAGATTATTCCTTCTTCTCTGATAGATAATCTTTGTAAAAGTCCATAGCCTTTTCAACTACATATCTTTTAACTATTGAGGCTTCAGGTCGATAAGGATTTTTAGAATACCCTTTTAAGATCTTCATGTATTGCTCAAAAGGGTACATCCACCTCAGGTAAACTGGACCGCAAAGCCTTACCTCACTTAACAAATGAACTATCAAAAGCACTATTATATCAAAAAATGAAGGAGGAAAATGCATATCTAGTTGGGACAAAATAATATAACCCTCATTTTTCAGTTAATAACCACCTTTTTAGTGTAAATGACTTTGTTACATATAGCATTAAAAAAACACATAATCTTGTTACAATAGTTTGCACTTCATCTTTCATAATACCTCTAATAGCTACTGGTAATAGTTGTTGCATCAACACAAGATAATCATGGGACTTCATTCCCACTAACTTCAAAATGTCTATTGAGACACATCTTCTCCCATTAGAAGAATACCCTTGTGGCACCTTAATTTCATGCAAATACCCACACAAACTTCTTTTCTTCGCTTTTGATAGTGTATGCACTGCTGGCCCTATGTATGCCCTCCTACAATCATCACTTAGATGTGGATGTAACCGTTCTTATTCCCATATCAACAAGGTCTAGTTTTACATTAACTCCATCCTTAGTCTTCCCTGGTATGTGCAAAAGCATTCTAACAAGACTATCACAAATGTTTTTCTCTACATGCATCACATCAATACTGTGTCTCACATCAAGATTACCCCAATATGGAAGAACAAAGAAAATTAATCTCTTCTTCCATATGTTCTTCTCACCCGTAGTCCTCTAATTGTTACCGAAGATGACATTGATACGTTCCACCTAATTATAAATTTCCTCTTTGATTAATGCCTTTGGAGCCATTTTATGCTCCGGTAAGCCATCAAAATGCTTTCTTAACCTACAATACTAGTGGAACTGATGAAGAAACCTCCTGTGACCAAGGTAGACCATTTTTTTCATATTTAAGTTGATAGAAGTGTGTATCTACTTTACAGATTGGACATGATTTATGCCCCTTTACACTGTACCTTGACAAGTTTCTGTATGCAGGAAAGTCATTTATCGTGGTGAAAATCATTGCACATAGCTTGAAGGACTCCTTCTTATATGTATCAAACACATCTAGGCCTTCCTCCCACAACTTCTTCAAGTCCTTAATCAAAGGCACTGAGTAGACATTGATATCATTCCTTGGCTATTTTAGTCCAGAAATCATCATATAAAGCATCACATACTTGCGTTTCATACATAGCTAGGGAGGTAAGTCGTATATTACAAGGAGAACCGACCATATATTATGTATGCTAGTAAGAGTTAAATACGGATTGATTCCATCTATACAAAGCCCAAGTCGAAGGTTTCTCGAGTCGCTGCCAAATTGAGAGAACATTACATCTATTTTCTTCCATTGTGGAGAGTCAACCGGGTGCCAAATATTTTTTTTTCAGATATTCTCTCATTAGAATGCCATCTCAACTTCTTCACTTTTATTGCACTCGCAAACAAATGCTTAAACTACGGTATTATTGGAAGACACCATAACACCTTTCAAAGTTGACTTTTAGTTGTCCCATCGCCATAACCACTATCTTTCTTTACTTTGTATTGTGAAGTTTTATACTTAGAACACTCATTAAGACCTTCATACTTTTTTCTGTATAATACGCAATCATTAGGACAAGCGTAAATCTTTTTATACTCCATATCCATAGTAGAAAAGATTTTCTTGGCCTCATATATATGATTTAGAAGTACATTATTGTCTGGAAACATATCACACAACAATTCAAGCAGCAATGTGAAACTACTATCAGTCCACCTATGAGTTGCCTTCAAGTTGACCAAATGCAATATTCCTATTAGCAGTATGTACTTACTCCCAAGGTACAACGGTGTATCTGCATCACTCCGTAGGCTTTCATAGTCATGCAATTATGTAAAGGATTCTACCTCAACATCGTGAATCATTTTCTCAATTCTATCTTCATCTATGACAACTTCCTTCTTGTGCGATAGACAACCAGTTACTTCCTCACCATGTCATATCCACCTTGTGTATCGAAGATTTATTCTATCACGAAATAGGTGCCCTTATAACATCAACATCCCGTCGACTCTCATTTAAACAATTGACACAAGGATAAAAATACATCTCATTTTTTGTTGGAGCATTTCTTCTAGCAAATTCAATAAACTCTTCCACCCCATTCTCATATTCATCACAAGTTCTTAAAGCATTCATCCAATTGTGATCCATTTTATTACCACTTAAGCCATTCCCAATAACACTCAAGTTTTAAACAATTGTCAACGATGTGATTGCCTTTTATCACTTTTTTCAAAAAAAAAAAAAATTGGTAGCACTTCCCCTTAAAAGTAAGACATCCCAAAAATTAAATAACAAACCATTTCAGCTTATTTCAAATAAAACAAATTAACTGAAGCAATTTAGGACAATATCAGCAATTTAATCCAAAATTTTTGCATGCAACATTATTAATTAGGATATTGGCATATGAACAACTGAACATATCTAGAGGTGAGGTATTGTTTTAAGATTAATAAATTATATGTATGTGTGTGTGTAGGATCATTTTCTCTTTGAACCTATATTAGTTTGAATATAACATATAATAAATGTTAGGCAAAGTAGTTAATTTATGTTTTTTATTTTCAATTTCTACTAACGAGTATTTGGAAGGGATGGGAACATACTAGAAAGGAATGAAGCAATTTAGCAAGAAAGAAGTTAAAATAGTTGGAGTTGGAGGAGTCATATTTAATTTTATGAAACTCATAAGAATTTTTTATGATTTTTTGGTTTATATATATATATATATATATTAAATTTTAAAGAAATTGTATATAAACATTATTATTTTCGGATTGTATACTAAAATTTTGTCTAATTTCTTATGCATAATAATCAAACCTCAGCGCGCAATAATTATTCAAAATTTAAAGATTTCAATTAATTTATTCACTTACAAGTAAAAACAAAAACGTAAAATTAGTTCATTTTGACTTCATATATACATATGTAAAGTTCCAATAAAGCCAATCAAAAGTTCCAAACAAACAAACATACATACATAAATACATACATACATATATATATATATATACATACATACATATATATATATATATACATACATACATATATATATACATACATACATATATATCTCTGTGTGTGTGTGTGTAAAGTTCCAATAAACCCAAACAAAAGTTCCAAAGAAACTCATTAAGAAAGATAGTTTAATTCATAAGGCTGTAATAGCTAAACAAAAGTTCCAATAAAGCCAAACATATATTCAAACATGCATTGTATTTTTTAAAAAATAAAACCATACCATGAGAGAGGGAGGAAGCTGACGGCAGAGGGAGAGGGAGGAGCGATGGACCAACAACTGCGAGAGAGAGGGAGGGAGGCCGACGAGGGAGGAAGGACCAATGGCATCAAAGATCAAGGAGGGAGGATGGCGACCAGCTGACGGTGGAGAGGCAAAGAGGAGGATGGTGGTTAAAGAGTGATGGTAGTGAGAGGGAGTGACGGTGAGAGAGTGTTAGGGACGGTGAGAGAGTGTTAGGGACGGTGAGAGTGAAAACAATAAAGAGAGACTCAATAAAAAAGAGGGGTTTTTGCGTCACAAATTTGAATTGGGGACATCAAAACTTAACAATCCCATGCTTTAGGCATCCCAAATTTGATTTGGACGCCTAAAGTCCCACCATTTCCAGGGTATAGGTGTCCCAAAATTATTTAGGACTCTTAAATCAGGCTTTAGGCATCCTAAATAATTTTGGGATGCCTAAATCAAACTTTAGGAGTCCCCAGGTTTTTTGGGTCGCCTAAAGTCCTGCCATTTCTAGCCCAACACAGGGTTAAAGTCTAGTATTTTGCCGCCTAAAGGGTTTTGGGGTCCCAAAAATTATTTGGGATGCCTAAAGCCTACTTTAGGTGTCCTAGTTCAAATTTGGGACACCTAAAGCTACCTAAATCCCCCCTTAAAAATTTATAAAAATGACACCGTCTTTGTTTTTTAATTCCTTTTTTGAAAAGCGGACATCTTTTTGGGTAGTAGAATCTATATCTTGTAGTAGTGAAGGAGACGCTCAGCCTCTTTCCCCTTGCCCTTATCTCTCCTGGAATTCATAATAACTGTAGTTATTATTAAATAATTAAAAAAATTATCAATATTTATAACAAAATTAGAATAATAGGGGGAAAACAAAATAAAAGAGTTAACTTTACTAACCTCAAGTACCTAATTCTGTAAATGCTTGACCATAACCTCAGATGTAAAGTCAAACCTTTTAGATTGCGCACGAGAAACGAATTTGCCAAAAATGGTAAAATGAGGGGTGATGACCCTTTTGTAATGTTGATATTTGTAGCTGTTTTACAGAAAACCGGCCACTACCTTAACCGCTACAAATCACAAAACCCTACCTTATGCACCATGAAAGTTTGTAGCAGTTTTACGAAACCCCTATAAATGTGCAGATCCTCTGCATTCTGTAGCGATTATACATTAGAACTGCTACAAATATGCTGGCCTTTGCATTTTGTAGTGATCCTTATCATATAAACCACTACAAAGCAACTACCACAAATGTAATGGCAAGCTGGCGCCACATTTTTTTTTGTAGCAGTTTGTTTGTGAAAACCGTTACAAATATCGTTCTCTAACCAGCACGCCACTTGGCCGAGTCATACCATTGTAAATTTTTAGTAATTTTGGGATAAACCGCTACAAATCCTGATGTTTGTAGTAGTTTAGTGCAACCACTACAAATTAACCTCTACGAATTGACAATTTTTTTGGTAGTGTAATTACATCTTGATATTTATCCTTTAAGCAAGTCTTTTAGTGTTGATAATCATTATGACTATAGTTAATTACTGATAATTTACTATTAGTATTATAGCATAGTTGTCTTTTCTATTAAAGAAAGGAAAGAACAATGGAACGGTCTCATTGTTTACATCTCTAACTGCTAGATATCAAAACCTTAATCAGATTCTTCATTATCATTATATAATCACACACACACACACACACACACACACACACACATATATATATATAATTTCCATTAATTCATTACATATTTCTGAAGCAAGTGTTGTTATTATTTATGGCATCGAGCCATTCCCAAATATTAGTTTATATTAGTTGAACGAAGCCATAATTTCGGGCCTAATTAAAAATATATGTACTTACCTAATTAGGTGATTGACTTATTAATTAAGGATACAACCAAATTGTTTAGTACGTTGTTATGTCAAGTTTATAGACCTTAGTCAAAACAATGACATACTTCTCTATATCACAATTTAATCTGAAAAAGATTGAGCAAATTAAGCTTAAATTAATTGATAAATATTAGGGTTGACATTTTGAAGAATATTTGATTAGGTAAATAGGGTTTTCATTCGTTTACCTTAAAAAAGTATATCATAATATATAATTTAGTATTTGACTTTTGATTATACCTCATACAGGCCAACTTCTGAAGACCAGAAAAAAAAAACATACAATAATTATTCACAAAGTTAAAAAGCTGACTCCATATAAAATAAATCTGACATGAAATAATTATACAATACAATTTTGAATGAATTGTGTACATAATTAGATTGACTCAAAAGTCACGATGATAAAAACTTTTATATTTGACAATACGCTAAAGAATTCAAATTCAAAATAATTAATACTCTCCCTATATAAAATTAACACTCTAATAATTAAAAATACTTAATTATATATATATATATATAAAACACAAAATTAAGAGGATAATAAGGAGTTTGACCAGATGTTAATAAGGCCTTTGACCAGAGGTTGACATGAGATCTAATCTTGTTTGTTGTTCCCTGCTGTAGTTGTGTTAGTTCGCTTTGGCCTCCCAATATAGCCTTTGGAAAAACTGATACTACTCTTCTTTATCACCAAGTTTATATAGATTAATACACACATAATTATATACACATAATATCATATATAATGATCAACTTGGACCACTTGAATGGACCTTTCATCTTTAGCAAAGGGGTAAGTTCTTTTGCATTATAATAATTCTTGACCAACAAACTAATTGACAGTCTGAAGAGTTGTACATGTTTCAATCTACACGCGCGTGAACAGGGATAATTGTAACATTATGGCCTTGTTTGATTCTGATTCGTGTTTTTATGTTTTCAGAATAGTTTTATAAAATTATATTTTAAAAACAAGTTTTAGGAAGAAAAATAAAAATACATCTGTTTGGGTGATTGTTATAAAAACGAGCACATTTTGAAAAAAATATAAAAATTGTTTGAAACAATATTTTTAAAATCAACTTGAAGAACTGAGAGAATGAGAGAGTGCAACGATGATGGACGAAGAGGCGAAGGAGTGAGAGACGACGTTGACGAAAGCCAGCCACCGAGAAAGTGAGTGAGAGAGACAAAGTGGAGAGCATGGCGGAGAATATAATAAAAGAGAAAATTAGGAAAATAAGAAAACAGATAAAAATAGAATACATGTAAAAAATTATTTTGAGTTTTTTTTTGTTTTTAAGAACATATTTCGAATTTTGTTTTTACAAAACACTTAATTAAAAATAACTATTAAACAAGTTATATATATATATATATATATATATATATATATATATATATATATCTTGAAAAAATTGTTTCCAGAACGAGAAATCAGAACAGGGAATTTTATTATAGTCCCGAAAAAGGATAGGATTTAATGCTATTTAATTTCATGAAACAGAATTGCAGATGGATTTAGTGTTATTTGTATGTTATTTAATTCTTGGTCATTAGAATTGATAGCTATTGTTCTTTTCTTCACAATTAAATACCTCCATACAATATATACAAAATACTAATCTAATTATTAATAACTATACAAGTTTTTGGTATATTGCATAATGAATTATATTATTTATCACTCATAAACATTAAAGCCTGGTATTTCTTACCTTCATGAATATAAATAATCCTAATATTCAAAAAGACATAAACCAAGGAGATATCAAAATTTATGTATTATATATAAAAATAGTTTTTATTATCATTTTTGCCAGAATTTTAATTATCATTTTTACCCTTTATTTAATGTCACAATATTTGAAACCTCAACTACCAAAAAACAAGTATTAATTATACTTACAAATTTGTATAAGAACTTACTATATTTAGCAACTTAATTTGAAGTTTTTCATATTTTTTGGGTTCGAATTCTTTTAATTTGGAACAAACAAACAAGTATGAAAATAATATTTTCTATATGTCCTATAAACCCCTCCACTCCAAAGTATAAGTTACTCCCAACTAAATTATCAAAACCAAAATGTTACAGTTAGCCAGAGTATTAAAAACTGAATTGGTCAATGAACGTGGTTCAAGGGTTAGTAAGTCAGACCGAGGGTCAACTCGGAGTAAGACCAGTGATAATTAAAAGATATATTTAAAACAAAATGTATAAATATACCTACTAACAACTCATATATAGTATATTCTTACAATCATATATTTATTTATAATCAATATAAAAAGGATCAACCAATTTAAAAATGTGAATCTTATAAAAAGTACCTAAGAAAAGGCCTGTTTTCTATATTGTCAATATATATTTTTATTTCCTTTTCTATTTTCCTTCTCTTTTTCCTTTCATTTCTTCTTCTTTTTTTCTTAGTAAGTATCCATTTTTGAGCAATTGTTTTTAATAAAAAAGTGACCCCAGGTTAACCCACAACCCAACCAACTTACGCCAAGTTATGCCTATTTTCATTGGGTTAGACCGTGTCAAACTGGGTCGCTTTTCTCCTAGTTTCTCTACTCACCTAGACCGGACAAGTAACTGGGTCAACCCGGCTAGTCTATTTCAAGTTTTAATACTATGTAGTTAACTCATTAAAAGAAAGAGAAAGATACAAGTAGTCACATTTAAACATTAATTATAAGGGTAAAATTAATAAATAAGCATTAATTATTCAAGAAGTGATATATTGATACACACAAAGCTAAATGTTACTATATATGTCAAAGGACAATGCAAATTATAGAGGTGGTAATTTGGATCAAGCTAAGCCCGATAAAAAAATTGCGTTCAGGGCGAAGAAATGCAAGCCTGTTTCATTTCGGTTAACTCTTGTGTTAAACGGGTGGCCCAATTTTTGTTGGAAAAAAATTCATGCTTGCTGCCACTTGCCCCCTTGCCCCCCAGCCCTAAGTCACGCATGACACAGAGAAGGCAGAGGAGTCCAGAGCCAGCCTTAAGTCCTAACCTTCCTCTCCTCTCAATTCTTCATCGTCATCTGACCATAATCTCCTCCTCCTTTCTTCGGCTCAAGCGACCAGCGATTCTTATTCTTCTTCTTTGCTCTATCCTCCATCCTCTTGATAGGCAATTTGTCGATGCCGATGCAAGACTCTCAAGCAACAGGCATAATTGTGTGAAGGCTGAAGAGCGATTTTACCCTCCCTCTCCATTTTCCCTTTCGATCGGCGATGAAGACTGAAAGAGAATTAAGAGATTGTGATTTTCCTCTCTTCATTTTCCCTCTCGTTTTAGTTCAACGATGCTGTGCCTGTGAGATTGTGAGTGTGAATTTGAATGAGTGAGTCTCTCGGTCTCTCCCTCCACTGTGGCTTTGATTCTCTAATACTCTTGTCTCCTTCGACGTCTATTCTTTCAATCTCAGACACTTAGGTATGTTTTCTCAGTCTAATAGGCACTCCATGTCTATGTTTCTCTGATCGTGTGATCACTATAATGTTTTATATTCACTTGTTAATATTATAAGCCTTCAATGAGGTAAACTATTCTCCTCTCAGTGCTCTATACACTATTAGAAAAAACATTTTTAACGTCCTTTTATGGGGGGACGCGTATGTCAGCGACGTAATAAATTTGGACTTTAGACGTCTTTTGTGAAGAGACGCCTAAAGTGAGGACTTTAGGCGCCCCTTTTGCTAAAAGGGACACCTAAAGTGAGGACTTTAGGCGTCCCTTTTGCTAAAAGGGACGCCTAAAGTCCCCGTTTATAATTTTTTTTAAATTAGGTACTTTAGGCGTCCCTTTTGCTAAAAGGGACGCCTAAAGTACCCTACTTTAGGCGTCCTTTTTAGCAAAAGGGACGCCTAAAGGTTTTTTTTACCATACGGTGCTATTTGTATTGTTTCTGGCCATTCTGAAAGCAAACATCAATGTAGTCTCCTTATTACACAAAAAGGAAATATACAGCACGCAGTATATAATTAACAAAACACAACATCCACCTCTAATGAAACATTCATGCACTACAGTATTGACAGAAATGTTGTCCACTAATAAACAACTACTAAGTAAATGTACAGGAAACGATAAACTTCTACAAATCAACGTGTTGAAGAATCCTCCCAGCCAACAAGTCTTTGATCAAATTAATGTCTTCATATAAGTAAGCAGCATCATTATCAAAGATCTGCAAATTAGAAAATATGATTATACGAAATCAATGAAATTAAAGGATTGTTTAGCAATTCAATTAAAATACACCCACGATATCATCATTTGATTACTTGTTGAAAATCACTTGTAACGCCACTTTGAATGATATGATACATGTAAAGTAGAATATAATAGCCACATTCAGTACCACCTGGCTGTTGAGGGCACTATAAATAAAAATCAATTGGTTAAAATCAATAACATACATCATTTATAAAACAACCCTAAATAAAAGAACTTAAATTATATTGGAACCACGCATACTTTGGGATAGAACCACTTTGGCTTGCGAACAACTCTACCCTCACGTGACCCGCCAAGCATTCTATATGTTTGGCTCGTGCTACCATTAAAATGTAAAATATTTTAAGTTAGAACAATTTATTTAAATCAAACATTTCCTTAATTAATAAAAAAGAAATAACTAACGTGTTGAAGACGGATTTTGTGTCCTTGTCAGGCTTTTTTGTCAAGGAATCAAACCAATAGATTTCATTGAGGCATAGGCAAACAACACACAGGCTCTAATGGTAACTACAACAATACACAGATTAAAATGAAGTTTAGATTAGAAGTAAATTATTTCTCAAACATCCAAAATTTTTTTTACTACATACCCTTGAACAATTGGCGCTAGATAACATCACAATTTGGTCGCTGCCATTGTAAAGCCTACATAATGCGTCCTTTGTGCGACATCCTTTTTATCCGATGTCGTATTTTCCAGACACAAGAATCCGTATAAATTTGGTCTTTCCATATCAATGCATATGTGGTAGAAGGACCTAAAGTAGAAATAAAATGACCAATGAATTATTGAACTTATGAAATCTTGAACTTAGAAAAGAAAAACTAACGAAATGGCAAGTTTGACCCATCCTGCATCTATCTCCTCCAAATGCAAAAACTACTTAAGATCTTTATTGTCGATCGTGTAGGGATACGTCAATTGTGTACCCATAATCCCTGGAGGCATATTGAAGTCGACTTGGGGAATACCTTTGTAAATCTGTTGTAGCCGTGCTAGAAAGGGCCATGTCAGCTCATGTTGCTCCTCCTATAACCATAGAAAACAAAACCAATTATATTACAATGATGCCAATAAATGTCAAGTGATATGAATATAATTCCTACCATTGGTGGGATTGACAATGTGGCAATAAGATATTGAGGCCAAAGGATGAAACCTCCAATTGCCTGACCCAGCGTGGCAATCTCAACGTCATGGATAGGGATGGCTGCACCTTCTTCCCCCTCATGAACACGTGTCACTGTCACCCTACGTAAATATTGTGGAATTTGATTATGATGGTGGGTAGTAGCTTGTGTGTAAACGAGAGCATCGGCTACAACACGAATCATGGGGGCATCCAAATAGAGGATACACGATTCACCTGACTCCGGAGTGGCAGAAGGCTGGCCACAGGGTTCTGTACTATGGGAAGGCTGGACAAGACTATGGAAAGGAGCGGCAACAAGTTCTGGAGTGTGGGAAGGATGGACAAGGGGTTCTGGATTATGGAAAGCCTTGGCAACGAGTTGCGGAGTGTGGGAAGGCTGGACAAGGGGTTCTGGATTGTGGAAAGCCTCGGCAACGAGTTGCGGAGTGTGGGAAGGCTGTACAAAGGATTCGTCCGGCGGGTTGTGACTTCTTTTAGGGCTAGAGAAGGCCGGGGATTCCTCGTTTCTAACCCTAGTAGCCTCCATGTGATGAAAATCAAACCACGATTTCATTTTACCACGTAGTTGTGTCATTAGCTCATCTCGGATTTGATCGTGAAGCTTATCCACAAACTCTTGACTGGGTTCAGCTTGTGAAGAATATATCGAGGCTTTACCAAAATACTTTGAAATACCAACTTCCCTCGGCTCCCCTCTAACACGGCCGGGGTATTCAGCCTTCCCAATCGCTGTTGCCAATACGTCCTTCCGTCCACTTGGAGTGAACGAACCTTGGCTACTCTGCTCTTCGAGTTCATCCTGTAGCATACAATTCGTTATGAATGAAAATTAAATGCTAGAAATGTGAAAGAATTTCACAATTAATTACTTATGCTATTACTACTTACAATCCTCGAGGCAACCTCAGCAATAGTCGGATTTATATATTTGCCACCCTTAATCCTCCCTGCTTTCCATTTTTTGTGATGCGGAAGAGGAGCTGGCGCTTGCACAACAATGGAAGGATCCGATTTCGCAGTTTCCTCATTTTTCCAGCTCTTCTGCCATCATCGTCCGCTCCAGCTTCCTGTAGCCACCCCGAGACATGCAATACTGGTACTGATTTGCTTCTTGCCTCTGTGTGTTCGCCGCACTTAATTCATGTTTAAGGGAAAAAGGGAAAAACAAGTCATTAGTGCATTAACTATATTGAAATTAAAAATTTTCATACTGAAGACAAAAAATTTACCAAAAATTCAGGAGCTTGTCGTTTAGCTATAAACAACCTCCAGTCCTCTGGAGATAGATATGAATATTCCTGACAAGGATCCAGATGCCTCTTGTCACCTCTAAGGTACTTCTTGGAGAGCTTATTTTTAAAATCTTTCCAGCGCAAATGAACCTCTCCCATCCGTGGTTGTACATGTCTGTGGTGTCAGGAACATCGAACGTTTGCTGTAAAAACGAAGACAATTAAACTTGAATAGGAAGAAAGATTTAAATACATAAAATGTATCGAAAGTTTTGTACCAAAATCTGTTGGCATATCATGGCTTTCGTCTTTTTGGGAACCTGCCTCCAACTATCATAGATGATTCGGACTTTGCTTCGACCCAAAAAACCAAGATAACTAATAAAGTGGTCTTCCTCAGGACCCTTTGGATTCATGTTGGCATCAAACTCTATGTGAACCCTCTCCTGTTCATTGTAATGGCGCTTCGCCAATACAGTTATATTCGTGGCACCCCTTGTTCTTCTCGGAGCGGGTGGCTCTTCTTGCCTTCCATTATGCTGCTCACTGTCGCTCCCTGAGTCACTAGAACTTGACATATTCCTAGACACAAAAAAATCATTGTCAGAGAGGTAAGTAGATTGCAGGTATCTGTATAAACTACATTAAGGGAAAAAACCACATTGGACATAATACAGTTTTATATAGTTAAAAGGTCTTACTTCATATTGTTTCCCATATTCCTTCATAATGATCATTTCTTGCAGAATAATCTTCATCATCTACTAACTCGACCTCACTTCCTATAGGTGGATTTGTTGTCAAAGGTGGTGTGTCGTCAAGGTTGAAGGTTGGATCACCATACTTTTGTTTTTTGCTTTGAAGTACAATGGACATATTTTTATTTGCAGGATCTGTGACATAAAACACTTGCTTCGCCTGGCTTGCTAGAATGAAGGGCTCTTCTCTATAACCAACTCTTCGAAGATCGACTGAGACAAATCCAAATTATGGATCTATTACCACAGCAGCATTGCTAACTCACTTACATTTGAACAAAGCAACTTTGAACTTGTTGTAGGTCATCTCCCATATTTCTTCTATAACTCCATAATAAGCCATTGATGCACATATGGGGATTTTGTCTTTCGAACTGGAAAAGTGCATAGCTTCAGCTTCAACCATCACCCCACTATTTTGCATGGTACTTTTGTCATCTTGCTCTTCTGTGTAGAAAGAATACCCATTTATGTCATAACCAGTCCAAGTAACAACCTGAAATGAAGGCCCCCAAGCTAGCCAGTTGATTGTCTCAGACACACCGATCTCATGCGAAACCTTCTCCTCAAACCACTTAACAAATGTCTTGTTTTGCTCAATAGCTATTTGCATGTCACTCTTCTTTGGATTCAAGTTCTTCAAAGTCCTTTTGTGTTCATCTATGTATGGCTGAACTTCTTCCATATTATTCAAGATATACAAGTGTGCTTGCAACACCTCTTCACGATCCGCAGTCTTCACTTCAAGTCCTCGTGTTCCCTTGCTTCTCCCCTCTTCATACCGAGACTGTTCCTTTTTACCAGATATATAATCTTTATAAAAGTCCATAGCCTCTTCAACTACATATCGCTCAACTATTGAGGCTTCAGGTCGATAAGGATTTTTAGAATACCCTTTTAAGATCTTCATGTATCGCTCGAAAGGGTACATCCACCTCAAGTAAACTGGACCGCAAAGCCTTACTTCCCTTACTAAATGAACTACCAAATGCACCATTATATCAAAAAATGATGGAGGAAAATGCATATCTAGTTGGGATAGAATTATATAACCCTCATTTTCAAGTTCATCCAACTTCTCAGTGTCGATGACTTTGTTACATATAGCATTAAAGAAAACACACAATCTGGTTATAGTAGTTCGCACTTCATCTTTCATAATGCCTCTAATGGCTACTGGTAACAATTGTTGCATTAACACGTGATAGTCATGGGACTTCATTCCCACTAACTTTAAATCGCCCATTGACACACACCTGCGAACATTAGAAGAGTAGCCCTGTGGGACCTTAATTTCATGCAGACACCCACACAAACTTCTTTTCTCCGGTTTTGATAGCGTATGTGCAGCTGGCTCCACATATACCCTCCTACCATCATCTCTTAGTTGTGGATGCAACCGATCTCTTATTCCCATATCAACAAGGTCAAGTCTCGCGCTCATTCCATCCTTGGTCTTCCCTGGGATGTGCAAAAGCGTACTACAAGGCTGTCACGCACATTTTTCTCCACATGCATCACATCAATACTGTGTCTTACATCAAGACAATGCCAATACGGAAGATCAAATAAAATTGACCTCTTCTTCCATATGTTCTTCTCACCTGTAGTCCTTTGATTTTTACCAAAGGTCACATTGACACGTTCTACCCGACTATAAACTTCCTCCCCGGTTAATGCCCTTGGTGCAACTCGTTAATGCCCTTGGTGCAACTCCATGTTCTGGTAAGCCATCAAAACGCTTTCTCAGCCTACAATATGGGTGGAATCGATGAAGAAACCTCCTGTGGCTAAGGTACACTGTTTTTTTGCAATGCTTAAGTTGTCGAAAGTGTGTTTCTCCTTCACAGATTGGGCATGCTTTATGACACCCTGACAAATTTCCGTATGCGGGGAAGTCGTTTATCGTGGCAAAATCATTGCACGCAACTTGAAAGACTCTTTCTTATAAGCATTGAACACATCCACACCTTCCTCCCATAACTTCTTCAAGTCCTCAATCAAAGGAGCCAAATACACATCGATGTCATTCCCTGGCTGTTTTGGTCCAGAGATCATCATAGAAAGCATAACGTACTTGCGCTTCATACATAACCAGGGAGGTAAATTGTATATTACAAGGAGAACTGGCCACGAACTATGTGTACTAGTAAGATTTCCATACGGATTTATTCCATCTGTACAAAGTCCAAGCCGAAGGTTTCTCGGCTCGCTGCCAAATTGAGGGAACATTTCATCTATCTTCTTCCACTGTGGAGAGTCGGCCGGGTGCCGAAGATATTTTCCGTCACAAATTCTCTCATCAGAATGCCATCTCAACTTCTTCGCTTTTGTTGCGGTCGCAAACAAACGCTTAAACCGTGGTATTATTGGAAGATACCATAACACCTTCGAAGGTTGCCTTTTACTTGTTGTCCCTTCTCTACAACCACCGTCTTTCTTCACTTTATATCGTGATGTTTTACAATTAGGACACTCACTAAGACCTGTATACTCCTTTCTATACAATACACAGTCATTAGGGCAAGCATGTATCTTTTTGTACTCCATGCCCATCGTAGACAAGATTTTCTTTGCCTCATTCATACGGTTTGGAAGTACATTATCTTCTGGAAACATATCACACAATAATTCCAATAGTAATGTAAGACTACTATCGGTCCATCCACAAGTTGCCTTTAAGTTTACCAAATGCAATATTCCCGTCAGTCGTGTGTACTTACTCCCACGGTATAATGGTGTCTCTGCATCACTCCGCAGGCTGTCAAATTCATGTGCCTGGGCGAAGGATTCAACCTCGACATCGTGAATCATTTTCTCCATTCTATCTTGCTCTATAACATCCACTACTCCTTCCTTCTTGTACGACGGACAATCAGTTACTTCCTCACCATGCCATATCCACCTTGTGTATCGAAGATTTATTCCATCACAAAGTAGGTGATCCCTTATATCATCAACATCTCGTCGACTCTCGTTTAAACAATTCACACAAGGACAAAAATACTTCCCATTTTTTTGTTGGAGCATTCCTTCTATTCAATAAACTCTTCAACCCCATTCTCATATTCTTCACTAGTTCTCAAAGCATTCATCCAACTATGATCCATTTCTAACCTAAGCCATTCTCAATAACGCTAAAGTTTAGAATAATTGACAACAATGTAATGGGATTTCCTGTTATAACTATTTTAAACATAAAGAATACAATCCACTAATTTTTCATCGTTAAACTAAAAAATTCAACAGGACATGTTAAAAAATTTATACTTATATATTACTATTATTATGACAACAATTATTTCTCAAAAATATTTTTATTTCCAGACATATATGGCATTTCACATTTGAAATAATTAATTATTACCTTTTAATCTCATTCATTTTTCATTCTATTGCATATATACTTCATACTTCAGAGCTAATTAAACACAAGTGACATCTCAGACACTAAATTAAAATAACCGCATAAAAAACAATCAAACTATACAAAAGAAATAAAAAAAAACCTTTGCTTCTTGCCTCACACGGATGGGTAAGACGCTACTGGATTGTGGTGATAAAGGGAGGGACGCCGCTGCACGCAACTTGCTGAGGACGGCCGGACTGACGTTGCTGGCCTTGTGGTGGACAGATGCAGGGTACGACGCTAGAGAGAAGATCGAGGAGGGAAATGGAAGAGTGAACGAAAGGAATGGAGGAAGAGACGGAGGAAGAGTGAACGAAAGGAATGGAGGGAAATGGAGGAAAAAAGTGAAGGGAAACAACGTTTAGGCGTCCCTTCTTGGAGAAGGGACGCCTAAACGTATAAATAGGTGTCCCTTCATACAGAAGGGACGCCTATTGTTTACTGCATGCCAGCCACGTGGTTGGCATGCAGCCTTTAGGCGTCCCTTCTCAAAGTTATACTTTAGGCGTCCCTTCTCAAGAAGGGACGCCTAATGTCAGCCTTTAGGCGTCCCTTCTCCAAGAAGGGACGCCTAAATATCTCTTTACTCGTTCCTTTTGATTTTTAGGACGCTTAAAAAGGAAAAAGTTTCTCTTTATTTACATAAATATCACTGCGTACAATTTTTACTTCCCTTTTCAAAGAAGGGACGTCTTTATGTGACGTTAAATCCATATTCTGTAGTAGTGATAAGATGAGAACTCTGTCAAGTGTAAAATGACACTATGGTAATGCTTCGAATATCATTATTGAAGATTGATGAATGAGGAAGATTAGAAGTTTTTCGTTGTATTGAATGTTAGAATGAGGAAGATTAGGATCTTGTTGTTTCAATGTTTTGTTTACATTTTTTCTTTCTTTCTCAAGACTATTTGATTGCTTGCTAGTTTTTTTTTTCTCAATTTGTTTTTGCAATTGACTTCTTTTCAGTTGTAAGTTGATGTTTTATGCATATGATGAATGAATTTAGGCCTTTGGCTGATTAAGAAAAAGGGTATTCTCTATTTTACAAAGTCATGTAATTGTCGGGTTGGCAAGCTAGCTTGATAGCCTACTAATCAGGTTCGGGCTACTATAATGGCAGCTTGTAAGAGGTCGGGGTGCTTCAGCCTGACTTGACTAACCTGCCACCTGTGTTAGGCTGGCCCGAATTCCCAGTACTAGCAGTTTATATAAGGAGTTGCACAGACCCACAATAATAGCTATAAATTTCTTTGCTGAAATAAAAATAAGAGAATATTTTTGTGTATATTTTTCTAGCTAGTATTATAATTAGCTCCCCTTTTGTATTAAAAAAACCTAAAAAATATTCATGGGTTGATTTTAATATTAATAATACTACATAGTTGATGATCGATGGCCTTAAGATGAAACCCCACCACTATCACCATCATCCCTCATCTAACATCATCATATCCCCTATTCCTTTATACATAAGGAACACAAATTTTCCACAAGACATGGATAATAATTCTCCCAATCTTATTTTATATATACAATTTCTCAAAAGCAAAGACAAATCCCAAGAAAAAATAAAATTAAAAAAGAGAGAGAGAATTAGAATTGGATTCAAAACTCTCTCTCTCTCTCTCTCATTTGTCCAATCATCTCCCTTGTAATGTCAATGGGATTCTGGTAATCTCCTCTCTCGTCCGTACCCTTTGAACCGTTTCATAATATATATAAAAACTCATTTATAAGCCCTCAGACAAAAACACACAAACACAAAGTCTCAGAATTTTTTTAAAAAAAAGCCTCAGAAAGATTGACCAGAGAGTTCTTCAGAGATGGGTGAAGAATTTGAAGCTGGGATTTGTGGTGGGAATAATATTAATAATAATTACTGTTGGATCAACAACGACAACAACAACAACAATATGATGATGATGATGAACTCAACAACAACGAGAAGTGTTTTTCCTTTGATGATGAGTTCATCTCCTTGTTCTGTTCTCACAGCTAACAACGATCTCTCTGGAGGAGGTATGATCAGCTACAGCTCATGGCAGACCGATACGGTGGACTTGAAGGCCCCGGCCGCGGCGGGGACGGCCACGGCAACCTCTTGTTCTGATATCTCTCTGGGGTTTCTCGATGCTGCGACGACGACCGCGGCCACGACGAAGCCGCTGCTTCAGAATCATCTTCATCATCATCATCCTGATGAAGCTGACAATAATAATAATCATCATAGTAATGGTTCTATCTTGATGGATTCTTCTTCCTTGGATATGATCATGGCTTGGAATAACTCTCTCTTGTAAGTTTCTTCTTCATGTCTGTTCTCTCTGGTCCCAAGCTGCAAAAAGTATCTTTTTTTTCCTGTTTCTTATCAGATAAAAATATCAGCTTAATCTCTCTCTATATATACTTAGATCAATATTTTCTATTTTTTTTTTTAAATTTCAGCGGTAATTCTTCTACACAAAGCCAAGATCAGAAGAGAGAGATGTCCACAAAGAATCAAGATTTATGTGGTGGTGGTAACAATAATTTCTCAATTGGGTCATATGATATTAATAATTGTTCAAGTTCTTCATCAACGTTGATTCAAAGTCTGTATGATATTAATAATAATCCTCAGCCACAACAGCCACTTTTCACCAACCCACCATCTAATTCCATGGCCTATTCTTCAAGTTCACCAAATAATTACGGTGCCATATCTAATTCCACTACTACTGATCAATTTACCACTACCACTTCTTCGTCGTCTTCGACTTCGTCTTCATCTTCTTTATGGTCCAGACCCTCTAATGGTGGTGGCTTGCACTTCTCCAACTGTACTCCTTTCTGGAATGCTTCTGCTGAAACCCCACATCATGTTTTTGCTCCTTCTTTAATCTCTGAGAAACCCAATTTCACCAGCTCTCTCATACCCAAGGTATACGTGTGTGTACCGATATGTAACCCCCCCCCCCTCTCTCTCTCTATATATATACATATATACTCCCAATATAAGTCACTTCTATGACTTAGTCTACAATATAAGTCACTTACAAAGTAATTAATTTTTATTTGTCAGGTTTACCGCTATAATTCATGTTTAAATATGACTTCTTATATTTTTTTATCTTTTTCAATACCTCATTTAATATGGATAAAGTTGAAAATTTCTTTCAATTTAAAACTAATATAATAAATTAACTAAATTTTTTTAATTATGATGAATTAGTTAAGGTGACTTATATTGTGGATTGGAGGAGGAGGGAGTATGTATAATGTTTTTTCTTCAAATCCATTGGTTCCTGACTGGTTTAAGTGCAGCCCAAGAGAGAAGAAGCTTCGGACTCGGCAAAGAAATTTTCATGTGAACCTGCAATCAAGAAGCAAAGAATTGAAACCCCATCTCCATTACCTACTTTTAAGGTATATATTACTGTAAAAGCTTAAGAGTTTCATTAATGATTAAATGCTCAACTAGTAAGAGATTGTATTAGCTTAATTATATATATGAATCTTGAGTATGCTATTGTTTTTTAAACTTATTCAGATAGTTTTGTTGGAATCTTATCTGACTTTTAGAATGTGAAAGAGTTTGATTAAGGAAGAAAAAGTTTAAGGGTTTATTTATAATAATAAGGGTTTTTATTAATTGTGTTCAATCTTGATAATATAATTGTCTTAGATTTTTAATCTAGTTAGGTGTTTTGTGTTTGGATGATGATGATGATTAGGTTCGGAAAGAGAAGCTGGGGGACCGAATCACTGCTCTTCAGCAATTGGTGTCACCTTTTGGAAAGGTAAATTTTTTTTTCTGGATTTTTTTTTTCTGAATGTATCTCTCTTTAATTCACTTTTTTACTATTTGTGGTATTGTGAAGAATGAAATTAAAAACCTTTACTTTACATAAATGTTGAAACTTGAAACTAACCCACTTTTTTATTATTTATTTTTTGGTATATTTTCATAGACTGATACTGCATCTGTTCTTCACGAAGCCATTGAGTACATCAAGTTCCTGCATGATCAAGTCAGTGTATGTTTCATCATTCTAATGATAATTTTGCTTCGTTTTTACAAACCCTAATTGTTGGCGTAGCTTTACATATCAAATAATAATTTAATTATCTAACAAGTTTAACTTATTTAAATGCCATAATCTCAGGTTTTGAGCACTCCTTATATGAAAAATGGAGTTCCCATCCAACACTGCCAACAGGTACTTCCAACACTGTACTGGCTTCTTTCTTATAACTTCTGAAAAGTTAAGATTTTCAGTGATATTTTTTGTCGGAAAAGGTGAAATTTTCCTGGCCTGTTGTTAATTACTTGAGTTCAAAATTAGTTTTAAGAGAATTATAGAAGGGCTTAACGTAATGTTCCCCAAAGATAATTATCATTTTCATATTAATCCATACACATTGTCCACCACACACGGGCGCCACATTATTCATGATTTACTCACGCCTTGAGACTAATATTGTTTGATATAAATTTTGTCATATATAGTTTTGACATATTTCATATTGATATTTCTTTGATATAAATTTTGTCACATATAGTGATTGAAGTCTCTTTATTAGTCCCTATAAAAAGTATTACTATCAAATTAAGTGTTTTCTAAAATTTGAATCTTGTGCATTTTATTATTGAATGCACGACATATTTAAAAGAGATAGCGAGGAGAATAAAGAATGAATTAAGAGAGAGAGGGGAAAACACCACACATATTTCTATTCTTTTCTCTCATTTCCTCTCTGTTTAATTTCAACTGTATTTATTTAATTATGGTAAAGAAACACTTTTCCTTCCCTTTTCCGTTATCTTTTCCTGAAAACATGCAATTATACACATTGATTGATCTATTATTATATGTTAAATTATACAAAACTCCCATGAACTTTGAACCATGTACAAATAACGTCTTTAATATTCAAAATATAATAAAGGACTTACCTAACAATACATTATATATCCCCTTAAATTATATTTTTGTGTGTATATGATGCCCCCAAACTTTGAGTTATATGCATATAAGTCCTTTAAACTTTAATATATCTATATATGTGTGTGTGTAACAAAACTACTAATAGGATAATCATCTCTATAAATGTAAGAGTTTAGGGAGATTCATTATATTGTAAAGTTTCAAAATTTAAGAAGGTCGTCTATATATGCTTAACATAAAGTTTAGGTAGATTACGTATAATTTAATATATTTAATAGGTAATAATAATGATTAGTTGTGATTGTGATTGTTGTAGGGTTGTGATGTGAAGGAGTTATCAGAAGGGCCAAAACAAGACTTGAGAAGCAGAGGGCTGTGTTTGGTTCCGATTTCAAGCACATTCCCAGTCACAAACGAAACCCCTGTGGATTTCTGGACACCATCATTTGGAGGCACACTCATCAGATAAACAATTAGTCAATTAATTAAACCCATCAAAATAGGGTAATTTTATGAAGAGACTGACTTAGTTGTTATTATTATTATTTAAGCAGGGTTGAGTATTTTCACTATTAAATTCCATAGTGATTATGATATATAATCATGAATTCAGTTGAATTCAATAGTCCAAATACTCATACCCTTAGTCATCTTTTCATAAAATTACCTCTCTGGTTAATTATTGTTTTTTTGGATGATGAAAAAAGAAAGAAAGGAAATTTAAAAGTAAATGGACAAAGACTTAGAAGGAGACTGAAGAAAAAAAGTTCAAGAGAACAAAAGGAAAAGCAGAAGAGAGAAAAAGAAAGAAAAGGAAGTGACCCTTCAAATGCTGGGCCAGGTACAAGCATATATCGGAATGATGTAGGGGCTACCAAATGATTAGTTATATATATATATTTCATGTATTATGTAGATGTTTTATAAATGAATAACACAAGGTGTTATATATATTTAGTATTAATTAATATAATTTATTTATAGGAGCGGGAACAAGTGTTAAATTCAGCTGGATTTCACATTATTATGTAATCTAATGTGTTTTTGTACCATTTTTTTAATAGTAGAGCTTGGAATCACACTTTTATTTCTATGAGAAAAATTTAATTCTATAAATATGATTCTATATATGTTGTCTTCAACTCGTTGTTTTAAGAAGAGGAAATAAATAACATCGAAGGTTTGAAACTTACTACAAAGAAATAATAGATTAACCACAGAATTTAGAGATGGAACTATCATAAAATAGATTATCACTAATTGATTAACAATAGAACTTCATTGCTAAATCAATTTAGCAACAAAACTACGTCGCTAATTTACTATTTTTTTTGTAGTATATATAAATAAAAATAATAATGTTGGGGTTTTTACTCTCCATTGAATCTGATATGATAATATCGGATACCAAATACTGTTAAAAGAACAAAGGAAGTGGGTAAGTAGAGCTTAATTTATATTAATTGATGAAGTTTAATTATTTTGTTGGTTGTTCTTTGATTAATTTGTTTATTTGTTGAAAAGGGGTTAGTGGGAGTAGTGGCTAATTTGCTTTTGCTTTCTTATTGACAATAGAATGCTTATAGGTGAGGCACGCGTGGATGACTTTACAAACTTGCACGTATGTAATATAAAATCATTATTCATTTTGAAGTAATTAGTTATTAATTGATTAATTAATGAAATAAATGTTTTTTTTTGTATGGTGAGGGCATTTAGGGAGTTTAAATTAATGTGTCCTGATTATATATAAAGTCACTGGGATATGCCTTAATCATTGTCTCTTTTCCTTTCATTTACGTGTACCTGAGAATAATATTGTTCTTTACGCTAAAGCCTGTGAATTCCTCAACAGAATAAGATAGGGTCCTTATCACCAACAATAATGGCTGTTAAGATATTATTATATCTTATATTAATATTTGATATATTCTCATGTTGAGATATTATATATCATTTGTTGATATTTGATATATCTTATAAGTTTATTATTAAATTTAATATTTGATTAGATTTATTCAGGTTAGATTAGATTAGATTTTAGGATTAGTCTAGGTTTGCTTATATAAAGGCTTTTGCTTAGTTGCTTGTATTAAAGAATTAAGTTTTAAGGATTCAATAATATTTCAAAGGTTTTTGTTTCCTCTCTACTCCAGTCCTTCAAATTCAAATATGGTATCAAAGCTAATGAAGAAGAAGAAGAACAAGAAGAAAAAGAGAACGCCCTTCCTTCTCACTTGCGTAATGGCAGGTCTATAATATAGTTGTTGCTTCTCCTTGAGCATTGAGGTTAACACTCAGAAACCTTCTTCTTGTTGGCAAGATTGGCTTCTTCTTCTTCATTGTTAGCTCAGGTTCCACCCAAATCTGCGTGTTCTTTCCTTTACAAACTATCTGGTTCCATCCCAGATCCATTCATTGGAAAGTGTCTGGTTCCATCTCAAAACACTGTCTAGATCTTTTAGACCTTTAAACCATCTGGTTCCGCTTAGATCTTTTGACCATTTGGTGTATACTTTGGTAATATTTTTCAACTCTTATCTTTTAATTAAGTGCTTTAATCGTAATATTTTAAATTTATAATATTACTCAATTCACTCCCTTAAGTGAAACTGTTGACACTGACAATTACATCTTATATTAATATTTGATATATTCTCATGTTGAAAAATTGTATATCATTTGTTGATAGTTGATATATCTTATAAGGTTATTATTAGATTTAATATTTGATTAGATTTATTTAGGTTAGATTACATTAGATTCTAGGATTAGTCTAAGTGTGCCTATATAAAAGCTCTTGCTTAGTTCCTTATATTAAAGGATTAACTTTTAAGAATTTAATAATATTTCAGGGTTTTTTGTTTCCTCTCTACTCCAATCCTTCAAATTCTAACAATGGCTAACACACATTAATTGTTAATATCAAAACAACATCTAAATGAGATACAACTAGCATAAAAATTGGTGAGGATTCAGACAAGAAATTCTTAAAGTCATGTATTGCCATCTTATTAATCTAACCCGATTTTTTTTGTTGGAAGCTTTGTTTTAAATAGCACAATTCCCCCTCCCGCCACACACACACTAAGCAAAGATTTTATATTATTTTTCTATCTATTTAACATGTGAATAATACTATTTTATTGCTATATTATCACAATTTAAATTGGCATTTCCAATGAAAATTGTTGCTATCTAGGAAATATTATTCTCTTAAGAATTCCACGTCGAGGAACCTTAGCAGGAAAGTGTATTTTATAAGTTTAAGGGTGTTATGTCCCATATCGACTGGGAAGGGGAACAAAAGACACTTTATAAGGGTCTAGACACCTTTCCCTCTAAAGGTGTTTTAAAACCGTGAGGGGGTAATTGGACCCAAAGCAGACAATATCGAGAGCATGAGCAACACAAGGTTGAGTGAAGTGTCACTACTGCAAAAAGTAGATTTAACAACACCTATTTACAACCATTTTTTGAAAACGTAAGTTAAAATAGAGGTAGTTGCATTTTTGTAATTTTATCTTAACAATTAACGATTTTTTTTAAATGGTCGTTGAAAGTTTGTTAAAATATACTTTCAACGACTATTATTATAAACAGTTGTTGAAAGTTAAACCAAAAGATAAAAAAAATTAATATTTTTTTAGATTCAACGACTGTTTTTAAAAAATAGTCGTTGAATCTTAAATAAGGAATGCCATGGCGCAGTTGGCAGAGCATTTAGTCATTTTCCTTGAGGTCAAGTGTTCAAGCCTAGCTCACTCAACCGTTTATTACAACAATTGTTTTAAATAAAACAATCGTTGAACCTCTTAACAAGCCTAGTCCCATGGCTCAGTTGGCTAAAGCCTTTAGTAATTTTCTTTAAGGTTGAGTGTTGGAGCCTCCCTCACCGCTTAATTTTGTTTTGAGTTACAATGACTATTTTATATAAAACAGTCGTTGAATTTCTGCACAAGTTTGGTGTTATTATGTAGTTGGCTAGAGCCATTGCTAATTTCTCTCAAGGTCACGTGTTCGAGCCTCCCTGACACACCCTTTGTTTTTTTATGCGTTTTCAACGATTGGTTTTTTTAAAACCAGTTGTTGTAATAGAACCCCCAGCTCTTCCTAAAACACAGTCCATATGTGAGGATCCTCTTCACCATATTGTTTTGCTTGGTAGTATCTTCAGTTGGTATCATTTCATCCTCCTCTCTTTTCTTTTGAATGGACTGATAAGATGCTAGGGCGAGTGCAGATCTTGAATGTGGCACTAGTTTTTTTAAAACCAATCATTGTAACAAAACCCCAGCTCATCCTAAGACTCGGTCCATTTGTGAGGATCCTCTTCACCATATTGTTTTGCTTCGTAGCATCTTCAGCTAGTATCATTTCATCCTCCTCTCTTTTCTTGTGAATAGTCTGATAAGATGCTAGGGCGAGTGCAGATCTTGAACATGGCGGTGTATCTGCTCTGAGGTGTTGAGTATCTTCAATTACCGTTCTCAGTAACGGTCGTTGAGAATGAACTTTCAACTACCGTTTCCGTGAACGGTAGTTGAAAGTTTTGATTCCACTACCGTTTTAATAAAAATGGTAGTGGAAACAACTTCTTTAGTGATGTCCTTTTCTTGTACATCCATAACCCATTAGCTTACTCCTACTTGGTCTGTCGTGCCTTGTTCTTCCGCACCCTCTCCGACCACCCTCTCTCAAGTTGCTACTGTTCCTCCTTCCCCCTCTCTCCTGCCACAGTCTTGTGGGTCTCACACTTTGTTCTCCTTCCCCCTATCCCCTCTAACGGTGACTCAGTCATTTCACGCTCACCACTATGTTTGTTTCCTTCTTTTCCTCCCTGAGTTTTCCTACTAATTCTCACATTGCACTCCAACTACTATTGCTCCTTCCCCCTCTCTCCTGGCACAGTCTCGTGGGTCTCACACTCTTCTCTCCCTCTCCCTATCCCCTCCGATGGTGACTTTGTCATTTCACGCTCACCACTACGTCTATCTCCTTCATTTCCTCCCTGGGTTTTCCTGCTAATTCTCACATCGTACTCCAGCGATTGCTAGCTCTGAGCATTGGCCATGTTCTTTCCTCTTCTCAGTCCTCCATTAGTCTAGGTTTTGCAGCTCCCCTATTTTCCCTCTTTGGTTTAGGTAAGCCACATTTAATTTCTTCAACTTTCCTTTTATTTCTATTGCATACAACTTGCATTCGTGGTAAGGTTTGTTTGCTAATAAAAGCTAGGCTTCTATCAGATGATTGTGAAATGGATAGCTATGAATGTTGAAAGTTGAATGGCAATTATATTTAGGGTTTACTTTCTGAAAACAAGTGAAAATAAGAAAGGTTTATAGAAGGTATTAGGGGTTTCATTAGTTGCGTTAGGTGAGAGGCAATTAGGATGATGTGAGGATTGGATTAATTGACAATTGGGGTTTCATTAGTTGTGTTAGCAGACTAATGTTGTAAATGGGTTTGAACTTTAAAATTAAGAAGTAAAATCTTTTAATGAAATACAAAGATTTGATAAGATAAAATTATATTTCAAGATTGGTATTTTAAATTTATTTCATCAATATATTTTTAAAGCTTAAAAAATAATAATTCTAGTTTTCACAAGTAATCATAATTCTTAGTACTATTTTCATAATTTAAGAACCAAAATTTACTTTCACCTACATATTTCCTTACCCTGATCAACCAATAATTATGGAAAATCTTTGGAAAATAATTTGAACACAAACAGGTAATCAATGGCTCTTCTTATCCCCCAGATTCAAACTATATCCAAGATAGTGTGGTAAGAAACAAAGCAAAAGATAGTGGGCAGGCTTGTACTTACCTCTCATTTGCATGCAATATTTACTATTCTGTGAAAGTTAAACAACCATGCTTACCAAAAGCTCATCATGATAAATTCTCTCTCTGTACCTTTCTCTTCTTTTTTCTCCATCCTGCCTAATATCTCACTTTTATGTTTTTGGTATGTACAATCCACCCCCTTCCTTGCTACGTCTCTGCTTAAAATGTTAAAACCCAATTTTGTAAAGCTTTCACATTTCCCCCTAATATTTATCCTATATCACTCAATAATGCTCTACCTTCCTTTTTTTAGTCTGAATCTATTATATCAGGGAACACTCATTATAGTCTATTTATATCATCCTACATATTTGTTTATAATATAATATCCCTTATAACTCGAGTATGTCTTGTTAAACTCGAGTGCTTCATGTTTTCCTTGATTGTGAAATGTTTCTGACCAAAACTCTCGAGAGTGTAAAATTGGAACTCGAGTGTATATGGGGTCAAAAGTCAAGTTTGGGAAGTAAAACTCGAGTTCACCATGTCTTTGAGAATTTCAATACCTCTCTAGAACAAACTCGCAGGAGTGTAACATATAAACTCGAGTGCATGATGGGAAACTCAAGTGTACCACTTGTTCTTCTCATCACAAGTCTTCTTGGGTACAAACTCTCATGCTTGAAATCTATGAACTCGAGTGTAGTGAACTTGAGAACTCGAGTGTGTTTCTGAGATCTCGAGTTTACTTCTTATCCTTTACAACTCCAAGTCTCTCAGGTACAAACTTTCTTCTCAAAACTCTCAGGACTCGAGTTCTATCTTCACTATAAACTCAAGTAAAATGGTTCCTGACATATACATAATTCAAATATTAGTTAAGTCCCAACAGAATTTCCATAAGAAGATACTAATTGGACTCAAGTCTATCTGCCAGACTCGAGTTCATTAACCTGAGAACTCGAGTACTTGCATACAAACTCAAGTACACCAACATTTTTACAGAATATATCAACGTGATTTTTTGCACTGCTTTCTATAGTAAATTTAACATATTGTACTTGGTTAAACCTATCCATTTCTCTACAAAAACATTTTATCACTATTTTTTTATCATCAAAACATGGATTCTAACAAGTTTTATCCATTATAATCTTACGTATCTTTCTTGACCAAATTATTTAGAATTCCATGTGGTTCTTCATTACAAGTGGTTTTAAAGTACACACACTCCCCTTCTTTTGGAGAAGATTTGAATTCCCCTTCTTTTGGAACTATGTATATTTGTAGAAGATTTGAACTCCCCTTCATTTGGAAGTGATTTTTTCTTAGGTGATTGCTCTTTTTGAATAGTTTGCATTCTAGTTATTGGTTAACTTCATAATGTTTCTGTTTTTAAAATTTCCAATATATATTGGCTCTTGAATAGAACTTTGTAATTTTCTTTGTGTTTAAATTTTTTCAATTAGCATAATGGTAAAGTTGAGTGCTGTTGAAAATGGATTAGGTGGTAATAAAATGGTTTACAGTTGGATGAATGCATTGAGAACTAGCGAAGAATATGAGAATCGGGTGGAAAAGTTTATTGAATTTGCTAAAATGAATGCGCCTATTAAAAATGGGAGGTATTTGTATCCATGTGTCAAGTGTTCAAATGAGAGTTGACGGGATATTGATGATATAAGAGGTCACTTACTTTGTGATGGAATAAATCTTTGGTACACAAGGTGGATATGGCATGGTGAGGAAGTAACTGCTTGTACATCCTATGAGAAGGAAGTTTTGAATATTGGAAATGACGATAGAATGGAGAAAATGATTCATGATTTTGAGGTAGAATGTTTTGCACAATCGTCTGTATATGATAGCGTGTGGAGTAATGCAGAGACACCTTTGTACCCTGGGTGTACTAAGTATACACGCTTGTCAGGTATTTTGCACGTGATCAACTTAAAGGCAACTTATGGACCGATAGTAGTTTCACATTATTACTTGAATTGTTGTGTGATATGTTCCTAGAGGATAATGTACTTCCAAATCGTATGTATTAGGCCAAGAAAATCTTGTCTATAACGGGTATGGAGTATAAAAAGATACATGCTTGTCTTAATAATTGCGTATTGTACAGAAAGGAGTATGAAGGACTAAGTGAGTGTCCAAAATGTAAAACTTTGAGATACTAAGTGAAGAAATGTGTTGGTTGTGGTGATGAGACAAGTAAAAGGCAATCGTTAAAGGTTTTGTGGTATCTTCCAATCATACCGCGCTTTAAACGAATGTTTGCTAATGCAAAAGAAGCAAATAAGTTTAGATGTCATTCTAATGAGAGAATATGTGATGGAAAATACCTTCGGCACCCGGCTGAATCTCCATAATGGAAGAAAATAGATGAAACTTATCCCGGATTTGGCATAGCGAGCTAAGAAACTTTCAGCTTGGGATTTGCATTGACAAAATCAATCCTTATGGTACTCTTAGTAGTACACATAGTGCATGGCCGATTCTGCTGGTGATTTATAACTTACCTCCCTGGTTGTGTATGAAACACAAGTATATGATACTTTCTATGATAATTTCATGACCAAAACAGCCTGGGAACGATATCGATATCTACTTGGCACCTTTGATAGAGGACTTAAAGAAGTTATGGGAGGATAGTGTAGATGTGTTTAATACATATAAGCAAGAGTCTTTTAAGCTACGTGCAATGATTTTCACCATGATTAATGACTTCCTTGCATACGAAAAATTATCAGGGTATAGTGTGAAGGGGCATAAAGCATGTCCGATATGTGAAGCAGGCACCTACTTCCATCAACTTAAACACTAAAGAAAAACGGTCTACCTTAGTCATAGGTGATTTCTTCCTCTGTTCCACTTATACCGTAGTTTAAAAAAGACTTTTAACGGTTTGCTAGAGAATGGAATTTCTCTAAAGCCATTAACTAGAGAGGAGGTTTATACTCGAGTGGAAAGAATGAATGTTACTTTCGGTAAAAATCAGAGGACTGCAGGTGAGAAGAACATATGGAAGAAGAGATCAATTTTCTTTGATCTTCCATATTGGCGTTGTCTTGATGTGAGACACAGTATTGATATGATGCATATGGAATTTAATGTATGTGATAGCCTTGTAGGTACACTTTTACAGATACCAAGGAAAATTAAAGATGGAATTAGTGTAAGACTAGACTTGGTTGAAATGGGAATAAGAGAACAGCTACATCCACAACTAAGAGATGATGGTAAGAGAGCGTATATGGAGCCAGTAGCACATACATTATCAAAAGCTGAGAAAAGAAGTTTGTGTAGGTGTGTTTTCAGGGCATGAAGGTGCCACAAGGGTATTCTTCTAATGTCAAAAGGCATGTCTAAATAAAAGATTTAAAGTTAGTAGGATTGAAGTCCCATGATTTCTATGTCTTCATGCAACAACTATTAACAGTAGCTATTAGAGGAATTATGAAAGATGATGTGTGAAGCACGATAAAAAGGTTGTGCGGCTTCTTTAATGCTCTTTGTAGCATAGTTATTGACATTGAAAAGTTGGATAAATTGGAAAATGAGGGTTATATTATTCTATCCTAACTAGAGATGCATTTTGCTCCTACATTTTTTGATATAATGGTGCATTTAATTTTTCATTTGGTAAGAGAGATAAGGCTATGCAGCCCAGTTTATCTAAGGTGAATGTACCCTTTTGAGCGATACATGAAGAACTTAAAAAGGTATTCTAAAAATCTGTATCGACCTGAAGCCTCAATTATAGAAAGATATGTGGTTGAAGAGGCTATAGACTTTTGCAAAGAATATCTTTTAAGGTTGAAGGCGTAATCTCGTCATAAAAAGGGTACAAGTAAGGGAATACAAGGACTGAAAGTGAAGAGTATTCATCGTAAAGAGGTGTTACAAGCTCATTTATATATCTTGAATAATATGGAAGAAGTTCAATCATACTTAGATGAACACAGAAAGAGTTTAAAGCAGATCTATCTAGGGAAAAACGACATGCAACTAGCTAATGAGCAAAACAAGACATTCATAAAGTGGTTCAAGGAAAAAGTTTCCTACGAGACCAATGTGTCTGAGAAAATCAAATGGTTAGCTTGGGGTCCTTCTTTTGAGGTTGTCACTTGGAGTGGTTATGATATAAACGGATATTCTTTCTATACAAAATCCCAGGATGATAGAAGTACTATAAAAAATAGTGGGGTGATAGTGGTAGCGGAAGCAATGCACTTTTCTATACAATAATGCTGTTGAAATATATCAATTTGGATTTATCTCAGTTGAGCTTGATAGAGTTGGTTATAAAGAGGAGCCATTTATTCTAGCAAGCCAGGCAAAACAAGTTTTTATGTCGCTGATCCTGTAAATGAAAAATTATCCATTGTATTCCAAAGTAAAAAACAAAAGGATGGTGATCCAAGTTTGAATCTTGATGACACACCACCTTTCACTACAAATCCACTTATACCAACTGAAATAGAATTGGTAGATGATGATGAATATGCAGCTAGAATTGATCATTGTGAAGGAATTTGGGAAAACACATAAAGTAAGATTTTTTATTGTTTAAAGTATTAATTTAATTGCAATTTAATTATCCCCTCTCACCTTGTTTTTTAGCAGGAACATGTCAAGTTCAGATGAAGGGGGCTTAGCTGTTAAGAAGAAGGTTAGAGGACCCACAAAGCTTTGACCATTGGTCAAACATCATGAGGAACAAGCCGAGAGGGTGTAAGTGGACTTTAATGCATATTTGAATCCAATAGGCGAACAAGAAGACATGTTTATTAGCTATCTTAGATATTTGGGTCGGAGCAAAGTTGGCATTCTATTTCCCTCTTGGAAGGAAGTACCGATAGACAGGAAGGCTATAATTTGGGAACAAATTTTGGTATATAAATTTGAATTTTCATTTCTACCTTTATTTCCATGGGTTCATATATAATTATGTTATGTTATACTTTGTAGTAAGCCTATGATGTCCCCAACATGATGCATATGTACAAGCATTAGATTGGGGAGGTTGGTTAGTGATAGAAAGATTTTAAGTCTATCCTCACAACCAAGTACATATTTGGGTCGAATAGAAATAAGAATCCATGCAAAGAATATACTTATCTTTATCTAGATGAGTGGAGATCATTTATGGCATCACGACATGATCTCGAATTTCTAGTATATGTTTTATTCATCACAGTATGAAAGATTTTGTTTTCCTTTATTTGAACTCATTGACTTAGTTTTCTTTACTCTCGTTTATAAAAATTAAGTAAATCAAATAAACAGAAGCAAGCTAAAAATAATTATACACATTACATGTCTCGTGGGGGTTATCGAAAGCTGGAGAAGAAGCTTATCTAGGTTTATTTGAAAAAATTAGAGGAAGTAGCCTAATCAGATCTTAGCATTGTCATGCAGCCACCACCTCCTCCCCTACATCACAGAAAATGGAAAGCAGGGAGGATGAAGGGAGAAAAAAATATTAATCCAATCGTTGCTAATGTCACTAGAAGCATTGTGAGTATTTAATATAAAGTATATTTAAGTGTGTTTCATTTTCCTTAGAAGAATGCATGCAAGTAATCTATACTTATCTATGGCATCACGACAGGATGAGCTTGAGGAGAAGAGCAGCCAAGGTTCCTTCACTAAAACTGGGAGGATGGACATCTTAGCAACGGCTCTTGGGAAGCTAGATCACCCTGGTCAAGTTAGAGGGGAGCCTAGGGGAATTGGTCTCTTAAGATACTTTGGACGAAGTTCACAATCTCATGGACAAAGTGAGTAAAGTACAGAGTTTGCAGTTAGGATTTGAAAGGAACTTTAAGCAGAGCTCTAGGAGGATATGTGTTAATCACTCCGACAAGAGCTTTGAGACGAGCTGTTGTATGAGTTACGTGGTGAGATGAGGTTGATGGTGCCGTCTAGCATGCAAGGCGGGATGAGTGACGACGGACATAGATCTCAGGTTTGTAAATAATTTCAATTAATATAACTTCAAATTTGTCCTTGAGTTATTTTAATTAATTTTTTCATTTCTCGTACCCAGGAATCCCTGACCTTTCCCAGCACCAAAGGCAGTTACAATCCCCCAGAGATTAGACATGGCGACCCTAGTCCTTCACTAGAGGCTGAAGAACCTTACTGTCTTTTGTTGGATGTGCTATTCATGTGTGTTATTGTGATGTTATTGTATACACACATGCTACCACCCACCATCATAAGTAAATTCGGGACGATCAACAAAAGGTCAATGCCACAAGTGTTGGACAGGGGGAGGAAGGTGTAGATGTCCCTTTTCCCGATGATGAGGTTGCCAAACTAGGTTAGGTAAAAGGATCTTTCATCCTTTGGCCTGCACATCTTGTTTAAACGGAGGTAGTACCTGTAATGGTAGGAAACACCTTATTATTACTTAAACTTTGACATCCTACTTATAATCTTTATTTTTTGTTGTTGCTAGGATCAATGAGAAGTGGCACGGTTTCCCTTATTAGCACAAGTGTAGAATATTCATAAAAAAATTAACAAGGTCGACTTGCAGATGCTGTGTGGGATTGTGGGTAGTACAATCTTGTATTCTTTTGGAATTGATAGGAAAGATATTAGAGAGTTCCTATTTTTACTGGAGATAGATATAGGATGAGTCACATTTGCAATCATGTGAGTTTATTTTTTATTTTTAACTTTAATTAATGTACTGCTATTTAGGATTTTTAGGTTTCTACATTCACTAAGCCATTTCTCATTTTAATTCTGTGGTAGCTTCTTCCACAAAATGTGTGTTGTAAGGGAGCTCAACACTGTATATGGATTCTTATGTCTTGGCTATATATTAAGGTGTAATAGTTATATGTTGGAAGATAGGATGAGCTATGTGGGTTATACAATTGGACAGACTCAGCTGTCTTGTTATCTATGACCAATTATTGAAGAGCAAGTAACTTAATTTTATCTATTTATACATATTCAGTTTGCTAAGAAGTATCAAGGCGTTATCTAGGACCAATTGTTATCTAGGATTCTTATGTCTTGGTTGTATATCAAGATGTAATAATCATAGGTTAGAAGATAAGATGAGCTATGTGAGCTATACAATTGGACAGACTTAGGTGCCTTGTTATGTAGGACCAATTATTGAAGGGCAAGTAACTTAATTTTATCTATTTATACATATTCAACCTGCTAAGAAGTATCATGCCATCTAACCTCACTTTAATCTATATATGTTATTATAGTTATCATTGGAGTCTTTGTGCTGCTTGTTCCTCCATCAACGTTATCTTTTGGTTTGATTCATTGGGTCGCAAGCCAGACGAAGAGATAAAAAACATTTTCAACACGTAAGTTAATTTGTTTGTAAATCTTTGATTTTTGACTTTACCAAAATTGTTTTAATGTCTTATGTATTTCATTTTAATTATAGTGTACTGAAGACATATTATATAATAGGTGGGAAGCACAAAGGTAAAAGTAGTTCGACGAAATGGTTACAGCCAAAAGTAAGTTATTTAAATTCAAGTTGTTTAATCGACAATCGCTTCATATATGCCTTTATTCTTTTTTACCATTTTTTTATGTATAATGCCCTCGATAATCAGGGAACACTGAGTGCGGCTACTATGTTTTTCTATATATGTATAACATCATTTTTAGTGGACTTACTACCAATTTTGAACAAGTGATTATTTCTTTATTCTCAACTGAATTTCATTTTTGTTCTTGTAATTGAATTGTTAGTTATTTTATTCAATTGATTGATTTATATTAACTTATTCTCTCATTTGCATACATATTTTTAGTAATCGAGACCCCTACTCAATCGAAGACATTAATTTAATCAAAAACCTTTTGTCAGGATATCTCTACAGCACATAGATGATGTGTAGAGGTTTCTTTTTATATAGTGCAGTGGTATTATTATGTTGCCATACTTGAATACTTTGCCTCCTGTTAGTTTATTAGTTTCTTATTTGTATTGAGTACTATGAATTTGCTAGAGAAGACTTAGCTTTGGAAAATGATAATGATGAAGCATTAAAGATTTAAGGATGTACATGTTTTACACTACTATAGTAGTCTATTTGATTCAAGGGCTGCCCTATTTATTATAAACCCTCATGCTAGTTTTCTTGTTGAATAACAATGATGTCCCTATTTGTGTGTTAATTGTAAATCCCTTAACACATTCATATGATGCATTTTATTAGTAAGAGTACGCTGTCTGTTTCTTGTTTTACGAGGGACATGGTATTTCTCATTTGAGTAGTGTTTTCCAAATTCAAAATATAATTGTCTATAAATTGGTATTTTTTCAATGCTGTAGGGGAAAAAAATATTTTTTTTTAAAAAAAGACATACAACAACTGTTTTTTGTAAATCATGACTTACAACAATTTGTTTTTTCAAAAATAGTCGTTGTATATCACTTACAACGACTATTTTAAAAATGATCGTTTATTTTAAAAATTTCCATGACACTCACATACACATCCCCCTGAAACCGGTTGTCTAAAAATCATAAAAATAGTCGTTAAAAGTGTTTTTTGTAGTAGCGTGTTCCAGTCTAATATTCCCTAAAAATCCTAGATGATTATTGCACCTATCAATTTTCCATATTACATTTACATTATTGTTATAATTTTATTTTACACCAAAGTAAATGATGTTCACTTTTGTCTAACTATTTACCCCAGAGAACTTTAACTTTTTAATGCCTTAATAGAAGTGTTATGCTGCGCTATTTCAAAATATTATCTATCTATCTATCTATCTATATATATATATATATATATATATATGTGTGTGTGTGTGTGTGTGTGTGTGTGTGTGTGTGTGTAGAAAACATGCATTACTTGTAGTATATTATCGATATTTGTCGTGGTTGGTATTGCTAAAATAAAGTTTTTTAAAAAGTAAAATTGCTTAAAACTTATTTGAGATTAACTAAATTACAAGATAGAATGAATTGAGATATACAAATATTGGCACTTGATAATTACGAGATTATACAACTATGAAAAATGATTTTGCAACTCAAAAAGGATATAAAAAAAATTATATGAGAATACATGATACATATCATGATCATGTGCGAAAAGGAAATGAAAGTGTTATTTTGGATTAAAGATGACAAGATATAATAAATAATATATTTGTCCTAGTTAAAGATATTTAAATTTTCACAATAAATCATATAAATTAGGGAAAATCATAGTAAGGTCCCAAGGACCATAAAAAATTATAAAAAAAGTCCTATAGCAAATTCCCCTAATAAAAAGGTCCCTAGGGAGGACTGCATTGTGATTAATTGTGAATGCAAAATTACTTTGTTGTCCCCATTGAATAATGTGCCTATTTTCATTAGCCTTTGTGCCGATTTTGACTACTTTGTCTGCCTATCTTGACCAGTGCATGTGCTTGCTTTGACAAGTTCATTTTTCTACTTCAACAAATTATAAAATGTCAAGTTGATGTGCCTATTTTCACAAGCCTCTATGCCAATTTTGATAATTTCATTTACCTATTTTAACAAGTGCATCTCCCTACTTTGACGTACAATTTCATTTTCCCACTTTGACAAGTTATAAAATGGCAAGTTAATGTGTCTATTTTCATAAGCCTCCGTGCCTATTTTCACAATCATTTGTGCCAATTTTGACAACTTCGTCTGCTTATGTTGACAAGTGCATATGCCTACTTTGATAAGTTCATTTTCGCACTTGGACAAGTTATAAAATGACAAGTTAATGTGTCTATTTTCATAAGCCTCCTGTTAATTTTGACAACTTCGTTTGTCTATTTTTGTAAGTGCATCTGCCTATTTTGACAACTTCATTTTCCTTTGACAAGTTATGAAATGGCAAGTTAATGGGGGCATTAAGGTAATTTCACATTCAAAATTAATCACAATGCAATCCCTAGATACCTTTTTGTTAGGGGAGTTTGCTATGGGACTTTTTTATAATTTTTATGGTCATTTGGACCTCACAGTGATTTTCCCTATAAATTAATTAAAAGGGAGCATAACAATATTATTATGAATGGATGGGTTTTTTTTTTACTGACCCGGTTAGTTAAACTATTCCATTACAAAATTATTGGCATAAAAGTTTGTGGATAAACATTTTTAAGAAAATGAGATAATTATGAAATCTAGCTCATTTCATGTTATTTGTTCAATGTTCTATGCTGTATTTATCTGTTTAACCAGAATTTGAATATTATGGTAAAGGTGATTTGAAATTTTTGGGATATATAAAAGTCAAAATGATAATGTTTCTTTGTGATATATCAGTAGAGATGTGAAACTTCAATAATAAAAAGATTTGCATAGATTCAATATCTTTCTAGAAGTAGGTCTTTCTTTTTTCTCTTCCCTCCACTCAACTTTTTGGGTGGTGGAAGCTCTTCTCTCGTCGTTGGGGGAGCTATTTTTCACGATGTCTCCCTCCCTAGTTTCAGCCGGGGGTGAAGACGTCCATATTTTATGTTAATCTCCATTTATTTTCATTTTTTTGGGCTTCTTATAGTGATGTTGATTTTCTTTGCGGCAATAAATCGAGTTGGGAGTTTTAATGGCAGCAAACCTCATGGTGGCTACATTTCACGATTTTGGGGCTTGGGATTTGGTAACTATAATCTTATATATTGTTGACTCCATCTTTTAAAAGACTATCATGGTTTGTTGGCAACGACGAATCCAAAGCATATGCCATGATCGAGACTGTGCAGTTTATTGTGCAATTGACATCTTTTATGTCTTCATCTCTTTTAATGGTGTTTGTGGGTGCTTTTCCTTTTATGAGATCTTCTCATGGAGTTTCTTCAACAACCAATCTAGTTGCTTTATTGTTGATAAAGTGGTGGATCCTTTAGGATGGTCCTTTTAACAACCACTTCTTACAATGGTTTTGTTGCTGGTGACGGCATTTTTTTACCTACAGATTTTGGTGTTGGGATTATGTAGGCAATAGAGTTCTTAGCTATGGCGGCGGCGGCTCCATCTCACCTATTTTAGGTTTAGGTTATTTGTAGGGTTTCCTTTCATTGTCATGTATTTGGGATTTCTTTTTCTAAACCTTTTATTTTGGGCTTGTATCTCTCTTCAGATTAGTTTTAATAAAATACTATTTTCTGGAAAAAAAAAATCTATCTATGGAATAACTTGTTTCACTAGAAAATGCAATTTTAATTAATATCTACATGTAAAAGGAAAGAAAATGCGTATAATTATTTAAACTTGCAAAATTATAACGATATTATAAATGAAGACGGACGCATGAACACAAAAGCATCATATATTACAAAAATAAGCACCCAGATAAACCTTTTTTTAAACAAGCACACCGATTTTAGTTCACATGCTAAAAGGCTATTTTATAACTCAGTGTATGTTTTATAGCTAGTCCTAAGTTCGGATAAAAGAGGAGGGTTGTGCTAGGCCTCGACAGCCAATTTAAAACCCTGTCAAATATTTTAGGCAACATGAATATAAAGTGGGAGTAGCTGAGATGAGGATGTTGAGATGAATGTGCAGTCATACAAGAGAAAATAAGATTCGTAATGATCATATACGCAAACGAGTTGGAGTGGTACCTATTAAAGAGAAAATGGTAAAAAAATCATCTGAGGTGGTTCGGATAAGTCCAAACACGGCCATTGGGTGCGATGGTGAGGAGGGTCGATCAAACAGTATAGAACCCTCTAAAAAGAGGTAGAGGAATACCGAATTGAACACTCCACAAGGTTATAGAGCGAGATCTATTGGTCAATAATCTGTTGAAAGATTTGGTTTTCGATAGAGCATAATGACTTCGTGTAATCTATATAGCTGATCTCACTTAATGGTATAAAGCTTTGTTTTTGTTGTTGCTATTACTAAAATTCTATTTTATACCAGTTAAAAAATTTTACTCCGGTTCTACAATCAATATATATAGATACAACCTCTATAAAAATATATTAGCTTTTCTACACCAATTCATGAACTGGTGTAGAAAAAGGCTTTTCTACACTGGTTTACAACCGCTGTAGAAAAGGTTAATCCAAACCAAAAATCCAAAAATTGGTACAGAAAATCAACATTCTTACATCTTATTTACAAAAATGTTACTGATTACACATTTTACCATAACAACTGGTGTAAAAGCCCTGTTGAGGAAAAGCTATTTTTCTAATGGCAAAAAAGGAAAAAAGAAAAGAAAAGAAAAAAAAAAGCTGTTTTTCTCTAGTGGTCCAACCTCTTGATGGCACATATAAGAAAATATGTGAATATTTTTATAATTAAACGGTGCATCACATTCTTGACTTAAAAAGACAAAACATCTTCAGATGCCATAATTTATTTAAACGCAAGAATTTCGTTAATAAACAAGAAAAGACTTTGGCGTAAATTTTGTCCTATATAACAAAGATGGACCAATCGTAGGAAGTTCTCTATATTGCAATCAATTGTTAAGCATCTTTATAGAATAAGCTTAAAGCTGAAGAATCGTTACATGAGAAGTGACTAATCATGAAAAAGTATACAACTTTATTAATTTAAAATCTTATTATTGATATAGGCATATATGTTGGCTTCCCCTTCTTATAATCTTATTTATGACTTTTATTTGAATTTGAAAAGACAATAGGTATTGATGATTATAACACAGCTTCAAGCATCTCAGGCTTACTACCTACTCTCTATCTTTATTTCCATTATTGTCCATTTTGTTCCCTCATTGTCGTATCTGTCATTCATTACACTAAGTAAAACAACCGGTGTTTTAAACAAGGTTATTGAACATGTGCCTTATACAAAGTCCAAGGTAATCAGCTATATATATTTATTAATGACTTATAAATAATACTATTTTTTATAAATTTTATATTATGTGTGTGTGTGTACTGGATTGGACGACATGGTGCAACGACGGGTAATAAACTTGAACAAACAGTAGATTTTTCTTAAAAAATATAATTGGCGAAAATACACATATAATCCTTTAACCATAATGTTTTATTAAAGTGTCTTTTGAATCATCGAACCTTAACGTCGTTAGTGAAAAAAATATTGATATTAAAAATTTTAAATGTTGACAAAACATTTTTAAATGCTGACATATTAATTCAGTTTAATTTTTAAAATAACAATGCTTGTTACAAAAGACCATCATTTCTGAAAAAATAAAAATAAAAATGATTATCATTAGAATCTAAGAGTGTTAGTGATATATAACGAAAAATAGCTTTTAAAATTAAAGGAAGAAATTAAAATTTTATATAAAATTAGAGAATTAAATGTATGTGCAATTTTACCAATATAATTTGATTTAAAGCTCATTAATTAATTGTACGGTAACACACACACACATTATGAGAATTTCAAATCTCATGAGTTGTCTTTATAAAGGGTAAGGTTTAATAATGTAAAAGAAGATACTTAAAAAGGAATTTGATAAAGCATAGAGAAAAGAAAAAGACATGGAAGCATCATTGTGATGTTAATAAAGTATATGAATTATGACTGCGTGAGACATCTTACTTTGGTACAAATAAACCTTTTTCTTTCTTTTCCTTGTTATGGCTAATCAATGGCAAAGTCTTTCTGTGTTTTCCTCTTTTTGTATCTTGTACAACAAGTTTTTATTCCAGCTTGATCATGAAAAGGGTTCTTTCTTTCTTCTTTCTTCTTCTTCTTCTTCTTCTTATTTTTTTTAAGAAATAAATCAAAGAAAAAAAATCAGTGCAGCTTTGAATCAGATCTTGCTAGCCATCCACACACCAAAAATAAAAGTGAAATATATTCAGTTTAAGAGCAATTTGCTACCAACATTGATGTAGCAATTCATGCATGTCTGATTCTTCCTTAGCTGGGATGGCAATTAACAACATAATCTTTTTTTTCAAAACTTTAGTGTTGTCAATCTGTTTGACCAAAATTAAATGTTCTCATTCGACAGCGATACAAAGATACTTAGGGTGCAAGAGGTACAGATACTGATTTATTATTAAGCCTATGTTGACTCTTTTTTTTTTTTGAAAAAACAAAAACAAAAAACATATTGCTATCTAGCTAGTATTCATACTTCGGTCTTAAATATATGAGTTAGATAATTACTACCTCGGTTCTTTAATATAAGACTCACTTTGTAATTCAATTTCTTTATTAAAGTGTGGTTTATATTAAGGACAAGAAGGAATAATTTTTATGAATTAAGAGTGGAAGCAGCTCCATACTTGTAGAGTTAAAACTGCGTACATCTTTCCCTCCCCATACTCTACCTAGTGTCTGATGAGAGTCTTGTGTATCAGCCATATTTTTAAAAAAAAGTAGTTTAGTTAGTTATTTGTCAAAAAATAAAAAAAAAGTGTGTTGGTTACCCTTTCCAATTATTTGCATGGTAAACTACTCCTTTGATGGAAAGTCCTCTTAATATATGTAATTAATGATGGGACTTTAGGAAAAATTTATAAATTTGAGAGATTAAGTGGATTAAGGTGTTACATTTAGAATTAAAGTAAAGTAAACTCCTATAAAAAAAAACTCCTCTACTGACTTTTATATTTAGTACCCGGAAGCATGTCTTAGACAAGAATAATTCATACTATTGATTTTACGAATTCTGTTTGTATCCCACTTGATTTATGTGTAAGGTTAATTAACGACAATGGATACTTGAAAATAAAATAGTTTTAGTAGTTAGGTTTGTTATCAACTTGGGTCAAGATTGCTATAATTTTTATTAAGAAATCATTCCTAGATAAAGATCAATGTAGCCCAAATACAAAAGGCTCACTTCTGTATTGTTTGGATTTCTTGTATATTACTATTCATTGATTCTTTGTAATTGTTAATAACCCCCGAAGCTTGTAGAACGTATGAGGTGGCTTTCTTTTATTGGTGTACAATGTACTTGTACAGAACACTATACTATATATTAATCAATGTATTCTCAGCCTCTCTCTAGTTGAGCGTATTCTCCTTTTAATATCAACATTTAACCGTTTAAAATGATTTAACTAACTACCATGAGAAAAGAGTAAATGTTATACAAAAGATCTACCATAGTATAAAGTTTTCAACTCAACTTCCAACACTAACTATCGTATAAAAAGAATTCAACAAATTATTTGAAAACACTACTATAGTTATAAAAAATATCTTGATCAACAAGAAAAGCTGAACATGATAGAAAAGCACAAACATAATCTTCAAACGCCCATCATAGTAAAAGGGGATTAAACTAACTTATAGAGGCTTATCCATAGTACAAAAAGAGCTAAATTTATCATTAAAAACTCTATCAATGATAAAAGAGCTTTACTAAATTAGTTGCATGCAAACCATATTAGAAAATGGTACAATCCACGTAGCAATGTTGTTTTTTTTGCTACGCAGGGTATCCAACGGAGCGAGTTAAGCTTGATAACTAATCCCTTAGGTATTGTCAGGCCTAAGATAGGGGTGACCCTCCCAAGTGAATTTTCTCCATACACGCCGCCTCAAAGATCGAACTTAGAACTAGAGCGCTTAAAGAAACATAGGCCTCTTACCACTTATGCCAACTCGCGTTGGTATCCACGTACCAATGTTATCAAAATCCTCCGGTTGATAAACACACTTCATAACGAATGTGCTTTGGGCATATCGAGGCCCACAATAAAACATTGTACAGCAAGCCCATGGCAACAACCTTTACTAACTTTCAATAAACAAAGTTTAACACCAAATTCATAGTGGATCCATTGAAACAAAAGAAGTCACATGCATTCCTATTGGCCTGGCCACCTATATATCAACAAACAATCCCAACAACAATTTAATCAAAAGTATAATTAAGAGTCATCAAAATATGCAAATGAGCCCTAAGGTAGCAATATACAATTATTCATCACATACAAAAGAATGAGGGTATATACATAAAGATTAACAAAGTGGCCAAGTCTCCAAAACCTTCCCAAAAGGACTAGCACAAGAGTTATCATAAGAAAATGTTTAAGTAACAGGACGAGACAAACACCTTAGTAATCAATAGTCCAACTCATCATATAAATCAATATGTTAGGCGCCAAGTGAGATAGTTGTAAGAATATAATATTAATAGAACTTTATCAAATTCCGCAATATAATTGAAACAAGGATTAACCTCTCTTAAGGCCCTGTTAGATTCCTTTAGGTCTTGAATTCAAATCCCAAAGGAGTCACTTGTGTTAGTTGGGGTAGCCACAAACCCTAAACCTACCAGATGATAATATCATAAAAAAGAATTAACCTCTCTAACCATCCATATGCCCTCCTTATCTCATTCAACTGAACTTATGGTATAAGTCATCTACCAATTGAAGTGGTTACTTGGAGCTCACTAATAATTATCATGTGACATGGAAAGGGAAAAATCCATAAAACACAAAACTAGACTATGGGTTCTCCCTTTATCTCAACTAGTTGGGCATCATAGCCCAAAATGAACGAGCGAGGGGAAAGGACCAACTAATCTGTACACAATGAACAAGTGGGGGAAAAGGAACAACCAATGTGCACATATGGTGGCCTTTGTAACATCTAATTAAGGAAATGAAATGTAGTGAGTAGTTATACAAAAGTTGTGAAGGACTTGAAAGAGTGATCTTATTATTTATTAAACAAAAGTTGTTAATAGCTAATAAAATGTAGTGAATAGCTATACAAAAGTTGTAAATGAGCAGCAATTAAAGCTAAGGAGTTAACTTATATAGTTGTATGTATTTTAATATCAACAAAATTTTTGGCTCAATGATCACCTATATATAAGTTTAGGTTGCAAGTGGCTGCGGGATCAAATCCCACCTTCACCACTTGCCCAAAATCCTTCCTTCCACCAGTAGGGGCCAGTGGTACTAGGTGCCAACCGCTACCGTTGGCCACTGTTAATAGAGTCTCCAGTTAGGTGGTTAGGATTTTTTTTGAAAGGGCATTTTTGTCTTTGTCCTTGAATCTCAAAATCCCATTTTGAAATGTTCGACTTTCATAGAGATTATAGAAATTCAGGTACCCTTTATGGCATTGAGCAATTTCCAAGTTCTTTATGTATCATTTTTCCTAAATTCATTGTTCAACCTTGTCACCTAAATCTTTGAAACTGGTTATTAGCTTGGGTTAATCAAGAATAGAAATTTAGTAACTACAAATAGAGCCCTAGAACTTTACCACTTAAAGGTCTTTTAGATCACAAGATAACAATCCAAATCATATAACATCCAATTACTTGTGCACCATTCAAACAAAAATTAAGAACGAGGAATGACGGCGATAACTTACAAATTGGAAGGTATAATTTTAGTAAAATGAATAAGGGCAAACAAATAGCGAGGATTTGTGAAGGGAAATGAAGGACCAAAAGTTAGGAAGGCCTTCGAGTGAGAGATTGTGATTTCATCAAGAGACAGATGTCGTTGTGTGAGAGAGCATGTCGTGTTGAGCAAGAGATCACGTGCGTGACCGTGACACCGTGAGAGTGAGGTTTGAGCGTAAAGGTGAGAGAGGAAAGATATAAAAATCAAAGGCTGAGGATTCTAAACTAGTCCATATAACATATAATACTATTCTACCGAAGCTGTGTGTCACGAACTTAGAACTCTCTTCCTTGTATCGTGCCGGCCTTAGCTTGATCACACCTCTTGATCTTGGCTAAGTCAGTCGAACCCTCAAGAGTAGGAAAATAATTCAAAGACTACAAGAAAACTTCTAGAGAGAGAAAGAGGATTTTAGAGAGAGAAGCTCTTGAATGACAAATGCTTGAATTGCTTTCAATGGTTTACAAAGGAGGAGGGTACCCCTATTTATAGCCTAGCACCTCCTCAATGGATGGTCAAGATCGAATACATCCAACGGTCGAGAATGGTTCTCTAGAACCTTCTCCCATAATATCTAGATATTTACAACTACGCCTATGTCATCACTTACATCATCATGTTCTAGAATTATCTACATAATTCTATCAATATCTATACAACTTATTACTCATATAAAGTGTCTTGCATACCGAATATCTAGTATTCCTTACAGTGCGTGATACACTCCCTAACCTAATCTGTAACATCCTCGTCATTGACTCGTTTCTATACTAATGTAGGTGGTCTTCGAATTGCCAAAGATCCTCTTGAGTTTCCCATATGGCGTCATTTTCTGGCAATCCCTTCCATTTGATCAAGTATTGGGTACTCGGTGGTACCCCTCGTCTTCGCATTACTCAATTAGCTAGCACCTCTTCTACCTCTCGATCAAAGGACTTCATCATGGTGGGAGGTGCTCTCATCGAGATGGCATAATCTGGATCATCCACGTCCTCATAAAATAGCTTCAACATGCTAACATGGAAGACAAGATGAATCTTCAGGTTTGGGGGTAGGTCCAGCTTATAGGAAACTCTTCCTACCCTTTGCATAATCTTATAAGGGCCTTTATACTTGTGAATAAGGCCCTTGTGCACCTTTCGGAACACTTTGAATTGTTGAGGAAGAAGCTTCACCATAACCATGTTTCCTACTTGGTATTTCGAGGGTCACCTCTTCCTATCTGCAAACTTCTTCATTCTTTTGGTTGCCTTGACAAGGAAAGATCTCGTTACCTCAGCTAGTTCTTGCCAAGATTTAGCCATATGATATGCTCCTGGACTTTTACCCTTATATATTATTGCAAGGGCATGAGGTGTTAGTGGTTATTATCCCATCACCACTTCAAAGGGACTTTTCCCTGTAGCCTTACTCTTTTGTAAGTTGCAAGAGAATTGAGCTACATCAAGGATCTTAGCCCAATCCTTCTGGTTGGCACTCACAAAGTACCATAGATAGCATTCCAACAAAGCATTCACCCTTTCTGTCTGCCCATCAGTTTATGGGTGAAAGCTTGTAGAGAAGTGTAGCTCTGTGCCCATGAGCTTGAATAACTTGGTCCACAGCTTTCCAGTAAAACGGGGGTCCCTATCACTAATAATTGTCTTTGGTAACATCTAGTATACATTCTTGAAAAATAGCCTAGCTGCTTCCTCTGCAGTACAATCTGTAGGTACAGGTATGAAGGTTGCATATTTTGAAAATCGATCTACCACCACCATGATAGATCCATACCCCTCAGATTTCGGTAGAGCTGAGATGAAATCCATGGAAACACTTTCCTATGTTTACCCAGGTATAGGTAAAGGCTCTAGTAAACCTCCGGGTTGTTGATTTACTATTTTGTCTTATTGGCATACAAGACATGTCTTCACATAGAGCTCCACGTCATCTCTCATTCGCGGCCAGTAGTAGGTTGCTTTCAATAAGTTATGACACTCCTTGGAGTCATGACACTCCTTGATGAGTTCTTTTTGTAGGTTCTCCCATTTTGGGACAAAGACTTACTCCCAACGGTGTAGAGAAGACTATCTTCTAACCAAAACCTTTTGGTTCTCCCCTCCTTGGCCATCTCCACTAGCTGTCGTGCTACGGGATCGTAGCCCATACCTTCAATGATATTTTCCATCAAGTCGCCCTTGGCTTGACTCATTGCTACCAACTCTGCTTTTCGGATTAATGCATCAGCCACAACATTAGCCGTGCCAGGTTTATACTCCATCACATAATCAAACTCGGCTAGAAAGTCTTGCCAACGGTCTTGTTTAGGCGTCAGCTTCTTCTAGGATTGGAAGTAGCTGGTAGCCACATTATTTGTCTTGATCACGAACCTTGATCCCAACAAATAATGTCTCCACGTGCGTAAGCAATGCACCACATCGGTAATCTCCTTTTCTTGGACCATGTATCACCGCTCGACATCATTGAGCTTACGGCTCTCAAACGCGATCGGATGCCTCTCCTACATTAGTACTCCTACAATTGCAAAGTCTGAAGCATCTGTGTGAACTTCATAGTTCTTGGAGAAATCCGGGAGAGCCAGTACGGGTTCCTCCATTACCGTAGCCTTTAGGCCTTCAAAGGCATCATTGCACTCCTTCATCCACTCCCATGGCTTATTTTTCTTCAACAATTCTGTCAAAGGGACTGCCCTAGTAGAGTAGCCATTGATAAACCGCCGATAGTAATTCACCAACTGAAGGAAAGATTGCAACTCAAACACTCAGGTGGGTGGCTCCCAATCCTTGATAGCTCAAACTTTCTTCTCATCCATCATAAGGGTCCCCTGGCGAATTATATGCCCAAGGAAGTGTACCTTTTCCTTGGCGATAGAACATTTTTCCCTTTGAACATATAACTCATTCTTCCATAAGATGTTGAACACAGTCTGTAAGTAGTCTACATGGGCTTCTAAGGTGTCACTGTAAATAACTATGTCATCCAAGTAGACTACTATAAACCGATCCAAGAAGGGATGGAAGATTTGATTCATCAAGGTACAAAATATCGCGGTGCATTGGTTAGACCAAAAGGCATAACCAAACTTAAAGGACCCATACCTCATCACGCAGGCCGTCTTGAGTTCGTCTCCCATGGCTATGCGAATTTGATGATATCTTAACCTCAAGTATAGCTTGGAAAAGTACTTTGCTTTGCCAAGCTGATCGAAAAAATATGCTATTAAAGGAATATGATATTTATTTTAATAGTTACCTTATTAAGAGCCCGATAGTCAATGCAAAGTCGCAATGACCCGTCTTGCTTGCGTTGAAACAAAACAGGTGCCCCATAAGGTGCTTTGGATGGTCGTATGTACCCAGCGTCAAGCAACTCTTTTTGTTGTTTCATGAGTTCCTCCAACTCAGGTAGCACCATTCGATAGGGTGCCATGGAAGGTGGACGTGCTCCTGGCTCCAACTCAATTTTATGATCCACCTCTCGTCTAGGTGGCAACCTTTTAGGGAGCTCGGGTAGCATCATATCCTCATTCTCTTTCAGAACATCTTGAATGGCAGGGGGAAGATCTTGACTATCCTCTTCATCAAGGTCCACCTCCTTTAAAGCTGCAAGACATGTGACTTCCCCTCTTCTAAACCCCTTCTCTACTTGCATCGCTGACAAGTGAGTAACCTGATCATTATTCGTACCAAGAACCGTGCAAGCAATCCCCTTTTCCAGGATACACATGGAGTCATAACATGGTATGAGGAATGATTTTGCCTTGCGCAAAAAGTCCATACCAAATACCACATTAAAATCATCCATAGGACCTACTGATAGATCTACTGTTCCCTTCCACGTGCCAAGGCATAGCTTTACTCCATTGGCTACACCTTTAAGGGGTTTGGCAGGAGTATTAACAATCTTTATCAATCCTCCTCGTGGTTGATTTAAAGAGAGGCCGATCCGCTGAGCCTCTTCTGGAGTAATGAAGTTGTGGGTTACCTCGGTGTCCACCATCACCTTTACTGGATTCCCATTCAATGTCACCTCGACATACACGAGTCCTTTGCTTCTGGGCATAGGTTCCATAGGTTTCACCTTTAAAGCATTCAGGACTCTGAGCGACCCATTTGCGAGCTAGGCCCTTCCTCGCTAGATCCATCTTGTCCTTCCATGATGGCTGACAATATATCGAGCTTGGGACAATCCATCATGCGATGAGGCCCTTTGTACACATAACAACTTATCACACAATTTTTATTCTTTTTCTCCTCATATTGGTTCCTATGGAAGGATTTTCCAGCTCTTCCCTGAGTGGTCCCTTTACCTTTGTCTCCCCCACTTTTTCCTTGATTAGGTTTGGAAGACTCACCTTTATCTCCTTTTTGATATTCCATTAGACTCTTAGCAATGGCAATAGCTTCATCCATATTTGTCACACCATTCCTTTGGAGCTTGTGTTTGGCCCAGTTATGAAGACCGTCTACAAAGTAGAACAAGGTTTCCTTACTGGAGAGATTAGGAATCTGTAATATGAGAGTAGTGAAATCCTAGACATAGTCGGTAATCGTGATCTTGTGCTTGAGTTCTCTCACCTTCTTTTGAGCCTCGTAGACCACGTTCTCAGGATAGAATTTTTTCTTCAACTCCCGTTCAAAATCTTCCCATGTTGTGATGGTGCAAAGGCCCTTTTCCATGTCGGCATGCTTCCTACACCACCATAACATAGCATTATTAGTAAGGAATAAGGAAGCAGTGCATACCTTGACGGAGTCATCGTCCAAGTTTAAGCTCTCGGCATATCACTCTATCTACCATAAGAAGTTCTCAACCTCCTTGGCATCACGAACACCTTTGAAGTCCTTCGTCTTAGGGAGGTCTAACCTTACCTCCCTTACTCCACCTGCACCGTTTTCCAATGGAGTCTTATGTCACGGGCTTGGAATCTGACGCAGCTTACAGCTCCCGTGCGGTGTCCTGAAGGTACTAATTCCCTCAGGGACCAGCCTTACTAGATACGGTACCAACTGATTTCGCCCTGCCATAGGCTCATCAGGGGGATGGCAATAGCCCCCGACCATTTAAATCCTTAGATTGACTTCAGCCCCCTCATAGTGAGATCTTAGCGTCTAAAGAGAACAACGCGCAAATACTAATGTCATCCTCCCATTACCCAATGGCAATGGCAAGACCAGATGGCCTGTCTTTTATTTGGTCTTACACGATCACGCTAAACAAGTCGTGACATTCTCCCCCACCCATCTAGCACGCCCTCTTGCTAGGGGAGAGAAGGACTCTGCCCAAGGATCCACCTTGAACTAGTCGATATGGGACTTGCCAAGGTCTTTACCACTCTTATCCCTGACAAGCTCCCCCACCCAACCAGACGATGCCCTCCATCGTCGAGTAGCGGTCTATCCCATTCCATCCACGGGAGGCTACCACATCGAGCGTAGAGAGAGGTAAGCTCTGATACCACTTTGTCACGGGCTTGGAGTCCGGCACAACTTACAGCGCCCATGCGACGTCCCAAGGGTACCACTTCCCTCAGGGACCAGCCTTACTAGATATGGTGCCAACTGGTTTCGCCCTACCATGGGCTCATCAGGGGGACGACAGTAGCCCCTGACCAGTTAAATCCTTAGATTGACCTCAGCCCCCTCACAGTGAGATCTTAGCATCTAAGGAGAACAGCACCCAAATACTAATGTCGTCCTCCTATCACCCAATGGTAAAACCATATGGCCTATCTTTTATTTGGTCTTACACAGTCACGCCAAACAGGTCGTTACACTTAGCTTGCCTGTCTAAAGAAGTCTTAAGAGAGTTAAGTTGCCCCTGCATGGCGGTAATGGCATCCATTACCGTTGCTTTAAGTCATCTCATAGACCCAGCTTGTTCCTCCTCGATATTGAAGTGTGAATCAAGGTCCGACTTCAAATTATCCAGTTAGTCTAAGGTGTGGGTTTCAAGTGTTTCAAAGTCATTCTCCACCTTGTCTACCTTAGTGACCACCCCTTGTAAGGCTTCCTCTAGAGCTGCAACCTTTGCAGTCAAAGACATAAAGTCCCAGCCTGGCGGGACTTACTCGTTCCACGAGTTTTCTTTAATTGATGAGGAGGTTAGGTTTCCCTACCCCTCTCTTCCCCAGAAACAACAATGTCCTCAGTTGTGCCTGGCATTCTTGCCTACAAAATGACTCCCACGAACAACTTCCAAAGCTTTAAACTAAAGCTCTGATACCACGTTGTCACGGACTTGGAACTCCCTTCCTTATACCGTGCCTACCTTAGCTTGATCACACCTCCTAATCTTGGCTAAGTCAGCCGAACCCTCAAGAGTAGGCAAAGAACTAAAAGATTACAAGGGAATTTCTAGAGAGAGAAAGAGAATTTTAGAGAGAGAAGCTCTTGAATGAAAAATGTTTGAATTGCTTTCAATGGTTTACAAAGGAGGAGGGTACCCTTATTTATAGCATAGCACCTCCTCAATGGGCAGTTAAGATCGAATACATTCAACGGTCGAGAATGGTTCTCCAGAACATTCTCCCATAATATCTAGATATTTACAACTACACTTATGTCATCGCTTACATCATCGTGTTCTAGAATTATCTACATAATTCTACCAATATCTACACAACTCATTACTCATGCAGAGTATCTTGCATACCGAATATCTAGCGTTCCTTGCAGTACGTGACATGTGGCTTATTTGGCTTCTCCTTGGCTATAGACTCATTTCACTGTTCATAAGGATATATGGCTTCAAATATTTTTATTGGGCTTCATACCTGATGGCTCAAAAATATGGCTTGGTGCCTTATATTGTGAGACATGCTATTTTTCTGCGGCATTGAGTTCGAATTCAAATCCCCCACCTGACATTTCTCTTCATTCCCATATTTGTCTCACTTCTCTTCGCCTTCGTCCCTCAATTTCTCCTTCATATTCGATTATGAATTAGTGCTCTTCTCCTTGAATTCAGATCCTATAAGACCCCATTTTATAATTGATATTAATTAGAGTAACAATTGCATAGTTCAGTGGGCATATAGGAAAAGCACAAATACTAATATTACTGATACAATGTGCTTGTTCATATACAGAAATTCCCCCACAGGGGTGTACAAAATAATTACAGACCTTAAAAAATTAAAGGTCTTCAGATAACCAATTGCCTCTCCTATACTGGTTTGGAACCTTTTGTTGCCGAAAATTACCGTTGTGCTCTTCGAGCCGATACCTACTACTGGAAAACTTTATGCATTTATGGAAATGGTGAGATTTGGAGAATCTCAGTAGTAACATACAATCAGACATATACGATGCAAAAATAAACGTCATACACTGTCTAAAGCCAAACCACTATTTAGACCCTGGTTGTTCGCGTGCACCTTCGCTGGATCTTAGATCACAGCTAGGCTAATGTGCCATTGGCACTATACTCATGCTATAAAAGATGGCATACTCAATGCATATAATTATCACATAGTGCATGAAAGAAAGTGTTACTACCTGGAATGTGCACCTTTTCATGCTTGTCAATCGGTCCAGCTCTGTCTATCCGGCTCAGGCTACTGATATATCCTAAAATGTCAAATCTAAGATAAATGAGTTATTATTTATTCATAATTCATGTTAAACTCATTGTGTTGGTTATCTTGACTCAAAATTGCTAAATTACCAAAATGCCCCTAAGGACCCGGTCTATGCCCTTTTATAGCCAGTTAAACTGTACCTCACTAAAAATTATGACTTGAACTAATCCTACACAATTTCACACGTAGAATCCATTTTTGACCTCAGATTTGTCAAATTCAGTCCCAAATTACAAAATTACCCTTGACAGCCCCAAACTTAGGGTTTTAAGGGTATTTGTGACATTTCACATTCTAGGGCTTTACACACTTCATAATCCACATGAATCTTACACAATTTTTCCTTATAAACTCAATAGAACTATCAAATTGATGAAATTCTATCTCCCTCCCCTATTTCCAGCACTGGCTGAAACATTAGAAAAAATTAGAGAAAATGTGTTTTCTTGTTTTCAATCTATAAATCTCCTTCTTTTCACCTTTAATTATATGATTAATCCATTAAATACTACTTAAACATAATTTGGGAAATTTTGGTAGCATTTCCCCTTAGGGTTTCATCTTCCCAAATTTAATTTACAAAACAATAAAAAAACCAAGCCAAAACCAACAACAACAACAACATATATCACAAGATGATCAAGTTTATGAAATTACCTCTTACATTCTCCTCTTTCTCTCTCTAGCACACCTTTTTCCCTCTCTTATTTTGGCTTGCTAACCATGATTTTCAAGAAGAAGAGGTTAGAGGAAGTTTTAGGAAGATTAGAAAGTATAAGTACTTGATTGATACACTACAAAAAAAACGACGATTAGTAGCGGTTAATTTGAAGCGGTTGGAAGAAACCACGAACAGTACTGAAATTTGTAGCAGTTAAAGCCAAAACCACTACTGATTTGCAACAGAAAACAGTGAGTTGTGTTATATACGTACCCTTTGTAGCAGTTACATTAAACAAAATCGTTATCAATTTTGCGGTAACTTGGCGCCACATGGCGGGCGATTTATTCATAGCGGTTACTAGACATAAAACCACTGCCAATTTGGTGCCATATTGGCACCAAATGGTGTGAAGGTGGTATGCCATTTGCAGTGGTTAATTTGTAGTGGTTATTTGGACTAAACCGCTAGAAATATTAACTGCCAAACAATGCGAAGCTACGGTGCCTATTGTTTTTTCATTTAGTTGCAATTTAACATACACTAACCGCTATAGAATACAAATAGACAATTACTTGTTGTGGTTATCTAAATAACCGCTACAAATATAATCACTATAAAAATCAGCCTAAAGATCACAATAGCCTTTAAAGGTGCTGATACCCTGAAAAAAGAAAAAGGTGTATGATTTGTCTCATGTTACTTTACATGATACCAAGTATAGGCCATTTCCCTTATTTCAGGTGGGCAGCAATGACTTTAAAGGCTATTGTTAGCTTTAGCTAAAAAAGTTTTTACTCTAACTGGCACTTAGTAGTGGTTATTATTAGAAACTGCAATAGACTAATTAATGATGATTTGCTTTTATGGTATTTTGTAGCAGTTAAACTCTTTATAAAGTAACCGCTACAGAATGTCAGAAGACAGGTTTATGTAGTGGTTAGTTGACATAAACCGCTATAAATATTGTCTAGGATAATGAACAATCTGCATATTTGTAGCGGTTCTGTGTAGTAACCGCTACAGAATGTCAGAAGACTGGTTTAATGTAGCGGTTAGTTGACATAAACCGCTACAATTGTTGTCAACAGTTAGCATATTTATAGCATTTTTGGAACTTGTAGCGGTTATGTGACGTAAACCGCTATAAATATTTGGGGAATTTATGAGCGATAATTCATAACCACTACAAATTCTAAATCTATATAATAGCGTCGTTATTCTCATTTTACTTACCATTTGGATTTCTAATGAGTTTTCCTTAAAATTTTACCATTTTACATATGGCTTCAGGAGATAGAGGAAAGGGGAAGGAGGTTATTCCACCCCGCAGATCACTACGTAGCAACGCGAGTAGAGGAGGTGGGAGTCAGGGTAGGGGCTAGTGCAGGGGGAGTGGGGCTGCACGACTACAGTTTGGCCTAGAGTAGCAACAGGAGGGGGCCCCAATATAGGCACAGCATACGGTCCCACATGAGGCACCCCTACTACAGCCCTAGCAAATGACCTCACAGGAGGGGACCGCACCACTAGGCCATAATGAGAGGGAGGGAGGTGAGATCAGCGTCAGCGATTATGAGGACGAGGATCAGGATATGTTCAACTTCAAAAACTTTCCTCTTAGCTATTTGAAGCATTTTCTAGATTAGGAGGCCGGGCGGCCCCGGACCATACACGACAGTCATCTTCCCAGTCTACTGAGTTTGAGGTGCAAATCAGAGGTAAATTTAATTTAATTTTTTAACTTTTCTTTAAATACAGCTAATTCAGTTAATTCAGATGTGAATTTAAATTTAACTAACGTATATGATAATTGTGCAGATGAGCAGGGGAATATTTCCTTGAGGAGGCTAGACGTTACCGGTCTGAAAAGCATGGACTGGAGATTACAAGTTATGGTTTCATGGAACAAGCCCATGGACCAGCCCATCGAGAATGTGTGTCACCTGTTCAACCGCTTTCTGAGTGACCTGGGCTCAAATTAGATGCAGTTCCCCATTCACTTCAGGACTTGGAAGCAAGTTTCAAAGGGGCTGAAGGATAAAGCGTGGGATGAGGAGGTTAAGGTAATTTAATAATTGCATTTAGTTATATTAAATGATTTGTAATTAAATGCTTTTAATTATTATTTTTGAATTTTATATATTTGAAATAATCGTAGTTAGATATTTTTATTTAATTGTATTTCAGGGTAGGTTTTCCGTGGAGGAGAGCTATAAGAGGTACACGCTATTGAAGCTGGGAGAAGGCTGGAAGAACAGCAAGAATTGTCTCTACCACCTCAAGAACAGGGATGGGAAGATTCCTCTAGAGAAGCTGATCAAGGACGTGCTAGATGGCGTCCAACCAAATGACTAGGCGATTTTTGTTTATTACAGGAGGAGTCCGGAGGGGCAGGTAATTTTTTTTTAAAATAAATATTATTTGACCATTTTTTTCTTTTAATGCTTTTTAATAATTTTTATAAATGTATATAGGCTCTATCTCAGAGAAACACGGTGAGCCATGCCCAGCAAGCGATCCACCACACGGCTGGATCGAAGATATTTGTTGTGACCTACAGTGAATTCGTATGTTTTTACCATTTCAGTTAATTTTACATTAATAATAATAATTTAATTTTGATTAAATATTTATAATAATAATTTTATGTTTTGATTGTTTAAGGAGCGGAAGGCTCAAGAGGAGAACCGTCAGACCGATTACGGAGAGTTATTCATGGTAACACACAGGCACCGGGACGGGACTCCGACGTCTCAGTAGGAAGAGGAGGCCATAGTAAGTACCATAATTAGAATTATTGTTATTTGATTATTCAAAACAACTAATTTATTGTTGATAATAATAATGATTATAATAACCTGTTGCATAAAATTTCAAGCGAGGATTCAGTAGTCTTAGGCTGAACTGAGAGAGACCCAGACCCAGACCCAAGAGTCTCAGGGGTCTATGTACCCTACTGCGCCACTGAAGGCTAGTTTAAGGCCGATCGAGCACCCAGGTCGTGTGAGGGGGATAAGGTTAGGCACCAAACCCAGCATGGTGTATGGGAGGAGCGGCTGCTCTGAGGTAGGACCTTCTCGAGCACGGGCGTCCTGTAGCAGATGTCTGAGGGAGGAGACCGTTGAGGAGATTTGGATGGAGGTTACGAGGGCATTTGCTGTGATGGCGCAGCAGATGCAGGAGCAAGCCGATCACTTCTATGCATAGCAGATGTAGTGGTAGGATATCATGAACTCCATGCTCGACAAGGCCTGGAGTCGCCTGTTCCCCGATGAGGAGTTCCCAGAGGTCCCCTCGTCTCGAGGTTTGTTGTACAGCCCACTCATCCCCCATCCGATGAGATAGGACATGCTGGCCAAACTACTAACGATTCTGCCCCTAAGATAGGACATGTTGGTTAGCCTGCTGACCGTACCCCTATTGAGACAGGGCCTGACCATGATGCTCCAGCTAGTTAGCTTCATTTATTTATGATTTTTCCTTTTTTAAAATTGTACCAAAATGTTTGAATTAATTTAATTATGTTATCACAAATTTTTTTATTTTTTGGTTAATTAGGTTATTTAATTTCTTTTGCAAAATCAATTTCTAAAACAAAATAAACAAATAACCAAATATTAGTTGCGGTTAAAATTTCTTTTGCAAAATAAATTTAAAAAAAATAAACAAATAACCAAACATTAGTTACGGTTAAAATTTCGTTTGCAAAATCAATTTCTATAAATAAATAAACAAATAACCAAATATAAGTTGAGGTTAAAATGTCGTTTGCAAAATCAATTTCTAAAAAAATAAATAAATAACCAAACATTAGTTGCGGTTACTATTTAAAACTGCTACAACTGTTATATAAATTTGTTGCGGTTATAGAGCTTAATAATCGTTACAAAGGAGACGTGAATTTGTAGCGGTTTACTATTATTAACCGCTACCAGAATTTACAGATGCAAAATTTGAACATTGTAATCTGACATACCCTCCAACGGTCATATATATTTGTGACGGTAATTTGTAGCGGTTACAGACATTTAACCGTTAGTAGTTGTGAAAATATTTGAATTTTGAATTTGGAGAAATCCCGCCAACGGTCACATATATATGTGACGGTAATTTGTAATGGTTACAGACCATTAACCGTTAGTAGCTGTGAAAATATTTGAATTTTGAATATGGAGAAATCCCGCCAACGGTCACATATATTTGTGACGGTAATTTATAGCGGTTACAGACTATTAACCGCTAGTAGCTGTGAAAATATTAGAATTTTTGATCTGAACAAATCCCGCTAACGGTCACATGACATGAATTAGTAGCGGTTCGGGTAACAGTTTTGTTAACCGCTACTAATTTTTGAACATTGTGAAACTTTAATTTAAGCATCTCGTGACGTCTCATTCATAATTTCACTCATTTTATGCGCTAAATTCTTTCCTCTAGCTATGGATAAATCATGGATCAAGTTGTCATGCAATTCTCCGACTTATTTAGACGGATTAAACAACTTATTGGATTAAGCTTACTCTCACGCCAGCTGTAATGGAAGGATCGTATGTCCGTGTCGGAGATGCAAGTTCAAGAAGTGGCATACACGAGAAGTTGTTAAGGAATATTTTCTTGTGAAGCCTTTCCCGGAAGAGTATACGTTCTAGAGAGTTCATGGTGAGAAGGCTGATATGAGATATGATAATGCTCTTCCTCAAAGTTCACAAGTAAGAGTTCAAGTAAATAAACATAATCATGTTAATGATGTTGTCCGTGATGCATTTGATTTTCAGGACGACAACTTCAACGAAGAAGTGCATGGTTCAGAGTATGTGTTTTTTAGAAATGAAGCGACGTATGATTTTTTTGCCCTCATGGATGATGCAGATCGTCCTTTGTATCAAGGTTGTCAAAAATACTCTAAATTATCTTTCTCAATCAAATTGTATCACATCAAGTACTTATGTGGAATCATAGATAAGGCAATGTCGATGTTGCTGAAATTATTGCAAGATGTGTTCCCCGACGCGGAGATCCCAACATCATTCTACGAGGCCAAGAAGATTATTAACATATTGGGATTGAACTACTAGAAAATTGATGCATGTACCAATGATTGTATGTTGTTTTGGGGAGAAGAAGCCAACAGGGAGGATTGCAAGCAATGTCACACATCGAGGTATAAGACAATTCGAAAGAGGAAAAGGCAGAAGAAGAAACCTGTGATGATTCTAAGGCACTTTCTTTTAAAGCCTAGATTACAAAGATTGTTTATGTTGTAGAAAACAGCTAAGCACATGAGGTGGCATGATATTGATCAGAATGAAGATGGAAAATTAAGACATCCACGGGATGCAGAAGCTTGGAAAGCGTTTGATGCTGAATTCCCATCTTTCACGGTTGACCCTAGAAATGTTCAGCTTGCTTTAGCGACCGACAGTTTTAATTCCTTTGGGAATCTTAGTACAACTTACATTATTTGGCCGGTAGTCTTAGTTCCTTACAACATGCCCTCTGGATGTGTATGAAACAAAGTTCCTTTATCTTGTCTATGATAATCCTAGGCAAAAAAGCACAGGGTAATGACATCGATGTCTATCTCCAACCGCTTATTGCGGAATTGCTAGACTTGTGGCAGGTCGGGATCGAGACATATGACGCATACGGGAAGTCAATGTTCAACTTGTGAGTAGCCTTGATGTGGACTATAAGTGACTTTCCTAGGTTAGGAACATTATCCGGGTAGAATGCACATACGGGGACAGGGTGTCCAGTTTGCAATTTTGACTCTGACGCAGTCCACCTTCCCCACAGTCAAAAGTGGTGCTTTATGGGTCATTGGAGGTTTCTCGATGGTAAGCACATGTTTAGATTGCAATAGAATTGTTTCAATAGGGAAACGGAAAAAAGAGGACCTCCTCAGACTTTAACCGATGTAGACATCTTACAGCAGCTTCAAGACGTTGAATTCGAGTTTGGAAAAAGCGTCAATTCAGCAACATCAGGGCCAAAGAGTAGAAGGAATACTTCGAGTTCTACACCTCAATAATGGTAGAAGATAAGTATCTTGTTCACTCTTCCATATTGGAAAACTAATTTACTTCACCATAGTCTTGATGTCATGCACATTGAGAAAAATGTATACGACAATGTGCTATATACGCTACTTAACAAACTCGGCAAGTTAAAAAATCATCTTCAAGCGAGGAAAGATTTACGGGCCATACAAGTTCGTGAAGATACATGGCCTGATGAGCATGACAAGTTTCAATCGGCAAAGTTCACCCTCACAAAACCGAACAAGGAAGTCTTCCTCACCACGTTGAAAACAATAAAAATTCCTTATGGCTATTCAAGCAACATTTCATGATGTATTGACATGCAGGCACAGAACGTTGAAAAAAATAAAAGTTCCTGATAGCTATTCTTATGCAATAGTTACTTCCACTGGCTATAAAGAATGCGCTTCCTCCATATGTTTCCATCATTTTGGTCAAGCTGTGCTCCTTCTTTCAGAAGTTGTGTTCTAAGGTTTTGATCGTTGAGGAGCTCAATTAGTTGCAGTCCAAAATCATTGTTACCCTTTGTCATTTAGAGATGCTCTTTCCTTCCTTATTTTTTATTGTAATAGTCCACCTTGTTCATGAAATAAATCTCACTAGCCCAGTACAATATCGATGGATGTATCCTATTGAGAGGTACTATATTATATATATGCATCATCATTACTTTCTAAATTTTCTACTCGTCAATTTCACCATTTAGTATCATATTTCCCTCTTTACTTTACAAGTTTCTTGGCAAATTGAAATCTTAAGTAAGGAATAAGGCGTGGTCAGAAGGTTCTATAGATGAAGGTTATATAGGGGATGAAGTCCTGTATTTCTGCTTAAGGTACTTTGATGACATTGAGATAGCTTTCAACCTACCGTCTCGTGTCGACGATTGTCCTGAACCTGAGCCAACAACATCGACAGAGTTGTTAATCCCTCATGTTAGTAAATCAGTTGGAGGAAGTGAGAACTTCAAACTAACATCAACTGAGAAGTAGCAGGCATATAGACTTGTCTTGATTAATTGCACTAAAGTTGAATCATTCCTTCAGTAAGAATCATACACTCATATCTTATTATACAACTATCCTTACATTTTTAATTTACATTTCATGATTGTCTTCCCATGATTAATTGTAGGGAATTCAGAAGTCATGTGAAGCGTCAACTAAGAATTCGAACACAAACATCCTCCGAAGTTGACAAAAAGGTTCATAGAGAATTCCCCTCCTGGTTTGGGCGCAAAATATTAAATGACCACAACCCGCACTCGTTAGACTTTATAGCCCTCACAATTGGCCCGCTTGACCATGCAAAAAGGTTTACAGCATACAATGTCAATGGTTTCAAGTTTTACATGGAATCATGAGATCAAGGATTGCAAACTCAAAATTCAGGTGTTTTTGGCACCTTTGGGACAAGGAGTTACGCAAGCAGCAGTGACGGCAACATGCAGTTTGGAGGTATCCCTTACTATGGAAAGCTTATGGATGTTGTCGAACTAAATTACCAAGGGTATTTCACTGTTACGCTTTTCAAGTGTTTGTGGGCAAATATGACCACATCTCGGGGACTCACAACAAATGATTTAGGGATCACATCAGTAAACTTCTCTCATCTAATTTACATCGGTCAATCTGAAGATGATGAGCCCTATATTCTTACCTCAGAGGCACATCAAGTTTATTATGTCCAGGACGAGAGGTATAGGGATTGGAACATGGTGGTTCACTTAAAGCCTCGAGACCTTTACGACATGGGTGATGGTGACAACATCACCTACGAGAGTGAGCCATTCCATCCTGCCAATTTTGAAAATTTCTTCCCTGAAGGTGATGATGATTTACCTATAGTTAGGTGAAATTTTATAAGTTTACATCATTTAAATTTAATATTTTATTCACAACAATATTATACTAATATTTCTTTGACAAAATTTTTGTAGGGATGGCAAAGAAGAATGATTAAGATGAACAATGATTTTGTTTTCCCAAATTTGATCATTTTTTTTAAAAAAAATTGAATCAAATTTGCAGCGGTTGTATAACCGCTACAAAGTTACCAAAACCGCTACAGATAACACTAAACCACTACAACGCATGACAAATTAACCGCTACCAAACATAACCGCTACAAATATAGTGATATTAACCGCTACCAATGTCACGTACATCCCTATAAATACCTTCCCATCAACTCTTTTCATACACTTCTCCATTTCTTTCCTCTCTTCTTCTCTCTCATTTTTTCATATTCAAATTTTTTTTCCAACAGCTCTAGATCTAAGTAAGTTGATCATCATACATGATAACCTTTCTTATCAATTCTTTCATCTCTTCTTTTTTTATTCTTCTTATAATATTCATACTAAATTTTTTCAAGATATTAACGAACTATTTCTTAGAAACTCGACTTCCAAGACGATCCACATCTAAAGGGCAACAAAATAAGTACATATTACCTACAACTTCATAACATTACTTACACTTTCTCATTATTATGCATATACTTTTGATATTTATGCATCTCAATTTAATCTTTCTATACCTAATTTAATTTTCTCAAATAATAACTATTTTTAATTTAATTATATAACTAATTAACATTTAAAAAAATATTATAACAATTAAATTATGTTAGTGGGTACTTTTTTTAATTATTCATGACAACTAGTACCGGTTTTTGTAACCGCTACAAAGTTAACAGTGAAATTTCAAATTTGTTTAAACTTTTGCCGCCAATTTTTAGAATATTATTTAGTAGCAATTAACTTAGTAGCGGTCATGTAACCGCTACAGACTACATTCAAATATTTTCATTTCCTGCCTTAACCAAATATCTTTAGCGGTTTACATAACTGCTACAAAATTTTGGTGGTATTCTAAATTATTTACTTTTTGTAAATTAGTAAATTAGTGGCGGTTATTTAACCGCGACTAATTTTAGTGTTACATTGGTAGCGGTTACTCAACCGCTACTAAATATTCAGAAAATGTGATACTCATCGTCCAAATATTGTCACGGTGATTTGTAACCGCTACGGATTTACTAGGGGGTTCTCTCTCCTGAGTAACGGTTATGGTTAACCGCTACAAAATTACTTGCAACAGTGGATATAGTAGCAGTTTTTCTAACCGCTATGAATGTTTGTTGCAGCGATTATAACCGATACAAATACACATTTTTAACTGCTACTAATACACCTTTTTTTTGTAGTGATATGCTCTTATTCTATCACTACTACAAAAAAGGGGTTTTAACATCCCTATTTTGGGCCTTTTAACATCCTTTTACAGTGGGACGCCTATTCGAGGGACATAGTAAACAAAGACTTTAAGCGTCTCTAACGTAGGGATGCCTAAAGTGCCCACTTTAGGTGTCCCTTTTTCTTCTAAAGTGCGTGTTAAAATTTTAAAAAATATATTCATTTATATTTTTCTACCAATGGTTTCAAATCTATACTTCCCTCCACTTCTCATTTCTTCACCTATATCCACATCACCAGACAGAGATCTGGTGGCACAAGGAAGGGGGTGAGATGCGCTCAGGCAGAGACAAAGATGGAGGAATGAAGAAGTACAGAAAGATATAGAACCAACCTTAGATCTGGGTGCTTGTTGAGAAACAAGGGACGAACGGCTAGATTCTTCGTAACCATCAGCAGTGACAGAGGGAGAGGCGGTGACACTCCAAGAGAGAGGAGTGGTGGGGCTACATGCAAATAGAGAATAAGATAAAGAAGACAGGAGGAACTAAAAGCATAGGAGAGTCATAAAGAAAAGGAACTAAAAGCACTGGAGAGTATGAAGAAAATGAGAGAAGGAGTGAAGAAAAAAAAGTATATGTGTGTCTCAGCAACAATGAAGAAATATGAAGAAAAAAAAGTAAAAGTACAGGAGAGAGAAAAATATTATTGACTTTTGAACTAAAAGCATGCATAGGGGAGAGAAAAAATTGTCTACTTTATGAACTAAAAGCATGCACAGGAGAGAGAAAAATATTGTTCACCTTATCAACTAAAAGCACGTGAGTCTGAGAATTCAATTTGCTTTAGGCGTCCCTAATATGACTGGGGACGTCTAAGATACCTTTAGGCGCCTCTTAGTCAAATTGGGGACGTTTAAAGTATTATTTTTGGCACAAATTGTTCTGATTTAGGCGTCCCTTTTAGTTTTAGGGAGGGCGTCCCTAAAATCAAAAGAGACACCTAAGGTCACCTTTAGGCCTCCCAATTCACTTTTGGGATGTGTAAAATTAAAAGTTTCCCCTCTTTATTACAAAAATGCCACTGCGTTGTCTTCTTACTTCCATTTTTTTAAAAGGGACGTCTTTTACGGTCGTACAATGTATTTTCTATAGTAGTGTTACCTTTGATTTTGGCTCTAGGATTCCTAAGACTCCTTCTTGTGCTCTTGAACTCTTCAAGCTCTTCTCTCTCTCTTTTGGAATGTTGCTAGTAAAAATGAAGATGATGGTTTAATTAAATATCTCCTTTTGCTTTTTACTATAACATGTGCATGTCTTTGATGGGTTATTATTTCTCTATTTTTTTCCTCTTCTTAAATTAATATAACCAAATGAATATATGTCTCTTCCTTTTTCTCTTTTTTGACCAAAAATGGGATGAAGAGGAATAGAGAATTAAAAGCTCTTATAATATCCATTTGCTTTAACAAGTGTTTTCTTGTGATTGGTCAAGTTTTTTTTTCTTCTTGCTTTAATATAACCAAATAAATTATTCTCTTTTCTTGCTCCCTTCCTCATCCAATATTTATCCCAATTAAAGGGAAAAATAAATGGATTCTTACTTTATTGGTCAAATGATTATTTTACTCATACATTTTTTCTCATTTTCGCACTTGCTGAAAAATTGGGCAAAATTTTCATCAGACTTTGAAAATTCATATCTAATTGTATAGATATCCAATTGGGATGGTTTCAAAGGTTATGTGACCCTTATTAAGTCACCTTTTAAGAAAAAATATATTCTTTAGCCAAATGAAAGATCAGAATTCCCAAAATTATTGTATTTGGCAGCTGCCATAGAAAATTGCCAGTTTTACTGGTTTAACTTAAAAAATACATATCTTTTTGTGTATAACTCCAAATGATTTATATGACCTATCAAATTAAATCTTGATAAGTATAATTTAATTTTAGAAAGTTTCATAATGTTTGGACATCATTTACCCATTTAAAAAATGTCACACAACACGGCTGCCACATAAGGGAAGTCACTAGCAACAAATCTCATTTGTGTTCCAAATATAATTATGTTGTGTGTGACCTCTAATTGGCTTGTTTTGTCACTTAATGTACTATTTAATTCACCATTTTACTGGGACTCTTGCTAAACCGGAACTTAACAGTCCACTTGATCCATGCTTATTCCCAAACCTCTAGTCCTGAATTTTGGGATGTTATAAATCCCCTTCATATTGAATCCGTTGTTCTTTTGCAGGTCATGAAGACGGGAACGGAGCAAAGACAATAGTTTGGTGCTCTGTTTATGATTTCCCCTTGTTATTTTTCTATTAAAGATTTCCCTCTACATCTAGACATGGAAGGGAAAGATTTAGCTTCAACTGAAAGAAAAAAGTAAAGATGAGGATGACAAAGTACGAAAATTTGCTGATGACAACAGTCTTTGGTCCTTTTTCCTTCCGCCAATGAATAGCGAAGAGAGCCATCATTGTTGTTGCTTCTTTTTCATTCACAAGGTCTATGGTTTGAATTAGTTGATATGCCCAGGTAAAAAAAAAAAAAAAATAGTTGATATGCAATATACAGTTTGCAACTTTTTGGCCTGTGGTATTAGTGCATTACATAGGCCTTGAGCATTCCACATTGTACGTCCCAGTAATCTTATTTAGAGTACTAACAATGAAAAAATTCAAAGGTCAGCAAAAACGGAACTTGGTAATTTTGTTATTGTGCATGCAAATCCTCACTATTATTTTCTTTGTGGTAACTAGATCTAATCTTTATTTCCTTCTAGTTGTAATGCGTGTTGAGTATGTTGTGCTATGTTCCAAATTTTACAGAATAGAATGTTTAAGTATAATCGTAATTTAGTTAATCCAGCCAGACGTAGTCCTCAAGATTATTTCAGACGACTATTTATTAATTTTACCTTTCAGTTGGGTTGTGGTATGGGCTATTACAATTATAAATAAAGTTCAGTTAATCCCCTGTACAAAAAGCCCTACGTACTCATACAAATTGGGCTACAGGATCAGCCCTAAAAGGTCGCCTTGGGTATTGTAAATCGATAAATCATTAAACACAGACATTGATCTAGGTTACATTAACTTATTGACAATGAAATGGAAAATTAAAATTGTACATAGACATGACAAAGAGACAAGAAATAGTACTAAATGCATTGCAACTCCACGCTATAATTGGTCCTTCATTCTCGCCATTAACAAAACCTAATTCTGCCCCCAGCTCATCTATTGAAGGTAAAATTATGTCTTCTCCCAATATTGGCACTTCGATGACTTCACGTGGGCGATACATCTATGACACCCTACTGCTCTGACAAGCTATTTGATATGGTGTTATCTTCATATACAGGTGGCACCAGAAGTTAAGTATCTCAATCCCCACGTTCTCACCCATCTGTATCCTTATTTTCATGTATGGGATATATGAATCTAATATGCTCACATAATTTTGGTTAAACCTGCAATCATGATCGTCCGCTGATTCCCATTCACGATTGTGAACCCCTTGCATCCTCACGATACCGTACAAGTGTCTGACTCCTTAATATTTTGATATTTAGTAATAATGCACAATTCAGTAGACAAATAGATATAGTATAAACATACTGATATAAAGTACTTGATTACATTACAAGAATCCTCACAAGATTTGTACATAATATTTACAAATCCCAAAATAATATAAAAGAAATGCAAATAACTATCTCTACTACTTGAACAGGTCCATAACTCTTAGTTGCCGATGTCAACCTCCTAGCCCTTGGAGCCGCTTTCTCTGGCTGAATAAATTTTAAATTATGGTGAGATTTATACGAATCTCAGTAGTAACACACAATCAATCATATAAAATGTGATAAATAAATATGTAATACACCATATAATGTAATAGAAATATAATACCGTAAACTTTTCTACTCTCTTGACGTTTATGTTCAATTCACTATTTTGTCCCTACTAGCCAAACTGTGTTCACTGTTTAGAATCAAATGATTATTTGACCCCTATTTGCTATAATGTTTTGGAACAGACAACTACTTGTTCGTACTTGTCTCACTACCTCAGCTGGGTCCCACTTAGCCTGATGGTACTTGTGCTTTTCCCGCCGGGTGTTACTTGTGCTTCTTTCATACCACAGCTAGGTTTTGTAATATGCAATTCATATCAAAAAACATGGCAACACAAAGCATATAAACAATAATATAGTATATGAAAGATAGAGTTAATACTTGAAATCATTTCCAATGTCTAGCTAGTTTCGGTCCTCTAATTCTTTGTCCGACTCGGGCAATTGTCAATTCCTAAAATTCTAAATTTATGATAAATAAGTTATTACTCATTCATGTCTTATTCCTAAATTAATATGGTTGGTTATCTTTATCCAAAAAAAGCATAATTACCAAAATACCCTTAGAAATTCGATCTAATTCCCTTTATACCCGGTATAACTGTACTTTACCAAAAATTATGATCCGGGTTATTCCTGCACAATTTTGAGTGTAAAATCCATTTTTGACCTCAGTTTTTCCAAATCACACTTCATTTCCCAAAATAACCTTGGCAGTCACATGTTAGGGTTTTATGGGTAAAATTGTCATTTCACACTTTAAAGCCTCCATACTCTGTTTTTCACATGTTTTTTACATAATTTTTCATTTTAAACACAATGGAAATATCAAATCCATCAAATTCTAGCCCAAACATAGTAAATTCTCCCTAGCCAAAATTTTTGGAAAATTGGAGTTTTCATGTTTTTATTCAACAAAACACCTCATTTTCACCCTAAATCACTTCTTGAACCCTTTAATTACTCTTCCCACATGATTAATCAAAATTTGGGCAGCACCTCCCTTTAGGGTTTATGCCTTTCAAAATACAAAATCATGACAACTAAGCCAAACAATCAACCAAATCACCAATAACAACTATAAATCAACAAGTTAAAGAAGGTTTCATACTACTTCTTGATTCTCTTCTTCCTCCTCTTGAAACCGTCCCCTCTTTCTTCTTGTTCTCTTTGATTTGCTTCTTACTTCATGTGATTTCAAGAAGGATATGAGGATTAGAAGAGGTTTCTCAGAATTTAGAGACAAGAACAAGTGAATTTGCACCAACACTTGCCTAGTTTTCCTTCTTGAACACTTACCTCTTGCTTTGCTCTTTGTCTTCTTCAAGATGCTATTCCCTCTCTTCTTTCTTAACTTGGCCGAAATTATGGCCTTTTGGAAGAGTTAAATATCTCTTAAAAATATCATCTCCCACCTCCTTGAAATAAGAATTAATTAATGGAATTTTTGCATATGATTTTCACTTTTGCTTCTTCTTTTTATACTTGGTCCCAAATGCTTCCACATGACATGATTTATGTCCAAAATCCATTTTCTTTTCCCTTTTTCTTTCTTGACCGACCATGCTTCTTAATTATGAAGAAATAAGAGCTTTTTGATTTATTAGCGAAATAACCATTTTTCCTTACATTTCTTCAATTTTTGAATTAAATGTTGTCTTCCTTCTTCCCTTTTTGTTTTTGGCCAAAAATCACACCATAAATTGAGCCAAAAATTGTGCTCTTCCATTCTTAAAGTTTGGGCTACAGTATTAGGCTTTTAAGAAGACACAAATTGAGCTTTTATGTCTTAACTTGGCCAAAATTTCATGTAATCTCTACTTCTAATATTTTTCCATTTTCAAGTGTACCAAAATTCACTATTTTATTCCATTTATTGTAACAAATGTACAACGAAGTTTGGTGAATACAATTTAGAATATTACAATAAGCAATGAAATATTAGATATTTTGAGTCGTAAAATCTATAAGTCTCTTCCCTAACCTTCCTTCTTTCATAGTAGTGAATGTTACGAGTGTAAGATGGTTTATTTAGAAAGTACAAGTGTACACTGTCATAAACAAGTAATATAGAAGTGAGTAGAATATCGTTCCCACGAAAATTGATCACTAAGTACTAAAATTGATAATCTTAGTACTATTTAGTCGGTGGATTAGTTGTGATTGAGATTGCAAAATAAAAATGATGAAATATGAATACGAATGATATGAAGACAAATATGAGAAAAAGCCCTAGGGATTAGATTTCACTTAGTAAATTCTGGATTGAATCGCTTATCTATTCTAGTCCAATTTATTCCACATGATTGATAGTCGAGTCTCCCTAATTTAATTACTAGCCTCTTCCAAGGTCAAGTAATTCTATAATTAATTGCTAACCCAATATATTTCTATATGAATTTAAGCAATTAATCATGAATTAAGATTCATGGAACTCATTAAGACTACACAACCCCTATGAATATATTCATATTTCATATGTAAATTATGGTTTTAATTATAGATGTAAATTATGGTTTTAATTATAGGATCCACACATATGCATCTCCTTCCAGTCTCAACATGTATATTAAAATCATCCACAAGGTATCCAATCAATTGAAAGCATTAAAAACAATAATTAAAACTCAATCATCAAGGAAAAATTAAAACTAGAGTTAATAAGTTAATATTCAATCCATCATTATTAAGCTACGTCATCACCATAGGAAAAAGAAATTAGCTCATGATGAAATTAAAAAAACAAAATAAATTTAAAATATAATAAATATTTCATAAAAAATTAATTACAGAAACATAAAAATACAATTACAAGATGCATGAAAATGGAAAATCTAGCCTACCATATAAGAGGTAAAACCTTCCATGTAGGTGGCAACCTATACCATCTATAAAGGAGGACTACCTAGGCCTTCCATATAAGAGGTAAAACTGTCCATGTAGGAGGCATGCAAGAAGTAAAAAAAATGTAAGAAAAAAAATTCTAAAATAACAACTCTCTTTCTAAAATAGAAGCTCTCTCTCTCTCTCTCTTCCTTCCTTTACATTTTAGAATGCCAAGAACCTCTATTTATAAGCTTCAATTTTTGGGTGCTACAGAAACTTTTCATGTTCATCATTACTTACTTTTCAAGTGAAAATCCTAGCCCTTCATCTTGGTTTCCAATTCTAACCTCAAGAACAAATGGCAAATGTCTCTTTTACCCTTTATTATGGCAACACTAATTAAATTGCCATTAGGTCTTTTCTTTTGTTTACTCTTCCTTTTTTAAGATATCATTCCCTCTCTTTTTAGATCCAAGTTAGGCTTTAGATCATATTTGACTTTAAATAAAGGAATTGGGTACTTTCCTTTAACTAATTGGAATTAAATCTCATACTTAATTCTAAATTAGTCTCTAAAAGTCATTATGACTCTTGGACATTCTTGGGACTCTTACCAAACTAGGGCTTAGCAGTCTACTTGATTTAGGCTTAATCTCAAGCTTCTAGTCCCAAAATTTGGGATATTACACCTATGACCTTGGCTAAAGCTACACCCTTCTATTCTACAGTCAAGTAATTCATGTTTACAGTAAGCCTACTATTCCATCCTATAAAGATCACTACCTTGAAGTCTTTAACACAAATATGTTTCATCCTTATCCCTATTTTACAACCATGATTAAAGTCCTAAACAACCAATACTTATTTTATTCTTGTCCTTTTTTCTAGCTACGTATCATCAAAACGATAATGTAGAACAACATTTATAAAGGCGTTTTGTAATATCCCACTTTTCACCAATACCTTTTGTATGTAAATTTGTGATATTTAGTGGAATAAAATGGTGAAATGTGGTTTGTATTAATTTATGTGAATTTATGGAAAATATTCTAATCGTCGGTTACAAGTAATTTGGCCGAATAAGGACACAAAGAGGTAATTAATGCACAATTAAGGGCCTATTATTATAACCGAAAATGTGAGAAATTAAATGATATGTATAATGGCCTCATTTGAGTTTCAAAATGGGTTAAGCCGAAGAAAAGAGTTAAAAATGAATTATTTCGGTAAATCATGAAATATAGGGGGAAACGGTAATTTTTCCATAAAATGGGAAATAATTATTTTTTTCCTAATATTCCCAATAATTTGAGCTAAATGGGAATTAAAAATAATAAGATGAATAATTGAGCATTAATAAACTAATTTTGATGAATTATAGTCAAGAATTGTCAAATAGTTAAAAAGTCAACGACTTGGTCAACAATTTACAAGATGGCACAATGGGATACTGGAGGTCCAGATTTCCCTTATAATTCTCATGCATATTTTCGGATGACATGAGGAAAGAAAAAGGGAGATGGAATTAAAAATGAGAAAATGACAAATTGGACCAATCATAAGGTGCCACATGTATTAGACTAATTAACCCTTTCATTATATGATCATTCCTTCATCTTCCTCTTCATGTTCACGCACGAAACGAATCAGAAAGAGTGAAGAAGAGCTGGAGACGGTGAAGTGTAGGAAAGAATCTAGGGTTGATCAAGTTCAAAGGTAAGAAGTTGTTACCTTGTGTTTTAAGCTACCTAATCCCTCCTTAACCTCTCCTACTCACTTCTCTACCATTAAATCCATAGATTTTCAACTGATTCAAGAGTTAGAGAGAGAGAGACAAAAATGTGCAAGAGAGAGAAAGTGCAAGAAATCAGGAGGTAACTTCCCAAACTCGTTCCTCTTGCTTAATTAATACTATTAGAGTTGTTCTTGGCTTGATTTTGGGTGTTTTGGTACAAGATAATTCAAGAAAACCTATGAGACCTTAATATACAAGTGTCTCCAAATCAATTATAATGAATTTCTAAATAGCTAATAGTTTGATTATAAGTAGAAAGGAGGTGATTAGGCTAAAGAAAACGAGAATCCGACACAACTTTTCTGGAAATCCTTTAGGGTAGCCCTGTGTTGGATGTGGCAAATGAGTAAGAATTTGATAATTTTGATACTTCCATTAAATTTAAGAGGTAAAATTGTATAGGGTCTATGTTGACCACGAAGTGAGAAAAGCCACAAAAAGTTAAATGACAGAATTACCCCTTAAAAGCCTTAATCAAGGGCTATCAAGGGCATTTTCATCATTTGGACTTAATTTTGACCAATTTGAGATTAAAAATGGATTCTACACCATAAAATTATGTAGGAGTAACCTAAGTCATAAACTTTGGTAAAATGAAGTGAGACCAGGTATTAAGGGTTAAGTCGGGTCTCTAAGGGTATTTTGGTAATTTGGTAATTTGGCATTTTTAGGCTAAATTTACCAATATTATGAGTTTAAAATAGTACATGAATGAAAAATGACTCATTTATGGTATATTTGGAGATTTCAGGACTTGACAACCGCTCAGGACTCAGTACCTGTCCGAGCTTGAACCAAGTGAGAAAAGTTGCACAAGAAGAGCAACCAGGTAGTAACTTGTCTTCATATGACATAGCATGCATTGTGTGTTGTTTGAAATCATTACAAAATGTCTAACACATTTTGATTATGCGGGGTGATCACCCGAGGCCTATTTTTGCACTGGTTGACACTCAGGTTATAATGTTCATATTTACACGAGCGGTGCCCGAGGCCTATTGCGCGGGTACCCCTCGAGACCAAGTAACTCGCCTAGCGCTACGGTAGTTTATGAATTGCATTAAATGCACTGAATGATGTTATGATATTTTATTGATTGATGAGTGTAAAGCATGCTTTGTATGTTATCTTTATATCATTAACTTGTATTACTACTGAGATTCCTCCAAATCTCATTCTTTTTCTCCAAAAACCCATCTTTAGTACATGGAGGAAGCTCAAGGGGGCAAGGAGAAGGTAAGCGGAAATAAATTGAGGCCGAGTGGCTGAAGGATTTAGTTACAGTTGTCTAGTTCTTTATGTCTTTTTGAGAATGCTTTAGGTTTTTTAGGATTGTATATGAAGAATATGATGTATATGTTGTAAAGATAACCTAGTGAATGAAAGGTAGAAAGTTAGTAATTTTGCTTCCTATTTCTAATGAATTGTGTATATGGGATGGATTATATTAAGATGGAAGAGGTATGCTCACAAAGTCTGTTGTATAATAACAAAGGGAAAATCGATGAGTCTTAACGAGTTAGTGAAGTTTTATAATTGTGAAAACTTTATCACCCTCTCAACTCTAGGTTCATATCCCAAGTTAAGGCAGAAGAATTTATAAGTATTTTCAAAAGTTGGGTATTCCGGGTTCAAATCTTGGTCTCCCGAGTCATTTCACTACTCTTTTGTACTCTACCGTGGCTAAAAGAAATAAGGAATCACACGTTTGGCCATGCAATGGTTTTTTTAAGTATAGTGTTTTATTCCTAACCTTATTCGTCCTCAAATGACGCTCTCACTTATATATGTTTTCTTCAATTCATTCCATGTTAGTACAAGCAATGGTTTTGATTATGTTTGTTGTCCATGTTAATCTACTTTCTACATCCAGTCTTGTATTACTGCCATCCTTCTGTATTATAGATATAGCTAAGTAGATAAATAGCTACTCGATAATACCTAGTACCTATTAGCTAACATCTAATGTAACCCTCATGAATGGTATCTTTTGACGTTTATGTTTGTGCTACCTATTGATATGAACATTGCGAAAGCCTATATCTAATTATATTGTTTCTACTTACTCTGTCTAATTATGATAAATACTTATATCAAGTTTATGCTTACCTTGTTATTGATTCTTATGGTTCACTACTCGAAGTCATCACCAAACAAGCCTTAGATTGTCTTTTTCTTCTTGACTATCTGTATTTAATCACATTCATAGCCATCACAATGACTTTATAACTTCTGCAGCTTAAAGCTTACTTGTCTGTGTTGCTTTTGTCATTTGTCATCATTATTCAACTTTTGACTACCTTTTTCATATCTCACGGGATGTCTATTTGCTACATAGCTCTAGGTATGGCATCTTCCTCAATGATCTGTCCATATTGCATAACAAGTTCGCCATATAGACTCTACTTGGTAATACCATATGAATGGTATCTTTTGACTTTCAAGTTTATGGTTACCGTACTATTGATTCTTATACAGTATCTTATATCATGCCTTTTACCATGACTATGCTTGATACTCATTCCTATTTTGGTTCACTACTTGAAGTCATTACCAAACAAGCCTTATATTGTCAGTTTCTTATTGACTATCTTCATTTAATTACATTCACAACCCGCACACACTTTATATATTGTGCGGCTGAAAGCTTACTTGTTTGTGTTGCTTTTGTCATATGTCATCATCATTAAAATTTTGACTAACTAATTCATATCTCCAAGGATGTCTACTTGTTGCATATCTCTAGGTATCACATCTGACTCAATGATCTGTCCAACTTGCAAAACAAGTTAGCTATGTAAACTCTGTTCCACATGTCACCTATTCCATTTACTCCTAACCCGTTCATACTTTGCTGCCCAAATAGGTGTCTTGTATTGACGTAAGGAACACCATTTTTAACACTATTAAGTAATTTTGAAATTCAAATTTTGAAATCCAAATGAAAAATTAAAATTACTTTCAAATCTCAACTTTCACATTTCAATTTCCAACTCCAAAATTCAAATTTTAGGTTACAAACTTTCTTAATCAATTCCCGCCCATTCTTCATTTCCAAACTATCTATATAATCATTGTTGCCATGTTTGCTTTAATACACAACTTCTCATTAAGTCTCTACTCTTTAATCTTTATCTTGACTTCTACAATACTCTAATTGCAAGTCAATTCCAATCATGTCTTGATGTTCCTTACTAAAGGATGTCCATGATGGTTCTAAGCGATGGTTAATTGTAGTTCATGTCTTAAAAAAGTAGAATGTTTATCAAAAGTCCTATCTTTTTGAGTTATTTTACATTACTATTGTTTTAGTTGATTAAGAGGTTTGATTGTTCTTTTAATGTTTATTTTGATTTTTCTTTCGAAGGTTGATCATTATAACTCATTCAAAGATGTATCATGTTAATTGAACCAGGGTAATAAGTTCCAGGTGACTTCTATCCCCAAGAACCTACATGAAAAATATCGTGATACTTTAGTAGAGGGGAAGACCTACTTGATTGTGAACTTTCTTATCTCTCCAAATGCAAACCAAATAAGGTAACCCAACATCAGTTTAAAATCAATTTCACCTAGCAAACCTTTGTCAAAGAAGAACCCGCTAACATACCTACTACTACATTCATGTTCAAGCTAATTTGTGAAATCTTAAAGACCGATGAAAGGAAGTTCACTGATTATTTGATTGGTATAGTACATGATTGAAATATGCTAATGCTTCTTCATTTTTTGATGTTTGTGGTCATACTTCTCATATTGTTCTGCCAACATCAATCAAAATTTCATGCCGTATTTGGTATATCAGATGTGGTCACTTTTGTGAAGACCATTAGTCCTCTATAGGAGTATCACCGGGATAATGAAACAAAGCACAAGTTGAAGATGTTACTCACTGACATCAAGTAATTTGTCTTTTCCTACCTCATTTACTTGACGTATCGAATCATTCACTACTATGCCATTTATTAATTATTAACTCAACGATAACGATTCATGATTACTGAATAATAATGCTACATTACTAATACCTTATAATTGCTACATGTTCAATTACCTAAACTTGAGTTGTTGACAATTTTTCTCTTAAATACACTCATTTACTTGTAAATTTCTTATTCCAATGCTTTGGTTTTCTGCAGTGACAATGAGATCGAGTGTATTCCTCTCTTTGATGAATGCTCGAGTAATGCTTATATGGCTCAGCTTGAAAACATGGAGACACCAGTTGTGGTTGTGATCAATCTTGCAAGGATTGGCTGGTCTGAAGATGGTTAGTTTATATTGCTTAACATCATCATTAAGCTCATATTGCTTACATACTATTTCATTGTCAAATTTTTTCTGGGTTTATTCTTTCTCATTACCAGGAATTCCACAAGTTTGTAGTTCTTTCAATGCTACCAGAGTTTCTTTCAACCCTTCCATTCCTGAAGTGAAAGCCTTGATCGATAGATATCACTCTTTTACTATTTTTTACATGTTATGTAGGGTCATGTATGTATATTTAGATTAGATTGACATTAAATTATTTTGATGTACGTATGTCTGCAAACCTTTTCAATTACTCCACTACCAAGGATAGAGTATCACCCATCACCACAACCTTAAGTCAAGTCATGCCAACTCAATCAACCCAACAATCATCTGTTAGCAACTTGCACAACAATTATAGGATTCCCTTATCTGAGATTCCCTAGCAGAAGCTTGTATCAAAACTAACTCATTAATATTTTGCATATTGCCTTCCTTTATAACATCCTGACAGCTTACTCTTCTACAGGGATAATGTTTTATTGTTAAATGTATAATACAAAAGCTAGAGACTCGACATGGTTGGACTTATGATAGTTGTTCTAAGCGTTCATGCAAGCCTAGAGATGAGGGTAGCAAGTTGATGTGTCCTAATTGTAAGAAACAGTCTAATTTGATTGAACCTAAGTAAGTATTAGTCACTTTCATTTCATTTCAGAAGTATGCATCCTGATCCACCTTTAATCTGTCTAGTATCCTTGAAAACATTTTAACTCAGGAAGTTATGTTTATATACAAACTTAAGATCCATTATATAGTAGTGGATGAAAATGGATGTGCTTCTATGATATTTTGGGACAAGCTTACTTCCCAATTACTTGACAAGCCTGCCTCTGAGTTGAAACAGCTCCTTAAATCTGTATGACAAGCAATATGTAACACCTATCCCTAGACCCCATTGCCATGCATTGCAGAAGAATTACCAGCCATTTTATTTCAATTCACAAGGTTGCTATTCATTGGGTAAAACCATTTTTACCAGAATATTTTATTATGGGATTACTCAATTCTTTTTGTTCCTTATTAACAAGTATCCCTCTATTTATTAAATTGCTCAGCTTACTTGACTAATGGGCTCGTACCGTGTGATTACCCATTCCTAGTTCAATTATCACGCTTCAGAAAAATATCCATCTGTCATGCGGGTTATACAATTAACCATTTCGAATATTAATTATACCTAATGTGTTAGCGCAAAATAATTCCCCAACTCTTCAGCCGTAACTTCTTCTTCTGGTGCATCGTCCTGCACTCTTTTCTTATGCTCACCTGCCTAGATGGTTGGTTGGGGGAGGCTGCGATTTGGGGGAATCTCAGTAGTAAACAATACTAACAATGCATATAGGATAAGTGCTAGTGCATGATATACTTGCCTTATATAGGCTCATGTTAACATAATGACATATCTGTATGCTCAATGCTACACATTTCTTACATATGGACATATCATTAATAGAAAATAAAGCTTCAATCATTCAACTATGTTACACATAGACAGGTAAAGCAATCATGCATATTAACACACAAGCATATATATCAATACACACAAGTAGGGTAAGTTCACTACCTTTTATCTTTGAGTCATTTTTTGTACCGTCCATTCTTCTTCTTTGTCATCTCATAGCCCTAGGTACATAACCATACATTAGAGCCATGATAAATGAATGACCAATATGGCTACATGGGCCTTCAACAACTTTAAAGGCATAATTCTAACCCTTGGAGTTCCTAATTATTACATTTTAATTCTCATCTTTCTTTCTTTCATACAACACTCCCTCTCTTTTTGGATCAAAATTAGGCTTTATATTATTTTTACCTTTAGATAAAGTAATTGGGTATTTCCTTTAGCTCTTTTTGAACCAAATTCATACTTTATTCTTCCCAAATTAGTCCGTATAAGACATTATGTCTCTTGGACATTCTTGGGATTTTTGGAAATTGGGGCTTAGCAGTTGGCTTGAGTTAGTCTTAATTTCAAGTTTTTAGTCCCAAAATTTGGGATATTATAGTGTTATTCTTATTTCTTATTAATACTAACAGTAGTAAAATCTTAGCTAACCTAAAACGTATACTTTTATGATTTAGGGGGTCATGAGTATGATTTCTTATACCAATGTGACTCTGTTATGGGGAAGAGAATGCTTTTAAAACTCAAAGGGAATGATTTTAATGGGAAGCATCTTGCTGCTGGCATTAGTGTTCAATAATACACATTGTGTCAAGATTTGACTAGAGAATTTAATCAAGACTCTACTGACCCAGAAACTGAAAAGCCCCCTGAGGCAACACCAGATCGTGATACACCTTCCCAAGAGGAATCATCTGTACATCTAAGCTCTTCCAATAGATCCTTAACTGAGCCTAAAGACTTAACCCTATTGTAGCTTTCACAGAATACCAATCCTCCTGCTATTAAAGGGAAAAGAAAGGCTCCATTGAAAAGGACTGGTAGGGATATAACAAGTTCCTTTACAACTCAAACTTCATCTGCCTCTATTCCAAACAATAGGATGCTAAAAGTTGTGAAGCAGAAAAACTAGACAATTCGAGTTTAGGTTTTCTTAGTGGTCCTACTACAACATGTCATACTATTATTTCTTGTGATGATTGTGATGACTTGAATTTACAACCAGAAGTTTCATTATGTTTTTATTCCAAGTATATTGCTGTCAGTTTTACATTTAGTTGGTTTAAGTGTCGTTGTACTTGTGTTCCCATATTTTAATTTCAAGGAAATCGCAATTTGTTTTAATCTAGTATCATTACAATTCTTGCATTGTTGTTTATAAGATTTCCTTATAATATCACTTCTCATATGCTCCTACTAAGGACACATGAAATTACAATAAATCAAACTAACTAACTAATAATTATTATTAATATAAATCTAGATGAAACATATTACATATGCTTATCATCCAGTATTCCTGTTGTTAACGAAAATTTTTAGTCATAAGCCAAATTATATACTTTATGTAAATCTACAATAAAATATTGTTTAATTACAGGTGGAAAACTAGAAACAACAGGCATTAACCTATGTTAGTATTTGTAGTTGAGATATTCAAACTTATTTAATATTTTTACAAATGTTAAATGTGTATCGAAAGTATAATATGTTAGAGTAAACGTTTCACCTAAGAGGGGAGGTGAATTTGGTGATAAATAATTTTGATAATATGGAGATAATAATTGACAGAATTTAAATTGAAGTTAAGGGTTAAGAAAAATATCACCGAAGTGTACACCAGGATTTATACTGGTTCGGTTACAACCACTTTAACCTACATCCAGTCCTCAGAGTTTCTCTAAGATTTTCACTATATCTTCTAAGATTCAGTAGATTCCTGGAAACTCAGTACACTGCAAGTTCCTTCACTGTACACTCGCTCCCCCTTACACAATATAATATAATTCTCAACTCAAGGTTCTATAACCTTAAGTTGTCTCCATAATGAATATTGAGTTTGTGATAAAATTCTCTCTCAAAGACTAAATATATTATCATTAAAGTACAAAGAATGAAAGAATGAAAGACAGAGTAAGTATGAATGTTCTCGCATATTAACTGTTGTCCATTGTGTTGTTCGTTGATACTCTGCTTTGATAGCTTGTGTATTTATAGTTGAGTTATAGTAGATGACCGTTGTAAGGTTTTCAACTTGTCCATTGGAGTTCTGCTGCTTCTTTTGACTGTTATCATATTTGAAAACTAATAGTTCAGATACTCCTAGCGCTCCAAAAAGTAACTTCTTCTTCTCTTTGCATGATCTTCTTATTATTTTCTTGAAAAAGACTTTAAATACTAATACAATGAAGTGTTAGTTATAAATACATTAAATCAATGATTAGGAGCTAGTAATCTGGTTTTCTGGGACTCATCACTTGAGTAATCACTTGAGTGATTTGTTCTGACAGTGCACAAACATCACATATCACTGGATGGATCACTCAAGTATTGTGTTAGTGATATATTATTGACATCACTCACGTGATCTATGATGAATCACTAGATGAATTACTCAAGTGCTTTGTTAGTGATCTTCCACTTGATGTATCACTCGAGTGCTCTGCTAGTGATCTCAAAAAATGGGGTCACTCGAGTAGTCACCGAGTGATCTATACTTAGAAAATTTTCAACAGTAGATCACTTTCAGAATCACTCCAGTGATGTGCTAGTAATCCCTTTTACCTTATCACTTGAGTGGTCAATCGAGTGATCTAGGGCCATCACTTAAGTGATCACTTAATTGATGCCTTCCAAGACTTGATAGAGAGCATCACTAAAAACAGAACACCTTTTATTACTTCATCACTCGAGTGATGACATTATATGCCTTATAAAACTTAGCTTGATTGATCAAAAACCTTTTGTTATCTTTTGTCATAGCTTTCCAATCTTTGTTATTATCAAAACATGAGATATAACATTTTCCTCCTTTTTTATGATGACAAAATTTGATAATTTTTGAGCTAAGCATTTTAAAATAAATCTTTGCAATATCATCATAAACTTGAATTTTAGGACAACAAGATCACATGCAATTTATACAAGATCATGATATTACAAAAGAACTACTTTAAATAGACTAAACATTAATATCAAACTTCAGTTAATCATTTAATATATGTCATGGTTTTGTAACAAGTCAGTAAGTGGTCTAAATACATAATAAAAGCATAAATACATAACTTAAATGACCCCAAGAACCCCATACACCCAAACTATAACATGTAAGAACAATGTATCTTCACCAATTCACTAACTATTCCTTCTCCCCCTTTTTAGCACCATAAAAAAGGGTGAACTAAGCAGGAGAGTCAAATCTAGAGCTAGGTGATGAAGGATCTATGGCAGTGCTAGGAGTGGCAGGGATAGGAGAGGATGCACCATTTTGAGTGTCTCCCTGATGTGTAGCAAAAGTAGTTGAATCATGTAAAGATTGAATAGGTCAGGAAGGATAAATGGAGGTGCCTGTATTAGATCCTTAGGGTCAAAAACATACAAAGAAATATGCTGAGGTGGTGGTGAAGGTTGAGCAGATGATGAGACCACTAACTCTTTAGTGTCATTAGAATGATAAGAGTGATAAGAAGAAGTCTAAGGGAGTGGCTTTGTAGCTGTATGTGTGGCAGCTGGTATAGGCACTGAGCTAGGCTGTATTGTGGCAGGTTCATCCAAGGTGATATGAACCTGTGTGGAAGTATTAGGATCAACCATGGTAAATAGTATGTTGCTTGGCGAGGAGTAAGGAATGTCATGTAGAAGGTCATAGACTAGGATAGATGTAGTAGGAGTGGAGGAGTTCAGAGCCAAAGCATCAACCTTCTCATGTAGAGACCAAAGAAGGTTGGTAATCTCAATCAATGCATTCTTCTGAGCCTCTTACTGTGCCAACACATTTCTCCCATCTTATGATTCATATGAGTTATGAAATCACACATTGATTGAGATTAATCTCACACGTTTGTCTGAGTTATGTCATCTTATGCTAGGTTATATACTCACACATTTCTCCCATCTTATGATTCATATGAGTTATGAAATCAGCATTAGTGTTAACTATGTCCATATAGAAACCCTGAAGCATCTCTTTCAAGTATGTCTGAATTGTAGAGTAAAAGAAGGAAGGGGTTGTAGATGTGGTAGTGGTAGTGGTAAGGGTAGAGGATTGTGTTGTGTATCATCTATCTTACTCATCTCAGTCTTAGTTGTGTTTTCCTTCTTTGGAGTGGTAAGTAAGACATGTTTCAGAGGCAACTCAATCCCCAATTTAGTTTCTTCCTGCCAGCAACAACCTCTCAATTGGTTCATTAGGCTCCAAGTACCATATCTTGTTGGCCTTGAGGAAGAAAGAGATCAACTGAGGATATGGTATTGGTGTAGTGTGAGTACTAGATAACTTGTATCTCTTGATCTCTGAGAAGATCAAATCTCCTATATTCCTTTTCTCTTTCAGCAATATGGAAGCCATAAGCCCGTAGTCTCTATCAATGAAATGTGTGAAGTTGTTAGACCTGTTGACTATGGCTCGGGAGTATATATACCAAAGGACCCTATGTATGTCAACCATGTCCCTAGGATTGAAGATAAGTGGCCTTACTCTCTCACCAAGCCTTAAGATGTTGACAAATTTGGTTCGATGTAAGCTTAGTAGGTGTATCCTGTGGTGGCTGAGATTCCTAGCCACTTGTTGATCCTAGAGGTGGAGATAATAAACTTTTTCCCTCTTACTTTTTTTTCCAACTCGTCCTTTATAATTGAACCTCAATTAGAACAATCTTCTACCGATTCTAGGTTACAGTAAAAATGCCTAACTACCTTGGAACAGTAAGGTAGGTGCACAGATAACCTAGGCATGTAGTGTTCTAGGTGCTCACTCAAATCAAATTTGATGGCCTCAAATAAAACTTTAAGATCAACATAGTACATCTTACACATTTTCCTCCAGGAAAAGTACTCATTGAACTTCTTTGTGTCCTCAAGTTTATTTAAATTGAAGCCCTTTGGAGGAACTGTTATATCTTCTTCCTCACTTTCTTCATTTCCTCCTTCCTCCAACTCCTCTAGTTGTGACTTAGTGGTCTTAGAGGAGGATCCTTGATTTGCTTCTTTGGTCAATAATGCCTCTTCAAGCATATTAGCCATAGTCTTAGTAATTTTGGCACTATACTTTATTTCCTGGGGATCCCTTTCAGTTTAAGGAGTGTTATGTCAGAATCCAAAGATGGGTGACTTAGAGGAGCTTTGGATTTGCCTCTTCTCTCTAGCATTATAGTTTTTGTTCTTACTCTAGTGGTCATTGGCTCTTGAATAACAACTCCTTGGGCTTGGGTTATGGCTTCGGTGGTGCTTGCTCAAGTACTTTCGGTCGTGGGTGAGACTTGGGTTTCGGTATGGATGATTTCTTATGTTTCTTTGATGGAGGAAGTAGTAGAGACTCTGAAGATCAACCACGAGTAGTCTTTGTTCTAGCCATTTGAGGGATTGATCATAGAATCCTTGATTTCCCTCTTTTGGCGTTGTGACCAACGAATACTAGGGCAGTGGATTTTGAGGATTTTAGGAAGTTTTTTAGTGTAGAAATTGGTAGGTTTTGTGCAGAATTTAATAGGTAAGATTGTGTGAAAAGTTTTGGCAGAGCACTGAGAGAGTCACTAGAAGTGATTTACTGAAAATGACACTATTCCTACTGATATAGTCATTATGCCTGACATCACTCAAATGATCACTCGAGTGATCTTGAGGCATCACTGAAGTGGTCACTCGAGTGCTCATACCAAACAACCATAAAATTTTAAGCAAACAGACCACACCTGACATGAGTAATCTTGTAATCACTCATAAATGATTCCTTATTGTGTGGTAGCCTCTGGATTGTAGGATTAAATAAGAAATTGGTTGAATTCTCCACTGCACCGATGATCACTTGAGTAGTTACTCAAGTGATTCTACTTGATCACTCGAGTGGTTACTCGAGTAACATGCCCTTTCAGCTTCCACCTTTTTATTTCCAACCATTATGTCTTTTTAATATGAATCATTTAACCTTCCCTAACTCTTTAGGTTATTACTTGAGTGGTCACTCGAGTGATGTCATAGTGATGATCACTAGCAGACATCACTCAAGTAATGTAGTAGTGATCATACACTCTGTCCAATTGTGCTTTACTTATCACATAACAGAATATTTCTCAAACTCCTGCAAAAATAAATTACTAGATACTCTTATGCTTAAGTCAGTTATCATCAAAACATAATCAAATTACTTTTACTAACATGTAACTACTTACAATTCATTGAGATTTATCATTCCCAATTCTCTTCTTATAAATAGAAATTGATATTTTGCTAGGGGTTTTGTGCAATATCATGAGGGAGGTGGTGTCAGCGATGTAGACGAGGATGCTCACGGTAGCCACTGCTGGTGGTGGGGGAGGTGGACAATGGGAGGTAGACGAGACATGAGAGAGAGAGAGAGAGAGAGTAAGAGACTTGTGAGAATCAGAGAATTGAGAGTCCAAGAAGCCTAGAGAGATTAAGAGAGAGTTGTGAATTTTTTTTAAAAAAATAATATATAAACGGGCTAGCCCGTTTAACCCGCGGGTTAGCTCGATTAACCCGCGGGTTAAACGGGTTCAGCCTATTTAACCTGTTTACAAATGGGCTGCTATTTTCCTAACCCGAGCCTGTTAAAATAAAAGGGCTACTCGAATTACTAGCTCTACTACCTGGTCACTTTACTTGAGCAATATCCAACTGTTTCTTTGAGCTCGAGCAAATTGTAGTTCCTATCAAAATTAAAGTTACAAGTAACTAGTTATTACTTGTACTATTAATGCCTTTAAATCAAATTTTTTTGGTTATCTAAAGCAGTTATAACAGTTTCTGCATAATACAATTCTGTACAGTGCAGTTTCACTGTTTTACAGAAACTTGCGGATTTTTCAGTCAACTTTGGAAATTCATAATTAATTCTAAAAAAATCTAATTTGACTAATTCTAAAGCCTAAACGAAGTTATTTTAATTTAAATTTTAGGAAAAATAGTTATGTTTTCCTAATGTAGACAAATAATTTCCAGTAATTCGTTAAACATCACTGTCCCAGATTGCTTTCCATAAAATAGACATAACTTCAAAAATTCACCATGAATTATAGGAAAATCAAAATTGAGTGATTCCAAATTATATGTAAATTTATTTCAGTATATTTTCACATAAAATATTCAATTTTAGTCATCAAAGCCATATAATTCCCAGAATTTCGTCAAACATGACCTAATCCAAATTACATTCCAAAAACAGGGTCTGACTTCAAAAATTCATATCTCCCAATATACTTGTCCAAAAATTACAAAATACCTATCAAATTAAAGATCTATGTCTCTAATTTAATTTTGAAAAGTTTCATAATTTTTGGACAAGGTTTTGCTCCTAAAATACCATGCACAAAAATATTGTTTCAGACCGAGCAGATTATCACTATGCACACAAATACTTCATTAATTTCCAAATTCATGTACAAACGTCCAAAAATCATGAGCACTTGCATACCTACAAAATTTTTCCTTCTAAAACCAATAGAAGCATAAAAATTGTCAAATTCTTACTCCTTAATAACTTCTTTTCTATTTCTAATCACATGATTAACTATTTACATACTTAAATGGACATGTTTGGAGGTGATTTAAGCAGCAAGACCCCTTAGGGTTTTCTTCATCCAATCTCCACAAAACAACCAATTCCAAGCCAACAACAACAACAACAAAGGTAAGAGAAGCAAGTTTGGAAGGTTACCTCTTGATTCTTGTTGCTTCTCTCTCCAAAAAGATATCATCCCTCTCTCCCTTTTCTCTTGGATTTTGTCTTGAATACCATGAATTTGATGAAGTAGAAGAGATTGGAAGAGGTTATGGAGTTATTAGGAAATTTAAACTTCAAGATTACAACTTCCTTACCTTTGATTTTGGAAAACCTAGCTCTTCTCTTACTTGAGCTCTCCTTCACATTCAGCTGCTCTCTCTCTCTCTCTCTCTCTCTCTCTCTCCTCTTTGATCAGATTTTTCACGAGAATGGAATGGAAATGATGAAGAAAATATGACTTAAAGAAGTCATCTTTCTTGCTTTACAAATAGTGAGTTCCTATTAGTCCAATTTTCTATTTTTTTTGTCTAAATGTATCATTTTCTCTTCATTCCACAGTAAATCTAATAAGAATTAGGAGGAAAAATATTATTTTGAATTCCTAATGCCATCTTGCAAATTGTTGACTTTTTGGACTTTTGACTTTTTGACTATTTGACATTTCTTAATAATAATTTTCCAAAATAGGCTTATTAATTACTTAGTAGTGATTTTCCATATTTTAATTCTCATTTAACTAAAATTATTGGGAATATTAGGGAAAATAATTATTTCACATGTTATGGAAAAATTACCATTTTGCCCTTACGTTTTATGATTTATCGAAATAAATCATTTCCTGTTCATTTCCTTTGGTTTGGTCTAATTTTGACACTTACATGAAGCCATTATTTGTGTCATTTTATGTTCAAGTTTTAGTTATAATATTAGGCCTTTAAGTAGACATTAATTACCTTTTTTGTGTCCCTACTCAGCCGAATTATAGGTAACCGGCGATTGAAACATTTCTGTAAATTTACGCACCACAATTCACCATTTTATTACACTAAATATCACAAATAAACATATAGGGAATATTGGTGAAAAAGTGAGGTATTACATTTTGTGTACCAAACGGGCCATAAATGTTCTCATAAGCCTTTCTCTCGGTATCCTTCATAAGCATTAAATTCTATCCATTTCATGAATTGAGGGCTCAGAAGTTAGACACATCATAAATCTTTGAAAATTACATCTAAACCTTGCGTTTTGTAAGATATAACCTTGACCGCCAATCCAATTTCTTGTTTTGCCAAAACTTATGATGACCAACTTGTCGAAGTAAAACCCACTTCCACGGTGCTAACAGGAATTTTCGATTGAAATCTTGTGAAGTCCCTTCTTGGCTTTAGGTTTATTTTTGAGAAAAAAAGGGAACAACAAAAGAAAAAAGGGAATAACAGGAATTCGTCTTCCCTTCTTGGCTTTGGGTTTATTTTTGAGAAAAAGGGGAACAACAAAAGAAAAAAGGGAATAACAGGAATAATTCTTCTTCTTCTTCTTCTTATCGTCGTGGTCGTCAAATTGATTGAAATAATCCATTCCTATAATGGAGATGTTTGTGGCATTGGCTATGAAAAAGAAAATCAAAGGAAAATTTTTGGGACAGGAAATTTTTAGATAAGGAAAAGTATATTCAGGATCAAGAATATGACTTCTCGATCCCATCCTGAACACATACACACACATATTTTTGTGTGTATATTATATAAAACCCTTTAACTTTTGAGTCAGTTACATATAACACCATGACATTTCAAAGTTTAAATTTAACTTTATTGACCTTTGATTTTTCAACTATTAACCCTCTATTATTAAGTGACCATTATTTTTTTTAATGAAAACTGTCACGTCAGATGATAAAATGATATGTGACATCCTGTGTAAATCACTAATTTTATAAAACCTCCTGAACTTTGAACAGTTGCAGATAACCATTTGAATTTTGATCAGTTATAAATAACCCCCTTGACATTTCAAAATTTAAACTTAACTCCCTTAAAATTTGATTTATAATATTAAACTTCATGTTGTTACTTTAATCATTTTAATAAATTCGTTAAGTTCTTTTACTATCATTTGTCAATTAAAATAGTTTTTATATGAAAAAAATAGAAGAATAATACTTAAAAAATATAAAAATGAAAATGTCATCATTTGTATAACATTTACTTATTTTATTTGGATAATTGAGTATTGATAGTATAAAAATGTCATCATTTGTATTAAATATATTCTTGAGATGATTGATCATTAATAGTTTAAATATTAAATTTGTATTAGATGATAACTTTTGCGCTCATTAATTTTTTATTAGTATTGCATATTTTTTCTTGAATAAGAGGTTCAACATTTATTTTTATATTATTCTAAATATTATTCTTCTAGTTTTTGACATACAAAAGAACTACTAGTATTTTAATTGACAAAAGATAGTAAAAATGTTAATAAATTTATTAAAATGATAAAAAGTAACAGCATGTGGTTTAATATTATAAGTCAAAATTTGAAGAAAGTTAAATTTAAAATTTGAAATGTTAGAGGGTTAATTGTAACTTATCAAAGTTCAGAGCATTTTATGAAATTAGTAATTTCATAAGACCCTTTGAACTTTGATTAGTTACAAATAACCTTTGATGAGCAAAGATTTGCTCATCACCTATCTAAACCATTAGATTGAGTTTCGATAGTTCCAATTTAATTTAATTTTTATTTTAATATATGTAAAATTGAAAATAAAGATAATCTTAGATCTATCACTTCTCATAAAAATAAATAAATCGTTTAAAAAATCACAAATTAAAAATATTAAATTTGGACCAAACAGATTAAATTTAAACAGTCAAAATATCATCACAATGGTGAGAGATGAGCACCGAACGGGGACCCATAATTTACAAATGATGCTACATGTCACTTCATAATTTACCGTAACATTTTCCGTTAAAAAGATAACGATCACTTAACGAATAGAGGATTAATAGTTAAAAAATAAAATGTCAGAGGGTTAAATTTAAACTTTATATATCAGAAAGATTATATACAACTTACCCAAATTTAAGCGGTTTTGTATAATTTAGCTTTTTTTTTAATACCCTAATTCATGTTGCCAAGCTGGGGTTGGAAATTTTATCCCCACGAAAAGTGCAGTAGTATCGTAGTCAAACAAGATGGAAATTTTGGAAATGGTATTACTCTGCTTCCATTCGGATTTTCTATGTGCACAATGCATTAGCGCGCGCAACACACATTAGTCATATTTCTTTAGGGCTAGTGAGATCTTGTTAGTTAGGGTGGGGTGGCGGCTGGGCTTAATCTCCTGCTTTCTTGCGGTGTTGAGTTTGTGAACATGATAGTATAATTCCCAAAATAACATAAAGAGGAGATTGTTTCATTTGAGTTGCAAAAGTTTAGTCATTCTAGAGACTCGAGAGGGTTAGTAAGAACACCTCTAATTTCATCTTTTATGAAAAAATGAGTTATTTTCATCTGAGCATGTCCGCATTTAAGGCTCTGTTCGATCAGCCACGACGCGCTGTTTGCATTTTCCGAATGGGTTTTGAAGATTCTGAAAATGAACGGTCCCGATTCAGTTAATATATTCAGATTCATTTTATAATCGTTTAATGATGTGGCGCATTAATAACCATTTGATTATCTTAACGGAAGGATTTTGAGCTTCTACGGATCTGAGAAAGATTTCTGCGGATTTGATCTGCTTACCATGTCGCCCTCTCCTTCACCCCGCCCATCTTTAACTCCGGCCACAACCCCTCCGTGCTCCGTCGTTTCTTCTCCTCCGCTGCAACACTTGAGTTGACGTTATCCATCGTTCTTTGTCTCGGCATTTTCCACCCTTAACAGTTGCAACCTCCGCCACTCGCCACCCTCACCGCTTGCCGGAGTTTCCCCGCCTTGCATTCGATTTTCCATAACTTCGTTTGCTCTCTTGATTCTTCTGCACCCGAGAGTCACGCCTTAAGCCAAGCTTCGCTGCCGTCAACCTCAACTCGAGGACCCACCTCCTTTCTTCACCGTCACCTATTTCCATTCTGGTTGTTCGCATGCTTCCTTTGTTTTGTTTTCCTGACCAAGGTAATTCTTTGGGCTCACTCTTATTCCATTTTTCTGAAGCATTAGAATTTTAGCATTCAAAATAGGCATGGGATTTGCTGCTAGCTTCTGTCTGGATCGGCATAGAGCTGGGGATCTTAAGCTTAATTTGATCGGAATTGGGAGCCAAATTTTGGATTGTTCCCACGTTTAGACTTTTAGCAAGGTACAGTTGGTAAGATATATCTTAATTGTTGCCATTTTAGTCGCTGGGAATTTGTGCTCTGAACTTTGACGATGGATTTTAAGGATTATTAAATGGTCCGCTGAGTTCGAACTTATTTGAGAATTGGTACTTATTTAGAGGTGAATAATGGTTGTGGTTATTATTGGTTTGCAATGAGGTAATCATAATGGTTGTTCATTTTTACTCTTGACGAAAGATTTGAGAGAGGATCTGCTTCCCTTTCCTTCTCATCCACGACAAAGGAACACCAACACAGTCACAGTGAGAGCTTGAGAGAGACGGGAGAAGAGGGGTTGAACGAAGAAGAAGAGGCTACCGGGAGGAGGTCAAACGCATGCTAACCGGTTTTTGAACCAAGGTAAGCTTCCTGATTCTTACTCTATAGTGTGTTCCGTTGATTGGGTACTGATTTAAGAGGAAGATGCGACTGAAATTGATGCTATAAATGAAGAGCGAATATCAATTAAGTTAAATGATTATAGATAAGGATAGGATAAAGCTTAGTTTGATGTATTTCACTGTGGTATGTGCTAGTAAGCTCCTGCATGTTTTGATTTTTTCTGGTCTGTGGTTGCTGAGACTGAGGGCTTGCTGATTTAGGAGGATAGGCGTTGGGGACAGATAGAGAAGGATATAAAGAATACGGTAGACAGATAAATATATATCCTTGTGTGTGTTGAGAGAGTTGCTGAAACTGGAACATTAAGCTGAATATTTTACAAATGTGGAAAAAATTTCAGATTTGCTGATGAGGGACGTGTCAGGTATTAGAGAGGGAAGGAGATGATTAAAGTTCATAATGGATATATGTGTGTGTTTACATGTGTGTGCTTCTGGTGTGCTGTTAGTAGCTATGGAATCAGGATTTTTTTGGTTTTTTTTTAAAGACAATAGCTGAAAAGGATGAGGTGTTTTGGTGCACCTAAATTCTTGAACTGATATTTGAGATTATTGAATCAAAATGAAGACTCTAAAGTGCTATGGATGATGACACTTTGAGATTGAAAAGTATGTGAAAGTTGCTGTTAAGGCCTTCTCTTGGGGGTGGTTAAAATGGTGTTTGGGATAATTATTTAAAAGCTGGAATTTTCAGAAAAAAGGGGGCTGATCAAATTGCAAGGGATGGTTTACAATGATAAGGACTAAGGAAGTTGATTGATGCAACCAATATCTAGTAGTTGGATGCTAGGATATATGATTTATTGATTTGTGTTGTTAGAGAATATTGTATAATGAATTTGAATTTTGAAGTTGGCAAATGGGAGTGAAAACCGAAGGAGCTCACTGTTTGAATACTTTCAAGTATTATATAAGTTCCTCTAATTGCTAAGCATAGTTAAAGATGCTAACTTTGGAGCAGAGATGGAATTTCCAAAGTTGGGAAATTTCCATATTTAAAAGAAAAGTTATCTGAAATTATTTCAAGAATTAGCATCTTTATGTATTATGTGGTATAGTTTGTAATTTTTGGATGTGTGGATTTTTAATTACAAATTTTTGAAGTTGACCCCGAAAACTGAGAATAGTTTTAATCGTGATTTTGCAAGTAGATATTTGACACAGCATTGCTTGAATCAGGTTCTGAAATTTTTCATGGTTATAGTACATATCCATATCTTCAAAATGAGTCCTATTTCACAATGGTTGGATCTGTGGATTAAAAGATATGATTTTTCAAAGTTGAGTAAACAACCTGGATTAATGCTGCAAAATTCTTTTGCCCAGATTTGAAAAGTAGGAGTTTTTGGACAGAATGAGACCGTGATCAACCCGGGTGTTATTTTTCTTTCAAAGGCCCTTCTATGAGCTAAAAATAAAGCTTGGAACCATATTTAGAGTTATTGAATTAATTAGAATTTTCTAAGTTTCAGGGAAATTTATCATTATATAGTACCCATGCTTTAAGAAAAATTTTTAGTTTTAGTTTAACTAAGAGCACTATTTGGGTCACAAGTGGTTTTTAGTATTAAGCTATACTTGTAGCTTTTTTAAAATAGTATTGGATTAATACAATCTTTGGTCCATTAAGTTTACCCTCATCTTGGTTTTTATCCCTCAAGTTTTAAACTAGAGATTTTGGTCCCAGAAGTTTCATTTTGTTTATAACATTGGTCCCTATAATCAAATAAAACTTGGACTGTTTTGCCCTTTGAGGGCCCAAAACCCATGGTTTGAAAACTAAAATGAAAGCAAACTTGAGGCACTGAACATTATATTAACCCAATACTATTTGATATTTGTTGTTTGATATGGAAGATTTAAGTATTGAAAAGGAAAATGTTAATTTGAGACAAACGCGGTCATAACTCATAACATTGTTGGGAACTTGGGATGGTAGGAAGAGGAGCTTCCTTCAATGTCGCTGCGTATTTCTGTTAATGCACTGCGAAGAGCTTCATCCACAAAGATATTGAATTCGGCAAATCAAAACCTTTGGTTCCTCTCTAGTTTGGCCGCATGGGCCTCAACTTCAGCGTCTAGCCCTAGCTTATCCATATGGCGGCGGAAGAAGGAGATGGGTAAAGAAGGGCTGATTGTGGCCAAAGAGCTTAAGAGGTTACAGTCCCATCCTGTCCGGCTCGACCACTTCATCCGCTCCCATGTCTCTCGCTTGCTCAAGTCTGATCTTGTATCTGTCCTCGCCGAGTTCCAGAGGCAGGACCAGGTCTTTCTCTGCATGAAGGTTTTTAATTTCTCTGGCTTATCTCTCCTTTGATTTTATACTTGAGTGTGCGAAGGATTGTTTGATGTGTTCATGGGTGGAATTTTGTTCAGCTGAACTTACAGATCTATATGACTGATTTTGATTTAGGTATTTATAGCTCTTTCTGTTAAACATAGAACTTGGAAAACGAATCTCAAAAGAAATCTATTTCGTCTGGATATCTAATAGTTATGATTGCTAATTACTTGGAAACATGTGAACACCATCTTAATTCATGTTCTGGTACTTTTTGTGCGAATCACTTTCTCAATGTGGCAACTTCAAGTCTTCAATTCCAATTTTTTGGTGTTATTTTTGTTAGCAGTCAAAAAATAAGAAGGGTAACTGAAATAGACTTGGAGTTACTTTAACATTCAGTTTTGTTGGTAAAGAGCCAAGCCCAGGCCTCATTGTTGTCTGTCGTAGCTTCCATGTTTATATCATGAAACAGGTCAATCAAATTTTTCTTATTTTGAAGACTGTTCATTTGTGTATATAACATGTATTTGATATAAAAGGGATCGTGATGGTGAATTTACACTATGAACTGGGTTTAAGTGATAAATTAATAGCTGTGGGATAATTTATCTCAACCCCAATTGTTCTGATCTTGTCAAGTAGTGATGTCTTTAGTCCCTAGGTCCCTGTATGATTTTCTTGCTTGGAGTGGTTTTTCTATTGTAGTCCAATTCCTTGTGCGTTAGAACTTGCCAAAACATGCAAACACTGTAGGAAAATTAGAGAACAAATATTGATCAATGGATTATGATTAATTCATTATCATTTAAGTTGTATTTATCTCTAGGTTTGTGTCTGATGTTGCTCTTGTTCAGCTGTAGATCCTTTCTAAATTGTGGTCTGATATGTGTTTGGCTTTGATAAGCCTTTTTAATATGAATGTTTATAAAATTGGGAATTCGGGTAGAAGAGAAGAGGATTTAGAGGATTGAAGAAGTAGAAGAGAGTAGAGAGTAGAGAGTAGAGAGTAGAGAGTTGACAGAATAGTGAAGAATCTTATTACATGCAGAACTGTCAAATACAATGGGATTAGGCCTTTATTTATAGGCTATAATGACTTAATGACCAAGCCAAGCTAAAACTAACTAACTAACTAATTAATTAACTAATTCTAATGGCTAGCTCTAAGTAACTGACATTAACTAACTTTTAAGTCTTTATTACATTTATATATCAATACCCCCATCCCAAAACTTCCTTGCCCTCAAGGATGATTGACAACAAAAGACAATTTCTAAGGCTGACAAAAACTGGACCATGAACTTTTGAAAACTACTGCTTGCTAGTGAAAAATCTGTAACTTAGGGTCTGTTTGGTATGAGGGGAGGAGGGTAGGGGAATGGGGGGATTTTGCTCCTCTCCCTTTGTTTAGATTGTTAAAATTTTTAGGAGGGGGGGAATTTTAAAAAATTTTCCCTCCCCTCCCCTCCCCTCCCAACCCCTCCAAAATTAGGGGAATTTTGAGGGAAATGTTAATGTTTAGATATACATTGACTAATATGTCCCTACTATTTTATAATATTCCTACAGTGTCCTTTCCATTCTTTACCCAAAATTGTCACACATTTTATAATTATATTTATTTAATTTTTATAATTATTATAATTATAAAATTATAATTTTATGTATTGAATACCATTTATAATTATATTTTATTAAATATGTTAGAAAGTTATAAAATGCAAATTAAATGAAATAAAGGTAAAGTTGTCCATATAAAAATGTTTCCCCTCCTATACCAAACAAGGTAATGTCAAAATCCCTCACTTCCCCTCACTTTTTGTCAATCTAAACAAGGTAAAAGAAAATCCCTCTCAAACCCTCCCCTCTATTAAAATCTCTCCCCTCCCCTCTCCTCCATCAAGCCAAATATCGCCTTAGAGTCTGGGAAGCAGAAGCTTTTCTCCTTCAGATTGGTTTTTCCCCCCTTGTCTTTTCTACTTAGTGAACAGCTTCTTCCAAAGAGCATTGCAATGAACTTCCCTTTGAACCATATTTGCAGCAGAGTTCTTATAGAAATAATGGAAACCAAATGCCAAGTAATTGGGCCATTCCAAGTAAAGTGACTCCATACTCCTTCATGTTGTTGCACCTTTTCAAGTAGAGAACGAGTGAAGTCATCTACCTTCCAACTATCCTTCACTTGTTGCAACAACTCTGGTGATGTAGTGCTATAAGTCATTTGCATTAGTTGTTGCTTAGGAAGGCGAGAGAGAGCATCAGCCATAAAATTATTTACCCCCTTCTTGTATACAATATCATAGTCAAAACCGGCAAGTTTTGCCACCCAAAACTTGCTGATCCAACAGAAATTTAAGACTTTGCTGATCTGTGTGAATGATAAACTTGCTCCTTTCAAGATATTGGTGCCAATGGAGCACTGCTAGCACCACCGCCATCAATTCCTTCTCATAAACCAACAGATTTTGGTGGCGTGGAGAGAGACCTTTGCTAAAAAATGCTGAGGGCTGCCCTTGTTGCATCAAAATAGCACCTATTCCCACTCCACATGCATTTGACTCCACAACAAATTGCTTAGTGAAGTCGGGAAGGACAAGGACCGGAGCTGAAACCAAAGCTTGTTTGAGGCGGTTGAAGGCTTCACTTGCAGGTTCAAACCACACAAAGGCATTCCTTCTCAACAAGATAGTCAAGGGCCTTGCAATAATGACGTAACTCTTGATAAAATGTTGTTAATAACCAGCTAACCAAAAACGCTCTTAATTGTTTCACTGTAGTAGGTTGAGGCCAATCCGCAACTGCTTGTATCTTCTTGGGGTTAGTTGCTACCACTCCATTTCCTAAGATATGCCCCAAGTATTCCACACTTGTAGCAGCAAAAGTACATTTACTTTCCTTAACGAAATAGTGATGTTGCTGCAACGTATGCAAGGCAATCCTCAAGTGCTCCCGATGATAGCTGTCTTCCACCCATGACATCACCCTCAAAGCACATTGGGTTATCTAATATTAAAAAACCCAGTGCACATCCAAGAGACCTCTGACACATACAAATGGGTGCCAGCTGGTTTGACTTTTCAAACTGAATCATTTGCATACATGTACTTACCATAACCTGCTCAACACGCGCATAATCCTCCAAAATACTATAGTCCATAAATTGAAATAGAGATGCTGGCAAAGAAATCAAACTAAGGCAAAAGAAATATAGTGACCATCGGCTTTGCGAAAGAAGTCATCGACGTTGAAGGAGGAAGAGTAGAGAGCGACGGCGCCAAGCATGAAGTCCTCTTCTGCGACACCTCCTGAAAACTCCCAAAAGAGTGCTGAAACTCGAACACCCATCAACGCCCAACATGTTTTCTGTCACTCCCCTACTATCTGTGGCATGTGAAAAGCCTTGAAAACCTCTAATACAGTCGACGCGGGAAGACCCGTCACTTTCGTGAATGACCTAGCCTTCGTGATTATTGTCGAATGCACACGCTAGACCTTTCTTTGTGTCTTCGTTCGTGATTTGAGTAGCATCATCGCTCTCTGTTTCTTTCTCAAGAACAGAGAATTTAAAACCTTCTTCTTGAACTTCGTTAGATGCTTTAGGAACGACCAGGCCTTCTTCATTCTCGGCCAAGACTTTTCTTGCCTGCGCCGTTTTCTTGGCTCGCCATTGCAAGGATATTTCTTACACTCTTGCCAAGGATTGGACTTCATGCATAGTGAGGGGGTTGAACAACTTATCGATTCTATGATCTCATCTTTTAAGGTACCGACATAAGCATCAACCAGATATTGCTCCAGGAGGTCATCGAGTTTGGCAGTGAAATAGCATCGAATGTCATGTTAAACTATGCTAAAGAACAGTTTTGCCGAAGGTGAGTAAATTAAGTTGGGGCATTGATAACCCAATTTGCCATTCCCTCCTTCTTGAATTTCTGGATCTCTGGGTTGTCCATGTTGATTGTTTCTTTGAACTGCCACTGCCAAAGCTCTGACTTCTTGAGTCAAGGCATTGAAATTATTTTGCATTCCTCACTGAATCATTTGCAACTCTCCTCAGTAACCTTGGACAGACTCATGTAGTGTATCAACTGATTCTTGGAGAGCATCGATGGTTCCTATCTTCTGTTCAATGGCTTGGAATCTTTCCTCTATCATTCTTGAATTTTCTTGGAATCTTGTTTCCACCATTCAACACTGTAAGTGACGAGCCAATAGCCAATGCCAAGAACTACTGATAATCCTTTGTAATATGAATGTTTATAGAATTGGGAATTAAGGTAGAAGAGAAGAGGATTTGGAGGATTGAAGAAGAAGAAGTAGGAGAGAGTAGAGAGAAGAGAGTTGACAGAATAGTGCAGAATCTTATTCCTTGCAAAACTGTCAAATACAATGGGATTAGGCCCTTATTTATAGGCTAGAATGACTTAAGGACCAAGCCAAGCTAAAAGTAACTAACTAACTAATTAACTAATTCTAACGGCTAGCTCTAACTAACTGACATTAAATAACTTTTAAGTCTTTATTACATTTATATATCAGGCTCAGAGGACTTTCTCACCTTTAATAGCATATTTCATTCTCTATTACGGTACAAGAGAATTCTAAAATATTGAGAACTAGAATTTACCTGTTGACATTTTTGGTCAATTTGGCACAGGAGGAACCTCATATAGCTATCTGAATCCCAGTACCTTTATTTGTTTTGATTGAATCCCTTTGGCTATTTAAGAAGAAGAAGAAAAATATATCCTCTTGCCTCTGCTTTTATGTTTAACTAATGATATTTCTTGTCTCTTTTAACTAGTCCTATTTCAAACCTTTAGAGCCTAAACTGCAATCTCGAACTCCTGCAGTTGTTTTGCTGCTGTCCAGCATTAGAGAGAACTAAAATTTAATGTAGTCTTGTGTGGCTTATTGCCTGGCCTTGAATAATTAGTGATTTGTAAGTTTGTACAAGTGTCCATGCTTCTTACTTCTTCCTAGAAGAGAACAGAGTAGTTGTTTCATAAGAGTTGACTCCCAGTTTTTGGGCCAACATGGAGGAAAAAATTATGTGTAATTCCCCAAATTTGTTGAGCTTGTTGACCTTGTTGAATTAGGGGTGCCAAAAATTTGTTTTTACTGTCAATAATTAATTTGGTGATTGTTTGAATTTATTTAAACCTTTTGGTCAGATATTCTTTAAAGTGTTGTATGTTATGCAACGTGGTTGTATACCTCTGAATGACAAATATCTTATGTCACAGTTGTACGATGTAGTGCGCAAAGAAATATGGTACCGGCCGGATATGTTCTTTTGCAGAGACATGCTCATGATGCTTGCGAGAAACAAGAGGGTGGAGGAAATAAAGAGGGTTTGGGCAGATTTGAAAAGAGAGGAGGTTCTTTTTGATCAGCATACATTTGGAGACATCATCAGAACTTGTTTGGATAGCGGCTTGCCCTCAGAGGCCATGGACATCTATGCAGAAATGAGGCAATCTCCTGACCCTCCTCTTTCATTACCTTTTCGTGTGATATTGAAGGGACTTGTTCCCTACCCAGAACTAAGAGAGAAGGTAAAAGACGACTTCTTAGAGCTTTTTCCTGGCATGATCGTGTATGATCCTCCCGAGGACTTGTTTGAAGATCGAGAGCACTGCCAGAGTGAAGATGATGATTAGAGCTCTGTTGTCGAGCTTCTGGAATTCGATGTTTGGCGCAGCCTTGCTCTTGCACTGAATTTCTCTGATGCTCTTGTTGAGACTTAGGAGCTGTTCGTAACGCCCTTGGGCTAACTAGACTGCAGCGAAAAAAGGATCGGTTGCAAAGTAGGATCCAGATGGCGAATCTTTTGTGCTTCAGAAGTCAAAGTATAACTGCCTTTCTCAAATAAAATGGATTCAAATTGCTGCTGATAACATGGAATCTGGGTTTGACTGCCATCTTTGTTCCTGCTTTCTGGATAATGATGTTACAGGGTTCGAATTCAACCGGCGTGCCATTTAGACAATCTTGCAATGGTTTATTAGAGCCTAAAAATATGCTTATAGAAGCGAGGCTGCATGATTGTTTCTACTTTTGTTCAAAGGATCGTTCTCACGGGTTCTTTCTAATTTACATGGTTGAGTTCATGAGAACATTTCTGTATTTCACCAAATGGAATGAAATATAGAAGGCAATGATTTGCCATGATGCGTATTTTGTACCTTCTGGAGGTAAAAGCAGACCCATTTGTGTATCATATGTAGAAGTAAACTTCTTTCATTCTACTAGTCACTCAACTGGTTCATTATGTGCAGGATTGATCAATCAATTTATGACATAATGCGCTTTTAGGAACATAAGGAGATGAGATTTTTTGTTTCAGACTTCATGTGTTTCATCCAATTTTGTTTAATGTTTTTTTTAAAAAAATTAAATATAAATTTCATGATTATTTATGATTTACAAATAATGTTACTTAAATTTAATGTTGTATACTATTGATTTAAGACTAAAATATGCATCACTCCCCTTAATTTCTAGTCAATTCTAGATAATATCTCCAGCCCTTACTTTTTTTGTTATCTTGTTTATAGGAACTACCTCATCAAATTAATGAATACACTTGGCATCTTAAATGATGGGGATGTACAAATGGGGAAAGCCCTTACCACCACTACTTTCACTTTTGATATTTTTATTTATTATATATACACACACACTTTTTATATAATATTAAACTTTAACCGTTTAAAATCAATCTAACAGTGAGAATAAAGGAATGGAGGGTGCTGGAGAATTATTTGTCCCATGCCAATGTGTGATAAGTAGTGGAATTGATGTGACATTTTAACACAATAAGTTTTAAGCTTATGAGAAGCTAACCAACTAACCCGCTTAGTCACATTAAGCACGATCTCATACTATTCACGACAGCAAGTTCGCATTCTGCTCAAGGCCTCTTCGATCCACTTGAAGCCTTCACCTAAGTAATTTCACTTATATATATATATATATATATATATATATATATATATATATATATATATATATAATTGAACTCAATTTTATTCATTATGAAATTTTTCATATCATGTCAAGTCCTCTAACACAGTAACACTTGACATCCTAGCTATCCACCGAACAAGTGTGAGATCATTATTGACAACACAAACAAGCCCCCTTATATTAAAGACACCACAAACACCAAATCCTTGTTGAAACTGAACTAGGGCCAGCCCAACTTTTGAGTTTCAAACCAACCATGGGCTTCAAAAGACATATTCATTGGAATACAAAAAAGAAACAAAAGAATTGATACTTGACACATCAATTTTCTTCACAAGCGTGAATCCATGATTGACTTCACTTGAAATAAGTGGGCCATGAGTAATGAGGGGAGAGTGGAATTTATATATCAAATATATATACCACTTCTCTCAAATTCTTAGTATTTGTTTGGATTGAATATATAATCAATTATATATAACAAAACCAAGATTTTGTTAAAGATGATCAAACACCCCTCTAAATGTTAAAAATTGTTTTTGAGCTAAAATCTTGATTTCACCATAAGCTATTCAAAGGAGTTTCTAATAATCCATTGTTATAAGTCAATTTTCTCCAAAATCTATTCCCCAGGTTAATCCAAGGACACACTTAATTGGAAGTCAATGAAGAAAAAAACTTCAAACATATATGATGCATATACATACATTAGTTATCTCTTATCTTTAATATAAGATTCAATTAGAAAGTTGATATTGATATTCCCTCAACAACAATCAATTAGGAGAAGAAATAAGAGAGCTAAAGAAAATTGATTAGCGTTTTTTAAGGGGGGGAAAAGCATACTCCCTCTTATATTTAATATGAAATATATTTTAAGAGATGATTTTGATCCTAAATATAAGGTCTATATTTTATATTTATCAATCTTTTTCTAATTTACCCTTAATGATACTCCTTCAATAATACTTAAGGAAGAAGGGGAATGAGGGAATTAAGAAAAATGACTAGGGTGTTTATTAACTAACTTAATTAACTTTCTTAATCTAATTAAATTAGGTAAATATGTTTTATATTAAAGACCGGAGGAAGTATCATATTAACTAACTTAACTAATATTCTTAATCTACTCAAATTAATCAACTATGTCTTATATTGAGGATTGAGTATTAATAGAAGTTACTCAATTTCATTGACATAATTTAACAATAACAACTATAATATAATATAATATAATATATCATGCTCTCTCACTACTCTCTTCCTTACTTAGCAACATCTTATTCTGTGGGGCAAAACAGGGAATAACACGATATTGAAAATATAAAGTGATGATATGCAGATAACACAAACACTTTGTTGCTATATAGTTGTAGGAAACACAAATAAAATCACTGAGATGATCCAGCTTTGAGCTTTTTGGCTATGGCAGCAAAGTACTTTCCTTGATGAAAAGCTTGAGCCAATTCTAAATCACTAGCCTCTCTATTGAAGCCAACATCCCCAGCCAAAGTGCCAGAACCATAAGGCGAACCACCTTTCACTTTCTCCATCTCAAACATGCCTTCACCAAATGTGCATCCAATTGGCACAAATATCATCCCATGGTGAACCAGTTGTGTAATTGATGTCAGTCTGTGTGCGTTTATGAACCATAATACTGTGTTAGTGGTCAGAACTTGACAAGTAAACTCAATATTTATTAGTCAATAAACCATCCACTCTTCCTAGGTGGGGCCCACCATTCGTTAATACTTGAGACAATATCTAGTTATCAAAATTTAAATAGTTTGAGGGAAAAGTTCATCTTTTCGTCATTATAATTTGGTTGTAGCTCAGCCTATAAGTTTTAATTTGGTACAACTTAACCCCATAATTTTGATTCAGTCCCTAAATTTTGATTTGATGCAACTTAATCCTTATAATTTAAGCATGAGTTGATATTATTATTGGTCATTACAGAATGATTGAATTTTGGTTTTTGGCCTTATATTTTCAAATGGTTAGTTTTGGTCCTATAGTTTTATAAGGACTTGGTTTGAGTTTGAATATATATAGGGATCAAAACTAAAACTAGTTAAAGTATATAGTTCATTCGTTAAGCTCAAACGGAACTACAGGAATCAAAACGAAAATTCAGTCAAATTATAAGGACTAACAATGATATAAACCCTTTAAACATATAAAATATTAATCTTTATATTTTAAAAAATAACATTACATTTTTTATGAAAGCAAAGTTTTAGGGGCTGTTTGGTATGAGGGATTTTGAGGGAAAGAGAGGGGAGGAGAAATTTTTATGACTTGAATTTAAAAAAATTGAAGAAGTGGAGTTGGAATTTTTTTATTAATTTTTATTACTTTTTTTATTTTACATATTTTCTTTATTAAAATTTTATAATCTCACTTCTCCAATTTTTCAAAATCTAACTCCTAAAAATTTCCCCTCCCCTCCATTTCCCTCCTGCCAAACAGACCCTTAAAGTTTTGTAGCATATTGATCTTTTTTTTTTTTTGGTTGAGTGAGTCCTAGTCAAACTTACATGGTAGTCTCTTGGCCGCCTCCTTGGGATCCGGTGCTGCAAAAGAATCCGGCGGACTTTCCGGCAAGTGCCCGGGCTCGCCATAGTCCTCCGGTTGCATCCATAAATGACTTGAACTGAGCAGCCATTAGTCCAAATTTTGTAGGGAAACCAAACAAGAAGCCATCTGCTTCAGTTAGCTCATGAGGCGTAATTACTGGTACATCACTCTTTGGAGGTGCTCCTACCTTCACAAGAACCTCTTCTGGTAGAGTCTTAGGTACCTATATATTTTTGTTTTTACAAAATGGGAAAATATTATAACATATTATAATACATTACGAAGACCTGATCTGTAAAAGGTAAGAATCTTGCATCAATCTAGCCAGAGATAAATGTTTTTTTTTTCCTTTTGATCATTATATTACTAACATTTTGATATCTTACTGTAATGAAATGATGCAATTTTGAAGTTCTTACGATTTTTTAAAGAAAAATACTCTAAAATAGTTCAGTTTCTAATGTAATGATAAAAATAAACAATTTCGTAAAAAATTGATAAAAAGAAAGAAGCATATTTAGAAAATTGGGGCATTACAAAAGGTATTAGAAGGAGACACATTAGAGATTCCGAGATAAATTGATATAGCGGTAAATTTCATCTAATAAACAACACCAATAACAACGTCTATATCTCTCATTTCACTGAACGATTGATTACATGATTAGAGAATATTCGTGTTAGTATGAAAAAAAATTATGTATCATCAAACTCAAAAGTAAATAGCTAGCTGCTACCAACCTGCCAGAGTTTGGCTTCAACTCCTTCCACAGAATCTGCTCCTTTTTTAATCTCACGTGCCAACTTCTCAGCATGTCCGTACGTAGAATAGTAACTATATATAGACATATCAATATTAGTTATTAATATAAATTTTAAATAGAAAGTCAAGCTCTAGACTCTGAATAATCTATAAACCTTGCTGGCAAAAAAAAAAAAAAAAGGAATAATCTATATACCTTGAGAGGATTATATTAATGAGAAAGAATATGTGTGATTATCTCATTGGTTTGATATTATACCACTAATTAGCCACTAACACAGCAATATAATTGAGCTCAGAAGAAAATGTTTTTTCTCCTGGCATTAATAATGAGACGATTCAGTGTCAGAGTCACTAATATATATATATATATATATATATATATATATATATAAGATGTGAATGTGATGGGTATTAATATATATATTACTCCGTTGGACTAGGCCATGATTAATTAAGAAAGCATTAATTTTAGTATGGGATACCACATAATAATATAAAGAGGAATAATACATAAACTACCAGGAAAAAAAAATCAAATTACCAACGGAATTTCAATTTTCCAATGCTATTATTGAAGGATTAGTGACAGAAACAGAATTATCGACGAAATCTGTTCTGCCGCTTAAAAATAATGGTAAAATAATAAATTAGTTTATTAACAGAATTTCTATTGACAGAAATAACTATGGGTAATTTCTTTTTAAAATAAACTTCACATGGCGGCACGTGTCCATTTCTAGCATGTTAGAGCGCATTCATGCCTATATCGATTGGGTTGTTTTGATCTTATGACATTTATTCACACACACACACACGTGTATATATATAACAAATTAGCAATTAAAAAATAGGTATACTACTAAAATAAATATAATATATTTAAATATTATTTTTATGATATTTAAGTTTTTATTTTTTATTTATATATTATTTTTATTATTTTATACTACTAAAATAAATATAATATATTTAAATATTATTTTATGATATTTAAGTTTTTATTTTTTATTTATATATTTTTTTATTATTTTAGATAAATTAATAAAAAAATTATAAATTTCATCGCCAGATTATCGACAGAATTTTTTCGATTGGTAAATTTACGGACTGAATTTCCGTCAGAAATCCATCGGGAATCTTTGGTGTTTTTTGGTAGGGATAATGATGTTGACTTCAGATTATCTACACTGAAAGAATATATCCATATGTTAATTAAGCCTTTTCCGGTTGTTTTAAAGTAAACAAATGGTGGGGATTACAGAACGAAATCAAATTGTAATTTAGAAAGAAAATAAGCTATCAATGTATCAAAAAAAAAGGAAATAAGCTATCAATACTCAGGAATTAATTAATATTATAATATATATAATGGAAGGTCGGGTTTCATTGTCATATATATGAAGCAAAATTGCAGCTTTTAAAAGGCTCAACACTGACAATCTTTCTTTATAGATAAAGATAAATTAGATTTCCTATGATCACAGAAGGAAATAAAGAACTGTTGTGAACATATAAAGAATCACTTACACAATGAAAACCTTGGTCGCCGTTGATGCTGTTGCGCTTGAGCTGTGTCTCTATTTACTATTTAGAAACCAATCATTGTGTGTGTGTGTGTGTGTGTGAGAATGGAAGCTTGACGAGGGACAACACAAGAAGAATGGCTCATATTTATAATGCCAGATTTGCTGGCCAACAAAGAAGAAACTGCCAATGAAATTCCATGCGGTTTTGTGGTTGCTGATGCATGGTTGATAGATCAGTCTTCCTTCTAAATACATTTAATCCAATAAGATATGCAAATGATATTTATCAACGTAAATTATTTATAGGGTTATTATTCCCCATATGCACCTAACACTATAATTAATAAAGTTTCTTTGGATGTAAAAGTATACATGAAAGTTTTAAAATGGTGCAAAAATATTATGATTGTTAAGTCAACAAACGTTACCCGTTTAGCAAACATGCCAGTAAAAAAATAGTGAAAAAAAGTTTATATGAAGGTTTTAAATTGTTGAAGAAAATGTCACATTCATTAACTCATAACCAATGCTAACCATTTAGCAAACTACAGTCCCATATGTGTTGCACAACATTTTCGCTCCTAGCAAATAGTGCAACCAGTGCCCATTGCAAAAGACTATGTAGTGGCAAACAGGAATGCAAGGAGAGAAAATGTTGTGCAACACATCTTGGGATGATTTGTTAAATAATCAACTTAAGTTAACTTAACAGCCGTAACATTTTTACACTATTTTAAAATCTTCATGAGTACTTTTGTACACAAAAATATTTATGGATGCACATGGCTAGAAATATTTATTTTATGGGTAAATTTGCACTTTAACCCATTATTTATATAGACATTTACAATATGGTATTAAAACTATAAGTCATTAATTAGAAGATGTAACTAATTAGTTAAAAAAAATTTAATTCCCTTCGGTCCATAATATAATACAGTTGTCTTCTAAAAAAATTTTATTGCTTTAAATATAAGTCACTTTATAAGAGTTTATGTAAGAATTTTGGGCGTACCTGGAATCTGAATGGCTAGCTGAAATACCCACATGAAACCAGAGTATCGATGTGGACCTCGATCACACGTTACACAGAAAATACACCAAAGAGAGGAAGAGAAGAGAATATTCTTATGAAAAAAATTTTTAGAGGGAGGAGAGCAATATTATATGTGTTATATCTTGATTAGCCTACTCGCTTAATCCCACAACTTATATGTATAGTGTACATACGTTTACGTAGGAATATATACAATTCGTAAACATACGGTTATACAACTTATATCTCTCTTTATACGGTGATAGCCCATCTTGAATCCGGTTTGGACCCAAATCCACAAAGAGTGGACTAATATATTCCAAAAGTTTGTGTAGTGTTAAATATATATATATATATATATATATATATATATATATATATATATATATATATATATTCTTCTCAGTTTCCAATGAGAAGTAGATGGTATATACGGTTTTTTATGAATTTATGATATTTATTAGGGGTAAAGGGGTCTGAACAATTTTTAGACTTCTTTAATTAAGTGACTATTTTTTTTTTTTAATGGCGCCAGATTTCGAGTGAATTAGTTATAATTGAGGTATATTATGAACTCGAGGGAGTAGTCAATTAAAGACATAAGTTGCACGCAGGCTAAAAAAAAAAAGAAGAGACATAGGGTGACACAAAATTTAATACTATCTCTCACCTTTAATATAAAATTTCATATAAAAAAATGATCTTATATTAACTATGGGAGAAGTTATTTCATATAAAATATGTGAAAGGTCATTGTATTAAAGATTGATAGAATATAATTATCCATATATATAGATACTCCCTCCCTCGGGTGATATGATTTATACTTTATATAGTACAGTTTTAATAATTAATAATAACTGGCTTGATTCTGTGGATACTGTTTATGATTAATAAGTCAAACTGCAGCCATAAAAATTAAATCTAATGAACCAAATGTTGAATCAATATAAATAAAATGACATTCAAAAGAGTCCAAATATATACAAAACAACGCAAATGATTAGAGATCATTGAATTTTGTTTTTTAAAAACATTAAGGGTCTGTTTGGCAGGAGGGAAATAGAGGGGAGGGGAGGAAAAATTTTTATGAGTTAGATTTTAAAAAATTGGAGAAATAGAGTTATAAAATTTTAATAAAGATAAGATGTAAAATAAAAATATAAGAAAATTAACTAAAAATTCCAACCCCACTTCTTCAATTTTTTTTTAAATCCAAGTTATAAAAATTTTCCCTCCCCTCTATTTCCCTTCAAATCCCTCATATCAAACAGTCCCTAAATCTAATGAATCAAAAGTTGATCCAGTCACACCCAAACGCATATCATGTGGTATTTGTACGTCTCTTTCTGACCTCAACCCATAATGTACATGTGAATGATATATATATACCATATCATTTTACAGCGTGTATGTGAGTGTATATATGCATGATTATACCAGCATACTTGGAAAGAAATAAACACACCCTAAAGATTTTCATGGTTTATATTAGTAAATATATTATAACAATATAAAATTTTGTGTGTTAGAAAGACTTCAACTAAAATGGGAGAATTACTTAAAAATACATTGGGAGCAAATTAATTGCCAAATGTTACTATAGAAGATCTGTTGCACATGACGAAAGATATTTTGCAAATGATGAGAATATATTTTACACATAATGAAAGATGTTTGCATATTCGTATGGAAGATTTGTGCACATACGGAAGATTGGTTGCACACAACGGAAGATCTGTTGCACACGACGGAAGGCTATTTACACGCGTAGTAGCATTTGAGAATTAATTTACCCCCAAGGTATTTTTAAGCTACTTTCCCAACTAAAATCCACAAAATTTAAAATTCAACACACATTTCTTAATCCAGGGGCCTCTCATTTACACACATATGAACAAGAATATAAGTATATGGATTAAGGAGCAATTTTGTCTCGTAAGCTTTCATCGAGAGGCAATTTTGTCATGAAGGTGTGAAAAATTGAGCAAATTTTTCATGCCTATTATTTTAATTAATTTTGACTGTTAGTTAACTAAATATGCTCAATTGGCAGTCAACTTGTCATCTACGTCATTTTTGTTAAGGTACAAATTGTTCCTAATTGTTTTAAATTTAACTTTGAAAAAAAATGAAGTAGATGAAACATGGACTTCTTTGAAAAATTTGCATATTAACAAAAATGATGTTGATGACATTTGTGCTATCAACTTAGTATATTTAGTCAACTAATAATCAAAATTAACTGGGATAACGAACAGGACAAAATTGCTCATTTTTACCCAGCGACAACTTCCGAGACAAAATTACCCTTAATCCTATGTATAAATATAAACATAAATATAAAAAAAAATATAAATGTAACTAGATTTTACATTATTAAACTTAGGAGATAGTAAACAACAATACATCAAATACAATTTACGAGTTGCTGACCAACAATCACAAGAGTTACCCTAAGCAAATGAGTATCTGGAAAAATTATTTACACAAGCTTCTATCAATATATTATTCGAAAACTACTCTAAGGCTGTTTTAAGTCTCTAATAATTAGGGCCTGTTTGGTTATATTGCATATTTTTGTCGTGTGCCATCTAATGCGCCCAGGCAGCCCTTCATCCAAAAGTCATCATAAGTGACCATGTAGTACCTACTAAGCTAATTTAAAAGCACAAGAATCATTAGTACCTTAAACCATCTCCACCTCTCATCCTTTGAATCTTTAAGAATTGGCTCAAGTGTTTTGAAAAGCTCTCCTTGGATGAGCATCATGGCTCTTACCACTATGGTGAAATAACGACTAATAGTCTCTCCAGACCTCCCAAACTCAAAAAAAAAAAGGCAAGTATATGCAAGAACATAGCCACTTGCTCATCCACTAACATGTGTTTAGTTGGTTTTAGGCCACCTATTGTATCTAGCATACCACAAAGTTTATCAAATGTTGACCTATACATCCTAATTTGGTTGTAACAAGTATTGTCACTGCCATAAATCAACTCCCTAAGATACTTTCTCTTAGTATGGAAATCAAGAGTGCAGGAACGGTCTTGTATGATCCTACTATTCAAAATAGTTACAGCGCACATCCTGTTCATCAACATTGTTTGAAAAGCATGGATAAGCATTAACCATCCAAGCATTAAAAAGAGATATGCTTAGTCACTATCTTGATCCATATTTTTGGCTTCTGAAAACCATCCACATATGTTTCAATTAAAAAAAAAAAACATGCAGGTTGCAATCAATCAAACTACATAGATAAAAACTTTGTTCATATGAAATTTTCAGTTGAGACAAATTAATGAAGTGTCTCATGACAGGTTTGTCACAACAAATTTTGATATTGATCATATGGTGACAGTTGTATAATTTTTGAAAAAGGGGGATTTCCTAGAGATTCTAATATGAAGGGTGTAGTTTGGTTGAGAAACATCTTGTTGTTTCTATAACACAACAGAAAATTAAATCACAAAAACTTCCAATTATGGATATAATCCCTATCCTTTTCCTTTAACAGCACACTCACTTTCTTTTCCTTCTAATTCCTGTTTAATTCACCTACCTATAAATGATCCTTCTCATAATTATTTCAAGCCATCGCTACCAGCAAAAAATACCACTATAGGCTATAACATAACAGAAAATTAAAGCATAAAAACTTTCAATTATGGATTTTATGGCCATTGTTGAGGAAGGGCGTGATGAAGAAGGTGATCTTGAGGTAGAACGGGAAATACCATCACCAAAGTCTAGTACTTTGGCTATGAACACTGTAGCAAAACAGGAAGGGTTGATTGTATTTTTTCCTGGTAAGCATTTTGCCAACTTGCTTCTTCCATATTTAATGAGCTTATTGCAATTCCCAACAGATAGATTTTTATTGCTTAGCCACCCCAATCTATGATATTCAAAATTAATGTCATAATTCGGTGATTGGAACATAGAAGTATAAGAAGGATTTTAATTGAGAATATGTCAAATAGATCTTCACTGATGATATTGCAGATGAACTAATAGAAGTATATGCCTTGATGGGTCAGCTGCTTTGCTTTTTCATGAACTCATCAAGTGGAGTGGGAAGAATTTGCCTTGATTAGTTTGTTGGATTGCATAGTGCTAGGGATAGAATATGGAATGGTTTGATTTATCTATGTGGAATGACACAGGCTGGTGCAGGTATCAGACATATGGATAGAGTCATACGGACTGACTGTGTGACTAAATATAGGCTCATAGCATGGCCGTGTACTACTCTGGTGAAAAGCAGTTGGTTGTGTTTGAAACTTCTAGTTTTGTGTTTTTGGTTACTTCGTCTTTCCTGCTTATTTCCTATTATTTAGGCCATAAAATTAGAGAACTTTGAATTGGATTTGTTTCCTTTTATTGAGATAGGATAAGCTGATGTATAGCTAAGCAACCTATATAATGCTATATTTCTTTCATCGATAAACAAGGAAATAAAAAGAGCTGTGGATTGATAAATAAATGGATATATGGCACTAATTCAACCAATTGTCCCTATCTAACACTTGGAATTATTGCAAGCCATCGCTATCAGCAAAAAAACCAATTTGGCAGAAGAGAGGCTCACAGATTACAAATTTGGCAGAAGAAGACAACGACAAATTTGGAACACAAAGCCAATTTTTAAACAGCATAAATTGAATACAAGAAAGAAAAACAGGGAAACCAGAAGACAGTCTCACTGATTGTATTTTTGTTTCTGTCGTTCTTGGCCGTGAACCACCTCGCTCTCAACTTCTATTGCTTTCGACTTGCTGCTCTCAACATTAGGGCTTTTGAGCATTTTTGGAGAAAAGGAATGCTGATAATTGGCCATCAACCACCGCTCTCGCAACCTCTTGTTGCTTTTGCCGTCGATCCTTCTCGACGTTAGGGCTTTTGAGGAGAAAAGAAGAAGGCCTCTGGTTTTAATGATATTCTTATGAGGGCAAATGGTGTCTTTTTATTTTATTAATAGGGTTAAAATTGATATTTTATCAATAATTACAAGGCTGCAATGAATTTTCATAGGGATCCTCCTATGAATGGAGATTACCAAAAAAATGTATAATCTGTTTTACAATTATAATCTATATTATCATTAATAAGCCTAACCAAACAAATCACCAATGATAATACAATGAAGATTATCATTGCAGGTGTGTAATGTAATCTAACCCCTTAATTCCTTCTTTTGTGTTAAACCCTCTTAGGTGTCTAGTTCAATTCATTCATCAGGATCTTCAATTTTATGATAAAACCTCCAAATTCTCTAAAATTCTAAAATTTTCTAGTTTTAATTTTTGATCTAAAACTTTTCTTATAACAAAAGTGGAACACACAATATTTAATATTCAGGGTCTAGAAGCCAATAATGGTGGTCTCAGCAGAGAGAGTGACATGAGAGTGAAAGGGTAATAGGATAAAGAAAAAATGGAAAATAACAAAGAAAAGGGGTATCGTGTGAGATGAAACAAGGTGGTTGAATATATATATATATAGACACACTCACACAAACATATATAATTGATGGAAAAAGAATATTGACGGGAGAAATTGATTAGAGAATGATGTAGAAGGAACACAAGAAAGAAGAAAAGGATGACTGGCGTATGCACAAATCAATGTTTTAAAAGTTGGATAGGACGTCAAGCAGGAAAGATCAACATATTATGATTTAAATGATCATATCAGTTTTGCCATCCAGTCGAGTTGGTGATATAATAATTACATTAAAATAATATTATATAAATATATAATGATTAAAGTGTAATTAATCCTTAATCCACTTTAATATTTTTTTTATAATAAGGAAAAACTATACAAACAATTAAATAAAAAATTACAAAGTACTAGTTATAGCATAACAGAAATAACTATTAACCATATTATTAAGCAGATAGGGGGCCTTAATCCAATTTAATAAAAACATTTAATAAAGTCAAAATATATCCAATAAGATGAAATAAAAAAATATATTTTAATTATATATCACTTATTATGAATAAAATTTAAATACCAAAAATATATTTTCAATTATATTAGTTAACGCTATTGAAATTAAACAAAATTAAAATTATTAAAATTAAAATTATATTATGACATGTAATATTAAAAAAATGAGTGTTCGAATCATGAAAAGGTTAATATTAAAATAAAAAAATTACAAAGTACTAGTTATAGCATAGCATAAAGAAAAATTAACCATATTACTAAGTAGATAGGGGGCCTTAATCCAATTTGATAAAAAAAATTGATAAAGTCACAAAATATATCCAAGAAGATGCAATAAAAAATATATTTTAATTATATATCACTTATTATGAATAAAATTTTAATGCCAAAAATACATTTTAAATTATATTAGTTAACACTACTGAAATTAAATAAAATTATAATTGTTAAAATTATAATTATATTATGACATATGTAATATTAAAAAATGAGTGTTGGAAAAAAATATAAAATATGAGTACTATTAAAACATTTTTCATTTTAAAACATGCGGTTGGAGATTAACTTACTTATAATAAAATTAAAATGATGAAAATTAGGTAAAAAAAAATAAAGACAGCTAAAATATTTTATACATTTTTTAAAATTTTTAAATCCTTTTATATTTACATGTCCGGCTTTTTTGAATACAAAGGCAAGCATAACTTGAGTGTGAAGCCATATTTTGTTGGGGTTTGAGATTCAAAATTTGAATAAAATAATATTTATATTTATTACATATATATAAGTTTAATTATAATAATTAGATATAATTATATATATTAGTACCATTAATGATCCATTATAAATATATTTATTTAATTATTTAATTATAATTAATATATTAAATGTCTTGTATAATTATATTATATTTTAATTAAAATTCTACAAGGTTTAAAAACAATCAAATAAAATAAGGTTAAAATTATCAATATAAAAATTGTTTCCTTCTCTTCGCTCCTAAACGAAACAAGATAATATGAAAATCTCTTTGTTCTCATCCCCTCTGAACAATCCAAACGAGATAACATTAAAATCTCATCTTTCCCTCCCCTTTGTTGAACCAAACAAACCCTTAGGAATATGAAGAGAAATAAGTATAAATTTCAAGAATATTTATGATTTATGAATAATTCTGCTCAAAATTAATTTTATATTATATTGATTTATGTTAAAATATGTGTAACTTCCCTAAATTTTGAATCAACTGCATATAACTTCTCTTTTATTTGAAAGTTTAAAAATTATCTTCCGAGTCTTTTGTTTTTACCGGTTAAGTGTCATGTCAGATTAATGAATTCACTTGGCAATTTATATTAATAATTTGTTTGGGCCAGTGGCATTTTATATGGATTGACTAAATAAAATTCAACAAGCATAAAAAATCTCCCGATATATTTTCATTATGAAAAGATTCATTTTCCAAAATTGAATCACCTGAAGCAGAGAATGAGGTAAACCCTCATGAAGATTTAATCACCCAATAGGCAATCAATACCACTCTAGTTCTTGTTACAAGATTAATTCTCACATAATAAGAAATGACATTTAAGCTATTAAATGTCTTTAATTGATAAAATTTTTCAACTTTTCCATTATTAAATTTTTTTCTCTCCATTTATAAATCACTCTCACATCTCACTTCTCTTTCTCTCTTTCTAACAAGCAGTAAATAAGGAAAAAATTGAAAAATAGTTGTTAATAACCCTGTAAGTGGACTAATTTCTAGACAAAACTTTTTCTTGAGAAACTTATAATAAGGGCTAAAGTAATACCATAAATACAATTCTATGATAAGTTTATTGTTTTCAAAAACCCCATATCTCAAAATCCACGCCTCTATGACCTAGCAAAATAAAGATGTACTAAGATTGAGAAACCATTAACAAGGGTGCGAAGTAGTGAAACCTAAGAAAGAATGGAGGAGAAAATGAAGAGAGGATTCGACTTTTCTAAATGAAATTCGTGTTGGATTCAATTTTACTTTCATTATTTGCACTTGAGGTCTGAAAATCAGAGGCTTAAGGTAGGTGTTAGTTGTAAAACAATTTCTACATCACTGATTTTTGTGTGTTTTTTTTTATCTTCTCTAGTTGCCTAGTTTTTGTGGTGAAAGAAGAAAGTAGCTTTCTAGATGGGAAGTAAATAATTATTTAAATTTAGACTTTCATCCATGTAAGGTGTAATATCCCAACTTTTAGTCACCAAAAGTCTTTAAACCTTGGTGGTATTAAAAGGGATAAAATGGTGAATTAATGAGCACGTTAAGTGATAAAACAAGGCAATTAGATGTCACACACAACATAGCTATTTGTTACACAAGTTAGTGTTGTTGCCACTGTGCTTTCCAGTGAGACAGTCGTGTTGTGTGACATTTTTAAATAGGCAAATTATATCCATAAATTGTAAAACTTTCTAGAATGAAAGTATATTTATCAAATTTTAATTTAATAGGTCATATAAGTAATTTGGATTAGTGGATTGAAAGATATGATTTTTCAAAGTTTGGCGATGAATCTGGAATGAATTCTGTGGCAGATTAACTTGGATGAATTTTCTGGAATTGTGTGGTTATGACTGGTGCTCTTTGATATTTTTCCGTAAAAGAGGACTAAAAGAGCTTTACATAGGATCTGAAAACATTCAATTTGGAATTTCTAGATTTAATTATGAATTTTTAAAATTGACTGAAAACCTATGAAAATAACAATTTTGCCTTAAAACCCTAAGTTGATGGCTATCAAGGGTAATCTGGTCATTTGAGAGTAGAGAAATAGTGAGACAAAGAGGTAGAGATGATAAGTAGGATCATGGAGCTAGACCCGACTTAATACAGTAAAGAATAGGCAGATTAACGGAACAATGTTCTGAGCGACGAGCTATGAGGAGTGTAGCAAAAATAAGATAAGAATAGGGAAAGAGGGAACAATCCTAGTAGACAAGGAAATGAGTACATATAGTTTATGAACCCTAACCAGCAGCTTTTGCCTAGACCTGCGGCTGAGGGTGAAAATCTGCAGACACGATTTTGCTAGCAATAACCCCTACCTTCGAGGAAAGTTTGATCCTCAAATAGTAGAGAATTAATAGTCTCATATAAGGGCAAAATTTTCAAAATTTTAAAGGTACGTAGATAGCACCAAAGTTCAGCTGGCAATCTATAAATTAGTAGGTGATACTGACAGATGGTGGAAAAACAATAAGATGACTCTGTAGACCCGAAATATTCCTATTATTTTGGGAATTATTTCAACAATGGTTTAATGGAAAATATTTCCTTGATCAGTTTGAACTGCAAGGGAAACTAAGTACATTACTTGTCTGGAAGATGAAAAGGAAACTTTGATGAATACCTGACTCATTACATTTGATTGCCTTAATACTCTTTTTGTCTGAGGTATTGTGGTAATGAGGAGTAGACTGCATACATGATGGCATGAGGGTTGAGACCAAAACTGGAAAAAAATTAGTCTATAAATACTACCTCAATTTCGTTAAAACAGTAGAGGAACATCGGGTTATCGAAAGTAACTTATTGAGTGTGTACATGGGCAACAAAACTGGCAATAAGAGAGCAAATCTTGTAGGAATTGTAGTAAGCCTTATTATTCTGGAGGCTATGTAGTGATCTAGCCATATTATTAATTTATTATAATTGCTGTCAACTAGGGCATTTAGATAGTAACAGTCTATAGCAATGATGGACAAAAGAGTTGAGACAAAGAACTCAGGGCAAAGTTTTGCAACGACACAAAGGGAAGCCAGCGAGTCTCTGGAACTGATTCAGAGTATGGGTTTTGCTTAATAACAATTCCGTATAAGTATTGTGTGATTTGGGTGCTAGTCATTCCTTTATGGCATAAGATTAGGTGATATGACTACTCTTGAGTATACATTAGCTGCTCCATGATTTGGTTATGTCTATGCCCACGGGTGTTAAATACACCATAACTAATGTCTATGAAAATATGTAATAAACGCCAAAGGACATGACTCGGTGATGGATCTGATTAGTCTATAATTATAAGAATTGGGAATAATTCCCGGTAAGGATTGATTGGTGGCAAACAATGATTCGCTAATTTATGGAAATAAAGGTATTTTACCTAATATGTAATTATATGTCAGTGTAAAAGACAATCTTAACTTTCTTTCAGCAACCAAGGCTGAGAGATGTTTGTACAAGGATTGTTAGGGGAACATGAAATTCTGCTCCATGCAATTAGAAGCTAGAGTAGCAAAACTATTTCGACAATAAATAAGTTCTTTGCAATGTTTCAGAGGATATCACAAGATTACCTTTGAAAAGAGAAGTGGAGTTTTAATTGAGATTAAAATTTAGAGCAAGATTAATATCCAAAGCCCTATGCGGAATAGTTAAAGGGAAGAGTTGACAAGTGATTATTTTACTATGGGGAGCTCCAGTACTCTTTATGAAATTAGAGAGACCGAAGACCGATAAATTACGGGCAACATTCTAGAGTAGTTGGAATACTGAAATAAAATGAACTGTGATTTGAGAAATGTTGCAATGGACTGTATGTCCTATGAATGTCAAACTTGACCAATTAGGTCGTGTGACTGATTAAGAACCAATGATATCTTGTGTATTCATAAGCAAGGTAAAACACGAAAAGCACTTGAAAGTAGTGCTAAGCACATTGAAAAATAAGCAACTCTATGCCAAACTGAGCAAGTGTAAGTTTTAGCTTTCAGAAATTAAGTTTCTAGGCCATGTAGTCTTACAAAGAGGTGTCTTGTTCAATCCCAGTAAAGTGGAAGCAGTACTAAATCATAAAAGACCAGGGAATGTGCAATTTTCTGGATCTTGACGGTTATTACGAATGAGTTATATAGCACTTATCCAGTATTGTTTTGCCTTTAATAAGGTTGACATGACAACTCAACATTTTATATGGGATGATAGTTCTGAAAGGAGCTTGATAAGGCTGAGAGAGGAATTGATGACAATATAAATGTGGTTAACCTAAGTGGTCTCGATATGCAATTGACCTATGTGGTCTTGATTGGCAATTGACCTATGTGGTCTATGTTAAAGTGAATAAATATGAATTGGAATGTGTCCTGGTACAGCAGGATAGTATTGTGACATAGGCATCTCGTCAGCTGAAGCCTCATGAACTAAAATATTCCACGCATGAAGCTTGAGATAGCAGCAGCTGTGTGTGTGCACTAGGAAATCTGGAGACACTCTCTAGGGGGACCGTAGAATTGTTCTATGACCACTAGAATTTGAAATAATTGTGTGATCAGATAAAATTGTACATGAGACAGAACAAATGGATAGAGTTGTTTAAAGGTTTCAACCTGAAAGTTAAATACTGTCTAGGAGGGGATAATGTAATTATAGATGCGTTAAGCAATAAGACGGTGTAGGCTGCAACCCTAATAATGCAAAAGTAAAAAACATGATTCAAAATTTTAGAGGATCTTAATTTGTATAATCGGATTTTGATCTATGACAACAATAATAGTTAAGCAAAGCATGATTTGAGAACAACAATGGTGGAAGACAATGAACTTTTGTTTCCATATCTAATGTAATGACTTTGTATACATGATTTCACTCTTAAGCATATTTGTGTTGAGAAAATATAGTCGGCAATAAGACATGTTGAGCTAGTATGTCTATAGGCCACAAGATCTTGTGAGCAAGCAAGGAAAATTCGTAAGACCTACAGGGTAGCTCAAATTTTGAGAATTTAAGCAATGACTCAGGGCATAAAATTTCAAGAGATGATCCAATGCAAGAAGAGTACAAGTAGTATCTTATGGAGATAGAACACCAAAGGATGATGGCACAATAAGTCCTAAGGTAATAAGATCCATAAACGTAGTTTGCGTGGGAAGTTACCCAGATTATAGGACCTTATTATGGGTATTTAGTGACGAATAGGCAGTTTGTCCTATGTTTTTAAGACTATGAGTCTTGTGGTTATTAAATATCAGTAGATTGATTGCCGTTGGACAATTTATTCTTGTACGCTTCATAAACAATATATGAACATATAAACGATTGAATAGCAAAAGTTGGAATTTAGGATGTACTGGAATACTTGTAAGAATGTATCGATAATTATAAATCTGGATATGCAATCAATATAAGTATGGGACTAGAAGTCCAAAGGACATGAAACCTAATAGACCGAAGTGTCCTTAGACTGCGAAATCAAGAAACACTCAGATTATGATGAGCAAAAGCTAGATATATGTAAACTTGGGGGGTGCAAATTTGCAAGGAGCGAAAGCTCTGGTATGATAATAGACTAGTGAGTCTAAGAAATATGTTTTAATAAGTACTAAAGGTTGTTTGGGAATTATCTGTAGAATTCTGAAAGAATTTTAGAAATATGAAAGCTATAAACACTTAATATTCGTGAGACTCAAAATGTTGTGTTGCATACTTTAAGAAATTTCACTGTAAGGAAAAGATTGATTTATGGAAAGAATGGGATGAATAATGGGACATAACTCCCCAAAGCATAGTTAAATCTATACAATGTTCAAAATTTCGAGGATGAAATTTTATTGACGGCGGAGAACTGTATCCCAACTTTTAGTCACCAAAATTCCTTATATCTTGGTTGTATTAAAGGGGATAAAATGTCTTGGTTGTATTAAAGGGAATAACATGGTGAATTAAAGAACACATTAAGTAACAAAACATGGCAATTAGAGGTCACACATAACATAGCTATTTGTCACACAAGTTAGTGTTGTTGCTACTGTGCTTTCCAGTGAGGCATTCGTGTTGTGTAACATTTTTAAATAGGCAAATGATGTCCAAATATTGTGAAACTTTCCAGAATAAAAGTATACTTATCAAGATTTAATTTGATAGGTCATATAAGTCATTTGAAGTTGTATACAAGGAGATGTGTATTTTTTTAAATTAGCCCCGTAAAACTGACAATTTTCTGTGGTAGCGTCCAAAAATAGACTTAATGAGGGTTGCATAGTCTTTATAACCACACCAATTGGATATCTATAAACTAGATACGAATTTTCAAAGTTTAATAAAAATTCTGCCAATTTTTCCAACCAATGTGAAAATTGAAAAATGTAAGAGTAAAACAGTCATTTAGCTAATAAAAATTAAAAGCAATATTTTCCCTTTACTTGGGCACAAAATCGGTCAAGAGAAGCAAGAGCAAAAGGAAATATGATTTTGCCACATGGATGGACACTTGGAAGCAAAGAGAAGACATATGGAAAAAAAAGAGAAAATAAGGTGACATGTGATAAAATAGCAATTAAAAAATAATAAAATGAGGAGGTGATGGAGGGCTCTAGAGAACACCATGAAACCCTCCAATAAGCCATAAAATTCCTCCAAAATGAGAACAAAAGAGAGAAGGATTTGGAGAAACAAGAACAAGAAGAGAAGCATAAGGATTCAAGAAGAAATCAAGGTAAGTTAGTAGGAATTTCTACTTGTTCTTGTCTCCTAATTCATGGAAACACCTCCCTAACTCTTATACTATCTTGAACCATCCATATATTAAGTTTAGAGTCAAGGAGAAGAAGAGGAAAGGGTGGTAGTTTTAGAGCTAGAGAAAGAAGAACAAAGGTAAGCATAAGAAGTTGTGAATTCTTGAAGATTTAAGCTTGTTCTTGATGTTGTTGTTGGCTGTTGGCTGTTTTGGTTAGATTTTGTAATTTGGGATGTTCAAACCCTAAAAGAAGATGCTGCCCAAATTAACACTAATTATGTTCAAATGGTGTTTAAGGGGTTAATCATAAGGTAACAAGTGAAAAGGAAGGTGTTTTAAATATTAAAACATAAAACTTCTATTTTTCCAATTGTTCCAGATTTGTTGTGGTGTGTTTTTTAATAGCTAAACCTGGTTCAAACCTTATGAACTTTTACAGTAAAAAAGTAGACATCATGGGCTTTAATTTGATAGGTATTATAAGCCATTTAGATGAGTGGATTTAAAGATATGATTTTTCAAAGTTTGGCTATGAATCTGGAATGAATTCTGTGACATATTAACTTTGACGAAATTTATGGAATTGTGTGGTTATGACTGGGCTCTGTGATATTTTTCCTTAAAAGAGAATTGAAGGAGATTTACATAGGAGATGGAACCACTCAATTTGGAATTTTCTATATTTAATTATGAATTTTTAAAATTGACTGAAAAACTGGAAATTTCTGAAAAACCTATGAAAATGACAAATTTGCCCCTAAAACCCTAAGTTGGTGGCTATCAAGGATAAACTGGTCATTTGAGAGTGAATTTGTCCAAATTAAGGTCAAAAATGGATTCTGCATGCGAAATTGTATACTAATAGCCCGAGACAATTTTGAGGAAGTACAAATATATTGGGTATAAAGGGAATCAGAGCAAATTCCCTAGGGACATTTTGATAATTATGTATTTTTGAGCAAAGATAATCAACTTATGAGTTATAAATAAGATATGAATAAGTAATAACTTATTATCAATTTGGAAATTTTAGGATTTGATACTTGTCGAGCCAGATGAAAAGTTAGAGGACTGATAGTAGCTAGGCTTTGAAAAGGAGTTCAGTAGTAACTCTATCTCTCATATTCTATATGAATGTTAATATGCATTATTTGTCATGTTCTATACAATGTGTTGCATGTGGTATGAGTACTCATTGGGTGTGGGACAAGCAAGGTACCACCCCATGGGACAAGCAAGGTACCATATGGCCAAGTGGACCACCCAGTTGAGTGGTTCGATAAGTACGGACAGGTAGATTCCTACTCCAAGTTATTGGTGTGATCACATTACATAGGTGGATTCCTATGTACGAGGTTATGATTTGTGCACGTCAGGAACGAACGATTATTTTGATCCAAACAAAATCATCACTTTGTTCCTGAATATTGTCAGAAATGTGTTTTGCATTATTGATTGCTACATCATGATATAATGCTGCATAGTAGCTAGGCTTTGGAAATGAGTTCAAGTAGTAACTCTATCTCTCATATTCTATGTGTATGTTAATATGCATTATTTGTCATGTTCTATGCAATGTGTTGCATATGGTATGAGTACTCACTGGGTGTGGGACAAGCAAGGTTCCATGTGGCCAAGTGGACCCAATTGAGTGGTTTGATAAGTACGGACAGGTAGATTCCTGCTCCAAGTTATTGGCGTGATCACATTACATAGGTGGATTCGTATGTATGACATTATAATTTGTGTACCTTGGGAACGGACGATCATTTTGATCAGGACAAAATCATTGCTTTGGTCGTGAACATTGTCAGAAATGTGCTTTGTATTATTGATTGTTGCATTATGATATAATACTGCATTACATATTTATTTTTTACATTTTATATGATTGATAGTATGTTACTATTGAGATTTGTATAAATCTCACCCTTTCCATAATTCAAAAATTAATTCAGTTAGAGGAAGCGACTCAGAGAGCAAAGTAGCAGATACCGGCGATTAAGGGTCCAATGCAATTCAAGGAATTTTCTGTTGGTTATCTATTAGTTTCTCTTTTTAACTAAGATTTATATTGTAGTGTGTGCAAGCCCTATGGGGATATTCTGTAATGTAATCAAAATTTTTATATCAGTACAACAACATCAACAAAGCTTTTATCCCACTAGGTGAGGTCGGCTACATGGATCATATGGCGCCATTGAACTCTGTAAAAAACTATAGATTTTGATATTATATCAGTACATTGTACTAATTTTGTATACCATTATATTACTATAATAAATATCAAAATATTAAGGGGTTTGACATAATGTGACATGTGGACCCATTAATCTGATGCGCTCAAGGAAGCTGATTTAAATTTTTAAACTTCTGAATGTGAAGATGGTTATGCCTAACTGGCTCAAAATTCCAGGGAGCTATGCAAATTATAACCTTGATTTAAATGAATAACTTGATAAATTGATTGTATGATCAACCAACTTTAATGTTTTCGTTCGGTTGATTTTTCACTGGACATGATCTATTATCAACCACTGTAATCAAATCATGTCCAGATGCTATGCAGACAATAACAATGCTTGGTACTTCCCCCAAAAATTTAAAAAAAAGAAAGAAAGAAAGAAAGGAACTTTAGACTTTGTTTGGTTCAATGGGAGGGGGGCGAGGCTAATTAACAAGAGGGACGGGAAAGGGAAATTAAGGTAACAACTTAACATAAAACTCCCTCCAGTCCTTGATGAGTTATTTGAGCTTTTTTTAGGAAAAATCAAGTTAAACAAATTATATTAAAATATTTATATTTATCATTTTTCTCTAAATTAATTTGTCTAATTTATAAAATGATATTTAATTTAATGATACATAATATGTTATGATTAAGTAATTTATTTAGTTTCTTTAATATCCAGAAAAACTCAATTAGCTCTCGTAGACGTAGTATCTAAATAGAACTTCACAATTATTGAGAGCAATTTTGCTCAATGTTCTATTAATACCCAATCACCCATCCATATATACCACACAAAAAACTGAGATTTGATTCCAGTCAATGACATGTTAGAAACTGAACGCCAGAAAAATTTCATCTCAAGCTATCCAGATAAAGGGATGCGAGGACGTTTATTTTATTTAGTAAACGTAAGGAACTTCTAGGCAGCAATTCGGGTAAAATATAGAAAATAACAGTCAACAAAGAGAGAACATTAATTTGGCCAACTATTAATTACCTTTAACCAATTCTTATGATACAAAAAGAATGCCTATTTTGAATTAGGGAGCAAAACTCTTGGGGGAAATAGTTTTACTACGAAGAAGGGTGATTTTAGGTGAGATATAGTGTAGTAATTACCAAAGATGATGCCCTAAACCTTCACCAAGTGCGACTCAGCCACCGAAGAATTAAGGTCTTCTCGAGATTGTGATCTCCTACTCTGCAGGCGCATCTGGCCTCTGTGAGGAGTCCAGAAGGCACCCATGTTACTGCCGTCTGCCTCCATTGACGAAATAAGGTCTTCTCGAGATTGTGATCTCCTACTCTGCAGACGCATCTGGCTTCTGTGAGGAGTCCAGAAGGCACCCATATTACCGCCGTCGAATTGCATCTGCCCTAAATTATTCGACGAATAACTACGTGCCACATTGCTAGCCGAAGGATACAAGGAAGCTTCCACAAGTTGGATGCCACTGCTGCCATCACCCAGGCTGGGTCCCAAGCCAAATGGTCTTTCTTGTGTCCCAGCAACTGTTGGGCTAAGTGGCATCTTAACTCTTCCATCCCCTGCAATATCAGATAAATTGGACTCAAACCTCAACAACCAAAGAAGAAACATGTCCAGAAAATTGAAAAATTGGAGTTACTTCAACAAAGACATAAAACATGTTAGACCATCCAAAAAGATAAACTTGGTAATATATAAAAACTGAAATTAATGATATGGGAAATAATCTATAATCTTGACAACTGAAAGCAAGGTCACATTGTTAGCACAGAATGCCAATTTTATTTGCATAAATCTACCACTTAGCAGGCTATTATAGTATGCAAGCAAAGACGACCTTTTGGCATCTTACAGCAGTAATAAACCAACACTTCATAAAAGCTATTTTATCCAAAGATGTGGAATACACACACACACACGCGCACACTTATGGTATCAAATTTCAGATTTAAACAGCAATGACAAATTTAATTAAACAATGCTTACTTCAAAATAAAATCAAAACGTGCAAACTCCATTCAATTAGTAAAGTAAATACAACAACAACAAAGTCTTTATCCCACTAGTGGGGGTTTGAAATTCAAAATTTTCAGGACACAATTGTCCATTGTATTCCACAAGGCTGGGGGAAAAAGACTTCAATTGTTACATTAAATAAATATTGGATAGGATAAGTTTTAGGGCTGACTCATCAATCTTATAGCAGATTTTCCACATTAGCACAGGAGGGCTTTGGAATATTCCTGAATAAACTTCTATTTTCTATGTATCGATGCTACAGTGTTTTGGGCCTGTGTGTAGAAATCAATTCTTCACAGAAATTTAGTGTTTATTTTTGTTCTTGCACACCAATTGGCAATAGAGCCAGTTTACAATATGGCTAAAGAAACTGAAAGCAGAGGTAATCTCAACAATGTGGAAAGTGAGATCATACGAACAAAGGAGGAGGTTCCTTGAAGATCTCTGTGGACTAGTAGGCTATCCTATCACCAATGGCTCCAGTATTGCTGCAAGGCGTGAGGGAGGCTTAGCCTAGTTCCCTCAGTTCGGTACCATGGGTGCTCATGGGTGTGTTCTTTAAACAAAAATGAAAAGGCTGGATTTCACAAAGTTTGATGGTGCAGATTTCAAGGGGTAGGCAAACAGGTGTCATCAATTTCACAAAGTTTGATGGAGCAACCTCTAGAGATCACCCATGGAACTCAACCACTCTAGTCCTAATAGCCCCCACCACTGCTTCATCCACGGGAAGCTCTCCTCAATTTCATCAAGTGAGAAAGGAAAACATGGATGAGAGGAGGAAGAAGGGACTATGCTGTTGGTGTTACACAGCAGGTCACAAATGCAAGATTAATTCAAAGTTGTACATGATTGCGTTATCTAAAGCTGTTTTAAGATTGTCTGGAAGTTGAAGGAGTGACTTCTGGAAAAGCTGCAGCTCCTTGAGGACAAGGAGCATCTGTTAGGAAAATATACATGAAAGATAAGTTTTAAGCTGACTCATCAATTTTGTAGTGGGTTTTCCACATTAGCAAGATGAGGGCTTAGAAATATTCTAGAATACGGTTTTATCATCTATATATTGCTGCTACAGTGTTTTAGATTTGCGCGTACAAATCAATTTTTATAAGTAATTTAGTGTTTAATTGATTCATACGATCAATCAATTAATGAAGATTTTTGTCCAAAGGCATATCATCCATGGGTTCTAATCAACATTAATATGAGCACTTTTCTAACCAAAGCCACAGGATCCACACAACACTCGCTCTAAAATCTAAACATGAAGCTTTTCATAGAAACAAAAGCTTGGAATATTAATTCGTGATGACAATCAACTCATACTTATACCTATCCTTATTGTTTCAATAGTTAAGCATAGAAAGTAGCAAACCTCATGAAGAAATTTAACTAGAGGAACCTTTTGCCCACAACTGGAATAAGGTAATTATGTGATACCAATAGAACAGGAAAGGCTGAATTAGCAAGGAACATGGATTCCTGAACTAGGTAATTCTTTGAGCAAAGATTACAGCCATGCAAATTTCTTTAAATGACAAAATAGGAAAAAAAAAAAAAAAAAAAGAGCACTTGTATGTCTAGACCAAGTAGAAATCCTTTCATCTCATTATCATTCAGATGTGCTTGGTTCCACAGAGGTGAAGGGAGGGATTTTAACAAAGGGGAGGGAAGGGCAGGAGAGTAAATGATCCCTTGTTGATTTGACTGGAGGAAATGACAGGGCAGGTTTTAATAACCCATTGTTTGGTTCAAGGAGGCAGGGGAACTAATAATAAGTTGATGATTTTAACCCTATCAAATTGAAGTTTTTTTCCCTATTTTTGTTTTGATTTATCGTTAGAAAAAAATAGTTATATTGTAACGTCCTATTCTAAGAATGTCAATACTTTTACCTTACATTAATAAAAAAATTTTTTGAACTATATCAAAATGCAATTTATCAATGAGTGACTAATGAAAAAAAAAAATATTAAAATTCTATACATGAATGAATTATATTGGATTTTATTGGGGAATAAAATTTATCTTATAGTGGGAGAGCGGTAGAAAAGCCATAACCTTTTTTTAATGTCAAGGGTAGCTTTGAATTTTCAAAATAAGCGGGAGAGGAGGGCCTCCCTTCCCCTCCCCTACATTATTTACCAACCAAACAAGGGAAGAGGAGTCCAAAACCCCCAACCAAACAAAGCCTAAGTCAAGAGTCTGAGTCATAAAACGTGAAACGGAATAGTTTTCCCTGGCTCCTTCCCTCCCCTATAATTGATGTCCATAACAATGCTAAGTATTTTAGGAAAAGATCAATGAAGCTGCAAATTTAAAATGTACTTGTCATTGGGAGAGCACAAGAAAATAACGACATAAATAGGTTCACATAATTTACTTTAGGCCATGGGAAGTCCATGAGCTAAGAATAAAGCATCATCAAAAGTCATTAGTTGTGAAAATAACTCACCAGAATTGATAGGACTCCACCGTTTAAATCGAAAAGGAGATGGCATATTAAGTACAGATGCACTGGACGCACTGTTATGCCGGAAAAGGGGAAGATATGATGACCTCCGGAAGAACCTTGGCATCCAACTACCAGCATAAGATAATGCACAAAATAGGAGAATCAACGAAAGTAACATAACGGGTATAAGAATATTTGGATTTATCTTCATCTGGATCATGTCAAAACCTCGAAGCCCAAATCTAGTGGAAAAGGCCTTCCCAGCTTCCAACAAAGCAACCCCTAGTGTCCAAGTGATGGATCCAGAGCCAACAGTTATGTGGCTATCCATGATATGTAAACCCTCTCTGAGCAGGGATGTAATATATGGCGCCCTAAAGCAATATTGCTCAATGAAAGGCTGCGGAGCAACACTTTTTTTTGCAACCTCCCATCTCTTTTCACAGAAATCTCTACCTTTTTCCAATACATCATCAAGTGTGGCTTCAGAAGTCAGGTTGAAAAATCGGTACACCACAAAAAATCCAGAAATCACATAAAAGTGGCCATATGGGCGAGGGAGATTATCACCAAGTGCACAAGGATGCACTTCACAATCAACTCCTCGACTAAGATTGAACCACTCAGACAAATTGACAACAATTTTTGCAAGAGCACTGCATTCTTGCCAATTTGGAGCACCAATAAGAGTCACTGGGGTTCCTGACTCTCCTATTTTACCCAATTTTTTTCCATTATTAAAAGGGCTTTCACTCTCTTTGTTAGAAGAAGAACAATGAGAGCAGATGTACTGCTCCTTGTAACCAGACTGCAAGCAAGGATGCCTAAGTTCTAACTTCCTATTAGCTATATCTGCATCGGTGGATCCAAACTCTTTCTTATAAAGATGAGCTACAGATTTGGAAAATGCCTCATTCAGACCATATCCTACTAGAGAATATGCAGTGAGATGATGGTTTACTGATCCAATCCTAACAAATAGGCTAGTTTCACTATTCAGTTGTTGATCACTCTCAAATGTAACCTGCAATGATGAGCCACCCAAGTCAAGTGCACCATAGGTTGCTTGTCTTGGTCTAACACCCAAGATGCCACTATGATAATTGAGGGCTATCCATCCATAGTAAGCTTCTTCAGTGCCACTAATAATCTTAACCCAATCCTGTTTGCACATGAAAGGAGAACCCTTCAGTATAGATAATGCATTACCCAGCAGCCATTTTGAGTCAGCACTTGGAAGTCTCCGAACCCCAGCAGTAGCATAAAGAAACAGAGAAGTACTCTTGTGAGCATGCTCTGGTATTTGCTTCTTTGCCCACTTAATGAGAGGTTTTAATGCTGCCTCCAAGCCAGACTTATTATGTACCAACTTATCAAGCCCAGGTTCAGTTTCCATTCGATGGTAAGCACGCCCACTATTAGATTTTTTCTGTAGGCCATCTCCGAATGATTTGATAGTGATTGGAAGATTGCTATGTTCCTTGTGTTCAATGGAAGCCTGATATACATAAACTCGGGTCCCAGTACTCCCACAATCAAGTACAACATAATATTTGCCTGATCCTTGATTCCAATAAGAATATATAAGCATAGATATCATGTAAATTAGAAAAATAAAGAATATGATGCAGAATGAAAGTGTGATCACTCGGACCCATTTCTTGCGAGCAGATGGGCTTCCCCCTAGAACTGGCTTCACCTTAGAGAAACTGGCACCTGCATTTTCTCTCTGCAGAAGAAATTGGGGCTGCCTCAAATCACGCACATCCATAGGCAGACCTATATTACACTCAGTGGGGGCATCTTCCTCCACTGAAATCTTTGAAATATGCATAGTTTATATTATACCCTTTCAATTTTTGCTCTAGATACTTTGAGGAAGATGCGTAAGCAAGCAAATTGATTCGGGCAACTCCTTCAACCCACTGAAGAATGACAATTTAAACCCGAGCTTGTAAATTGTCAGACACAACTTGAGCCAAGACATTTACCAGATCTGCATCACAAATACTTTGACAATTTTATAAATTAATGATAATACAAAAGAGATTAATAAACAGAATGCCAATACACAACAAATCCAACAATGCACAACGAAATAATCCAAAGCATATAAATAGCAAGTAATCAAAATGAAGAGGGCAGAAGCATAATAGCCGATCATACACCATTGAAGCAAAAACTAGTAATCAAACTTAAAAAAAAAAAAAAGTAAACTCAATCTTTATTCAAAAGTGTCCATACTCAAACGATTCCCCTAACGATTCGAAGCCAAATTTAAATGAAAAAAGTTCAAACAAAGTAAGATATGGTGCGGCGGCGTCCAACACATGTTTGGCAGCCACACAGGGAACAGATGTAGCGGAGAACAAATTCAAATCTAGATGCAAAACCAGATTGGACAAATCAATCTCACCGGATTGAGGGAGTAGACAAAGCCCTAGGGTTGGGACCCTCTGCAATACTTGTCCCAGAACAACCACGCAGGACTGACAACGATGGGCGGCGTCCGACGGCGAGCTCGACCAAGTGTCGAATGGCGGTTCGTCGGCGGAGTAAAATGCACCGCGAATACTGTAAGCCGACCCCCTTTTGGCTTTTGGTTTTATGTATGGTGACTCAGCAGCGTTGCATTCCCTTTTGCGAAGAAAAGGAAAAAATTCATACGCTGGTACGCTACTTTTCCTGCTACACGAGAGCAGATACTCTGTTTTGTCATTTAACAATTAATTTTAGGACAAACAAGAAAATTAATTATTTTAAACAATAAAATTTCATTTTATTAATTTATATTATAAAAGGAGTATTATTTTCTTAAAAAATAAATTTTTATCTTATAGAATGTTTTGGAATGTAATGTATTTAAATTCAACCAAAAATTTAATAATTCTAATCAATTATTTGATTGAGTTGTTAAGCTTTATTGCTTAGTTAGGTTGAGTATTGTGGTTTGCTCATTACAAGTAATGTTGTTGGGGTCTAAAATTCTTAGTATTAAGCTTTAACCTTTAAGTGAGTTCGTGACTTGTGATGTCGTTTTATTATAAGAAATTTAAAGATTTAGATGGTGAAAAATGCAAACTCTAAATTGCAAAAAAAAAAAATGCAATTGTTAACTTTAGTGACTATTTTTACCCCTCTCCTAGGGTTTTCTCTTCTCTCTCCTAGGGTTCCTCTTGCGTTATCAAGATGCCCATCCTTCATTATTGGAGGGTCTCTTCTCTCTTTCCGGTAGAGTATTTCGGTTGTATCCCTACTATGTAGTTGTCAATTGTACTACTTGTGAAGGGTTCTCTAATGGTGACGAGCAGCGAGGCTGAATGGATGGATGCATGGAGGTTTGTACTCATCAGACTTGTGTGATGACCTCCAATGACAATCTCTGATGGGTGCCTCCAGGGATCTCGAGGGCAATATATGGGTCAAGGTGGCAATACTCTAGATCCACAATCGAATGGAAGGCATCAAAGGATCAATTGATTAGTGAAAGTTAGGGTTTTTCAATTACTCTGAGGACTTCAGAGGTGACAACGTTGCAAGCCATGCATCACGTGTTTAGTGGTTTTTTCAAGTTTTAAAGCTTTTTCTACTAATGTTGTTTTGGGATTGAGTTTTCAGAATGGTAAGATAGCTCCTCTTGTCATTGGTTTCTTTATGTTGAATATTGATGATTGTCTAGAAGAATTGACACCAGGTGTAGCTTGGTTAATCTGCCATTATTGGGAGGCCCTTTGTACTTCTACTTTAGCTAGAGCATATTATAAGCCAATAAATTTTAATCAAGTTGTTTCTATATATCCTACTAGAACTGATGCGGAAGGTTTTTAGGTGGGGAAGAATAGGGAAGGATGATCAAAGCCCTAAAAGCATGGCTCCTGAGTCCTTTTCTAAGATTGATTATGCTTGGTTTGAGGTAGTACGTTATGTTGTTGTTCAAACTTCTGAAGCATTGTTAATAGGCAGTCAACATGAAAACCATCATCTTGGGTCTATCCAATGTGTTTATATGTGTTGTTCATCATTAGCTAACACATGTGCATGTTCAATATGTTTGTCAACACTATTCATATTTGGGATAGACATGTGCTTGTTCAGTGTGTACCTCGATACTACTCATATTCTGATTAGAGTTGTGATGCTCTTCTTTATTGTCATGCTAGTTGTGCTTTCTCTACTATTATGATGAGTGTTGTTCTTCTTAAGAATATTCTTGTCTCAGGGATTTTGGTAGGAACAATTCTTGCATATGTGTTCCCATGAAAGTATATTTCGTAGCTAGGTGGATAGCCAAAGCTTCATTAGAAGGATCTTTCCCTTTAGATTAGGTATCTCAACTGTCGTCCCATTTGCAGGCTTTTTTAGCATATGGTATTAAGAAAATTTCAAATCTGATCTTATGTTCTTACTGTATTGAAAAAATTTAAATACTTGGTTTTCTAGTTTACTTGTCAATTTATGGAGTTTATTTTATTTTCTTTGTTTTTTTTAAAAAATTATGACAACATCGGTTGTTTTGTTTTCTACCTAACATTGTAACTTTATTTGATTTCAATAACATCAATTCCTTTGTAGGAAAAAAATTGCAAATATTTCTAAGCTTTAACAAATGTTAGCTACTTTTACAAACTTTGTAATACAACATTATATTTCTAAATTAGTTAATATGATATATTTTTTCTAAAACACCTAGTCATCCTCCTTAATTCCGGCATTCCTTTTCCTCCTTGATTATTATTGAATGTTGAGGGAACATTAATAAGGTAAATTAGGAAAAGATTGACAAATATAAAAATTATGTTTTATATTTATAACCAGAATCAACTTCCTAAATATGTCTTATATTAAGGACTGGAGGGAATAGTTTTAAAACAATTTTAATCTTATCATCATTTTCATACTATATAGATAATAAAATATTAACAAACAACAAAAGGGAAAGTTTTATTAGAGGGCCATAGGGCCAAATTTATTTTAAATAAAGACCAAAACATTATGAAATTTCACTACAAGATTAAGGACCAAAATGAAAATAAGTTTTATAGGTAAAAAGACAATAATGACTATTGATTATATTTCAAAAAACAAACACATTTTAAATCATGCTGGAAAAACTATTGGGAAGAAAAATGTTCAAATAAAATTATTTGAGTTTTCACTCTTATGGCCGACACAATTCTTGCATAAAATCTCATAATACATATTATTATATTACTTGCAATTATTGCAGTAAATTGGGTCACATTTCTCATGCATGCTATATTAAAAGAAATTCTAATGTGAGAAATAAATATATTTAGGCTCCGAAAGGACAAGTAAGGTCTAATACTAACAATATAATTACATATTCATCAAGTTTGTTCTTGAATACTCATTTAGTGTCAATGACAGGATGCTTGAAGCCGAGGGTACCAAATCCAAAACTTGAATTTATTACAAATTGATTTAATTCTTCTTGCATTGCTAACACCCAATCATTGTCAGATATGACTTCTTCAACACTAGAAGGTTCCATCTCAAAAATAAAGATAAGGTTGATAGCTAAAGGCAATAATAAAAAAGAAGGAATTGATTATGAAGAAACATATGCTCCAGTAGCTATATTGGAGGTCATAGGAGAACTCTTAGCCTTGGCGTGCGTCAAATGATTCAAACTCTATCAAATAGATGTCAAAAGTGCTTTTCTAAATGGTCACGTCATTGAAGAAGTTTATGTTGAGCAACCCCCTATATTTGAAGATGTAACCAAGCCAGACCATGTCACTAGCTAGACTTAGAAAAGAACTTTATGGTCTCACACAAACTTCAAGAGCTTTGTATTAATGTCTAAGCAAGTTCCTCCTTGATCAAGGCTTTGCTAGAGGCAAAGTAGATATAACATTATTCATAAGACATAAAAAAGCATGATATCTTAATTGTTCAAATGTATGTTGGTGACATTATTTTTAGTACTACTAATGACTCTCTTTGTCAAGAATTTTCTAAGATAATGCATGGACAATTCGGGATGTCTATGATAAGAGAATTAAACTTTTTCCTCAAATTACAAATCAAGCAAAGGAAGAATGGGATATTTATCTCCTAGACCAAATATCTCAAATAATTATTGAAAAAGTATGGTATGGATCATGTAAATGGAGATGGCACACCAATAAGCTCAACAACTCTATTAGATGCTAATGTCAAAGGAGTTAACTTCAACATCACTGAATATAGAGGGATAATTGGTTCACTACTATACTTGACAGCAAGAAGACCAGACATTTAATTCAGTGTTGGCATGTGTGCAAGATATCAATCAGCACTTAAAGAATCACATGCTGAAACAGTGAAGAGAATTTTCATATACTTGGTAGACATGACTAAACTTGTAATTTGGTATCCCAAAGGTGACAATGAATACTTGATGGCCTACTTTGATTCTGATCATGGGTGATATAAGATTGATAGAAAGAGTACAAATGGTCAATGTCAATTTCTTGGTGGCTCCATAGTGTCATGGTTCAGCAAGAAACAAAACACTGTGTCACTATCCACCATTAAAGCCAAGTACATAGCATCCGTAAGTTGTTGTGCACAAGTTTTATGGTTGAAACAAAAACTTCAAGATCTAGACATTCATCTAAAGGAAATACCAATCTATTGTGACAACACAAGCACAATTAGCCTAGCCAAGAATTCTGTTCAACATTTAAGAACCAATCATATTGACATAAGGCATCACTTCATCAAAGATAATGTACCAAAAAAGGATGTCAAAATAGTTTTCATACTCACACATCTCCAATTGGTAAACATTTTCACAAAACCACTAACCAAATATCAACTTTTGTACATACGAAGAGAATTGGAATGGTAAATTCTAACGAATCATAAAAAAATTCTTTCAAATCTTATGTTTTAATTGTTTATTATATATGTTTTGATGATTTTTAAACTAATATAAGTACGAAGTATCTAGAAAAATGTTTTGTAGGAGGTTAGTAAATGCTCTGTTAGCAGATATAGAAAACAAGGGTAAACAGAGATACCATCACCATGGTGATGATTGTTGCTCAAGTGACCACTCGAGTAATGGTAGACTTAGAGTCACAAGAGGCAAATCATTGAACAATCACACAATCTTTGAATTGTCATGTGCCTCTTGGGAAAAGGCGAACAAACAAGGGTCACTCGAGTGATCCCTTAAGTCATCATCACCATGTGCTGAAACAAACTCTGGTGATCTCAAGAATCAAGCTACTAAGATCAACAATCATGGACAAATGGACAACCACATCATCTTTGGTAAACTTTCAAGCAATTATAAGATTACTCGAATGACGTATTATAATTATAATCTAACTTTTTTAGGTAACTTTGTAAAGTCCTAAATTTTTATCACTAAGGATCATGTAACTATTACAATATTCCATGATAAAAGAGCATGTAAAGTGGCAAAATAAAGCCTATAAAGTCACACACAACAAAATAGTTGTTACACAAGATAGTTGGTGTATTTCCTGTTGAGGCAGCTAAATTGCGTGACACTTTTTAATCAGTAAATAAGATCCAAAAATTCTAAAACTTCTCAGAATGAAATTAGACATGATAAGCTTTAATTTGATAGGTCATATGAAATTTTTTGAATTGTATACAAGGAGATATGAATTTTCGAAATATTCCCAGCGAATTTGATGATTTTCAGGGGCAGACTTCAAAAATAATAATTTTGGTAATGGTGTGCTTTCATTTGGCTTAATATTATATTTCCCCCTAAAAATATACTTAATAAGGGTCACATAGCCTTTAGAACCACCCCAATAGTATGTCTATACAATTAGATATGAATTTTCAAAGTTTGATGATAATTCTGTCAATTTTCCAATTAGTGCGAAAATGGGAAAAATTGCAGGGGCAAAATGGTCACTTTGACCAAATAAATAAAATTTGGTAATTTTTTGTATAAAAATACTTGGAATGGACATATGGGATATGCATAAATGAAATAATCAATGATAAAATAATAATATGGAATGTGGCATATGATTGAATTTAATAAAAAAATAATTTCCAAGGGACACTTGTGCTATCTCTAGAGAATTCTAAAATTCTCTCCTTTGTCTATTTAAGAGGCCATTCGGCCAAAATGAAAAGGGAGAGGAAAGAAGAGAGAACTTGGGAGAAAAGAGAAGGAAGAAGAAGAACTATAATCTAAGGTTCAAGCACAAGGTAAGTACATGGAAATCTCCACTCAATCTTGTGTTCTAGCTCAAGCAATCCCTTCTTAACCTCCCTATTCTCTTGGATTAGCCATCCATCAAACAAAAAATCCAAGGAAGGAAAAGAAATATTTCAGCCAAGGAGGATAAGGAGAAGAAAAATCGAGGTAAAGTACTCAAACTCTGAGATTCTTAACGAAAACTGAATTGTGGTTGTGTTCTGGTTGGTTATTGGTTGTATTTGACAATCTTTGTAAATTTGGGATGTCCAATTTCTAATGAGAGATGCTGCCCAAATTTTCATTGATTATGTTCAAATGGTAAATAAGTGATTAAATCTATGGAATCAAGAAGGAATGAAGTGTTTTATAGAGTTGAAATCAAGAAAAAAATCCAATTCTCCCAAAAATTCTCTATGTTTAGGCCAGATTCAAAATCAAGGGTAGTGGCTAGAATTTCATAAATCTAATGGTTCCATGATGTTTAGAAGGGAAAATTATGTAGGATTCATGTTGAATGTGAAGTGTGAAAAGCCAAAGAATGTGAAATGAAAAATTTGTCCCTAAAACCCCAAGTTAGGGCTGCTCTGAAATTTGCCTAATCTAAGTTGAAGAATGGGTTCTAAACGCAAAAATATATAGGATTAGCATGTGTCATAATTTTTGAAAAAGTACAAAAATACCAGGTAAAAAGGGAATTAGACCGGGTTCCCAGAGGCATTTTGATAAATATGTGATTTTGGGCTAAGATAACCAACTTGTAAATTTTAGAATAAAGTATGAATAAGTAATAACTCATTTACAATTACTTTAGAAATCTTAGGAATTTGATATTTGCTCAATTGAGACGAAAGGTTAAAGGACAGGTAGAAGCTAGGCGATGGAAAGGAGTCCAGGTAGTAACTTTATCTTTCATATTCTATGTGAATGTTAATATGCGATGATTTCCATGATCTTTTTAATGTATTTCTTATGGTGTTGAAACTCTCTGGGTGTGAATAATGAGTTAAACCAACCCATGGAACCTTTGGGGTACCATGTGGCTAGGTGGACCCAATTGAGTAGCTTAATATGTACGGATAGGTATTGGCCTGCTCCAAGTTGTTGTTGTGATCACATTATGATGTGATATTGTTAAGATCATGAACAGATGATCATTTTAATTCAGACAAAATCATCATTTGTTTCCTGAGCATTGTCAGATAGGCTTAGGCATTTTGATTGTTGCATTATGATAAATGCTGCATTGCATGTTTACCTTTCGCATTTTATATGATTGATATTTTGTTACTACTGAGATTTATATGAATCTCACCATTTCCAAAAATTTAAAATTTATTCAGCAAGTGGAAACAGCTCAGAGGGCAAAAATAGCTGATGCTGACAGAAGAAGGTCCAATGCTGGTTCAAGAATTTCTTCATTGGTTATCTATAAATTTTTCTATGTAGTTGAATACATGCAAACCCTGTAGGTTTATCTGTAATGTAATCAAGAATAATGTATCAGTATATTGTACTATTTCTGTATGTCCATTGAACTACGCATTAATACTATGATAAATGTCAAAATAATAAGGGGTTTGACAAACTTCACTCAAGTGATCACTTAAGTTGTGAGAAAAAGATGATCACTCAAGCGACCACTCAAGTGATGTCGGGACCCGACACCTTTTATTTATTTTGGCAGTGTCATTTCTTACTAAATCACTATGAGGTTCACTACTAGTGCTTTGTTCACATCTTCTCACATTTGATTCCTCACTCCATTCTGACAAAAACCCCTCAAACTTCTCCTCAAATCTTCACCAAAACCCATCTCAAATCCCCTGACTTAACCTTTGTGTGTTGTACCCCTTGAAGAATTGAAGGTGATAAATTCTGTTTGAGCAAGCATTTGATATGGCAAGAACTAAAAAGACTTTTTTTTAAGAGAAAGAGTCTTCTCAATCCCCATCTCCTCCTCTAGCTAAGAAATACAAGAAGAATATTAAGTCTAAATTAAAGAAACAAAGATCAAAAGTTCAAGACAAGAGTCCTCCAAAACCACCTCCGAAGGCTAAGGGAATTGTTATTCAAGAGCTTAGAACTATACAATCAATAACAAAAGCTACCACTCCAAGTCTAGAAGTGGTGCGAACCCACAAGGAAAGATCCCATGAACCCACAACCAATTATGAGATATGCTCACCCCAAGAAAGCTAAACAAAGATCTATGATCCACTTGAACCCTTGAACATGAAAGAACAAGGACCCGAAGTGTTGGAAGACGCCACAAGGTTGATCAAGCCTTTGATAAGTCTGTTAGTTCTAAGAAGAACCCTGGAGAGAATCCACTCTCAAGAAACAAAGTGCAGAAATGCAACTTTCATTCATATATCAAATCTCAAGTGTCTTACAAATGAAGAAGCACAAGGTATTTATAGAGAAATACTACCTAATGGTAATAATTGCAACTACAAAGTCTAATACCATATGCTAGGAAATCCAAATGTCTAATACAATATTCTAGAAAACATAAAAGTCTAAATATAGTATGCTAGAGAATCCAAAAGTCAAATATGGAAACTTATTTAATAATTTCGCACAAATAAAATCCATAAAATATAATCAGCATTTAAAGCCCAAAATGTGCTTATTTAGGCCCAAATGAGTCCTCCCATGTGTAGTACTAGGTCCAAGCTCTTCAATTTCAAGACTTCAAGTCTAAAACTTGATCAATATCTTCATTTACAGCTGAAATGAAGTTAGTGACGTTTTCAACATTTTCGTCTAGCTTTGATCTGATTGCTAATTGCTTCGTCTAATTCTCTTGCACTAGCCCATTTAATACTTCCTTAATTTGTTTGGCTCTTCCTCTTGTGATTGGTCCACTTGGAATTTGTAAAGGATCACTTGAATTTGAATGCACAACTTGCTGATTCGCATCAAGAAGTTAAAGGGAAATTATAGGCTCCTCTTACTCCTCCTGGTTTTGACTCTGACTCTAATACTCCCTCTTGGATTAAGAGAGATTGACAAGAGGCTCGATATAATACTTGAATCACAAAGGTAATGGCCAACTTGCTTGAGGAAGCACTGAGTGTGATCATTCCAACTAGACTAACACAAGGCACCACAAAGGCTAATGCCGATCCTTCCTCTAGTCCAGTGCCACCAGTGGTGCTCCTAAAATTGAACAAGAGCAACAATGAGATAACGAAGAAGAAGATGAAGAGGATCTTCTAGTGGTACCACCTAGGTTTATTGTTGATGATCTTGATGATTCTAAGAAGTTCAAGACTCACTTTGCCTCAAGAGAAATCTATAAGATGTTTTACATTAACTTGAAAGCATTATTAGAGAATTAGATGTGTATCCATATCTTGGTTAATATATGCCTTGGTTGTCTGTGCACTTACCTTATTGTCCTAAGATTGTGACACATTTCTATTGCAATTTGCAACTGGTTGAAGATTTCTCTGATAGTGGGTCTATGATTGAAGAAGAATTGGAAGTCACTGTGAGAGGGAATAAGTTTTTGATATCACCCTCTAGGATTAACAAGAGGTTAGGGATTAAGAAACCACCAACTCAAGCACATGTAGAGCTCAATCAAAGGCAAATGTATGAGATTCTGAGGCCTGGAGAACCTATGGGAGTTATAAACTTCAAACCAACCATTATGTATGATCTCTATAGGATAATTTTGTACATATACTCTCAGGCAATGGTGAACAAATCCAATAATTTCACTCATTTTGTTGATCGAGATTATAAGATGATAGCATCCATTCTAAGAAAGAAAGAAAGAAAGAAACATGAGAGACACAATCTTTTCAGAGATCAAGAGGTACAAATTCACCTCCACTAAGTCCATGCTAATGCCTTAACCTTAGCTTATATCCTTATTCATGAAGGAAAATAGGATTTGGTATTTGGAACCTAATGAGCCTCTGGAAAGATTGCTTGAATTTAGTCATCATCAAGTTGGAAATTTAGGCATTCAGCTATCTCTGAGACGTCCACTTGGCATAACTCCTAAAAAAGGAAGATATGAGAATATGAGAATGTAAGAGAACAATCTTGAATGGATCACACTCAGTCTTATACTCCAATTGCATCCATTGCACCTTCCCTCCTAGATTCCACTATTTAGATGTAATTGAAGGAATCACTTTAAGGTTTCTATATGGATTTGGCCAATACCAATGTTGAATTCATAACACATGTTGATCACAAGATAGGAAAAATGTGTGAGGTGATGAATCAGAATTACAAGGCAATGCTTGCTCAACAAGAAGCTTAGACACAACTGCTATTTGAGTATGAGAACATGTTGAGATCATTCAATAATAGATTGGATGACTTGGTCTCTAGATCATGTCATCATAAAAAAATGGGAGAATGTTAGATCTATATTTTGATGATAACAAAGCTTAAAAAGTATTTGAAAACTGGTACATCACTATAGTGATCTTAGTAGTGATGTTTTACATAGTTTTAATCACTATCTCAAATTTTATAATTCTCTTCAAAACTCACTTAAATCTTAATTATCTTGTTCCTAATCATTTCTAATAATCACTAATCAAGTTTATGTGAGGATTGCAAATGATTAAACATAGATTAAACTTCAATGGCCAAAAAGCATTTTTTGTTAGAATCTTCTAATGGCTACTCCAATGATCATATTTTATAACCTTCAACATAAAGAAGAAAAACTCAATAGTCATTAAGCTACATCAACTATAAATAGAAGATTTTTCAAAATTGAAGAGAGAAAGAGAGAGTGCATACAAGATCAAAATGCAAAAACTTTGAATTCATCTCCATCTCATATACTCTTTGTTTCTCTATGCTCATGTAATCTACTTTAGAAAGGGATATTATTTGTATTGTATTTCAGTGTTAATCTTAATTCACTTCTAACGCAAAAGTTGTTTTTTGCCATTAAAGCTTAATTTGTGTTTAATAACTTATAATCCTCCTATAAACTTGATTAGTGATAATTAAAAATGGTTATGAACAAGATAATCAATATTTAATTGAATTTGGAAGAGTTTTGAGAAAGTCCAGGACGGTGATAAAATATGTGAAGAACTATCACTTGAGTAATCTGAAAGTGATAGTGAATCACTTGAGCAATATGTAGTCACTTGAGTTATAAAGTGAAATCTTTGATGATCACTTTCCAATGACAACATAGTAATGAGACAAAATTAATCAACACTCAAGTAATCCTCATACCACTCAAGTGATCTTTTTCAAAAAGTATGGAGAAATAATTCATCACTATCGAGGGACTCAGTAGTGACACTTATTACTCGAGTGAGCTTTTTGGCACTTGAGTGATTTGTTACAAAATAACTTCATCACTATCAAGTGACTTGATAGTGATATAGATGAAATGAGATATCACTTGAATGATCTATTATCACTCAAGTGATCCTTTAAATTTTTGAAGAGTTCTCTTCTAGGTTGATAATCTAGCATAGAGGTTAACTTATAATAGAAATAAATCTTCCACTTTAACTCCAAATTTAGAAAATGACCTATCTCTAGAATTCCTATTAAGTCTTCTTTCCAATACAATAGGAACTAGTTCAAACATTGTTGTCTTCTAAAATATATGATCAAATCAATAGCTAGTAGTTTGGAACAAGGCATGAAATTCAAGAGTCAAATTTCAAAATTTATATCTCTTTCATCAGAAACTTATTGAGCACCAAAATGATGTACTTAAACTGAATTTAGAATCTAGTTTCATATGAAACAAGTTTCACCTCAATTGGATGTGCGGTTTGAGAGGTATAACCAAATTGCTAAACCTCTGTCATGTTGAACGAAAACAAAGCTGATAGAGTATGCTTAAATATGATCATCACTCTAATGGAGCTTCCTTAACTCAATTCAAACATATCAAAATCACTTTTGAAGGTGCAACTTGTGTGATAATAAAGTATAACTAGAGAGAAGTTAATATGACTTCCATATAAAGCACTTTAACTTCTGATTAAGCTATTCTAACTTCCATTTGCTTATAGAGATCTCCAATATCAAATCTAAGAACTTGAATCTTAATATTCCCATTATATCATGCAAGTTCTTTTTTCTTCAATCTCTTCTCTTCTTCTTCATGATTATTCTCCACAATCCTTTTTGATAACTCCTTCCTTTTCTTTACTAATATGCTCTTCTTTCTTCAATCTTTCTTCTTCTTCCTTTTTATCCTTCGATCATTCTCAATAATCAAGCTCAATAGCTCCTTTCTTTTCTTGACTTTATCTCTCCTTATTTGATAACTTCTTTCTTTAATATCTTCTTTTTTCTTAATTAATCTACAAGATATTTTACATTAAACATAATAGTTAGTCAAAATATAAGATAAATATATGATGCAAACTTTTTGCTCTTAATATTTAGTATCTATATTTGACATCATCAAAAATAATCATATCTAACATTCTCCCCATTTTTGATGATGACAAATCCTTTATGAAAAATATGTATTAGTATGAAAGCAAATTAAATGCAACATATTTTTCGTGCATATATCCCTATTTGACATCAACAAAAAGCTTGAAGAATAATAATAAATGCTCTTAGAAAAGCAAATATCAAAACAAATTAGAAATGTTTGTCTCTCCCCAATCAAAAGGGATGTATCATCCTTCACTCTTAATGTAATGCAAATAAAAGAGGATTTTCTTTTGAAAACAACTTGAAATAATTTGTAAAGGTTTTCAAGAAAACTTTCAAAATTAATGCTAATTAAAGCATTCTCAAAATATAAAGAGATCTAAAGGGATGTATCATCCTTCAATCTTAATGTAATGCAAATAAAAGAGTTTTTTTTTAAAACAACTTGAAATAATTTACAAAGGTTTTTAAGAAAACTTTCAAAATCAATGCTAATTGATACTGAAGATGTGCAAAGCATTCGCAAAATATAAAGAGATATGGTTTAGAAATACTCATTTAGATTTAGCAAGCTGATAATTGATCCATGAAATCCATTTCCTTTATTCTTATGTTGTTATATCTATGATGTTGTGTTCACCATACTTTCGTTACGCAACTCTGAATAGTGGGATTGATGCTCTTGAGCATCAAAGATGGAAGGTGACTAAAGTACCAGCTCCTTAAGTGCAATCTCTATTAAATCGATATAGGTAGTGCTCAGGGACTTTAAAGGTGGATAAAGAGGTGGAATCTTATAAAGCTAGGTCTAAGAGTAAAAGTGAGAGTGGGAGTGAAAAATCAAGTCAGAGAGTGAAAATGGGAGTGAGAATGAAAGTTCAGAGCTAATAAACTGGTTTCACAAGATTACACTCGAGTGATTTATCAAGTCAATCGAGCGATTTGTGAATAAACACTCTCACTCGAGTGATAAAAAAAATTCAATCGAGTGATTTACCAAATGACTCGAGTTGTTTTTTAAAGTATTTTTAACCACATAAGGACTACACTCAAGTGATGTTTTTTTAATCACTCAAAGGATTAATTAACAAGGAACCTCACTTGAGTGCATAATGTGAGCACTTGAGTTCCTTTATCTTGACATTGAAAAGCTTGTCTCACTTGAGTGCTGGTTCTCTTACTCAAGTGATTCTTTTTCGTTGTGGTGCTCTGACTTTCCTCATCACTCGAGTTCTCTTATCTATCACTCGAGTTACTTTTGCAAGTGATCCTTTCTTTGTTTATCCTTCTTTTTTAGTGTAAAAACAGAGTGCCTACAAAATAACTTTCTAGAAACTGTGACGGTTAAGTTAGTTAATAAATCATCAAAATTTATATAAAAAATTAAAAGAGGAAATTTACTTACAGTTTATTGGGATTTACCATTCTCAATTCTCTTCTTATATACAAAAATTGATCTTTTCCTAAAGGTTTGGCAAAGATCAACAATTTGAAGATGAGCAGGAATGAATACTACTTTGACATCTTTCCTTTGAATAAGATCTCTTTTGAAGTGATGTTTCAAATCAATATGTTTGGTTCTTAAATGTTGAATTGGATTCTTTGCCAAACTTATTGTATTGGTATTATCACAGTAGATGAGAATTTCCTTGAGATAAATAGCGAGGTCTTGAAGTTGTTGTTTAAGCCATAGCACTTGAGCATAACAGCTTGAGGCAGCAACATATTCATCTTTAGTTGATGATGATGATGTAACACCTTACATTTACACTCATTCTGATGAGTTTTATGGAGTGAACTCAAACCACTAAGCGTTATTTTTTTATAACACCTTTTCAAATCCCAACCTCAAAATAGGATTCAAACCTATAGTTGAGTGGGTTTTTCTAAAAATTTTAAAACTTTGCAAAAGCGTACTCTAGTGGTTCGCAACTTTGTTATTACTCATTAATTTTTATCTTTTCTCATTAATTTAATTAGAGAAATTATTTGCTCAAAATTAATTAATTCATTTACACATACAAACTGTGTAGCAACACTAGGCTACCAAAGTATCTAAGTCACATAAATGTATAGTTCTAGACCCTTAAATCTTTGGTCCACCACCATTGCATTCTCTTCTCACGAAACTTTTAGCATCCCACTTGTGTTCACTTGTCTAAATGGTTGGCTGGGGGAGGGTGAGATTTGGAGGAATCTCAGTAGTAAACAATACCATAATGCATGCAAGATAAATGCTAGTGAATGATATGCTTGCTTTACATAGGCTCATGCTCACATAATGACATCTTTGCATACTCAATGTTTCATACAACATATCTATGGCCACAGTATAAACAAAAATAGAGCTTCATGCATTCAGACACGCTTCACATAATCAAGCAAAGCAATTCACATGCATAAATATCAAGCAAATGCAAGTAGGGCATGTACTACCTTTTCAACTTTGTGTCCTCCTCTTATACCTTGACCTTTCAACCATTTCTTCTTCTTTGTCACTTCATGGCCCTAGATAAGTAATGACATTATTAGAGCCATGAAAGTGAATGGCCAATGGGCTACATTAGCCTTAAAGGCTTACTTTCACCCTTGGAGTTCGTACTAATTACATATGGCCCCCTTCTTTCTCAAATTCGCATGGTAGTCAAAACTGTCAGCATTTTAACCAAACTTTGAAAAATCATAATTAATTCTATAGAACTCCAATTAGGGTGATTCCAAATTATATATAAGAATATTTAAGTGTAATTTTGTGTAAAAATACTTAGATCTTACTAATATCATCATATATTTTTCAGAAATTTTCTAAGCCTGCATTGTTCTAGATTACCTTCCAGAAATAGGGCCCAACTTTGGAAAATCATATATTTTAGTATACTTGTCCAAAAATTACAAAATACCTATCAAATTAAATCACTACATCTCTACTTTAATCCTACCAAGTTTTATAATTTTGAACCAGCTTTGACTACTGAAATACTTTTCACAATTAGAATGCTTCTAGTGAACCAAATCAAACAGCACCTCCTCTTAACTTCTAAAAATTCTAGATTAATATGCAATCATCTAAAAATCATGAACACGTATGTTCCCACAAAATTTTCTCTTATAAATCTAATAGAACCATAAAAAAACCCAAATCCAGCTCCAACAGGATGAAAATGCCCCTAGAAAAAATTTGGATAATTTAAGGGAAAATGAGTTCTTTTGATTTTAATTCATAACCCACCTTCTTTTTACCTCTAATCCCGTGTTTAACCCATGAAACACCTTTTACCCATAATTTATGAAGATTTGGGTAGCACCTCCCTTTAGGGTTTGTGCATCCCAATTATCAAAACAAAACCAAAACAATCACAAATCATCAACAACCACCAAGATTCAACAATAGAAACTAGGTTCTTGAGATTACCTTTAATTTCTCTTCTTTCTCTCTTTAGGGCGCCAATGACCTCTCTTTCTCCCCTCTTGATTTAGCTTGCTAAACATGGTATTCAAGAAGAATAAGAGGTTAGAAGAGGTTCTTAAGTGATTTAGAAGGCATAAGTACTTAAAATCACACCTCTTACTTTAAATTTTGGCTTCTTGAACTTTAAGACCTCTTCTTGTTCTTCAAATTCTCCAAGCTCTTTCCTCTCTCTATCTTTTCTTTAACTTGACCAAAATAATGGAAGGAAAGAAGGGATATAAGCTTCATCAAATATCTCTTTCTTAGTTTTGTATATTATTATTTAATGGCCATTAGTCATGTGCTCATTTTACTTGGCCAACAAATTTCCCTCTTAAATTAATTATAGCCAAGTATTTTACTTTCCCTTTCTCTTGCATTTTGACTGAAATTTTCTCTAAGAAAAGGGAAAAAAGGCTTCTTGAATTATCCCAATTTACCTCCTTACTTTAGTTACAATTGTTGACCAAGTCATCATCTCTTTCCATATGACTTTAGCCCTTGCTAACTTGACATAATTACTTCTTTCCCCACTTGCTAAAAGTGACGTGAATGAGGCTATGGAATGGACCAAATATGCCTCTTCAGTTAGCTTTATTTATGTCTTGCAATGACTATGTCAAAGCTCTTTATTACAACTTTGCTTTGTTAACTTCTCAAAGTTCACTTTTGCTTGACTAAAATACTTCAATTATAGCATTTGGATTTCAATCTTTAATTCCCTTTATATGACTGAAATATCTTCCAAATATTAGAGAAAATAATTTCTTCTTGCTTTATTGGTCAAATGACCATTTTGCCCATACATTTATTTTCATTTTCGCACTTAATGCAAGACTGGATAAAATTTTCATCAAAAATTGAAAATTCATATCTAATTGTAAAAATGTCCAATTGGTATGGTTCTAAAGGCTATGTGACCCTTATTTAGTATATTTTTAAGGAAAAATATAGTATTTGGCCAAATAAAATATCATACTTCCAATAATTATTTTTTTGGACGCTGCCACAGAAAATTCACATTTCTACTATGCTAACTTCAAAAATGCATATCTCTTTGTGTACAGCTCCAAATAGCTTATATAACCTATCAAATTAAAGCTTTATAAGTCTAATTTCATTCTGAAACTTTTCAAAATTTTTAGACATAATTTTCCTATTGAAAAATGCCACATAACACGACTGCCATATAAGGAAACTCACTGGTAGCAACACTAATTTGTGTTCTAATTAACTATGTTGTATATGACCTCTAATTGTCTTGCTTTACCACCTAACGTGCTCTTTAATTCAGCATTTTATTTCCCTTAATGCCACATAGATATAAGGAATTTTAGGGAATAAAATTATATCTTACTGGGACGCTTGCTAAACCGTGGCTTAGCAGTCCACTTGATTCAGGCTTATCCTTAAGTCTCTAATCCCAAAATTTGGGATATTACAGAAGATACAATGTTATGTTTCTTACTGAACCAAGATACTATTAAGACTCCAAGAAATTGACATTATCCACTGGTGCTCTTTATGTCTGTTTTGTAGCCTCTATGGTTATAGTCTGAATATGTGACTAGCTATTGATTTTCTCCCTTTTGATACCAAATTCCCAATTCAGTTGTGTCAGCAAGATACATGAATATACTTTTAACAATTTCAACATGAGATTCTCTGGGTGCTAATTGGTGTAATATCCCAAATTTTGGGACAAGAGACTTAGGATTCAGTCTGGATTAAGGGGACTGCTAAACCCTACTTTAGTAAATGTCCTAGAGAGGCATGATATTATTTCCCAAAATTCCTTTTATATCTTTGGATATTAAAAAGAAATATTATGGTGAGCTAAAGAGCTTGGAGAATAACAAGACAATGAAATGACAAGTCACACAAGACGTGGTTAATTGGAACACAAAGAAGTGTTGCTAACCGGTGAATTTTCCGGTGTGTTAGTCGTGTTTATGTGACAATTGTCAAAAGGGACAAAATGATCATTTGACCAATAAAAGGCTAGCAGCCATTATTTCCCTATTATTGATGCCTAAATTAGTCAAATGTGGAAGGAAATAAAGAAAATGGGCAAGACATGATTTATTATCATAAATCATTAAGCGTAAAAGCAAAACGATAATTTTTCCATAAGACAAGAAATGATGGATTTTCCATAATATTCCCAATAATTTGAGTGGAATGGGAATTAAAATGAGGGAAAATGATTACTTGATAATTAATGAGCATATGTTGGTGAATTATTATCAAGGAAAGTCGAAGAGCTAAAAGCATAAGGCTTTGGTCAACCACTTGTAAGGTGGTATAATGGGATAGTATGAGAATATTATTTCTCTCTTTTAATCTCATTATTTTCAATGGATGAAGAAGCATGAAAAGAGAAAAGAATTATCATGCAAGAAAGTTAAAGTTTGAACCTATAAGGTGTGCGCACGTGATAGCTGCTTAAGATGATTCATTTAAATAATTATTTATCATCGTCTCTTTCTCATTCATGCATGAATCAGAACTGAGAGGAGAAAGAACGAGAATGAGAACGAGAACGGAGAAGAGAGAGAAATCTTCTAATCGTTGAAACTCTACCGAAACAGTGTCTTCTCTCAAAGTACCCTTCACAAAAATTCTTCTACTCATTCATTTCTATGGTTTCAGATTCTCGTTTGGAGGTGGTTGGTGCCATCTTGCCGGCCAGAGTGCTGCTAAAATTCTGAACCGAATTCAAAAATGTGTACAGGTAGCGTAAGCTTCCTTCTGAACCTATTAGTTTGTTGTTTGGATGAGTATGGTGGGAGTTGGATACTGTTCATGTCTCATTCAAATAGTATATAAATGATGTCCAATGCTTGCCTAAATAGCTAATCATATGATTAGAAGTAAAAATGAAGTGTTTAGGCAAGAGAAAAGAAGAAACCGACACAACTCTTTTAAGAACTCTAAATTGCTGCTCTGTGTGTGGCATGAAGAAAGAGTTGGAATTTCATCAATTAGATGATTCCATTTAGTTCATATGAGAAAATTGTGTAGGGTTCATGTTGATGATGAAGGGAGAAAAGGCCCAGAGTGTGAAATGATTAAATTACCCCTTAAAGTTTTAAGTAAGAGCTGTCAAGGGTGTTTTCATCATCTAGTCCTGAATTTGACTAATCAGATATCATAAATGGATTTTACTGTGAAATTGTGTAGGATTAGCTTAGGTTATAATTTCTGGAAAGTATAGTTGGACCAGGTACGAATGCGTGTAGGCCGGGCTTCTGGGGGCATTTTGGTAATTTAGCATAATTGGGCTAAGTTATCAACTAAAATGAGTCTAGAATGATACATGGATGGGTAGTGACTCATTATTGTATACTTGGAATTCAGGACTTGACGGATGGTGCCCAAGCTGGATCAAGGACGATGGTTTGAGGACGGACGCGGAGTCTCAAAGGTAGTGAACTTACCTTCCCTGCATGTATGTGATATGTATGTGTTTGCATTGTTGTATGTGACTACTTTGCCTATTTGTGTTGAACATACTTGATTGATTAAAGCTCTGTTATATTTATGCCATAGCCATAAGCATGTCATAACATTGAGCATGCAAATATGTCATTATGTTAGCATGAAGTATGGAAGGCAAGCATGTCATGCATCATATATATATCTTACATGCATAGTAGTATTGTTTACTACTGAGATTCTCTCGAATCTCACTCCTCTCAACTAACCAATTAGATAGGTGAAGAATGCATAAGGATATGCACGGAGGAGGATTACAAAGGTGAAGTGAAGAGCGTAGTGCAAGGCACTACTATTTTGTATTTGGTGATTGTATTTTATGAGAAGTTATACATTTGATTTATGTATATGAAAGTATGAATGATGTTTAGCAGAGAACCGCTCTAGTTTAATTAAAGGAAAATAACTCTAATTTCATTAAAAAGGCAAGTAAATCTCTCGTATATACTCTGATATAATGAAATTAAGAGCCAATGAGTCATTTGTGACGTAGTGAGGTTTGTGGAAATGATTGAGAAGTCTTTTACCCTTTCCAAAAACCCTCTCAGCATTAGGTTCAAATCCTGAGTTGAGAGTGAGGATTTATGAACATTTTGAAATGTTGGGTAGTCTGGGGTCAAATCTTGGTTCCACAACTGATTTCACTACTTATTTATACTCATTTTGGAGTATTGGAAATGAGGTGTCACAATTGGTATCTTGCACACATTTCAACACTGAATTGTATATCTAGCCTACTGGATGTGAGATAGAGAAGGGAGCTAATCATTTCTCTATCCTTGGTGATGTTATAATCTGTACCTTTTACATCTACATCAAGTAGAGTTGTTGAGCTTTGGGAGTATCTGCTCCATTGGCATGATCCATCCCATATTTCCTAAGTAGTTCTTTTAAGATATTTGGTCTGGGATATAAATATTTCATTCTTCTTTTGTTTAACTTGTAACTGAGAAAGAAGGTCAACTCTCTCATCATAGACATCTTAAACTCCCCCTTCATTATCTAAAATAATTCTTTACACAAAAGATTATTAGTAACACCAAAAATAATATCATCAACATATAATTGTATGATTAAAATATCATTTCTCTTGTATTTGATGAATAATGTTGTGTCTACCTTTCATCTAGCAAACCCTTAGTTGATGATAAATTTTCTTAACCTTTTATACTAAGCTCTTGGAGCTTGTTTTAAACCAAAAAGAGCTTTCTTAAGTCTATATATGCAGTCAAGTTTAGAAACATCTTTAAAACTAGGGAGTTATTCTACATAAACCTCTTCCATAATATATCCATTTAGAAAAAGCACTGTTGATGTCAAACCCCTTAATATTTTGACATTTATCAGAGTATTACCGCACAATTCAATAGGCATACAGAAATAGTAAAATTATACTGATATAAAATTCTTAATTACATTATAGGAAATCCCACAGGGTTTGTGCATAGCAAATTACAAAACCCAAATTACATAAAAAGGACACAGATAACTAACTATAAACTCTTGCTCTAGATTGGAACCATTAATTGCCGGTGACCACAACCTTGCCCTTAGAGCCGCTTTTTCTTGCTGAATAAATTTGGAATTATGAAAATGGTGATATTCAAACAAATCTCAATAGTAACAAGCTATCAATCAAATAAAATGCGAAAGGTAAATATGCAACGCAGCATATGATGTAGCAGATAATAATGCTGTGTACATGTTTTGTCAATCAATGTTCAGGATCAAATGACGATTTTGTCCAGATCAACACTATTGCAAAAAACACTTTTTAGACCAGTTAAAAAAGACATTTTAGATCAGTTCTGGAAACGGACTTGATACAGTCGGTCTAAAAAGTCTGTGACTTTTTAGACCGGTTAAAAAACGGTCTAAAAGTCTGACAATAAGACCGTAAACTATAAAAGTCCTTGATGTCACAACTTTTAAGACCGGTTTTGTTGACAACAGGTCTTAAAAATATGATTTTTTTAATTATTTTCTTTGGTTTCAACCTTGCTCAAGCCAGTAAGCCATTTTAATGATAATCCCCTTTCCATACAAGCAACAACACATATATATTAACAATCAGAAGCAATGACAGCAACATTACTACACCCACATTTAACAGAAGCAACATTATCAATAAAAATCATTCAAAATCAATACATTCAATTCCAATGACAACTGATAACATATTATCAACTTATTCAATTTTCAGCAACAATATCAATAATTTATCATCATTAGGCATTTTGAAACACAATGAAGCATAATTTAACGATGATGGAAGGAAAATCTCAACATTGTGCACTTTCAATCCCAAAACTTCTAAGGAAAAGAGGGAGAAGAAAAATTTCTCATCATGTGAAAAAATTCCTAAGCATTACAGAAAAGTAGAAAAAATATACAATAGTGATCCCATGACTGTATCAGCAACCGCAACTAGTATCACCAATATCCTAGAAATTTTCCTAATCAGAGATATAAGCCAAGTTAGATATGAAAACTATAAGTATTATTAGAACAACATTGGATTAAAAAACTTACTAATCTTGTAAAAGCACATAGATGAATTCAGCACAACAATTGCAGATGAAATCAATGTCTTCTTCAGGAAAGGGATCAGCAAGATCAAACATCTGTATGTGTAAAACAAGACATTAACTTACTAACTTAAAAACAATAAAGTAATGAAATTTTTTTGAAATATACATTTATTACCTCTTCGGTAAAATCAGTCGTGCCTAAGCTGATAATATTGTAAATTTGCCTCAAAATATAAAGACCACATAAGTTAGACCTTAGTGGTTGCCTATGGCTCTGAAAAAAAATATGACATCATCAAAGCATAGCTTATGGAACACATCTTAAAGAAAAAAAATATGTACTAACCTTTGGCGTGATCCATGTAGGGTTTTTTAAGTCACGAACATGCTTACCACACTTAGCGTGTAGGAATGTCCGCATAGCCCTATCATCAAAATTACAAAAATTACTTATCTTGCACACAAACTTTGCACACAAAAGGTAATAAAGCAAGAAAACTTACGAGTTCACGGTCTTCTTCAAGTCACTTCCCGGTTTCAAGTAGAGGGAGCATAGGAGGATGACTGTGTAACTAGCCTTACACAGAAGAACCAATTGCCAATGATCCCTTTAAAAAAAGAGATGAATGTTAAGCAAATATAAAGCATTATATGTGTTTTGGAATATAAATTTTTTTCTTCCTCATGCACATAAGGAACCAAGAAACAATTGTAATACCCCGAATTTTAGGATCAAAGGCTTGAGGTTTAGCCTGGATTTAGTGGACTGCTAGACCCCGGTTTAGCAGATGTCCTAGTGAGACATGGTTTAATTCCCAAAATTCCTTAATATTGTTGGATATTAAAAGAGATAAAAGGCAAGGGCAAAATGGTAATTTTACCATAAGATGAATAATAAGGGTTTTTCCCTAATATTCTCGATGATTTGAGTTGAATGGGAATTAAAAGGAGGGAAATGACTACTTGATAATTAATAAGCCCAAGCGGGTAAATTATTATCAAGTAAAGTTAATAAGAGGAAAAGCTTATGGCTTTGGTGGACTACTTGAGGTGGTATAATGGGATAGTTTGAGAGTGAATTATACTCTCATAATTCTCATTAATATTGATGGAATGATGAAGGAAAATAGAAAGGAAACTTGCTATGCAAGAAATGAGATAGGTGGACTAATTGAGTAAAGGCCACCAGACGATTTTAATTAATCATCACCATTCATCATCAATTCTTATTGTTTCCTGCGGTCAGATTAAAAAGGGAAAAGAAAGAGAAATGGAATAGATGAGAAAAAGAAAGAGAAAGAAAGAATGAGAACGCGGATGGAACGAGAGGAGAGAGAGAAGAGAGAGAAAGCTTGTATTGGCCGGAACTCGTCTGAAATGGCGTTTTCTCTCGATATGTCCAGTACAAATGTTGTTCTACTCATCCCGAGCTTCAATTCTATGATTTTAGATTCTCGTCTGGAGATGGTTGGTGCCGTCTCGCGGCCGGAGCATCGCCAGAATTTCGAACCGAATTCAGAAGCATGTATAGGTAAGCGTGTGCTACCTTTCTACCATTTCGGTTTATCATTTAGATGAGTATTTTGGAAGTAGTGTATTGTTCATCTCTCGTTCTATCCGTGTTTTGGGGGCTGAAATGATGTTCAATGGATGTCTAAACAGCTAATCATGTAATAAGGAGTAGAAAGGAGGATATTAAGTCAAAGAAAGGGATCAGGAACTGACACAACTCTTCTAACAACTCTATATGGGCTGTCATACGTGGGGTATGAGCCGTGAGTTGGAATTTCATTGATTGAATGATTCCATTGAGTTCAAAAGGGCAAATTGTGTAGGGTTCATGTTGAAGTGGAAGTGAGAAAAGGCCTAAAAGGTGAAATGACCAAATTGCCCTTGTTGCTTTATATAGGGGCTGTTCAAGGGGCATTTTCATCACTCGGGCTTGAATTTGACTAATCCAAAGTCAGAAATAGATTCTACACGTGAAATTGTATAGGATTAGCCCATGTTGTAATTTCTGTAAAAGTACAGTTGGGCCAGGCTTCCGGGGGCATTTTGGTAATTTAGCATAATTAGGCTAAGTTGTCAACTAATACGAGTCTAGAATGATATAAGAAAGAGTAATAACTCATTAAATGTATTTGGATGGAATTCTAGGACTCGATGGATGGTCGTGCCCAAACCGGAGCAAAGATGAAGGATCGAGGATGGACGTGAAGTCTAACAGGTAGTGGACTTACCTTTCCTGCATGTGCATTATATGTATGTTTTACATTGATTGTGTGACTGCTATGCTTGTTTGTGTTGAACATGTTTGATGTAGTGAAGCTCTGTTATATTTGTGCAATGGTCATATGTATGTCATAACATCGAGCACGCATCATGTCATTATGTTGGCATGAAATAGTGTAGGCAAGCATGTCATGCATTCATATATATCTGTCATGCATAGCAATACTGTTCGCTACTGAGATTCTCTCGATTCTCACTCCTCCTAAACAACCATAGTGACAGGTAAGAATGCATGAAGATACACGGAGGAGATATGGAGATATGAAGTGAAGAGGAGGTTGTAGTGCGGGGCACTACTTCTTGTATTTTATGTGTGTATATATGGATGTATGTATATGTATGAATGTTGTATAAGCAGAGAATCACTCTAATGTATTTGAGAAATTTTCTAGCATGAGTAAGAGAACGGCTTTTAGTTTATTGATATATTCACTCGCTTACTCTGATATAATAAAACTAAGAGCCGATAAGGTAAGTATATGGAAGGGTGTTTACAACAGTCAGTTTCTGTTTCACTGAGCCTCTTTGATAAGTTTCTATGTTTGATGATAGAAGTGGTCTTTTTCTCTTGGACTTGATTAGGGCGCATGAATCCAAATTTATCGCTATGTCTAGAGGAGACCAACCTACGATTCATGTACCTACAATAATGCAAGCACACAAATCAAAGTTAAACAGCGTAATTTTTAAAATATTTACTCCCAATTGAAGAAGATACTTACATTAAAAATAATTGGACAATCCCAACCGTAAGATATTGTCTAGGAGTAACCAGGGACATTAAATATTCCCTATCAATATAGCATGTCGCCCCTGACTTTCCAACAGCTGAATCCGTAGGCCAACTTCTTGGTAGGAAGGATGTATCGTATGCCATCAGAACCATTTGCTGCATGACATTCAATAGAAGCTGTGAAACTTCATAAGGGAAGGGAACTAGACTTGAGGGTCTAATCGGGGATTCCACAGCTCGAACAAAAATAAGGTTCTTCAACCATAATATGAAAGTACCCAGGACATCGCTCTGACACCCTGACTTGGTCATCTGTCATTTGCTGGTGGTGAACAGTTGATGCTAGGTTGTGCACACTCCCCCGTGTAACTAACCGTCTCAAAGGATCCTCGACAAAAATGTCACAAGGCTAGTAATTTCTTTTCCAGGACCCTCTGATGACTGCCTAATATTGCAACAACTCTCTTTAGTACTCTACTTTTTAGGATCGAGCAAATGTGCCTGGGGAGCACTAGTATCCTGTCTAGTGCTGACCATGGCATACACTTCCTCCTTCATCTTGTTTAACCGGGCATCTAATAGTGTATCAAATGATACTTCTACCTCAGCCTTTACTTCCTCCCTTGTAGTGGCCAACATACGCTCCAATTCGTCTCTCGTCACCACATTTGAGGAATAGCGTGAGGGGGCTCCAAAGTAATCCTTTATGCCCACCCCTCTTCCAACTCCCCTAACATGGCTTGGATGCTCACGTTTTCCAGTAGCAACTATGAGGATATCATCCCTCCCCTCCACCTTAAAGGATCCCTTGGCTTGCTTTTTTTGAAGTTTCTCCTATGAGATATATAGAGAACACACATGAGTAATGAAACATGTTTACTAAATAGTTAATAACAACAACGATACTTACAATTTTTTCACCAACTATACAAGATTGTTCACTCGTATATGACCTACTACTCTTTCGCGAGCATGCAACCACAATTCTTTGCGTCGTAGCAAAGATGGTGGAGAAAGAAGAACAAAAGGATTTTATTGAGATGCTTCCTCCAATCTCTTCCGTTTGGCCGCCAACAAGTCCTTTTCAGCCTTTACGTATCCCCATGAGACATTGTATAGGGGCAATCATTCTTCCTGCCACTCTCTTGTGTTTTTTGCCTTCTTGCCTGCGAATAAGAAATTGGGACAAAAAAAAGTTACAATCAGTATAGACGATTTATAAGAAAATAAAATACAAAATAAGTTAACTCACTAAAGCATCTAGAGTAGTCCAAAGCCTCAAAAACTCTTGCCAGGTGGCTTCATCGATATATGAATACTTGCTACACGGAGTAGGACGAGGCTTACTAGCTTCCACCCCGATATGCACGTAAATGTTGGTAAGATTCGTCTTGAACTTCCTCCAACGCTCACAACAATACATCATAGTCTTGTTGTATAAGACATCACTTTAAGGGATGTCGTAGGTGAGCTGTTATACATGCATTAACACAGTTAGTGACAAATTTGTGATAAATTTGATAATTATAACATGCAGAAGAGAACTTTATACCTGAATAGTATCCTAAATATGCTGCTTCACTTTTTTATTGACATTTCTCCACTTAAGATACTAGGCTTATTGCGTGCTAGGAGGCTAATGAAACTCCTATATCAGCTTGCATTAGGCCCAATTGGTTTCCAATATTGATCAAACTCAATTGGTATCTTTTTACTGGCACTCTGACTGAGGGTAACGTCTCTCAACCGTGTGGCCCTCCTACCTCTCCGTACAGACTGGTTAATAGGCTCACTTTGATTCTGGCTCTGATTTATACTCGTTGGCTCGCTTTAATGAGCACTAGGTGACTCCTGAGCCTCATCACTAGGACGCCTCAGATCTGTCATTGTCCTGTTAAGACAAATCGTTAAGTTAGTAAGCTATAAAATAATTGCATATATAATCTGGATATAACTCATAATGATAATTGCTTTAGATAGATAGCTAACTTTTAAAGTAGATTTATAAAGAGATATCCTCCCATATCCCTTCACGATGATCATTTCTTGTGCCATGTTCATTATCTGTTTCATCTTCTTCGTTCAATTCAGGAAGACCCCTGGAAAAAGAAGGAGTCTCAAGAAGATCGTAATTTGATCGACTTTCCTCATCAATATCAAAGACCCTTTTTTCCTTTGAGAGTTACAAACGAAATTTTATTTGCCTCATCGGTAATATAGAATACTTGTTTTTGCCTGATCTGCCATAATGAAAGGTTCATCTCCAAAACTTCTACTGTTCAGATATACTAATATAAATCCTAACCAATCAATCTTCACACCATTATTGACATCAACCCACTTGCATTTGAAAATGAGAAATTTAATTTTAACATAGTCAACCACCCAAATCTCCTCAATAACCCCATAATAAGGTATGGCTGCCAATTTAGGGCTCTTATCTTTTGAACTAGAGAAGTGCATAGATTCAGACACTAATATAACACCATTGTTTTAGGCAGTGGTCCTAACATCCAGGGACTTCGTGTCAAAGGTATAACCATTGATCACAAATGAAGTCCAACTTATGACATCAACCTCAGGACCACGTACTAGCCATTTAATTGTATTAGAAACAAATTCTTCTCCGTTAACCTTATGTTTGAACCAATGTGCAAAAGTTCTGATATGCTCCCTAATTAACCTTTGTTCAGTCATTCGACTGTTTTCTTTTTGTACAATTTCTTTATGAGCATTCATGTAATCTTGAACTGCATCAACATTATTCAAGATGTACAAGTAGACTTGTTGTAATTTATCAGGATCCACACTCTTTACTGTAGCCCCACGTCTACCCCCTTCTTCATTATGGCGTTCCGGAGGGCCGATATGTCCTACATTTGACAAATAATGTTGATAAAATGCCATGGCTTCTTCAGAAACATATTTCTGAATAATAGATGCTTCAGGCCGGTTAGGGTTCTTCACATACCCTTTTAGGATTTTCATAGTTCTCTCAATTGGGTACATCCACCGGAAATAGATAGGGCCACACAACTTTATCTCCCTTACTAGATGAACAATTAGATGTACCATGATGTTAAAAAAAAGAAGGAAGAAAAAGCATTTCAAGCTGGCACAAGATAAGGTATCCTTCATTTTCCAATTCATCCAATCTTTCCGTCTCAATGACTTTACTACAAATTGCATTGAAGAAGAAACAAAGTCTAGTCAATATGTGTTGAAGATTATATTTGACAATGCCTTGAATAGCTACTAGGAGTAGTTGTTGCATTAATACATGACAATCATAAGATTTTAGCCCTACTAACTTTAAGTCTTTAATCGACACAAGCTTCTTAAAATTTGAGGAATACCCTGACGGAACTTTGATTCCATGTAAACACTCACAAAAACTCTTTTTCTCATCCTTGGATAAAGTATGACAAGCTGGAGGATAAAAGGTTCTCTTACCATGTGGCCTCGAATGCAAGTCGTCTCGTATTCCCATTTCTTGCAAATCTAATCTTACCTTCACGTCATCCTTAGAACTACCTTGTATGTTGAGCAGTGTCCCAACAATACTATCACATACGTTTTTCTCCACATACATGAAGTTAATATAATGTCTCACATCAAGATTGCGCCAATATGGAAGATTGAAGAAGACCGACCTCTTTTTCTATATATTTTTCTCATTTATACTCTTTGTAGCCTTACCGAAGGTAACATTGATATTTTGTACCTTTTCATAAACTTTCTCTCCAGTCAATGCCTCCCAAGCATCTTCAAACTCTTGGCCACCAAAAAATGCTTTCTTTAATCTACGATATGGGTGGCCCTGTCTAAGGAATCTTCACAAATCGGACATGCTTTGTGGCCTTTAACGCTATATCCTGACAAGTTTCCATATGCAGGGAAGTCATTTATAGTACAAAAGATCATGGCTCGTATTTTAAAAATCTCCTTCTTGTTTGCGTCAAAAACATCGACACCTTCATCCCACAACTATTTCAAGTCTTCAATCAAGGGTTCTAGGTAAATATTTATGTCATTTCCGGGGTTGTTTTGGTCCCGAAATCAACATAGACAACATGATGTATTTTTTTTTCATGCATAACAAAGGAGATAAGTTATAAATTACCAACAGAACAGGCCATGAACCATGTATACTGCTTAGGCTATCGTAAGGATTCATGCCATCTGTGCTAAGTCCAAGCCTAAGGTTCCTAGGCTCTTCGCCGAAGCTAGGAAATAATTGATCAATTTTCTCATCCACATGCCATATCAAATTTTTGGCATCAATTTCATTAGTAAATAGGCGTTTGAACATCGATATGATTGGAAGATACCACAAAACTTTTTCAGGGGCCTTATTTGATTTGTACCTGGGGGTTTCACATATCGGACACTGTTGCTTCTCTTCATGCTCTTTTCTGTACAATATGCAATCATTAGGGCATGCATGGATCTTTTTATGCTTTATCCCTAGTAGACACAGTATTTTCTTAGCATCATAGTATCGGCAAGGCATCACGTTATCATCTGAAAGCATGTCCTTAAATGCCTTAAGTGTTTCTGAAAAACTCTTATTGCTCCATCTATGCCGTGCTTTCAAACTTACTAATTTCAATACTGCTTTCAACAATTGGTATTTTGTGCACCCTGGGTATAGCGGCTTTTCAGCATCATTGCACATATTATCGTATGTATGTGATTGCTCAAAAGCCTCTTCTCCTACATCACGAATAATATCCTCTATCCGATAGTTCAAATCCGTGTCATTATCATCAAAGGCTACTCTCCCCCTTGTTGAGCTGCGCTTGGAATTTCTAATTCTTCACCATGCCATACATATACTGTATAACTCTTACAAAATCCTTCACAAATTAAATGAGTATATATATCTGTAGCACTTAGTCCCTTCTCATTCAAACATTGTACACAAGGACAATAGTGTTAGATTCCATGTTTTGATGATAACAAATCATGTTTTGGAAGCTCATGGAATAATTAGCAGCAAAGCAATCCATTCTGGTGATCTGTACAAGATCACTCGAGTGATTTATTTAATCACTCGAGTGATTGTGGATCACTCGAGTGATTTTGTTAATCACTCGAGTGATTTATTTAATCACTCGAGTGATTGTGGATCACTCGAGTGATTTTGTTAATCACTCGAGTGATTTATTTAATCACTCGAGTGATTGTGGATCACTCGAGTGATTTTGTTAATCACTCGAGTGATATTCAAGATCACTCGAGTGATCGCTGAAATCACTCGAGTGATTGCGGAAAATTACAGATCACTCGAGTGATATGGGAAATCACTCGAGTGATCCGCAATTTCACTTCCAGTGATCACGAAATCACTGCAAGAAAAATTCACTGTTTTGAAAATCACTTCCAGTGATTCTGAATCACTCGAGTGATCCGCCAAATCACTTCCAGTGATTGTGAATCACTCGAGTGATCAGGCTAATCACTTCCAGTGATTTTGTTTTCACTTCAAGAAATTCCCACGGTTTTGCTATTCACTTCCAGTGATTCTCATTCACTCGAGTGATGCGCCAAATCACTTCCAGTGATTGTAAATCACTCGAGTGATGACGCAAATCACTTCCAGTGATTAGGATTTCACTTCAAGAAAAATCTACTGTTTTACAAATCACTTCCAGTGATCCTCAATCACTCGAGTGATGTTGGATTTTCGCTGAATCACTTCCAGTGAATTGGAAATCACTGCAAGAAGATTTCACTGTTCACCAAATCACTTCCAGTGATCATAAATCACTCGAGTGATATTTGCAAAATTCCAATATCACTTCCAGTGAACCAGCAATCACTGACAGAAATATTCAAAGGTTTCAAAATCATTTCCAAACACATTATATTCACTACCAATGATATTGCATCTTCTCATATGAGGATTTATTGATCAAGTATACATCTTTCTACATTGACCTTGATCCAATTGCTTCTAACTTCATCAACGAAAAATGATTTTGCTAGTGAAATTTTATTATTACTGTAGCTTTCAAAATCATGATATAATACTCAGTTGCGAAAATATGATCACTCTCTATGGTTTCACTGTTTCTTTTATAAAACACCTCCAGTGATCCATATTAATCTGTTGAAGATACAAATATTGCTTAACGGTCATATTCATGAGTGTGTTACAACTGTACTCCACCATCACGCACTTGACTTGTAACTGAACACTCCACTCAAACGACAACTATTCATGGTAGCAGCAGAAATTTAAAAGTAACGGAAGACAAATGCTGTTACATTTGTCAGAAGCATCTTTGAATCAACGGGCAAATTTACAACCGTATTCAAGTGGTTTTATTATATATGTCCAGCCATTTGAAAAATACAACAACTAAGAAATATGCCTGAACTTTCCAAAAGTGATATCTTCTCAAAAAGGCTTTAACACTTCATCTGTACTTCAGTTTTTATCTACATACTCTGAAAGAGAGATTGTCAGTCATACTAAATCATTCTCAATTGTATTAACTTAAGGTTGAGGAACCTTAAGTAGAGATTTGAAATTACCTTGTGTAAGGGGGAGCAAGTGTCTGAAGGAACTTGCTGTTTGTACTGAGGTGCCAAGAACCCACTGAATCTTGGAGGACATAGTGAAAGGCTCAGAAGGACTTCTGAGGACTGGACGTAGGTCAAGTGATTGAGACCGAACCAGTATAAATCCCTGTGTCAACTTTGGTGATATCTCTTCTTTCATTAACTGTGCTTTAAGTTTTGTACATTGATTTTAGATTTGCCAATTATTTTGTAATCACCCAATTCACCCCCCCTCTTGGGTGAAAAGCTTGCTCTAACAAATAGAACATCCCACTATCATTACCGGAATTTCTTCTAGCAAGTTCCAAAAAATCCCTCATCCCATTATCATATTCAACACTAGTCTGTTTAGCGTTTACCCAACTACGATCCATATATTTCAACACCTTTTTTTTCCTTCTCTTCTATATATTTTTCCCCCTGGAAAAGGCAGGAGTATGATGAGAGTATGAAATCATTACACTTATCAAGTTACCTAGTTTAATAGAATTCTTCATCAGAATTCCTCATAAGATGTAATTACAGTCTGTTCCATTTTCTTCTAGTAATTTTTCCGCTTTCAGAGAGTTCTTATTTCTATTCAAGGGACCACTACAATTACATTTGGTTTTGAAGACATAAATAACGAAATTGATAGACTCAAGAAAGAAAATGATTTAATAGATTAAACAGGTTCATAACATCTTCAAGGGACCACTTCAACAAATTCAATAAAAAGAAATTGATAAACAACTCAATTACATCTTCAACAAATCCAACAGAAAAAAATTAATATGCAAAATGTGAAAGATCAAGCACTTGTGATTGAACATATTTATAACATCCAAATTCATAAATCACAGACCACATCATCAAAGAATTAACTGAGATAGAGGAGACATTACTCTTACCTGGAGGTAGTGACCCTCGATTGTGGCTTGAGGAGCAGGAGGAGCGGCGGTTGCACCCGCTGGAGAACACGGAGGAGTAATGGTGAAAAGATAGTGCACGGTTAGAGATTCCACGGAAACGGGCACAATGACCAGAAGGTGGGAGGATTTTAAGTCATAAAATAGAGAAGGAGCAGGCTGCAGTGGTGGTGGCTGGAGCAGAGGCCGGAGAAATTGGTAGAATATGACCGAAGAAGAAGGTACAGAGCTGAGATGAAGCTTTCGCGGCAGTGGAAATGGCGAGGAGGGAAACGAAATGGAGGGGGATTAAGTTTGAATTACTGGACTTTTCTTAAAATTACTTTTAAGACTGGTTATTTGGATAACTGGTCTTAAAAGTCCAGTATTTAAGACCGGTTATCCTAATAACCGGTCTTAAAAGTCTAATACTTAAGACTGGTTATAAGATAATCAGTCTTAAATAGTAGACTTTTAAGACTAGTTATATATATATCCAGTCTTAAAAACAGATCGGATTTTTTTTATTTTCTCAGTTAATTTTTAGACCGGTTTTTATTTTAACCAGTCTAAAAAATTTAAAAAATATATTTTCTATCCAAATAATTTTTATTTTGGTTATTTTTAAGACCTATTATTTAAATAACCGGTCTAACTAATTTTTTTAAGACCGGTTATTTACAAAAAAGGTCTTAGAAGTTCTCTTAATTACAAAATTGCCACCGCATTTTTCTTTTAGACCTTTCCAACGAAAACCTGTCTAAATTTGGCAATCTAAATATCCTTTTTTGTACTAGAGCAAAATGGCCATTTGTCCCTACTTGCCAATCAGTGATCAAAATACTTCTCTTCTCGGCGTTCAGATACAAATGACTGTTTGTACCCTACTGGCCTTACTGCATGCTCTGTTTAGAATCATATGCTTTTATGACCCCTACTACCTATAATGTTCCAGAGCAGATGTTCTTCTGTCTGTACTCACCTCAGTTGGGTCCCATTGGCCTTATGAAACTAGTGCTTTCCCCATGGGATGGTACTTATGCTTTTCCCATAGCCGGCGAGGAATTATGCCACACAAGCTTCACATTGGCTTACCTAGACTAGGTACCTGCTGGCCTTAGAGGTACTTGTGTTTTCTCTCAAGATAGCACTTGTGCTTTTCCGACACCCAGCTCTAGAAATTTGCACAGAACATGGCAAACAATGCATATTAACAATCACATAGAATATGAGAGATAGAGTTACTACCTAGAATCCTTTCCAAAGCCTAACTAATATCGGTCCTTTAACTTTTCGTCCGGTTCGAGAAAATATCAAATCCTAAAATTCTATGTGAATAAAAAATGAGTTATTATTCATTCATACTTTATTCCAAGACTCATAAATTTGGTTATCTCTACTCAAAATGCTTAATTACCAAAATGCCCTTAGAAAATCCAATCTAATTCTCTTTATACCTGGTATAATTGTACTTTTCCAAGAATTATGATCCAGGATAATCCTACATAATTTCATGTGTAGAATCCATTTTTTACCTTAGTTTTGACAAATTCACACTATATTTCCAGAATTAGCCTTGACATCCAAAAGTTAAAGTTTTAGGGGCAAAATTGTCATTTCACACCCTAAAGCCTCCAAACTATATTTTTCACATGTACTCTAAGCAATTTTCCATTCTTAATACAATGTAATCATTGAATTCATGAAATTCCAGCTCAAACATAGCAAGCAAGCCCCTGGCCAAAATAAAACAAAAATTGGGAAAAATGGAATTTCATGATTTTAATCAACAAAACACCTTCCTTTCATCTCTAATCACTTGTTTAACTATTTAAACACTTTTTGAACATGATTAATCAAAATTTGGGCAGTACTTTCACTTAGGGTTCATAAATATCAAATCAAAAAATCAAACCAATACAAGCCAATAATTCAATCAAAATAACAACAACAACCACCTTAAATTCAACCAAGAAAGCAAGGTTTATTAATTAACCTTTGTTTCTCTCTCTTGCTTTCACAAAACCGCCACCTCTCCTCCTTCTTTCCCTTATTTTCTTCTTACTTTGTATGATTTCAAGAAGGATTTAAATATTAAAAGAGGTTTCCAAGAGATTAGAGACAAGAACACATGAATTTTGCTACCAAACTTACCTAGTTTGCTTCTTGATGACCTTCTCTCTCTTCTTTGCTCTTTGTAATCTTGAACTTGCTCTCTCTCTCTCTCTCTCTACTTGTTTTGGCTAAAAATATGGCCTTGTGAAAGAGTTAAATGAGCTCTTCTAGTGTCATCTTCCACCTTCTCAATTATATGTTATTTTATTAGAATTTTTGCACATGTCACATTATTTTATTCTTTTCTTTTTCCACTTGGCTAAGATTGTTTCCACATGGCATGTTTTATATCCAAAATCCATTTTCTATTCCTTTATCTCTTCTTGGCCAACTTTGGCCATTTATTTTAGAGAAATAAAATTTTTTTGATTTATTCATCTAATGACTATTTTGCCCTTATATTTCTCTAATTTTTTTTTTGCAATTACATGTTGTCTTCATTTTTCCTTTCCCTTTTTGGCCAAATTTTGCACATAAAATTGGGCCAAGAATTGGGTTCTTTCACACTAAATTTTAGGCTTCAATATTAAGCCTTTGTCAAGAAAAAAATTGTTCTTTATGTCTTACTTGGCTAAAATTTCACATAATTATTGTTTCCAATATTTTGGCTACTTCAAGTACACCAAAATTTACCACTTTATTCATTTGACTATAATCAAATATTCAAGGATTTTTTTGTGAATAAAATTTAGGGTGTTACAGTTGACATCCATTTGATAGAGCTTGAATCCCTTGATGCACGCAAAGCCTAGGAGTACTCGTATGACTTCCAATCTGGCTACTGGAGCATATGTTTCCTCATAATCAATTCTTTCTTCTTGATTATAGCATTTGGCTACCAATCTTGCTTTATTTCTAACAATAATTGTGGATTCATCATATATGTTTTTGTATACTTCATTTAGTACCAATGACCAAATGGTCCTTAGGCCTAGGGACCAGTCCCAAACTTGATTTCTGTCAAATTGATTGAGTTCTTCTTATATTGCTATGACCCAATCATTGTCTGATAGAGCCTCAACAATGTTAGAAGGTTCTAATTCAGAAATAAAAGTAGAGAAGCTTACTTTATTAAGAATCTTGTTTCTAGTTTTTATTCCTTTGTTTACATCACCTATGACTTAATCCAATGGATGACTTTTATTATACTTCCAAGCTCTAGGTTGACTTTGGTTGGGAGGTTAATTATCATTTTCGGGTTTTTTATCTTAATATTTAGGTGTTTTGGAAGTAGATTGACTTTCTTCCTAAAATACTACTTCTGGCTCATCTTCTACTGGTTTAATTAGAGGTTCATTTTCAGCAAACACAACATGTATAAATTCCTCAGCAACACAAGTTTATTTTTTGAAAACTCTATAAGCTTTACTTCTATTTGAATATCCTAGAAATATACCATCATCGGCCTTAGGATCAAACTTACCTAAGTATCCTTACCATTGCTGTTAATGAAACACATCCAAAAATATATAGGTGAGTGAGGTTTAGTTTTCTTCCTTTGTAGAGCTTATAGGAAGTTTTTCCAAGCTTTGATCTAATGCAGACTTTGTTGAAGATGTAGCATGCAGTGCTAATTGCATAAGTCCAAAAAACTTACGAAACATTCTTCTCATTAAACACGACTCTAGCCATTTCAGTAAGAACTCTATTCTTTCTTTCTACGACTCTATTTTGTTGTGGAGTCCTTAGAGCAAAGAAGTTGTGGTCAATACCATTTAAGTCACAGTAGTCTCTAAAGGCTTGATTTTCAAATTCCCCTCCATGATATATTCTAATAGTTACAATAGATATACCTTTCTTATTTTGCACCTTCTTGGCAAAAATAATAAACTCACTAAAAGTTTCATATTTTGAAGATAGAAAGATAGTCAATATAAAGTTAGAAAATTCATAGGCAATAACTAATGTATATAAATTACCACCAAGACTTTTGACTCTTGCTAGTCCAACTAAATCCATGTAGAGTAGTTAAAGTGGTGGTTTGGTCATGACTTCCTTTTTAGATTTAAATGAAGCTTTTACTTATTTACTCTTTTGACATGCATCACAAACTAAATCTTTTTTTAAATGTAGCTTGGGTAAACTAATTACTAAATCATTTTTGAGTAACTTACTTAGTTGATGCACGTTGACAAGAGCAAATCTTTTATGATAAAGCCAACTTTCATCGGTGTTACTTAGAAAACAATTTTTAGAGACACTATTGTTTATATCATGGGTATAGTAATCACCTTCCCTTACTCCTCCAATCTTGACTATAAGATCTTCTTTCTTGATTTGGAGATCCTTCTTGCTTACTGTGAGACATTTTTCTGAGTCGAATATGACCCAATTATCTTTGTCAGTGCTTTGACTCATGCTCAGCAAGTTGTGGCATAGGCCTTCCACGTAGTACACACATTTAACATATATTCCATCATTGTTACCAATTTTGCCTATTCCAACTATTTTTCCTAATTGATTTCCTCCGAATTTGACTTCTCCCTTAATCTTTAGACTTTATTGTAGTAAATATTTCCCGGTCCCTGGTCATATGTCTTAAGCATCAGTTATCTATGTACCATTTATTAGTTCTTGATGTTTTAAGACATACCTTTAGTCAAAGATAATCAAGTCTTAGGTACCCATACTTTCTTGGGTCCTTTAAGGTTAGTATGGATCATTTTTGGAATGTGTGAACCCTTAGATACCCACTTATAGGTTCCTATTTTTCCTTCCTTCTTATGAAAACAGGACGAAGTATAATGTCTTTTTTAATTACAAAAATTACAATATGCAAAAGGGTTAGATGTATGTACAGAACATTGAAAATAATTTAAATAGGTCTTTTCACTAGACTTTTTCTTTCCTTTCCTTTTGTCTATCTTTGGATTGTATCCAATACCAGACCTATCACTAGTACAAAATAGCCTTTTTAGAATGCATCATTTAGATCGGTTATTGCGGATAAGGTCTAAAAAATATGACCGGTGACAGTTTCGTAATTATAAAGAATTTTTTAGACCAGTTCTTAAAATATGTTGTCTAAAAGATATTATTTAGACCTATTATCCAAACAACCGATCTAAAAATATAAAATTAATCAAAAATTAAAAAATTTTGAAACTTTTTAGACCGATTGTCACTAATAACCAGTCTAAAAGATAAAACTTTTTAGACTGGTTGTTGATGATAACCGGTCTAAAAGATGAGGAATTAAAAAATTAAATGTATTTTATTTTTAAGACCGGTTTGTAGTCATAACCGGTCTAAAAAGGTGAACTTTTTAAGACCAGTTTTTTCAAATAACCAGTCTTAAAAGTCCTCACTAATATTTTAAATTCTCTCTCACAGCCTTAGCTCGCACCTAATTTCAACTTTGAAAATTGAAATCTGATACTCATTAAGCTTCTTATAAACCCCTCCCTCGTGCCACGGCAATTCCTCTTTCCCATGTCGCTCCTCCGTCCTTGATTATCACCACCGTCGAAGCAGAGGTACGATGGAATCCATTACTGTAAGGCTCGACATTTCTTCCCTTCGATGGGTTTAAGGTAACTGCTCTACTTAATTAGTTTGATACATACTTCAGACTAGCTGCCATTATGTACTTCAGATCAATTTCTATTACAAAATTTTATACTCATATTTGCTTAAAGTCTTACGATTGCAACATCTGAAAGAATTTACAAATTGGATTCATTACTAGGAGCTGAGGTTAGTGTTTTCTTCTATCATTTTCCTTTTTTCTAGATGTTATACATGTTTCTTCTCTGAAAAAATTTCTTAATTTAAAAATCATCTTCCAACTTGGGATCTAATTACATTCTTTTCTAACTCATTTTTTAATATTATTTCAAATTGTTAAGCCATTCACAGTTCATTATGTATTTGCACCGGGTGTTGCAAGATTCCTAAGTTGTGCTCATTAGGTTCTTCAGGTATGGCTCCCCCAGGATATATTTGTGATAAGTAATTATAAGTATGAATATATAAGTATGGCCTTGGAAGCATTCTATTAGGATATGTACAGATTGGGTATACTAACGTAATAAATGAATTAGGAAAAAATGACACTTTTTAGACCGGTTATTCAAATAACCGGTCTAAAAAAGACTTTTTAGACCGATTGTTCTAACAACCGATCTAAAAAGTCTTCTTTAGACTGGTTGCATAATCGGTCTAAAAAGTATCACACTTTTTAGACTGGTTGTATCAAGACCTCATTTAAATTCAGCCTAAAAAGTCTTTTTTTTACCCCGTCTAAAAAGTCTTTTTTCCACCAATGTATCATTTGTAAATCTTTGAGCTTTTAAAATAACGTTGAGCATTTCACTTCCCTTAGTAAATTTCTTAAGAATTTTAGTAAGGACATTGTTTTTCTTTTCTAAAATTTGACAGTTATCACAAGTTTTCATAACAAGTTCTTTGAGTTTTTCTTCAAGAGATTTAATTTGTTTCTTGTAATTAACAAATTCCTTCACTACTTTGATAAACTCCTAATATAATGCATTATATTCAGTATGTAATTCATCATAGGTAGTGGCTAAGTCATTTACCTCCTCATCCTCTGATTCTTCTTGACCTACCAGGCAGATGTTGGCAATTTCTTCATCATCGCTTTCTTCATCAAAGAGCTATCTCCCCATATTATTAAGGCAAAAGCCGCCTTCTTGAAATATTTGTTCTTTTTTTCTCTATTCTTCAGGTACTCTGAAAATTCAGATTTTGTCAGAGTAATAAGCGCAAAGTTTCATAAGACATACATAAACAACATAAACATACTGATATTAAGTATTTATTTACATTACAAGAGAATCCCCGTAGGATTTGAAAAAATATTTTTTAATGTATAGAATGTTAAAAAAGAAATAAAATGTGCAATTACAGATAACTAGTATCAACTACCGACTGCACCGGGACCCTATTCTGGATAGCCACCTCTTTGCCTTTCGAGCCGCTAGCCTTAACTGTAATGGTTTGTATTTTGAAAAAGAGTGAGATTTGAGAGAATCTCAGTAGTAACTGACATTTCAAACATATAAAATGTAATAATAAATATGCAATGTGTCATGTAATGTAAGATGTTAACCATGTTGTATGCATATTATCTAAGGCCAAACTAATGTTTGCACCTCAGCTTAACTCGTGTCCAAGGTCAAACGACATGTTTGAATCCCTGGCTTGTTCGTTGGATCCCAAATCACAGCTAGGCTAATGTCATGTTATAGAAGATGGCATACATAAACATATAGATAATTACATAGTATATGAAAAAAAGTGCTACTACCTGACTCCTTTTTCAATTTTTGAGTCTATCCTAAACTTGTTCCAGCTTGACTATTTTTAGTTCCTATAAAATTTAGAGCTATAAGTAATTGGTTATTACTTGCACTATTGCTATATTTTAATTTCAGTTTACTCATTATCTATCACAGTTATAACAGTTTCTTCACAGTACAACTCTGCACAGTGCAGTTTCACTGTTTCCAAAAACTGGTAGATTTTTCAGTCAAATTTGGAAATTCATAATTAATTCTAAAAAACCAAATTTGTATGATTCCAAAGCCTGAATAAATCTATTTAAATTTAAATTTGTGTAAAAAATACTTAGGTTTGACCATTGCATTCATGTCATTTCCAGAAATTCTCCAAATTCCACTGTTCCAAATTGCATTGCAGAAAAAGGGAACAATATTTGAAAATCCATATCTCCCAATGTACTTGTCTAAAAATTACAAAAAACCTATCAAATTAAATCTATATACCTCTAATTTAAGCCTGCTAAGTTTTAGAATTTTTGGACAAAGTTTGACCTACAAAATATATTTCACAACATCACTGACTCATAGGAGGCAGATCAAAACAACATGCATATTCAATTTCATAAATTCCCAAATTTGTATAAAAACATCTAAAAATCATGAAATCATGTAGACCTACACAATTTTGCCTTATAAAGCCAATGAAATCATCAGAAGTTTGAAATTCTCATTCTACCCTCATGTTTTATCTCTAGCCGAAATAGGGGTCTCGAGGAGGGAAATTGTGTTTTCTTGATTTCTCTTGCTTAATCATCTTCTTACTAATTCTAATCACATGATTAATCATTTAAACAATAAATAACATGTTTAAAGGAAATTTTTGAAACATTTCTCCTAGGGTTTGCTTCAGCCTAAATTCACAAATCAAGAGAAAACAAGGCAAAACCACCAACAACCATAACAATAACATCAAACAGGCAAGATGATCAAGTTTTAAAGATTACCTCTTGATTCTAACTCTCTCTCTCTCTCTCCTAGCCAAAATTTCTCCTTCTCTCCCTATACTCTTGATTTGTCTTGAAAAATATGGATTTCGTGAAAATAAGAGGTTAGGAGAGGTTATAGAGAAATTAAGAAGAAAAATCATCAAGTTTTCAAGCTTCTTACCTTTGATCTTGCTTTTAAAACCCTAAACTCTCCTTTTTGTGCTCTCAAGGTGTTTAAAGCTCTTCCTCTCTCTTTGTTTCAGATTTTGGCCAAAAATGATGCGAGGAAAGAGAAGGATTAGGCATTTTACTTTATCACTCAATATTGATTTAGTAGTAAATAGTTTATTCTTGAATTTCCTTGGCCATATCTTTTCTTCTTCTTTTAATATACACTACATAAATTCATTTCCCTTGCTCTCTCCTTATTTGACCTAAATAATCAAGGGAAATGGGTCTAAAATTTGCTTCTTGAATTACCTTATAATTTTTTGTTCCCAACTATTAAATTTGGTCATATAACTTTTTGAATTTTACAAATTAAATTTCTCCTTGGTAACAATATTCCAAATTATGCTCACTAATTACCAAGTAGTCATTTTCTCTTTTATTTCCCCTCTTTGGCCCAAAGTAATAAGAAAATTAGGGGAAAAATATTTGTTCATTGTGTTATGGCAAATTATAATTTTGCCATTCTATTTTTGTGATTTATTGTAATAAATCATTTCTTGCTTATTTTCCCTTTAATTTGGCCAAATTTTGACACTTATATTAGGCCATTATTTGTGTCATTTCATATTCCAATTTTGGTTACCATATTAGGCCTTTACGTAGACATTCATTGCTCATTTGTGTCGTTGCTTAGCAAAGTTGTGTATAACCGAAAATTGGAATATTTCTGACAATTGATGCATATCATAATTCACCATTTTATTCCATTAAATGTAGTAGCTATATACATGATATATTGGTGAGTAAAAATAGGGTGTTATAAATTTGATGTGTCCTAGCTTTTCACATTCATAGCAAATGATTTGCTCTTTTGTTTCCTTTCTATTATTGATTCCTCGTTTGTGGAAGTTCTTGAAGCTTGACCTTTCTTGTAGAATTTCTTGAATCATTTTACCATGAGGCTCATTTCCTCATCATTAATTTCTTCTTCATATTTCTGCTCATTTTCTTCCTTGATTGCATTTATGACTATTCCTTTCTTTTTCTTTTCTTCAATCTCATCTAATTCATATTTAAATTTCAGTTTGCTTTCATATTCAGAAAGGGTTCCAAATAATAAAGCCACTGAACGCATTGATTCTCCTTTAGTCTCTTATATCGTTGTGACTTTTGCTTCCCATTCTTTTGAAATAATGTTTAGTATTTTCCTAACTTGAAATCTTTGATCATAAAACTTCCTCATTGCAACCAATTGCTTTACATGATGGGGTGTACCTGAGTTTGAACTGAGTGATTACTTTTCCTGATTTTATTTTGAGCATATTGTATTCAATGATAAGAGTGTTGACTCTATTTTCCTTAATCCCAGAAGTTCCTTCATGAGCTATCTCTAGAGCTTGCCACATATCCTTAGCAGAGAAAGTATGCAGATTCAGAAATATTCTTTTTAACTCAAGGTACTTTGAATCATAAGTATTGCCTTGCTATTGAGAGTTACAAGTTTCTTATCATTGTTATCAAATTCTGCTAGTGTCTATGGAACTGTGACATCAACCATAGTTTTCATTAACACGTAGTCTCCATCTTGGATCACCTGCTATAGGCTATACTTCATGGCCATCACAAATACTTTAAACTTTGCTTTCCAAAAAGAGAAGTGTTCTCTATTAAAACCTGGTAGTCTAGTGATGGAGGCATCATCTGGTAGTATTCCTTTACCCATACTCGCTATAGGATCAGTCTTAGGATGTTAAGCCTAAAACAAAAAGATGAGGCTCTGATAACAAATGTTAGTGTTAATGGTCTCATCTAAGAGGGGGGAAATTGGGTGAAAAAAATTAACTAGCCCAGTTAAGAATGCTTAATTTAAAGTTAAAAGTTGAGAAGATATCACCAAAGTATACACTAGAGTTTATACTGTTTTAGTCTTAAATTCTTGACCTACGTCCAATCCTCAAAGTGTCTCTAAGATTTTCAATATGCCTCTAAGATTTGTTGGGTTCTTAGCACCATTGTACAAGTAAGTTCCTCAACAGGGCACTTATTTCCCCTTACACTTTGTAGGCTGACAACCACACTCAAGGTCACATTACCATGAGAATCTCTTTTACAAAAGTAATGAATAAGGTTGTAAAATCTCTCTCAAAGAATTGATAAATAAATACTAAAGAATAATGAGATTATCAGACAGAATAACAGATGTAACATCCTAATTTTTATTTCTACTGTTAGGATATGATTTGTTAAGTAATTTGAAGTGTAGAGTAAATTAAACATATTATTTGAGATATATAAGCATAAAATTAAGAAAATAGTAAAATATGATTGATAATGGTGAGTAGTATATCTATTAGTAATGAGTTGAATTTAAATGGGATTATTTTATGGAAAATAGAAATTTTCATATAATTATGAGTATAAAGAAATTATCTTGAGTGGATTCAATTTTATGACAATAATCCCACGTGTAATTTAAATAATGGAGAGCAAATTTGATAAGGCTTGGTGGGGGTTAAATAGGAGTATTTAGCACATTTTATACAAGTAGTTAATTATGTAGACTATTAGAAAATTTTGGATGATGGTGGTTAATTAAGAAATAGGGTTAGAGATTCCTCAATGGAAAAATATGAATTTAAAAGTAAATAAAAAAATAAAGGAAGAAAGGAAGAAGGAAAAAGAAAAAAAAAGAAAGAAATAGAAAAGAAAAAAAAGACTATATTAACAATAAAAACAAAAGTGGGCCCACATACCCTTTAATATATCCCCTTTCCTCCTAACTTGACGCTCCCTCTGTTCCTTCATCTTTCTCATCTAGTTCCAGCGCTCCAATCCTCTATTAATGAAGGGTTGTGATACTTTTAAATTTCATTTCTTTCTCATAAAATTACCAAACTACAATACCTATTTCCCAAATGTTTTTCTACTTTATAAGAGCTTTCCTTGAGCACAAATTTCATTAGGAGCAGAGCAAGTTTAATGGTTAGGGCTTGAAGAAAGCATGGATTTTCAACAAATGGAAACCATGAGATTGTTGAGGTAAGTAAATACTTGCATTTAATTGGCTTACTTTATTGAATAAGGTTAATTTTTGCACTTTAGGCTTGTTGTAATTGAACCCTAAGTGAGAGAAGAAGGATTTTAGTTTTTAGAGTAAATTCTTAGTTGAAAGGTTGATAATTAGTTATGGATAACTCAAAATGCTTGTTGAAAGTTGATTTTGTGGTTAATTTATAAGTTTGAGTGGTTTTTCCATTTATGGATGAATTATTGCAAATTTTTGAGGTATTTTTGGAATGAGCAATATGAACATTGTTTGGCTAAGGAGTTATTTCAGTTAGAAAGCTTAGGTAATAAGAAGCTTGTGTTTAAATTCTCATAGTAATTGGACTTGATTTGAGTTACCATTAAGTACTCGAAATTCTTACTCAGAAAAAAGGGAATCTCAGAATAATAGTGACATTGTAATTTATAGATTTTCTTGTAGTTTTTTTTTACACAAGTGATTTGGAATTAAATAAAAGGTTATGAAAAGTTGGAAATTGTGGAATTCATTTGCCATTCTTGAATTGAGAATTTTTTAAAAAATGAATGATTTGGTTAAGTAAACATAATTATGAATTTGAACATTTGAGATTAGAATTGAAAAATGACAATTTAAGTTGAGCATCTAGAACTTAATTAATGACTTAAATAAGTATAATAAAGTAAAAGAATAGAGAGAATATCAATAGGATAGTAAATATATAAGTGGTAAAGATATTAGGAATTTTTCTAAGGAAGTAAGTGAAGGTGGATAGTCTAGTTACTAATTGTTAATGATGGCATTAGTTACCCTCTTATTGATGAATATTCACATATAGTATGTAGACTCTCCTTAGTTGTGGTTGAGCACGAGGTTTCACAAGAATGGTGTTAACTTGTTTTAGCTTTAGTGAGAGGTAACCGCTTTTCAATTTATCTTGTATGCTTGTTGAAGTGATTATAAATGTATGTTAGTATTTTCAATTGATATAAGTATATATGATAGTACTTTATATATAAAAAATGTATATATATGAAATGTATGTTTTTGAGTAAACTTTTTAGTTAAGTGAGCTTAAATTGTTTATCTTGTGATTATGTTGTTGATGATGCATAGCATTGAATGTTGAATATGAGAATAAATTATTGATGTTGGATTGTTGGATTGCATATTGAGTTGTGTTGGATTGTACAGAGTTATGGCTGTGGGAGGTTTAATACTATTACACCAAGTAGTATAGCCACCACTTGGTGCCTAATAGTTAGTTTTAACATTCTTAAGGCCCTTCATATCACGCTTCCTTGGCTAGGTAAGGGTTAACTTAAGGGACATGTGACCCTTTTCCATGTTCCAAGAAAAGGAAACCTATGGCTTGATGTGAGTTATGTAGTTTTTTGGTTGGGCTACACCTTACTATTAAGGAGTTTGGTGCAGTTTTGTCACAAAGATGAACCTTGTTATGTGTTATAGCCCATAAGTTTTGTCATCGATTATAAGGAGGTGATAAGGATGGTTAAGGAAGTCCTATGCATACTTAATTACTCCTTGAACTACTATTGTTTGTGGAAAAATGTTTATATTCAGCCTGCTTAACTATCTTGTAATCATTCCCTACATAGTTGTTAAATTGGAATTGTGGCTACTGGGTCCATGTAACTCACCACATAGTTGATTATTATTTTTCAGGCAATATGGGATATGTTCAGGGAATGTACTTGAGATTTAGATTGGCAATTGTGCCTTGTAAATCCTCCTCTGTTTGTTAATTATGTGTTGACTTTGTATATTGCCACCTAGGGCTAATTTATACTCTGATTTGAACTATAAAACAGTTTTCAAACTTGCATGATTGGTTTACTTTTCTACATTATGGCAGAGTTTTGTTGGAGGTGGTTTGAGACTAAAGATATTAAATTATAATTCTTATAGTGGGTCCACTTTTGTAAACTTTTAAGAGTATTATGGTTCTATATGAAATGAGATTATCTAGGAAAGTTATGAATTATGATTTTTGACATTATATTTGTCAAAAATGATATTGGCCTATTGCTAAATTGTGTCATTGGGCTTCAATTGCCTAATGCTCAATTATCATAGTATTAACTTATATGTGATTGTGAATCAGATATTCAATACTTTTTAACCATGATAAATTGACATATTTCTTTTTCTTCCATCGTTATTCTTAAAATATTTTGGTCAAATCCTTTCTACTATGATAGTCCTTTGTAATTGGTTTCTTTGTTTTCTACTATAGTAGTGCTCAATGTTTTAATGAGTTGTTTGAAATAATTAATTATATGGTAAATATAGAGGTTGTTATAATAGAGCACTTAATGATCATAATTGATTTTGTCGTTGGTTAGTTTCTACATCTTGAATGCTTTTATATTTATAGGTGGAATATCTTTAATGACTGTTATGAGCATTCAAATTTGTCCGTTGAGAGTAATTGTAGCCGTTGATAAAAGAGAGTGTTTCCGTTAGTTCTTCCTACTACACATTTAATGCTTCTGATAAATTCTTGCTTTTCTTGATTTTAAAGTTAATCCAAAGTTTACTCACTTGAAACTTATATATAAGTATGATTAGTAACATTTAGAAGTAGTATAAGAATTTATAATGTTAAATAAGATGAATATGAAAGGTATTAAGATTATCAAGACGCTGATTATCAAAGATTGTTGAACACTCACTCAAGTCTATCTTATGATCACTCAAGTGATTCCTTATCACTTGAGTGCTTATGTAGTCACTCAAGTGTGCAAGTGATCTTATAATGAGATTCATTAGTAGTGAGATTAAGAATGAATATCACTCGAGTGCCTATTCTGTCACTCGAGTGATCTTCCATGTTTAAAAGTTTAAACACTACCTATGACTCGAGTGCATATATGGATCACTTGCAAGAGTTTTCAAGTGATAACGGATCGCTCGAGTGATTCTCTTAATCACTACAATGATCTTATTAAAAGATCACTTTACTTCCATTTCACTTGTGAGTGACTCGCAAGTGAAATGTCATTACTCAAGTGATCAGCACATCACTCGAGTGATGTTAAGCATGTCACTCAAGTACACTAGTTGTCACATGAGTGATTTGCTTTATAAAGTGCCAACTTTCAAACATTTATGAGTCACTTGCAAACACCTGTAAGTGATCTTAATCACTCGAGTACTTACCCCATCACTCAAGTGATCCAGACAGAAGGACTTGCATAACTTTTGGTTATCAGCGAGTGACTTGCAAGAACTTCGGAAGTAACAATACATCACTCGAGTGCTTTTCCTATCCTTCGAGTGATCTTCTTTGATATTCTTGATGTTTGTTGATTATCACTCAAGTGTTATAACTAGAACTTAAGTCATTTTTCGAAGATGAAATGGAATACCAAAGAGTATCACTTTTGATCACTTGAAGTGAAAAAATCATTACTTGAGTGACTTGTTGATTCAAGTTTTTCCAAAGATACTTATATAACTCAAGTGCTTAAAACCTCACTCAAGTAACTTGAATCATCAAGTCAACTTTGTGTCAACACCTTTATTTATCAAAATGAACAAGGTTTGTTATCATTAAACATTATGAAAACTAACAAAATCGATATCATTTAAAAGTGGTAGAACATTATAATCAAAGTCTTTTGAAAACAAGTAACACCCAAAATCAACTATTAATAACTCTTGAAATAGTTAAGTTTTTTAAATAAGAGTCATACTCTAATACCAATTGTTAGAATTGGTGATACCCAAGAGGGGGTAACTTAGGTATAAGATAAAAACTTAAAAAATCTTTTTGCATATCAGTGGGAGTTAATAAGTAATAATTAGTATAAAGATAATAATTCAGAAATGCACGCTGGAAATGTAAGAGATGAAGGAAGAAAATATGCAAACTATGATTTATACTAGTTTGGTCAAATTCTTGATGACCTTTATCCAATTCCCAGGCTCCTCTTGATATTTTCAATCCACTATCTTCCTCAAGTTTAAACTGGGTACTTGAGAACCACTACAATCCCACAAGTTTAGCCAGGTACTTGTGAAGTTTTTATAATTCTTGTACTGAGATAAAAGCTCCCTCTTACATACTGTAATGATACAATCTATTTCCCACTCAATTTCTCCTAATGATCTTGAGTAACTCTCACAAAGATAGAATGATTACAATGAAACATACATATCTCTATATGAAGTAAATAATGATTAACACCGAAGTACAAGGTATGAGTATGATTATAGAGCTTTGGCTAAGATTTAGAGTTTTTCCATTTCGATATTGTGTGCACATGCACTCATCTTTGTTTATCTTGAATGCCTCTCCTTTTATAGTTGATATAGCTTGATGATCATTAGAGATGTTGAAGTATTCGTTAGGCTATTGAGACTTTCTTCTTCCCATTGAAAAATAGCCGTTGGAACTTTTCTAACATACGAGTTGCTTTTTTCCTGTTGAAGCTTAATTTGTATTTAATCACCTATAATACTCATATAAACTTGATTAGTGATGATTAGGAATAATTAGGAACAAGATGATCAAGATTTAATTGAGTTTGAAAGAGTTTTGAGAAAGTCTGAGACAGTGATAAAATATGTGAAAAACCATCGCTTGAGTGATCTCAAAGTGATGTGAAAGTAGTAGTGAATCACTTAAGTGATATGTAGTTACTCGAGTTGTAAAGTGAAATATTTGAATATCACTTTCTGGTGACTACGTAGTGATGAGACAAAATTAATCATCACTCGAGTGATCGTCATAATATTTAAGTGATCTTCAAAAATTCTGGAGAAATAGCTCATCACTATCGAGTGACCTTGTAGTGATACTCATCACTCAACTGAGCTATTCAGAACTTAAGTGATCTGTTACAAAATTACTTCATCACTATCAAGTGACTTAATAGTAATCTAGAAAAAAATGAGATATCACTCGAATGATCCTTTAAATTTATGAAGAGAACTCTTCAATGTTGATAGTCTATCATAGAGGTCAAATTCTAATAGGAATAACTCTTCCAATTTAACTCTAAATTTAGCAAATGACCTATAAAAAAAACCTGTTAAGTCTTCTTTCTAATGCAACAAGAACCAATTCAAACTCCATTGTCTTCTGAATGATATGATCAAATCAATAGCTACTGGTCTAGAACAAGGCATAGAATTTGAGCATCAGATTCTGAAATTCATATCTCTTTTATTGAAAATCTTTGAGCACCAAACTGATGTAGTTAAACTGCATTTAGAGTCTAGTTTCATATGAAACAAGTTTCACCTCAATTGAATGTGTGGTTTGAGAGATATGTCTAAATTACTGAACCTCTGTTATGTTGAACGAAAATAAAGCTGAACAGAGTATGCTTAAATATAATCATTACTTGAGTAAAGCTTCCTTAACTCAAGTGAAACATGTCTAAATCACTTATAGAGGCTCAACTTGAGTGATAATAAAATATAACTCGAGTGAAGTTGATATAACTTCCATATAAGGCACTTTAACTTCCAATTAAGCTATTCTAACTTCCATTATTCTCATTATATCATGCAAGTTCTTCTTTCTTCAATCTCTTCTCTTCTTCTTCATGATTATTCTCCACAATTCTTTTTGATAACTCATTTCTTTTCGTGACTAATATGCTCTTCTTTCTTCTTCTTCCTTTTTATCCTTCTTGATCATTCCTAATAATCAAACTCAATAACTTTTTTCTTTTCTTGACTTCATTTCTCCTTATTTGATAACTTCTTTCTTCAATATCTTTTTTTTCTTTTCTAGACTAATCTATAAGATATTTTGTATTAAACATAGTAGTTAGTCAAAGTATAAGATAAATACATGATGCAAACTTTTACCTCTTGATATTTAGTATCTATATTTGACATCATAAAAAACTAATCATATTTAACACTCTCAACTTGGCTGATTAAAAGACTAGTTCACTAGTCTAAATGACTTATCAGTGTTGGGTTTTAATAACATGCATTTAAGTCCTCAAATCCCACTTCTCTCTCTGATTTTTTTTTACTTGAAACATCTGTATAATTCATTGACCGAAAAAAACCTCAAACCAGTAGAAGTTAAAGTTTAGAAAATAAACAAATAAACAAGACTATTGGAACCAAGTCCAATTAATTAGCCACTTCTCTCTTGCTATTTTATCTCTTCAATACCTCCGATCACCATTCAAATCCATTCATATAGTAATTTAAATTTACTTATTTTTCAAATGATATATTTTGATTAAAATGTTAAAATCATCCCATTCAAATTTGATCATTATGGGGGTAAGAGGAGAATGAGTGAAAAAGCTATAATGAGAAAAAAAAATATTAGGGGGAAAATTGATAGCTTTCTTTTTGCACTACTAATATTTAGTCAAAAGTTTTGTGAGTTCAATTTAATTAACTATAATCTAAAACTCCATTTAATTTGTGTATGAGAGGCTTTGATTTTATGATTAAGCTATAAAACTCCATCTTATCAGTTTTTTTCAGTTCAATAGCATATATTAACTTTTTCACTGCCCTAATGTATATATATAGAAAGCTGATAAAAGGGTCAAGTTCAGTTTCAAATTTTTTTCAAGATTGAGAAAATGTGTACTTCTTCGAAGACAACGGTATGCACCTAATCAAATGGCAAACAAAGCATAGTTGTAAATACTAAATATGTACATTTTCTTGCTAGAAAATATTACATAAGAGGGATAATTTTATGGAAATTTTCAAAAAAAATAACTTTAAAAATACTAAAGGGCATAATGGTGTTTAGAATATCCATAATACCAGATAAGTGTGAGTATCTGATTTGTCCATGTTAAGGCATTCAACACATTTCATTAGATTTTAATAACTTTCATTTACAAAGTAAAAAATCCGTAATATAATGTCATTCAAAAATTTTGTTAAGACATTCCCCACATTTAATTATGTTTTGATAACTTTTGTTTACTAAGTAATAACATATACACACATTTAGTTCATTCACAACTTTTGTTAAGGCATTCCCCACATTTCATTTGGATTTAATGAAAGTTATTAAAATTTAATGAAATGCCGGTAGTTTTTTTTTAAAAAAAATATATGTATAAGGGCATTTGTGTCATTTTTTTAAAATTTTAAAAATGAAAAATTAGGTACTCATACCTATTCGATATTATCAATATTTGAAACATCACTATGTCTATTAGTATTTTTAATTTTTTTTGTTTGGATTTTCCTCATAATAATCTTTGACTGGAGAGTTTTTAACAGGATCGGTGTGTTATTTTTTTTTAAAAAAATCGTATCCTTCTTCTCCCTAAGAATTGAATGAACCAAGTTCACCGAGAGTGAGGAATAAAAACCAACAATCAAATTCCCACTTTTGATGTCCCAAGATTCTGCTAGTTTAAAAACCAAGGGAAGGAAATGGGAACAAGCAACAGACTGAATGCGCTATACGCACACACACATAGAGAGAGAGAGAGAGATTAATTTACCCATTGCATCTTGAAAAATAAGGCTTACCCCAAAAATTCAAAAAGATAATTTTTAAATTATGAATAAACTTTGGGAAAATTTCATTTAAATACCTTGTAAACTTTTAAGACCCCAAAAAGAATAACATATGAAAATGACATATAGGTAACTGGGGAGGAATTTGGGTTTTTAAAGTTTGAATTTTTTACCAAAATGCCCCTCACATTCTTTCTCTCTCTTCACCCTCTCTTCCTTATCCTCTTCCCGACATTTATGTTTGGTTGTTTGAAAGCTTGGACCTCACATTCACACTAAAGAAGACGACCTTCTCCTTTCCATCCATGAAATCCTCTCTCTCTCTCTCTCTCTCTGTGTGTGTGTGTGTGTGTACGCGTGTGTGTGTGCGTGTCTCCAAAACAAAAATGACAAGTATTTGAAGCAGGAAGGAATTGGTTAGGTGTTGTGGTTTCTGAGAGGCAGTGCTAAGAGAGAAGATTTATACAGCTCAGGGAAGAGTTTGGTTGAGGATATTGGAGAAAATCAGGAGGTTAAGGAAGAAGAAGGTGAACATTATAAGATGGTGAACAATAATGAGATTCATAAAATCCGTAATGGGATTGACAAGTTTAGTAATGGTTTTGACAAAATCCGTAAGTATTGGCAGTATGTGTAAAACGATTGACACCAATTGAGTAATGAAATTGACAAGATGAGTAATGAGATTGACAAAATGAGTAATAAGATTGACATCAAATATTGGTAAATCCTAACTTGCATGTTTTCATCAGCAAACTCTTTTGTCAAAACCATTACAATTCTTGTCAAAACCATTACTAAACTTGTCAATCTCATTACAAATTTTGGCAAAATACCACAAATGTTGGTGAATCCTGACTTCCATATTTTCATCAACAAACTCTTTTATCAAAACCATTACAAAATTCTAATAACAAAAGATTTTAGGTTTTGACAAAAGAGTTTGCTGATAAAAACATGGGAATGACAACAAGTGCATGTCTAATTCAGTCATATGTGAAGATATTACCCCAAAAGGGTGACCTCTAACAAATTCAGTAATAGGGATAATAAAAGTGTTAATGGGTTTGACGAGATGCATAATAGGAATAACAACAAGTGTATTTCTGATTCTGTCATGTGTGAAGATGTTACCCCAAAGGGGTAGCCTCTAACAAAGTCAATAATGGGAATGACAACAAGTGCATGTTTGATTTAGTCATGTGTGAAGATGTTGCCCCAAAGGAGTGGCCTCTAATAAAGTCAGTAATGGGAACAATAAAAGTGTTAATGGTTTTGACGAGATTCATAATGGTAATCACAAGTTTAGTGATGATGTTAGAAAATAACCACAAATGTTAATGATAACAACTATCACACAAATGGTCAAATAGCTTATCAACATTAGTCATTCCAACTAAACCTAATGCAAACAAGTCCTGAAGCCAAAATAATATTTCCCTTGTAATATCCCAAAATGTACTCAAGGGCTATGTGTATAAATAGATAGTGAAATTAATGAAATAATTATCCTAAGAAATTGTGCAATGACTTTAGCTCGATTAGTTATCGGTAAGCGACCTAAGTTTTGCCTAAAGTCAGGAATGACTAAAAATTTAATTAGAACGTAAAATGACACAATTTATGGCCTTATGTAAGTGTCAAAAATTAGGCCAAACTAAAGGAAATGAGCAAGAAATGATTTATTTCAATAAATCATAAAATGTAAGGGCAAAATCGTAATTTGCCAATTATGCAAGAAGTAATTAATAATTCCTATTTTTCTTGCCATTTTCGGTCAAGTAAGGGAAATATTGAAATGCCTGGGTTAAATGAATCAAGAAGGAGTGAATTTTGACCAATTAAAGGTTAGAGTTGAAAGTCAAAAAGTTAACATGATAAACTTGTAAGTTGGAAATTTTGACTAAGATATAAATGAATTGGAAGAGAACTTGGGTAATTAAATGGACACCATTTTAGGGCAGCCATTTACAATCAAAAATAGGAAAATGAAAGGCAAGAGGATTAACCAAAGTAAACTTGACCATGGTTGGCAATTAACCAACCAATTTTGCAAGAAACCATAGGAAGTTGACACTTGGCTTGTTCTCTTGATTTTTTTTAAACTTACGTCCAACATAAATAAAGGGGCTGAAGTGGATTATTTAGATCATATTCTACTCTCTCTTCAAGCTCAAGTTCATGGCCAAGTTCAAGAGGAAAGAGAAAAAGAAGAACAAGGTTAAGGTGAGATCTTCCTCTTTGATGTTCACCTAGTAGACCTCTTCTATGGCTCAAATGCTCTTCATAAACATTGTTCCTCTTGATGAGAGCTTCAATTCTATGGTTTTAGAATTTCAATAGGAGGTGTTTTGAGCATTGCAAGAACAAAAGTTGGAGAATCAAAGAAAGAACTTAAGGAGGAGTAAGAGGTGAGTTTTAGCTTCATTTTGAGCTATAGATTGTGTTGTTTTGTTGAGTATTTTGGCATGTAAAATTCTGTCTAGTTTTTGGTCAAGTTAGGGTCTTGAAGAATCATGATGTTTGATTGTGTTCATAGTATTTTATGAATGCTTAGAAGGCATATGAAGTTAGTTTGAAGCTTAAATCACAAGTTTGGTAATTTTTGGAATATATGTAAAATTTCTGCCAAAATAGGACACCTTTAAGGAGTGAGAATTTGGTAATTTTGATAATTCCATTGGCTTTAGATGGTAAAATTATGTAGGTATACAAGTGTTCATCATTTTTAGATGTTCCTATATCAATTTGGAAATTTTGGAAGTGTGCATGAACATGTTGTGTAATCTACCCTGTGTAACAGTAGATATTGTGCGTGATAATTCAAGGGGTAAATCTTGTCCAAAAATTCTAAAAATTTCCAATATAAAATTAGAGACATATACCTTTAATTTGATTATTCATAAGGATTAATTGGATGTGTATGCTGGGAGTTCCACATTTTTGAAATTTGGTCATGTAAAACTGAAAAATTCTAGAACAATGTCCAATAACTAGAAATTATGGATTTTTTTTGCATCAAATTTGCTGAATGAAGTATTTTTCCATGAAACTAGACTTAATAAGGGTTATATAGGCTTTGGAACCACCCCAATTGGACATTTGTGCAAAAAGATATGAATTTTTAAAGTTAGTGGACCAAATCTGCCAGCATTTATACCTATGCGAAAATTGTAAAATGTAATGGCATATTGTAATTTCTTTGTACACCAAGGGTAGAAATTAGTCTCTTGTGATAATTTGATCATTTTAACTCATTGGTTGACTTGGTAAAGTTACCATAATAACCCTAATGATAACCAACATTAAAGAGTAATTTATAAATGTATTGGGCTAAGTAATAACCCATCCATTCATGAATTCCCACATATAGGATTCAATATTTGTCTGGGACGACTAAGGAAGTGGTAACACACCTCAGAATATTGGAAAGGTTAAGGTAGTAACTTCTCCCTCATATTCTATGTAACTTGCTTCATGCATATTATTGCCATTATACATACTTGAACTGTGAATATGAATCAGGCCGAATTGCCCTTTAAGCATTCAGATGAGAAGGGCTTTGGCCCAATAGAATACCCAGTGCTGTGGGAAGGGACAGTACATCCTTGAATAGAATTATTTATTGAATGAACATATCTCTGAATGTTGAATGAATATTGAACTGTTTGGTATGAGGTGGTTGTTATGGCATGTTTCTTCGTATGCATTTTATAAGAGTGCTATTTGTTACTACTGGGATTCTTTTGAATCTCACCATTTTCCAATAACTAACCTGCAGCATGGGCAAGTAGTTCTCATAGGAAGAAGATAGTCACTGATAGGTAGAAGTGAAGACTTCGAATTTATTTTCTGTTGATTATCTAACTTTTGGAATTGTATATAAAACTGAACGGTATTTTGTAAAATTAGTACTCATGGTGGAAAAGTACACCAACTGTAAACATGGAAGGTTGTATGTAACCGATGTAAATTATCTAGAACTGAGTGACAGTACCAGGTGGACCCTTTAGTAGCAAACTTATTCTGATTATCCGCTAAGAACTTCAGTAAGTATTTTGATATTAAGAAATGAAAATAGACCCGAATGAATTAAACCAATTTGAAAAATAAAAATAAGACCACAACTAAAATGTTTTGAAATACCTTTCGAAAACCCACTTAACTATAGGATAGACCCTGTAGTGAAGTTGGGATCCCAAATGGATTAAGAACTGCTTTTGGTCTCTCATGTGGCATCAAGTCATGTTTTCAACTGTTTTGTACAGTTCAAAAGTAGGGTGTTACATCCCTTCAGTTATACAGGTGCTAACAATAAGGTGTAATTATTAATAAAAGTAGTAATGGTAATGACGAGTACAATATTGGGATTTACAAAAATCAGATCCATTAAGACAACAACTGAGACATATATAGGAAAATAATGTTTACATTACTCATTCTACTAACACACCTATGACATACAAGTCGTGACCCCAAAAGAACATGTTCCTCCTTGTATACATAACTTACAATAAAGTGTAACCATTAACAAAGTAGTAATAGTAATGACAAGTATAGTATTGGGATTTACAAAAACCAGATTGTGCATTACAGTAACTACCATATAAATAGTCACATGACAAGTGAACATTATGATTCCACCTACACCTAATGTTTTCTTGTCATTCTCACCATAGAAAATACTCTATAAAATGGGATCCTTCAATCTCTGGAAATTTACCCCAAAGGAGGAAGAACATTAAAGGATCGAATCCTAATCCTTTAGGTGAGCTTAGCTTCCGAATAAAAGCTCCCACTGTAGAGAACGAATAAATTGAGACGAGAAGAGGAATCCAAAGGAAGGAGGACGAGCTTCTGAACAAAAGCTCCCATTGATGGCGACTGAAGTAGAAGACAGTGGCTGAAGGGAGAGGGAGAATTCCAGGATGAAGAGCAGAGTTTATGAACAATCATGAGAATAGCTGGGCAAGTGTATGAGTAAATGAATATGAAGGGCATTTTGGTCTTTGTAGCAAAACAACAAAAACCCATATTCCCCCCCCAAACCCTTATCTATCCTTTCCAACTTATAATAGACTTTTGTGGGTTAAGAAAGTTCATTTGGTATTTTAATGGAATTTTCCCATAAACTTTTACCTACTTATTAACAATGAAAAAATGTCTAAACTTTTCTCACAAAAGGCCACAGCTTTCAGAAGAGATTTAGAGTAAAGGTAAAAAAAGCTCCCTTTCATGCTAATGTTATCCATGAATAGTTTTTATTTATTTTTTATGAAAGATACATGACTAGCTAGTTAAACCATATATAGCAAGAAAAATTGGATACATTGAATTTTTTTTTGAAGGATATTACTCACACTCACAGAAAGAGAGATTTAGGGAGAGATTGTAAATTTTTTGGATTTTTAGTGAAAGAAGGTGACCAAGTTAGGATTTAAAAGATTAACATATATGGAAACTGATCAGTACAGGTGTTTATTATTTTCTCGTCTCGGTCTTCCCACTTTGATCCCAAGCAATTCGGAACGGGATTTTCCCATCTCGAAATTTTTGGGACAGGAAAAATTTGGGATCAGGAAAAATTCTATGGGACTGGGATCGAGATCGGGATTGGGAATGAGACTTCTTAATCCTGACTTTTTCCTGATCTCATATATATATATATTTTTAAAAAATATTTAAGAAGGCAAGACCAAATGTAAAGATAATGTGAAAATCCCTAACACCCTTAAGGTAATATCTATTTTGTAGTTTATTTAGTTAAATTCATTTATTATTTATTAAATAATTATATTTTTTATTCTTGTCTTTGTGCTTTTTGTAGCTGAATCGACAACTTTAAGTATGTATTGGACTAATTATATATTTGTATTGGACTAATTTGGTACAATATGATATTAGACAAATTATATATTTATTCTAGGCTAAAGGAAACACAACAAAAAATTTAATATATGAATTTTTTTTTAAAAAAAGAAAGAAATCGTGATTGGGATCGTGATCGGGAATTAAAATCATTCCAGAACCTTTTTCAGGATCGAGATCAGGAATGAGATTTCACAATCCCGTTCAGTTATGAGAATACCCCTACTGATTAGCTTTTGTTTAACAAAAGCAGAAAGAAACTGTGTTACATAAGCAAATTAAATTTGGAAACCAATTAATAAATCAAAAAATACAAATGGTTACACATCTTATACATCTTTGTTTCGTTGAAGTATCTCCTCCTTAATTATTTAAAGAAGGGATTTGATTATTATTTTAATTAGTTAAAGTAATCAAAAGACCTACTCATACAAATATAAACAAGGCATGCAAAAACAATCTTTAGTATCATATTCTCACTACTCTAACATGTGCTATTAATATCATTCACAAAGACACCAAAACATGAATATGGATAAGATATGTTGTAAGGTCAAGTGCGTGGTAATGGTTCTTGTTCTTGTCTTGCTTTTAGAGTTCAGATAAGAGGCCAGACCCTTGATAAGATATGTTGTAAGGTCAAGTGCGTGGTAATGGTTCTTGTTCTTGTCTTGCTTTTAGAGTTCAGATAAGAGGCCAGACCCTTGATAAGATATGTTGTAAGGTCAAGTGCGTGGTAATGGTTCTTGTTCTTGTCTTGCTTTTAGAGTTCAGATAAGAGGCCAGACCCTTCACAAGGTCGTCATTAGAGGCACCAAGTTCTAGGATTTCTTGAACATGTTGGATCTGAGAGGGCTTAAGGGTTCAGGGCCAAGGGGTCTCTCTCTCTCTCATATATATATATATATATATATATATATATATATATATATATATTACTTTTTAAAAAAAAATATTAGATCAGAGAGACATGCACTAACAGCATAAGGTTACTGGATTGAACTCATAACCTTCCATTTATAAAGAGCTTTTTTATCACTAAACTATAAGTTATGGCCTCTGGCCCCATTAACGAGATTGTGCACTTGTTCAATACATGAGATATATACTTATATTGGAAAAAAGTTGATATCTCATAGTAACATTTATTCATATGGAATTGCTTCCTTGCAAAGATATTTGTGATATGATTTGGAATCTTCTAGGTGACATTGAATCAAAAAAGCCTTTTAAATGCTAAGACACTTTCTGAATGAAAACTTTCGGAACAAATTCACATATTAACCTTAGAGTATAATAACATTATGTGATTTAAGCAAGGTATTAAAAACCGGTCGAAGCAATGATTTAAGGGTCAGTAGGTCAGATCAGGGGTCAACTTGGAACTAAACCAGTTGTAATTAAAATAATCTAATTTAATTAAATATGTATATTTAATTATAACTATTTTTTATTAAATTGAAAATGTTGTTTATGAGAAATGTACCATTCAAGGGTGGTTAAATGGTTAAAATTGTCAAATTTCATTACAGAGACGGAAAAATAAAAGATCAACTCTTGTAAAAAAAATTAGCCTATTATCTCTGATTTTGAAAATTGCAATTGCCTTTTACGGGCTCCCAATAGAAAATAGTTTCTAATCTATTAGAGCATTTAATGGTGGGTCACATTAAATGTGTTGTACTATGAGCCATTTGAACTGAGTTTTTCTTTTAATTTATTTTACTTAAATATGGGAAAATAAAAAAGTATTGTTCTCTTCTTTCTTCACTGGTGTCTCCCTCCTGTAACCGTATACTTTCAGATTTAGTCTATCGAAGAGTTTCAAGGCTCGCCTCTGGTCGACTCCTCTAGAACCTTTATCACCAATATTATCGGTCAGTGATATGAGAAAATCTAAAAATAAATTATTCTTAGTCTCAGGTTTCCTCCACCTTTTCTCTCTGAGTCCATTTTCTCAATCTCCTCCTTCTTTTCTTCAGCCTTCCTGTTGATTTGAATCTATGTTCTCCAATCATTTTATGCTACTTTGGAGTTTCAAACAAGTAACTCGCATAACCCATCCAATCTAACAGGTTAGTCAGGTCATGACTGAGTTTCTCCAGTTCAGGGAGGGTCAATTTGGTCTGATTTTTTCTCGGTTTGGCACTAAACTGGATCGGACACATGGCCAGTTCGTCGGTTCTTAAACTGAATTAGCTGTTTGGATCCAATTTTTAAAACCTTGGATTTAAGTAGCCTACCCATTAATAGGATAAGAATTTGTCCTTGTAACAAACCTCTTTGATCATCGCATTTTGGGCACAACCCATTATTATTTCATGCCTAACAAGTATTAATATTAATCAAAATAAAGAAGAGGTTTTCAAAAAATAAATTAATTTAGGATTAAGAGTAAAAAATATCCATATATTTTTATTAAATGTGGGTTTGACACCATATATATTTATTGAGTATAAAAATATCCATATATTTTTTAAAATGGGATAAAAATACCATTTTCATTAAATAGGATTAAACTTCCATTATCCTTTTGCCACTCTCACATTATTATTTTATTTAAAAAAAAGTGTTCATCCCTCTCTCTCTTGCCCGTACCTCCCTCTGCCTTCCCTCCCTCTTTCCGTACTCTCTCTCTCTCTCTCTCTCAGTTCCTCGGTCCTTCCTTCTCCCCTCTCTTTCTCTCTCTTAATTCTCAGCTTTCAACTCTCTCTCCACGACTCCAATTCAACCTTCTGTGAAGGCAAGGGTGGACCATAATACTGTCGTACAAGTAGAGAACTCAAAGTTGAACCACAGTAAGCCAACGATCCTATGCCTTTGGTTTCGGCAGAGCTTGAAGTAACTCTCAAACTCTCATGTGCCCCACTCTGTTATATCGTGACCTGATTCTAATGAGAGAAAGGCGTAGGGAGGACAAAGGCATTGAGAGAGAGAGAGTACGAAAAGAGGGAGGGAGGACAGAGGAAGGTGGGGAAGTGGGAGAGAGAGAGGGGAACATTTTTTTTAAAATCAATAATGTCAGACCCACATATTAAAAAATAACGGACGGTTAACTCAATCAATGAAAATGGTAGTTTTATCTTATTTTAGGAAGTTTATAAACATTTTTTTACCTAAAAAATATATATGATGTCATACCCACATTTGACAAAAGTACTCAGATATTTTTACCACTTAACTTATTAATTTATTATCCACATAACATTAAAAAATTGGTATACTCATCACGGGGCGTCTCTTTGCATTTATATACATTTTACAATTTGGTTACTTTTAATTTTATATTAGATCCATGTTGCAAAATTAATCCTGGGAGGGAGCCACGTCATCACCCACTGCTATGGTTTCTCTTGCAAATTAATAAATTACGAGTATAGAAATTAATACATACAATTGAGGAAACTATAAGTACTCAATAAAAAGGGGAAAAAAACTATAATGACTGGTAAAATTATAGGGACTTGCATATTAATTTTTAAAAAAAATTGGGAAAAAATATTAAAAATAAATGGGAAAATCCCAAAAAATACATTTAAAATGTGGAAAAGATAAATCAATGAGTCAAATATCACAAATCTTAAATCAGAAATGTGGAAGGAATCTACGAGTTGTAAATGCTTCCAATTGACCGATCTAGCCCTTACAGTATTTGGGGAACTCAAGTTATCAATATGTATACTGAATTTGTTAATTGCAATTCTTAGGTTGTTATTATCTATACATGAGTATTCAACGACGCTTGCCTGACATGTTTGTCTTCATAATGTTACCTACAAAATTGTTGGTATTTTGGGAACTTCAGTTGTCAATATGTATACTAAAGTTGTTAATTACAATGTGTAATCAACTTAAGTACAGAGAATAACAATTTAAGCATTATAATTAAAAATATATATATTGACAACTTGAACTCTTCAAATACTGTCAGGGACAGATTGATCATTTAAAAACATTTTTAAATTCTATATTCCTTGCCCAGGTCTAACTTGAAATTTGTGATATTATACTCTTTGAAGGGTCAACAAAGCATGTAATTTATTATACCATGTAATTGAAGATTCTTGAAATTGGAAAAACAAAACAAAACAGAATGGTTAATTTTTCGGACATTGCAGTAAATAAAATAATGAAAATTAATATAATATAAAATTGTGGATTGAGTTTTGGTGCTAAGTAGCCAACATCAAAATCTAGACCATTCAAATCTAATCTAAACAATTCATATTTAATTTTTGTATACTTTTATGTCTAAACAATTATTTTATATAAAATTTAAAATAAAGATAATCACTGTCCAGTTATTAGTTTTTCTAAAAAAATATTTTTTATTGAAAAATTATCAATTAAAATTTTAAATATCAACTATTAAAATTATATTTGAATTATGCAGATCTCAACATGCTATTAAGTGCAATAAGTGCAGAAACTCAAACTGGTTCCTAAATTTATGTACTTCGAAATCGAAGTTCACTTAAATTAACCAAAATTTAAAATTGGCATTCTAATCATACACGGACACCAAATAAATAAATAATAAACTACAATGTTAAAAAAGAAATGTGAAAAAAAGTCTAGATTCCATCCTCAATGCTATTTTTGCTAATTAATGTATGACTTAACTTTTATATTATATATAGGAATTCTTATGAAGAAAAGGTTGACCCTTGAGTTTGCTTTTCTATCTAAATGCTTTAGAGCTTCTCTCTCCTAAAGTCTAAACTTGGGCTTATTGCGTCAGGAACTAAGCTTTCACTTGTCACTTTTTGTGACGGAATTTGTGACAGATTAATGATAAAATATTATTCTGTCATTAATCTGTGACTAATTTAGTGATTAAAAAAATTCCGTTACTAAATTATGTTACTCATTTTAGTGATAGAATTTATGACGGATTCATTATGTGGATAATTCCGCTACTAATTCTCTATTCTTTTTAGTGTTTCATTTCCCTGTTAACTCTCTTCAGGTAACCAATATCACATGGCAAAATTTCTATCTATGATTGATGATTTTAATTTTCTTTATGCTCCAATTATTACTTATGATTGCTTTCGCTCTTTTCTTTCTTCACCAGTAAAATATCTTACGGTATGCAATATATAAACTCTCCTTATTTAATGTCACTTTATCTTGAACAAAAAAAAAGATAACTGTAAGCTTATAAATAATTAATAAATTTATTTATCAACTTATTCGGTTCACCTCCCTTTTCCTTCAATTACTAATGGATCAAAATTTTAATGATCCAAATTTGCCAATTTACAAAGTAGCAGTAGTAGTTGTTATTGTTGTAATTTATATGTTAAAAAATATATAAATAAATTTAAACCCTTCAAATTTAATCCAAACAATTTATAACCATTGGCTATTATTAAAATATTTTATAAAGCGCTACTACACAAAAGGCTATACATTACGGTTTGAAACCATTATGTATGATAGGGTTATATATTCTTTACGCAAATATGTAACGGTTCCAAACCATTATGTATTTAGTAACATATATAATTTTTCTAATACAACACCCTTTTATATATTGATGCTTCATGAGGTCATGATGTACATAATGCTAGAACATTAATACATAACGGGCTCATGTAAATAACCATTATATATTCAGTAATGCTATCATAATATATAAAAGTCTCACGTAAATAAAAGCTATACAGTAACATACATAACAGTTCTATCACAAAACCTATTATGTATTTGTAGTAATGCTAATGACTTTACTTAAACAACCAATATATATAGTTGATTTACATAATGGTTGTTAGGTAATAACTGAGAAAAAAATGGAGTGTTCTATTACAATTGTTATATTATAACCATCATGTAGTGATGTTTTTTTTTAAATGGAGTGTTCTACTTTCGATATATATTTACACTATTCACATATACAACGATACAACAAAAAAGTACACAAACGTGTATATATATATATATTTACAGCTATTCACATATACAACGATACAATAAATCAAAATATATTTATGATCATTCGTGTATATACATACATTAAAACCAAACGTTTAAAACCTATATATTTGAAAACTATCTAAGTTGTATATAAATAATTAAGATCAAATTGGTTACAAAAATTAAACCAATTTAACAAGAAATTCAGCTAATCCACAAAATTACCTGAGCATCCTTATTATTTGAAATCAGTTATATATACCATATTATTTGAGATTAGTTATCAACACATAATGTAGCACGCTTATTTATATGAGCTATAAATATAATGAATTCGAATCACTAAGCCAGGTTTGATCCTGGGAAGAAAATACTTTTGAAAATAGTTGAAAACACAGCCCAAACATAGGGTTCAAATCTGTAAATGAATGGGCTTTTCTGAAAAATTTAAAACTTTTTGAAGTAGTTAATAAGTGGTTCAACTCTTTATTAGTACTCAAAAATCCTTTAACTCCATTTATTATTATCAGAGTATTAATGTGTTCTTATCCTAGCCCATCGTCAGTTAATTATGGGCTCATAACATGCAATTGCCCTTTTTCATTTCATTATATAAGTATGATATACTATGGCTACCCCTTACTACACATGCTTATACTACTACTACTATAGGTACTATCTTCACTATGTACATCTGTATGCTCATGTATATACACGTATATATATAAAATTTGTAGCCGCACAAGGTTACAAAAATCCTAAGTCTTAACAAAAGTATTATATAGATCACCAACACTTAAACCAAATATTATCTTAACTCATTTAGCTTCAACCTTCTTCAGGCTTCACCAACAACAATGCTCTTGCCCCTAGAAGTACTTGCTCTTGTTGTATGTCATGGAAGAAAGGGGTGAGATTCAGGGGAATCTCAGTAGCAAAAAATTATCTTAATTATGATGTGCAATGGTAATTAACTATGCATATAAATAGCCAAGTAAGAACCACACCTTACAAGCATATACACATGGCCATGGCACAAACTCAAGCAAGGATATTATATGTTCAAAGACATACATGACAAATAGACATGTAATCAACTAAGCACAAACTATATAACAGTAAGTTTTACTACATTTTGCTTCTTCTTCTTCCAAGTTACTTCTTCTTGGTTAAACTTCTTTGGTTTCGCTTCCTCCTTTGCTTGATAGAAAAAGTCAAATCCTATTAACCATTGTACTCATGTAAGGGGCATATTAACACATAAACTTTGATATACTTACTTTACATAATTAATCTCTTTCTTATTCCTAAACTCTAACCCTTTTAAATTAGCTCTCTAGCCTTACTCTTGAAATCTTCATTTATAACATGTTCCCTTATCTATTCACTTTCTATGCTTTACAAACTATCAAACAGAGATTCAAACTTCCTCTAGCTAAACAAAGATGTCCGTGACAACATGGTCTTACGGAAAAAGTTCAAATACTTTCCTTGCTATCAAGCATTTCATAAAAACCCCTAGACATGCCATATATATATGATTTAATTACTTTGAGCACTTGTATATGATTTAGGCACATGATTAAGCATTAAAATAGGTAGTTTGTCTTAAACTTTGAGCTTCAAAAATAAAATTCAACCTCCTTCTTATTAATCCTTTAATCATCCTATTCCATTAACATAATAATATTCTAACCTCTTCAAAATTCTTTAACAGCACATCTTTCTAATATGGAAATTTCCAGACTTAACAAATTCTCTCTCTTTCCCAAAAATTTTTGAAAAATCATAACTTAAATTAGGGAACTCTAAATGAGGTTCTAGTTCCTATGTAAAGATCTTTCAATCCTCTATAAATCAAACACAATTTCTTGTATTAAATCATGTACCCAAGTTCCCAAATTCCATGTGCAAACTGACTGTCCATATTGAGAGTCAGAATTTTCTAGATTTTCTACCTAAACTTTAAAAATTCATAACTTATAATATACACATCCAATTTCCGTGTTCTAATACTTGATGGAAACCTCTATACTTTTACTTTAAGGAAACAATAATCTCACTGACAAATTAATAAATTAACCTCATGTAATTTTCCTATTTACCCACTATCAGAAATCTGGAACACAGAGTATTCCCTATTTTCTAACCAAACTTCCAAAAATCATAACTTTTGTTTTAGATAACATGATTTGCCTGACCAAAATTGTACCCAAAACCATCTACCTCACATACTTCACAGAAACGACAATCTGTCACAAACTCTCAAAAATTCCACCTTTCTCTTCCTAAACTAAGCTATCCTTGATTCTATCTTCTAAGACACATATTAAGCACTCTAATCCTTAAAAGAACCAAATCAAGCCTACTCAAAAACTCAATTTCTATCATTTGTAACTTCATGCATGTGAACACTTTGTTTTATGGTTGTAAGAACAAGAAGAAAAATGGAAATGCAACCACAAATCACGGCTTAAAACCTCAAGAATTTTAACTTTACACACTCTTATATTCATGCTCTGTTTCAGTGTTTAGTTACAGAACCAAAGAACTCCAAAATTTGTCCCAAAATCAATATGCAAAAGTTGGACTCAAGCTTCTACGGTGATAGAGATGATTTCCAGTAAACTCTTAACTCCAGCCACCATTTATCCCCAAAAACACCACAAATCAGTCAAAATGAAGAAGAGAAAGGGTAGAAGAGACTCACATAAACCCAAATCGAAACTTGCATGTGAGCTTCTCCAGCTTCTTCTTCCTCTTTCGGCACCCTAACACTCTCGGCCTCTCACCTTCATCTCTAGACTTCCAGCCTTCTCTCTCTCTTTCCTCTCTTTCTTTCCTATCTTCTGAAATTCCAAATGAGAGGGTGTGAGAGTGTTAAGTGATTAAATTAGGTGGAAGAGAGAGAGAGTGTGTGTGTGTCAGGTATATGTGGTCGATGTGTGAGTGTGAGAGGTGTGAGAGAGAGAGAGTATGTAGGTATATGTGGGTATGTTTTATCCTATTGGGCCTACTCACAAGGCTTTAAATTTCCTAATTTATCCAATTTAAAATATATTAAATCTCTTAGATTTCATAATTTGGCTTAACTTTAGTCTAACTCTGATTTTCGAATATGTAAAATAAAGTTACTAATTTTTCTCCTTTTCTTAAATCGGTATTGGCTCACCATATAATTTTCATAAATTAATCCTTAATACTTTATAAGGATTTTCTTCCTTAATTAACTTTTTAAAGCCTTAAAATAATTTCCTTGAAATTTTCAAGCCAAATTATGACCTCTGACAAGTCTTACATCTTACTCTTCCGAAGAGAATAATTAGCTCCATTTAGATTAACCATTCTACTTGTGTTGACCTCCATTGAACCAGGCTTTGGTACCACTTGTTAGGAAGAACGCAGCTGATATTAAATCTTTTTAATGAAAAATGACTGTATAGAGTCAATTAAAGTAGAAAATTAAATGAGCAACAAAATAATAGATGGAGACACAAGAATTTCACGTGGAAAAATCTCCTCGGCAAATGACAACGGCCCAAAGCGAAAAAATTCCAATATCTTCAAAAGGAATACAATGTTTAATGCCCAAATACAAAACTCAACTATAGGATGACAACAAATTCACCTCATTCACAAAAATCACCAATGATTCTATTAATAAATTAGAAGAGCAAATAGAACAATAAAATACATATCTCTTGGGTGAAGATACAATCTGTGTGTGCCGGAAATCGCCAAACGTAAAAGCTATAATCACATAACGTATACTAATGTTCATGCAAAATCTGGATAAGGTAGGAAGCTCTAATCCACAACCACATTGTTCAGATTCAAGAAAAATATGTATCGAATGCTTCCACCAAATTTCAGGGAAATCAAACAAGAAATCACAGTCTGATTGTTGACTTAATCAAAGTAGCTCAGAAAATCTTTAGCAGATGTGAACGGATATTCACAAAAAATCTAGGGAAAATAGAAGATTCCAATGGATTATATGACCATCCAGAATGAAGCTTTGTATGTCTAGAACCTCCATGAAAATATTCAGATCAAATCTCATAAGAAATCACCTTCTAATCGTTAGCTAGATCAAAACTACTCAAGCTGAAGAGCTGCTGAAAAATATTTTCTCTCACAAGAGCTATTTATAAACTTCCTTTTTTTCCCCACACATAAACTTGCAGCCTACTCTTCCCTTAATAGAGTTCTCTCTTTTATTTCTTTCATTTTCTTTTTCTTTCCTTTTTTTTATCTTTTCATAAAATAGGAAATACACAAAATAGGAAATCCTCAAAATAAGAAATAAATAAAATTGAATAATTAGAACTTAGGCACCACGTATGAATGACATCCTATGGCCCAAAAAAACTCCCCCTCATGACTATGTGAGTGGTTTGCCATTCCAGCAATCAATATGCAAGTCTCAAGTTTTCCCCTTGGTAATGGTTTTGTCAACGTATCAGCACCACTATCATTTGTATGAACTTTTTCAAGATGCAACTGCTTATCTTCTAACATATCTTGTATCCAATGGTAACTTATATCAATATGCTTTGACCTTGAATGAAAAGATGAATTCTTAGAAGGGTGAATTTCACTTTGATTATCATACAATAGAACATACATTTATTGGTTAATACTAAGTTATTAGGGAAATCTTTTAACCCACAGTAATTCTTTGCAAGCCTCAGTAGCTATAATAAATTCTACCTCAATTGTTAAGAGAGAAGTATACTTTTATAATCTAGATTGCCATGAAATAGCTCCCCCTGCAAAGTTAATCAGATGTAGACTTATGAGAATCAATATCTCCAGCCATGTTAGCATATGTATAACCTTCTAATACAGGTTTATGTTTACCAAAGAATAACCTCAAATCATATGTACCACAAAAATATCTCATAATCCATTTAACTGTTTTCCAATGCTCTCTACCAGGATTAGAGAGATAACAACTCACCATACCAACTGCATAAACAATATCAGGTGTAGTACCTATCATTGCATACATCAAACTCCCTACTGCTGAAACATAAGGGACTTTCCTCATTTTCTCCTTCCCTTTATCATTAGTAGGATATTGTTCATTATTCAATTTAAAGTAAGGAGCAAAAGGACTACTTACCTGCTTGGCTTTATCCATGCGAAACCTTTAAAGTACCTTTTGAATGTACTACTAATATGACAAGTTTAGCTTCTTTGCTTATTTATCTCGAATAATAGAAATACCCAATATTTGTTTCATAGCACCTAAGTCCTTCATGGAAAATGACTTACCCAACTATTTCTTCAAGTAATTTATCCTGGAAATATTCTTTCTAATAATGAGAATATTGTGACACTTTATTTATCTCTAATTAAATGAGTTATATACATAATAAATTCAAACCACTAAGCCAGGTTTGGTCCTAGGAAGAAAATACTTTCAAAAATAGTTAAAAACTTAGCCCAAACATAGAGTTTGAACTGATAAATGAATGGGCTTTTCTGAAAAATTTAAAACTTTTTAAATCAATTAATCAGTGGTTTAAACTCTTCATTATAGCTCATCAATCCTTCAACTTGATTTGATATTATTAGAGTTATACTCTGCTCTTATTTAATCCAACATTAGTTAAGTTATGAGCTCGTATCATGCAAGTGCCTATCCCCACTTAGTTATTCAATCATAGTATACTACTGCTACCCCTAATATGCATGTTGATACTACTACTATGTGTACTATTTTTCTATGTACATATTCTATGTTTATGTGTATATATATACAAAATTTATAGTCACATGAGGCTATCAAAAGTCCTATGTTTAAACAAAAAGATTATATAGATAACCAACAAAATAAATTATTTCAGCTTCTCCACCTTCTAGTTATCTGCAATAACTACTCCACTGCCCTTTGAGCTATTTGCCTTAGTTGTATGTCATTTAATAAAAAGGGGTGAGATTCCTAAGAATTAGTAACAACAAGCCATCATAATATATGCAAGTTCACGAAGCATGCAAAACAAACAATCAAACAAGCATTCAATAATCACTATACAACATAATCAACATACTCAGCAATCATGGGACACACAGTCAATACAACGTAGATTACATATTAGGTTTTATAGCCTAGGGACATACCCCATGTAAAATGCGCATTAGGACTTACAACCTCAAGACACAGAGCCCAATATTTACAGAAACTGTATATCATGTATTACTGCCTAGGGACACACCCCATGCAAAATGCACATCAAGACTTATAGCATCAATACATACATTCCAATATTCAAACCCATATATTCATGAAACCAATATAATCGATGGTACAAACAAACATATAGAATACGATATAAAGTGGATTAATAATCTAATTCAAATCTACAAATCTACAAACCCATAAAATTTTATTATCTATTTCAATTGAATTAATAATCTCTCTACAAATCTTAGCTTGAGTAAGATATAAAGTGGAATACTTCTTACCTCTAGCCTTGACCATTGAAGCTTTAGAGAGCTTCCAATTTTCACCTGAGAAAAGACTATCAAAATTATAGTCATACAACCTACCAATAGAAAGAAGATTGAGCTGAATATCTGGGACATGCTTGACATGCTTAAGAATTAATTTGGATCCATTTTGAGTCTTCAAGTTGACTTCTCCAATACCTATGCATCAAGTCCTACCTTCATAAGCTATTTTAACATCACCAAAGTCACCTGGTGAATAAGTAGAGAGGGCATCTCTTCTAGATATAACATGAACTGAAGCACCACTATCAAACACCCAAGTAATTACATCATAAGCAAGATTAGCTTAGTCATATTCCTGAACTAAGAGAATATCTTCTAGAGTTACATTTATCCTCTCTTTATCGGTACTTGGATTTGTTTTCTTCTCCTTTCCCTTCTTCTCCTCGTTTTCTTCCTTCAATTTATAACAAAATCTCTTGATGTGCCATTTCTTTCCACAATGATAGCACTCAATATTCTTATAATTTTTCCTTGACTTGCTCTTGGTTTTACCTCTATGCTTAGGGCCTTGACTTTTACTTCTCCCCTAGATTCAATAAATAGAGCCTCTTAATGTGAAGAAGAGCCATGTGATTTTCTTCTCATCTCCTCATTTAAGACACCACTCTTAGCAATATCCATAGAGATAATTCCATCAGGTGCAACATTAATTAGAGACATTCTGAAAGTCTACCAAGAGTCAGGTAAAGTATCAAGGAAACATAAACCTTGAACTTATTCATCAAATTTAATTCCCATAGAAAAGATCTGGTTGAGAATTCCCTTAAAAAAAGTTTAAGTGGTCTATCATTGAATCACCATCCTTATATCTCAAGGACATCATCTATTTGATTAAAAATAATTTATTATTTCCTGTCTTCCTAGCATACAATTGCTCTAACTTATTCCAGAGTACTCGAGCATGTGTCTCCCCACTAATATGGTTCAACACATTATCATCTACCCATTGTCTAATGTAGCCACAAACTTGTCGGTGTAACAAAGCCCATTCTTTCTTAGATTTAATTTCAGGCTTCTCCATTGCAAAGACAAGAATAATAATCCTTCACATAAAGCAAGTCTTCCATCTTACTCTTCCAAAGAGAATAATTAGCTCCATTTAGATTAACCATTCTACTTGTGTGTGACCTCCATTGAACCAAGCTCTGGTACTACTTGTTAGGAAGAGCACAGTGGATATTAAATCTTCCTAATGAAAAATGATCGTATAGAGTAAATTAAAGTAGAAAATAAAATGAGTAATTAAATAATAGATGGAGACACAAAAATTTAATGTGGAAAAATATCCCCCTCAATGTGAGTGAGAGCAAACGACCATGGCCCAAAGCAAAAAGATTTCACTATCTTCGAAAGGAATAAAATATTCAATGCTCTAATAAAAAGCTCAAATATAGGATGACAACAAATTCACCTCATCCACAAAAATCACCAAGGATTATATTAACAAAATAGAAGAGCAAATAGAGCAATAAAATACTTATCTCTTGGGCGAAGACACAATCTGCGTGTTCTGGAAATCACGAAACATAAAAGCTACAATCACAGAACGTATACCAATGTTCATGCAAAATTTGAAGAAGGTAGGAAGCTCTAATCAATGAACACATTGTTCAGATTCAAGACATATATGTCTCAAACGCCTCCACCGAATTTCAGGGGAATAAGACTAGAAATTGCCGTCTAATCGTCAACTTAATCAAAGTTACTCAGAAAAATCTGCAACAGAAGTGAACTAACATTCACGAAAAATCTAGGGAAACACTAGAGCAAAATAGGCTTTTTAGACCGGTTATTGCGGATAAGGTCTAAAAGAAAGGCAGAGTGGCAATTCCGTAATTAAAATCAGTTTCTTAGACCGGTTGTTTAAAAAACCGGTCTAAAAAAACTTATTTAGAACTGTTATATAAACAAACGGTCTCAAAAAAAAAATTAAGACCAGTTGTTTAAATAACCGGTCTTAAAAGTCAATAATTTAAGACTGGTTATTTAAACAACCGATCTGATAAAACAAAATTATTAAAATGAATAAATAAATCACGTTACTATTAAGACCGGTTGTTTAAATAACCAATCTTAAAAGTCAATAATTTAAGACCGGTTAGTTAAATAACCGGTCTTGAAAGTCTAATAATTCAAACCTAATCGGCTGCGAAGCTCATTTCATCAGCACATTTCATTTCTCTCCCACTCTGTTTCCACCGCCGCGGACAGCTCAAGTCCAGGATCTCCAGTGATATTTTGCCTTATTCTCCGGCCACCGCTCCAGCTGCCGCCACCACTTCCACCTTCTTTTCCATCTTCTGTCGTTGGCCGTTTAAAAATACTCCCTCCTTCACTGTTCGTGTGCTCGTTGCTGCAAAGAAGTCCGCCGTGAGTACCATCGTGAAGGGCGGCTGAGCTTCTTATTTCACCAGCCTTTATCTCCCTCTGGCATGTTTTCCAACCACTGCTACCCCTCTCCTCCTGCGCCTCAAGCCACAGTCCGAGGTTACTTCAAATAGGTAATGTCCCCTGTCTCAATCCTTTGTATAAATAGAAATTTAGTATTCACTGTCTATCTAAGAAGAATCTCTACTATAATTGAACTAGAAATTAACATAGAAATGGAGAAAAAAATGACATTTACTCTGATAGAAATTAATTGGTGAAGCTTAATTAACGGTGGCCTAAACTGGTGTGATTTGATTATTTGAGGATTAGGGTACTGATAATTGCTAGTTTTCATAGCCTCTTGATTGCTTAAGTTATTGTGTCAAATTTCCTGGCATGTATGCTCATGAATGGCTGATTAGAAAAGTGTTACATAATAATCAGTTAGTTTTGAAACTAAACTTGAGAGGTGATTTGAGGTTTAGACTAAAGTAATTCTTGTGTATGTGGTCTAATTTAAGTCCTGAAATTGCTAGTGTATGTTGATACATTTTCCATATTACTTGAAGAAAATGGAACAGACTGCAATTATATCTTATGCGGAATTCTAATGAAGAATTCTGTTAAACTAGATAAATTGATGAGTGTAACATTTTCATACTCTCATCATACTCCTGCCTTTTCCAAGGCAGTTAATATACAGAAGAGAAGAAAAAAAAGGTGTTGAAATATATGGATCGTAGTTGGATAAACGCTAAACGGACTAGTGTTGAATATGATAATAGGGTGAAGGATTTTTTGGAATTTGCTAGAAGAAATTCTGGTAATGATGATAGTGGGATGTTCTATTGTCCTTGTGTAGAATATCTGAATGAGAAGCGACTTAGTGCTACAGATATATATACACATTTAATTTATGAAGGATTTTGTAAGAGTTATACAGTATAGGTATGACATGGTGAAGAAATAGAAATTCCAAGCGCAACTCAACAAGGGGGGTCGCCTTTGATGATAATGACACGGTTCTGAATGATCGGATAGAAGATATTATTCTTGATGTTAGAAAAGAGGCTTTTGAGAAATCATATGCATATGGTAATATGTGCAGTGATGCTGAGAAGCCACTGTACCCGGGATGCACAAAATACCAATTGTTGAAAGCTGTATTGAAATTGGTAAGCTTGAAAGCACGACATGGATGGAGCGACAAGAGTTTTTCAGAAGCACTTGAGGCCTTCAAGGACATGCTTCCAGATGATAACGTGATGCCTTGCCGATACTATGATGCGAAGAAAATACTATGTCTACTAAGGATAAAGTATAAAAAGATCCATGCATGCCCTAATGATTGTATATTGTACAGAAAAGAGCATACAAAGAAAGAGCAGTGTCCGATATGTGAAACCCCTAGATACAAATCAAATAAGGCCCCTGCAAAAGTGTTGTGGTATCTTCCTATCATACCGAGGTTCAAACGGCTGTTTGCTAATGAAATTGATGCCAAAAATTTGAGATGGCATGCGGATGAGAGGATTTCTAATGAAAAGCTTCGACATCCAGCTGATTCTTCTCAGTGGAAGAAAATTGATCAGTTGTTTCCTGACTTCGACAAAGAGCCTAGAAATCTTAGGCTTGGGCTTAGCACGGATGGCATGAATCCTTACGGTAGCCTAAGCAGTATACATAGTTCATGGCATGTTCTGTTGGTAATTTACAACTTATCTCCTTTGTTATGTATGAAACGAAAGTACATCATGTTGTCTATATTGATTTCGGGACCAAAACAACCCGGAAATGACATAGATGTTTACTTAGAACCCCTGATCGAAGATTTGAAAGAGTTGTGGGATAAAGGTGTCGACATTTTTGACGCGAACAAGAATGAGATATTTAAAATGCGAGCCTTGATCTTTTGTACTATAAACGATTTCCCTGCTTATGAAAACTTGTCTGGATATAGCGTTAAGGCCACAAAGCTTGTCCTATTTGTGAAGAAGGCACATGCTACCATCAACTTCAACATGGAAGAAAGATTGTTTATCATGCATGTGGAGAAAAACGTGTGTGATAGTATTGTTGGGACACTACTCAACATACAAGGTAGTTCTAAGGATGGCGTGAAGGTAAGATTAGATTTGCAAGAAATGGGAATACGAGACGACTTGCATTCGAGGCCACATGGTAAGAGAACCTTTTGTCCTCCAGCTTGTCATACTTTATCCAAGGATGAGAAAATGAGTTTTTGTGAGTTTTTACATGGAATCAAAGTTCCGTCAGGGTATTCCTCAAATTTTAAGAAGCTTGTGTCGATTAAAGACTTAAAGTTAGTATGGCTAAAATCTCATGATTGTCATGTATTAATGCAACAACTACTCCTAGTAGCTATTCAAGGCATTGTCAAATATGATCTTCAACACATATTGACCAGACTTTATTTCTTTTTCAATGCGATTTGTAGTAAAGTCATTGAGACGGAAAGGTTAGATGAACTGGAAAATGAAGGTTACCTGATCTTGTGCCAGCTTGAGAAGCTTTTTGTTCCTTCCTTTTTTGACATCATGGTACATCTAGTTGTTCATCTAGTGAGGGAGATAAAATTGCACGGGCCTATCTATTTTCGATGGATGTACCCAATTGAAAGAACTATGAAAATCCTAAAAGGATATGTGAAGAACCCTAACCGACCTGAAGCTTCTATTGTTCATAAATATGTTTCTAAAGAAGCCATGGAATTTTTTCAACATTATTTGGCAAATGTAGGACATATCGGCCTTCCTAAACGACATGATGAAGAAGGGGGTAGGCGCGGGGCTACCGTCAAGAGTGTGGATCCTGATGAATTACAACAAGTCCACTTGTACATTTTGAATAATGTTGATGCAGTTCAAAATTACATAAATGCTCATAAAGAAATTGTACAGAAAGCGAACAGTCGATTGACTAAACAAAGGTTAATTAGGGAGCATACCAGGACTTTTTGCACATTGGTTTAAACACAAGGTTGACGGAGAAGAATGTGTTTCTGATACAATTAAATGGCTAGCACGTGGTCCTGAGTTTGATGTCATAAGTTGGACTTCGTTTGTGATCAATAGGTATACCTTTTACAAAAAGTCCCTGGAAGATAGGAGCACTGTCCAGAACAACGGTGTTATGTTAGTAATTGAATCTATGCACTTCTCTAGTTCAAAAAATAAGAACCCTACATTGGCAGCCATATCTTATTATGGGGTTATTGACGAGATTTGGGTGGTTGACTATGTTAAAATTAAATTTCTCATTTTCAAATGTAAGTGGGTTGTGTCAATAATGGTGTGAGGATCGATAAGTCAGGGTTTACATTAGTTGATCTGAACAACAGAAGTTTTGAAGATGAACCTTTCATTATGGCAGATCAAGCGAAACAAGTGTTCTATATTATTGATCAAGAAAATAAAATGTGGTCTTTAGCTCTCCAAGGAAAAAGGGTCGTCGATATTGAAGAGGAAAGTCGTTCAAATTATGATATTCTCGAGACCCCTTCTTTTTCTAGGGGTCTTCCTGCATTGAACGAAGAAGATGAAGCTGATAATGAACACGGTACAAGAAATGATCATCGTGAAGGGATATGGGAGGATATCTCTTTATAAATCTACTTTAAATGTTAGTTATCTATTTAAAGTAATTATTGTTATAACTTATATGCAGATTATATATATAGTTATTTTATAACTTACTAACTCAACAATTTGTCTTAACAATACAATGACAGATCCGATGCATCCTACAGCAAAGGATCAGGTGCATCTTATAGTAGAGGATCAGGTGTCACCTACTGCTCAGCACAACAAGCCTCAGAGTGTCAATCAGGGGCAGTCATCGGGTGAGCCGAGTAACCAGCCCAGACGGAGGGGCAGGATGGCCACACGGTTGAGGGATGTTTCCCTGAGTCAGTCGGCCGGAGAGAGGATACCGATCCAGTTCGATCAATACTGGAAACCGATCCAGCCGAATGCCAGTCGTTATAGGAGTTTTTTCGGCCTCCTCGCATGGAATAAGCCTAGCATATTGATAGAGGAGTGAAGGAATATCGACAAAAAGGTTAAGCAACATATTTGGGACACTATTTAGGTATAAAATTCCATCTGTATGTTTCTTTTATCAAATTCGTTTCATTACTGTCACTAACTCCTTTGATTCATGAATAACAGCTCACCTACGACGTTCCTCAGAGTGAGATCTTATATCACAAGACTATGACGTATTGTTGTGAGAGCTGGAGGAAGTTCAATATGAATCTGACCAACAATTACGTGCATATCGAGGTGCCAGCTGGTAAGCCTCGTCCTACTCCTTGCAGCAAGTATTCGTACACCGATAAAGCGACATGGCAGGAACTTTTTAGACTTCGGACTACTCCAGAGGCTTGGGTGAGTTAACTTATTTTTTACTTTATTTACTTATCTTTTGTCTTTATTGTTTGTAACCTTTTTTTTTCCATTTCTTATTCGCAGGCAAGAAGGCAAAAGGCACAAGAGAGTGGCAGGAAGAATGATTACCCCCACACAATGTCTCGTGGGGGATACGCAAAGGCCGAGAAAGACTTGTTGGCGGCCAAACGGAGGAGATTGGAAGAAGCATCTCAATCCGATCCTTCTGTTTTACTATCTCCACCATCTACGATACGGCGCGAAGAGTTGTGGTTACATGCTCGCCGGAAGAGTGGTGGATCCTATACGAGTGACCAGTCTCGTATAGTCGGTGAAAAATTTGTAAGTATCGTTGTTCTTATTAATTGTTTAATAAATATGTTTCATTACTCAAGTGTGTTTTTTGTATATCTCACAGGAGGAACTTTAAAAAAGGAAAGCCGATGGAGCCTTCAAGTCGGAGGGGAGGAATGACATTATCACGGTTGCTACTGGAAAACGTGAGCATCCAGGCCGCGTCAGGTGTAACATCCTCATTTTTATTTTTAGGATATAATTATAATTTAGAGAAAATTATCATTTTTAGTAGGTAATTTTTTAGGACTAAAAATAAATAAATAAATAAAAATTAAAAAAAATAATTAAAAAATATTATTTTATAATATAATATAATATAATTATATAATATATTATATTATATTATTAAAATAATATATATAATAAAAACGTGGGGGGCGGCGCCCCCACATTTGAAAAAAAAGGGTGTGGCACCGTAAGGTGCCACAAATTTAAAATAAAAAAAAATAATAATAATAAATACTAAAGTGAGACAGGAGGATGTATTATAAATACCTCCCATCCTCACACACTTCACGCAACAAATTTGTGTGAAGTGTTGTGTAGTAAGGTGACGTGCAAGGCTCTGATAGGAGTATTTTCATTTCTTCAGGGATCAATAAGGTACTCAAAATCTCTTCTAATTATAAAATTTCTTTTATGAAATATTTTCTAAATAATTTTCTCTTTCTTATGATATTAATTTTGTACTGATTATAGAATATTTTAGGATTAGAATTTTGGACAAATTTGAGTTTTGTCAGTATATGACTATAAGAATATAGATGATAACTAATAGTTAATTTTAATCGGTTTATTTTTTTTATTTAGTTGATATAAGATTTTATAATGAATTTTCTATATAATCAACTTATAAATAATGTTATTTTTGGACTTTTAAACCGATTAAATTTAGATTAAATAATTTATTTGGGTTAATGGAGACATTATTGAAATTTTAGTTGGTATAGTTTTAAAATATGAAAGACTAAACTGTCATTTATGAAATTCGGAGAACTAAATTGTCATTTATGAAATTCAGAGGACTAAACTGTCATTTATAAAATTTAAAGGACTAAACCGTCATTTTATAATTTAAACCCTAAATTGTTATTTTTCATTTTTTATAGTATATTATTATTATTAGAATTTGTAAATAAGTTATAATTTTGACTTTTGGAAAATTATTAACGGGTAGTAAATTGATTGTGATAGATTGATTTTGGCGTGTGTTTGAGATCTTGGATTTGGAACAGTGTGATAATAATTAGTTTTGGCGAGAGGTAACCACTTTCCACTTATTATATGTGTTGGTGTGTGTTTGTGAGTATTTTATGAGATTGAAAATCATATGTGGATATTTATAGATTATTTCAATGAGTAATATTGAGGAGTATTTTGTTATACACTTGCTTTGTGGAACCTTTTGATTTGAATTATAAGATGTATTTGTATATTTTGAATATCCTCATATGTGTATGGAAATCTTGAGAAAATTCCTATTGAGCTATTTACCGATACATATTGGGTTGTTTGGTTTGGGTTGAGATGGAGAAAATTATTTTTACCACGTGGTATAGCCTCCATTGGTGCACGATGGTTGGCTTTCTATTGTCCCACCAGTTCAATGAGGGACCGTCTCACCAGTTCAATGAGGGACTGCGACACCCCACTAGTTCAATGAGGGAAAAGACCCATGGTCCGGAAACATGCTCTGTGGATTTTGGCCAATCCTCATCATGTGACCGGAGAGCTCTTTGAGTGGCCAGTAACATGGATAGTAACTTAGCCCATGGGTCTAGTCGGTGGAAATAAGACGGTTCGGTTGGATTGATGGGAGGCACTTAGAAATTGTGATTTGAAATATAATATTATAATTTCTGATATGAGATTTGTATACAAAACAATGATATTAGATTTTTAATATTTTATTATATAAACTGTTCCACATGGCACCTCATGAATACATGTCAGCATGTGTAATGAGTTGGAAAGTTGGTTACTGAGGCTTTTGTCTCACCCCGTCGATTTAACATTTTTCAGGTGATAATTTCTATGCTGGAATGTCGGGAGGAGCTCCTGAGGCATAGATATATCTCTATGGCCTCTTATGGTTTATTATGTCTTGAATTGATATATATTGCCACTCATAGGGCCTACATCCTATAAACTCTTCTTTGACTACATACTTTGTATTATCGTATCATGGATTGTATACTATAATATTTAATAGTTTGTGCGATTTTATCTCTATTATAATTAGTCGTTGAGAGATAATATTTAATATTATGGAATTAAGGAGAGGATCTTACATTAGGGGAGTTGGAGGAGGGGTAGGTATAAAGGATTACTTTGGATTCTCCTCACGCAGTTCCTCCTCCAACGTGGTCACGAGAGATGAATTGGAGTGTATGTTGGCCACTGCGAGGGCGGAAGTAAGGGCCGAGGCAGAAGCATCATTTGATGCACTATTCGATGCCCATTGAGCAAGATGAAGGATGAGGTATATGCTATGGTGAGCACAAGACAAGATACTGCTCCTATCCAGGCACAGTCGCTCGATTGCCATAAGCAGAGCACAAAAGGGAGTTGTTGCAATGTGGGACAGTCATCAGAGGGTCCTGGAAAGGACGATGTCGAGCCTTGTGAATTATATGTTGAGGATTCTCTGAGACGGTTAGTTGCACGGGGGAGTGTGCACAACCTAGGATAGTTGTTCACCACCTCGAGATAACAAATGATCAGGTTAAGGTGTCAGTTGAGGAGGTTATTATTGCAGACGCACCTGTCCCTATCCCTTCTGAGGAGTTCAAGATTGTGGCCGATGTCTTGGGTACCTTCATATCATGGCCGAAGAACCTTGTTTCTGTTGGAGCTGTGGATTCCCCGATCAGAGCCCCAAGTCCAGCTCCCTTCCCTCGTGAAGTTTCACAGCCTCCACTACTGAAGGTGATGCAACAAGTGATTCTAATGGCATTTGATACATCTTTCCCGACTAGAAATTGGCCTATGGATTCAGTTGTTGGGTCATCAGGGGCGGCATGCTATCTTGAGAGAGATGATTTAATGTCCATGGTCGCTCCTAGACAAAATCTTATGATTGCGATTGTCCAGCTTTTTTTGATGTAAGTATCTTCTTCAAATAGAAGTAAATATCTTTAAAATTACGCTGTTTAACCTTAATTTGTGTGCTTCCATTTTTGTAGGTACATGAATCGTAGGTTGGTTTCCTCTGGGCAGAGCGCTAAATTTGGATTCATGTGCCCAGCTCATGCCACAGAGAAAGGGACCACTTCTGCCATCAGACATAGATATTTATCACAGAGGCTCAGTGAAACAGAAACTGACTGTTTATTGGTTCCTTATGTGCATGGGTAAGAAACATCAAATTTATATTCCAAAATATCACATATAATGCTTTATATTTGCTTAACATTCATCTCTTTTTTTAAGGGATCATTGGCAATTGGTTATTCTGTGTAAGGCTAGTTACACAATGATCCTCCTCTACTCCCTCTACTTCAAACCGGGGAGTGTCTTGAAGAAGACCATGAACTCGTAAGTTTTCTTGCTTTATTACCTTTTGTGTGCAAAGTTTGTGTGCAGAATAAGTAATCTTTGTGATTTTGATCATAGGGCTATGCGGACTTTCCTACACGCTGAGTGTGGTAGGCATGTTTGTGACTTAAAAGACCCTATATGGATCACGCCAAAGGTTAGTACATATTTGTTTTCTTTAAGATGCGTTTCATAAGCTATGCTTTTTTTGATGATATCATGTTCTTTTTCAAACCCATAGGCAACCACCGGGCTCCAACTTATGTGGTCTTTATATGTTGAGGCAAATTTACAATATTATCAGCCTAGACACGACTGACTTTACCGAGGAGGTAATAAATGTATATTTCAAAAATTTTGTATTACTTTATTGTTTTTAAGTTAGTAAGTTTATGTTTTGTTTGGCTTCGGTGTTACACATACAGATGTTTGATCTTGCTGATCCCTTTCCTGAAGAAGATATTGATTTCATCCGCAATTGTTGTGCTGAATTCATCTATGAGCTTTTACAAGATTAGTAAGTTTTTGAATCCGATCCTATGTTGTTCTAATAATACTTATGGTTTTCATATATATCTAAATTGGTTTATATCTCTGTTCAGGACAAATTCTTAGATATTGGTGATACTAGTTAGCTATTGATTCAGGCATGTGATTACTATTGTAAATTTTCCTCCACTTTTTTCATTTCTCTGTAAAGCTTAGGAATTTTTTCCATATAATGAGAAATATTTCTTTTCCTACTTCTCTTTACAAGCTTTGGGATTGCAAGTTCACACAATGTCGCGATTTTCCTGCTATCATTATTTAATTATGGTGTTGTGGTTCAAAATACCTGATAATTATAAATTGTTAATGTTGTACTGTTTCTGAGAATTGAATAAGTTGATCATGTGTTATTGGTAGTCATTGGAATTGAATGTGTTTGTTTTCAATGATTTTTTTTCATAATGTTCATTCTGTTATTGTTGAGAGTCGAGGGTTGTAAGGGCCAAGTGTTTTCCCTTGAACAGACTGACATTTATAGGTTCATACCAATTTCGATAACTATGGTCATATTTAACAAAAGAGGGAAAGGGGAACTAATAAGGATTTTAGGCTTCATGATTCTAAATTTGGAGCAAGTTTGCATTCTGAGAAATACCAATTGTTTCTGGAAATAAAAATGCTATGGTCATTGCTTCTGATTGTCAATATATATATGTATGTAATGTGGCACAGAGGGGATTGTCTTTGAATATGACTTACTGGCCTGGGTAAAATTGAAACAAATAAAATAAAAAAAACAATTTTTAGACCGGTTCTAACTATAACCCGCCTTAAATATGAATTTAAGACCGGTTAAATTGAAGACCGGTCTTAAAAGATTAAACTTTAAGACCGGTTCTAACTTTAACCGGTCTTAAATTGATATTTAAGACCGGTTATTAAGAGAACCGGTCTTAAAGAAGTAAACTTTAAAGACCGGTTTCCTTAAGAACTGGTCTTAAATATCAATTTAAGACCGGTTAAATTTAGAACCGGTCTTAAAGTCCTATTTTTTTATACTAAAATTTCCATACCGTTCCGTTAGTTAAACTTTAAAACCGGTTGTTGTAGAACCAGTCTTAAAATTTTATATTTTAGACCGGTTTTTTAACCGGTCTAAAAAGTTAAATACTTTTTAGATCGGCTGTATCAAGACTTGATCCAGAACCAGTCTAAAATGTCTTTTTTAACCGGTTTTAAAAGTGATTTTTGTAATAGTGAAAATAGAAGATTCTAATGGATGATGTGACCATCCAGAATGAAACTCCGTATGTCTAGAACCTCCTTGAAAATATTCTGATCAATCTGATGAGAAATCGCCTTCCATTTGTCAGCTAGATCAAAATTGCTCAAGTTGAAAAGCTGCTGAAAAATATTTTCTCTCACAAGAGCTATAATAAATCTCCTTTTTTCCCCCACACATAAACTTACAATCTACTCTTCCCTTAATAGAGTTCTCTCTTTTATTTCTTTCTTTTTCTTTTTCTTTCTTTTTTTTTTCTCTTTTCATAAAATAGGAACATACAAAATAAAAAATACAGAAAATAGGAAATAAATAAAGCTGAAAAATTAGAACTTGGCTCCACATGGAAGCGACATCCCTTGGCCCAACAAACATTTCAACACAACCAGTCAAGTTATTAATTATTATGATGCAAGAATATGGATAACGATATTTTGAAATTGCAATTTCACTTACCATACCTATAAATTTGACCAAAGAAAGAATAAAGCAGACAAAATGTTCGCCGGCCACACCGACATGAACACGACGATCATATCACTATTAAAAAAATAAAAAGAAGAAGAAGCTGATTATTTTTAACAAAAACAATAATGATATATGTTTCTTATTTGTTTTGATGCCCAGAGGCTATTCTTAATTATTTTGGACTGCATCAAAAGCCAGGGCATGTGATAAAGTATGTCTACATAGAGAAAATTTCAACTTGACAAGTATTATATTCTCCCCCCAAAAAATTTATATGTCAATTAAGAGGAAAAATTATATTCAATATAATGACTTCCTATACCTAAATAAAATGTATATTCAAAAATTCAAATTTTATTTAAAGGAATAAATGATTTTTTTTAGTGAGTCAACGAAATGGAATGCAAATGTCATCTTAATAAGAACTCAAGTTTTTTTATGGAGCTCCTAAATTTTTAAGATATCTTCAAGGTATTACAAAGGCTTCATTAGGCTTTGTGTCTTCTAATTTTGTTTACCGTAAAAAACGTTTTACTTTTTATTTTTTTGTTCTTGAATTATTATATATATACTTTGTTCAATATCTTTATCCATTAATTCATACATATATGTGTATGCACAAGCAATTTTTACCTTTTCCCATTTTTTCTCAAGAAAATTAAAAGTCTCTTATGACTTAGAAAGAAGTTTAGTACGAATATTTTTCCTTATAACATAGTAAAAGTATTCATAAAAATAAAATTAATTGAAACCGAAATCAAAAAAATTGTTGTAAATTCAAAAAAAAAATCTCGGTGGTGACTTTCTGGAAGAAAATGATAGCATCAGTATTCATAAACATAAAACAAAATGAAGCTGAAATCACAAAAATTGTGGTAAATTCAAAAAATAATATCTCGGTAGTGACTTTCTGGAAGAAAATGATTGGATTATATTTTATAATTCTAGGAAGTGAAATCCCTTTTGATTAATCTTGACTCTCGAGAATACTTTGAGGTATAAACTTCGTCAATGTAATATTTTTGTCCAAGTTTAGGTGATTGAATGCAATTTCCCCAACTAAAACTTGATTAACAAATATAAATGATATATAACATCAACAAGGCGTACACAATACATCATACTCCCTATGATAACATCAACACTGCGTATACAATGCATCATACTTCCTCGATCTGGTCGTAAATGTAAAAGTTAGAATACTAATTTATAAAGATTAAAAAATTACTTAAACTAGTTATTTAAAAAAATATTAATTAATTTTTCTAAACTACCTCTTTTAACTATTTATATTGGAAACTATTCTCTTGATAAAAAGAGTTTCTTAATATATGCAATTTAATAATAAATTATTGATGAGAGTATTTAAAATTGACCAAAATGATTCTTCAGGGATAATAAATTATTGAGCTCTGAATTGAAGTTGAACTTAATAATAAAAGAGACTTCTGGAGGAAATAAATAAAAAGAAATCTCTTAAGTTTTAATTAACTTTTAATATAATATATGAAATGTGTGTGTGTGTGTATTGAATTGTAGATACGGTAAGGTCATTAATTATGAATGCGTAAAGAAGATGTATGAAAATAATAAATTGAAATGTTTTGTGTAAGAAATTGAAAAAAAGTTAAGCATGCATATGGATCCTTCAAGACAAAGGCTTCTGAGTTTATCTTTTGTGTCACAACATGCGTAGACAATGTAGATTTAGGACATCATCGTTTGAACAAAGACCAAACTAGAAGGTCCTTTATAATTTGTTCATATAGTTCTAATATAATGTGTCATATATCCTAGTTTCTAAGAAATTAAACTTGGTGGTTGAAAATTTTATTCTACATATGTGGATTGTATTAATAACTTGTGTCCATAAATGAATATTGATGTTAATTTTCAACAACAAACATTTAATTTAAAATCCAATGATCTCATCCATTGGTGTTGTTTTATATATTTGGACTTTGAATGTCATTTTGTTTATAATAATTCAACTTTTGATTCTGGTTAAAAAAAACCAAAAAAAATTTTGATTCATTACATCATAGGGAAATTTAACTCGGTAGCCCATATTGTTTCAGCAAATTTTGAAATAGGTCCCTATATCGATAAAGTCAAGGTATTCATTATTAACTATTAAAATACAGTTAAAATCTATAAAGCCCCCTACACTATAGGTAAGTTGCATATAATCCGTATTAAGGTTTAAATTTAACTTCCTTAACATTTCAATTTTTAATATTAAACCCAATGTCTTTACTTTCACATTTAAGTTAAGGGCAAAAACTCTTACGTCAAATTAATGAGAATGATATGACATAAGATATGGATTAAGAAATTTATGCTATACCATACAAAATGAAAACCTGAATTTTGAAATTATTGAGAGTTATATGCAACTAGTCAAAAGTTTAGGGAGGCTTGTGTACTATAGCCTAAATTTTTAAAATATATCAAATATCACGTCTTCCTCATTATGTGATAGTTTCTGTGGAGTAACTTCACTACAAAATTAAAGAAACTACATAAGGTTTAATATTAAAAATTAAAATATCAAGAAGATTAAATTTAAACTTTAAAATATCATAACAGATATATGTAACTAACATAAATTTAAAGAGGTTTTTTGAACTTTAGCCTAATACGTTTTGTCTAAAACTCTAAACTATCAATTTTTTAATTAGTATTCCCTAACTAATTATAAAACTTTCTAATTTATTAACCTAACTCCTCTAACTAATGACTTTTATATATATGGTAATTTTGAGATTTTACTGTAAATAATGAATTTTAACAAATTTTCTCAACTTACCTAAAGTAGTAAACTATAACTTTTTTAACTATAAATTATAAAAAGGACCATAAGAAGTATATTACTGGTATAGGGTACGAAAATTAAGCCGCTTTTTTGAAGAAGTCTATGTACAAAAATAACGTTAGAGTGTTCAATGCATAAGAGAAATTACATAGGGTACTATATGCTAATTTATCCATCTTTTTAAAAAATATATTTGTGCAATCATTAATATTATTATGTATATTTGTTAATATTAAGAAATATATCATTTATTTTTAAAATAAAAGCGAATTTTCATATATAAAAATGATTGTATAATTTTACTTTAACTTTTTTTGAAGATCTATATAATTTTAATTTAATAAAAGATCAGAAATGCCTATATAATTTAGTTTCATAAATATAATTTGCATATGTTATTGCATTGAATGTATTTGGAAGGAACTGATCTATCAATCATGCAGCAACAAGCATGCATGCATCACAAATCATGGAATTTCCTTGTCGGTTTCTTTGTCTTTTTTTTTTTTTTTTAATTTGATCAAGGGTTTTTCCTTTAAGATTTAGAGAGTATGTAAAAAGATTATCACTTCTCCCAACAAGTGTGCTTCCCAGAATTTAAACTTATATTATTCTCCTTACAGCGGTGAGACCCCTTACCATCTTAACTAATAACTTGTTTTCCTTGTGAGTTTCTTCCTTCTAGAAAAAAATAGATACTGTATTAATTTAAAAATAATATTTATTTTAAATTACCATCTGACAAAATCAATAAGAAAATAATAACAAATAGATGAAAATGAATTCCATAAAAAAATAGATGAAAATGAAAAATAGTTACATTTTTATTATAAAACTAAAAAGATTAGTTTTATAGGTATTAATTACTTTGACTATCCACTACAGGCATTATGTTATAATGGATAGATAAATTCCTTTAAAATAAGTTTGGCATCAAGTACCGATTGTAAATGAATATTTTCAATATATAATTTTCAAGTGAAATTTTATATATATGTGTGTATTTATCCAAATATAATTAAGTCGAGGCTATGCTCTGACTTCTGACCTATGGACCTCGATTTCTAATGTATTATTTATCTTCGTTTGAATTTCGTGTAAATTATGGCTACTTTTTTTTTTTTTTTTTTGAGGTCAAATATGCTGTTTTTGAATCAATAAGTTTTTAAAAAATATAATTTCATTAAGGGCAACGACTTCAACAACTCCAGCAATTATTGGGTGTAATTTTTCGAAATTGGCCCACTAATCATGCATCATCCACCCTCAAAACTTTGACAACCAAAACACTAAACTCAACCTGATATAACTAATTAAAAAATAATAATAACAATAATTACACCCACCAATAAATAAATTAGTTAAAACAAATTTCAAGCTTATCAGAAACGACATCGGCAATCTTGTACTATAAATATGAGCATTATTGTTGTCTCGTCCCAAGCCAAGCTTCTATTCACAGATACTTCCTTGATTTCTAAGCAGTAAATACACACACAGCTCAAGAAACATCATCAATGGCGACCAAGGTTTACATTGTGTAAGTGATTCTTTCAAGGTCTTCAATTTTCTCCTCTTCGATCTTCTGCATAGTATCTGATGAATAGTTTAGATTGAATTTTAATGGTTTTGCTTATATTTTTAATATTTTAATTAAATTAATAATACTAAATTCAAACCATCAGAATTTGCTTTTATTTTCTGGGTATGTCTGCAAGTTCATAAAATTTCATCAGGCCATGTCTTTCACTGAAATCTGGGCTCAGTGCATTTTTACCATCGGTTTCAATGATCGAAAGGATGAATCTTTTTTCAATTTTGTTGCTTTTGTTCGTCTTATTAGTTGCAGATTGATGGATTTAATTGGAATTGGGTATTTGTGCTTGTAAGTTTTCACTTTATTATGTACCTGAGCTTCAAATAGAAGATTCATTTTTCTCAGAGAAAAAAGTCAACTTTGTCAAAAATATCTGACCCCATCCATCAGGATCATTTCAATCACAGTTAGATTCAATTATGTCGTTATTTCAATCAGACAATCACAAAGAAGCTTCAAATTTCTACTCCTTTATATCCATAATCAATATCCGTGATCATAGGGAATCTAATTTCTCCCTATCCAAAAAGCTGAGCTTGTAAAAAGGAAAGACAGAGAAAAAGAAAGATTGTGAGTTTTGAGCCTTTTAAAAGCTGCAATTTTTGCTTCATTGGCAAGCAAGAAAAATACATATATATGACAATGAAACCCAAACTTCCATTTTAAATACACATCACTAAAAAAGAGAATATAATTAGTCATGGAATTCTCTTGTTGATCAATAAGCCACAGTCTATTTTATGCCAATCATTAAATTTCGTTGAATTATTGATGGTTTCTAATTTTGAGTACTGGAAGGTTATTTTATTGTCTTGCAATTCTGCTAAATTTTTAGTTTTTGGAATATAATTTAATTTCTTTCTGTAATTAATCCCCAATATTTGTTTACTTTAAAACAACTACAAAAAGCTGAATTAGTCATTATATGAATATATATTCATACTGTAGATAATGTGAAGTCAATATCATTATGTCTTGTCATATGCTAAAATTAATGCCTATAGTTTCTTAATTAATCATGGCATGGTCCACCAGAGTAATATATAAATGCATTAATGGTAGGTATGACAGTCTTTCTTATATCACATTCACACCTTATATATATATATATATATTAGTGACACTGACACTGAATCTTCCCATGATTGCCGTGAGAAACATTTTCTTCTGAGTTCAATTATATTGCTGTGTTAGTGGCTAATTAGTGGTATTATATCAGACCACTAAGCAAATCACACCATATTCTTTCTGATTAATTTAATTCTCTCAAGGTATATAGATTATTTGGAGTCTATCATGAAGCTTTAGCTTGACTTTATATATATTTAAAATTTACATTAATAATTAATATTTATATGTCTATATATAGTTACTATTCTACGTACGGACATGTTGAGAAGTTGGCACATGAGATTAAAAAAGGAGCAGATTCTGTTGAAGGAGTTGAAGCCAAACTGTGGCAGGTTGGTAGCAGCCAGTTACTTTTGATGATACACTTTTTTGACATAATAACGGTGATCTTTTGTAATTATGTAATCAATCATTCAGTAAAGAGAGATAGATGTCCCTTTGGTGATATCGGATAAAATTAGAACAATACAGAGTAGAGAAAGATAGACAGTTTATAGGTTTTGCCTATTAGATGGAATTTACTAATAGATGCAAGATTATGCTTACCTTTTTACAGATCATGCCTTTAATTTGTAGTGTTTTATATGTTACAGTAAATTTCATTGTATTTTTTTCCTTTTTTGTTATAACTAAAATAGGTACCTGAGACTCTACCTGAAGAGGTTCTTCAGAAGATAGGAGGACCTCCAAAGAGTGATGTACCAATAATTACACCTAACGAGTTAACTGAAGCAGATGGCTTCTTGTTTGGTTTCCCTACAAGATTTGGACTAATGGCTGCTCAGTTCAAAGCATTTATGGATGCAACCGGAGGATTATGGCGAACCCAGGCTCTCGCTGGAAAGCCTGCCGGAATCTTTTACAGCACCAGTTCACAAGGAGGCGGGCAAGAGACTACCCCGTAAGTTTAACTTCGACTACTCACTCTACAAAACTGTCAGTACAATAATAAGCCTTATCCACTAAGTGGATCAGCTAATCAAAATAAAATATCAATATTCTTCAAAACTTTAAACTTGTTAATTTCAAGAGTTAGATCTTGTTTGGATTAACAGAATGGTGGGACCTAACATATGGGTTTTACGAGCTCCACAATTTATTGACTAGAGAAACAACAAATTAGCGATATAATTTTTGTTGTGCATTAATCAGTTTAGTGACATAATTTCATCTCTAACTGTTTACGTGAGGGTTGAATTTTATAACGGAATTTTACAATTCTATCGTCAAATTTCGTTTCTAATTCGTTTTTTTTTTTAATCTACATCAAGTGTACTTGCCAAGTTTTGATCACTAACACAGTATAATTTCTGGTTGTGAAACATACACAGGTTGACATCAATTACTCAATTGGTTCACCATGGGATGATGTTTGTGCCAATTGGGTACACATTTGGTGGAGGCATGTTTGAGATGGAGCAAGTGAAAGGTGGTTCTCCTTATGGTGCTGGCACTTTTGCCGGGGATGGCTCTAGGCAACCCACTGAGTTAGAATTGGCTCAAGCTTTTCATCAAGGAAAGTACTTTGGTGGCATAGCCAAGAAGCTCAAAGCTGGATCATCTCAGTGATAATATATATATATATAGCTGGAGTGTATTTTGTGTTTCCTACGTACACCAGCAAGAAAGTGTTATATGTATCATCTGCATCCGTTTATATATTCAGTATCTTGTTGTTCCCTGTGTTGCCCATGCAGAATAAGATGTTACTAAGAAAAAAAAAACAGAGATCACAAGAGAGTGAGAGAGGATGATATATTATATTATAGCTGTTATTGTCAAAGTTTTTCATTGAAATTGAGTAAGTTTCATTATTAATATGTATGTATGAATGTATGTATATTCATATGTATGCTTGTACTGTTGTTCTTCATTGACTTGGAATTTAAGAGATGAGGTGTTATATATATATATATTTGATATGTAATCGATAAGGAAATATTCTGGATCATCTAATATAAAATCATCGGCCATGGCTATGATTACCTAACTAATTTGAAAATAACATTTTTTTTTATTTCCTATTTGTTATGCATATAAACTGTGAACAATTGGACCAATTATGATTGGCTCAAGTGGATGAGATTCTTTAAGGTATAAAGTTTTGAATACCAACAACGCTATGTATGGTTGAAGGGTAGATTCTTTAATTTAAACCGAAAAATACTCAAATCTATATATTAATCCATAGCATGCAAAAGATAATGTCCCAAAGAACAAAAAAAAATTTTAAGTTTTAAACTTAACAAATGAAATCAAGTCAAAACAAACTTAACGAACGATCCTAGATATATGAGCTATTTAAGGGGTATGTTTTGGCTCTAAATATAAGACCTTAATCTACCTTATTTCCTAAATTTATAAATTTTTTCCCCAAACTATCCTAATTGAATGCAATACAGTAAGAATATTTCCAGTAAGTTGGTTCCGATCCAAATGGTGACAAAAGAGGATATTTTAATAAAACCAATACACATTTCTAATAAATAACTAACTTAACTAATTTCTTTGTAAATTAGTGTTGGAAGTTGTGCCCTAGGGTTTGTACTTTGAACATTGTTATTCAATGAATTTCTCTATTTAGTTATCACATGATTCGCATGTTCACTGTAATAACATTATCCTTAGATAAATCATAATGATTGTCTTAAATGTCCCTAGTTGGTCATCTATGTGGGAGCAAAGATAAAATAAGACCAGTATAATTTTGATAAGGTATAGGGATACGAATCAAAGTCTTAGATACTTGTAGGAATACAAGGTGCTGGACTGACCTGCTATGAGAAAGCTGCATGAATCAAGTCATAAGCTTATCTCATGTATAATCACGTCACAATGCCCTTTGACCTGAGATCATCATAGATTCCTACATGAGAGTCACTAAGCTTTGACTTAGTCAAAAGTCACCTTTAACTGGGTGATGATAAAGGCTACAATCAGGCTTAGTGATTTTCATACATAGAAATGTGAATGGTCAAGATGAAATTTATCTCTCACATTAGTATAAAGATATTACTAGGCCCCTCGATGAGTGAGTCTGAAAAATGTATGGTCATACTACAATGGAAAGGAGTTTCCATTTCTATAGTCAAACTACTCAGGAATCGAAAAAGTAATGGTCCGAAATAGGAGGATGACATTCTCCATACCTCATCCTTGACCGAAATATCGTGTAACAAAAGGGACGTGATATGGTTATACTACAGGTTGTATCGTATTATCAATCCTAATATGAATTGGGTAGTCGTAATGTCTTGCTAGAGGCCGTTTATGACTTGTGGGTTAGTATAGTCATTGACTCAGTATCAACTTCGTATGGGCTTACAGGGTCGCACACAAGAATAGCCCAACACGAGCTATAATGTCCAGATTCATTGAATCAAAGATGCGTCTAAGATTCAATGAATACAATGTTTAATCTAGGGTGGATGAATTATATATATATATATATATATATATATATATATATATATATATATATATATTATATACACAGGTTGTGTGAATATTTATTTGATAAATATTTATGTGTATATATATATTGATATTTGAAAAGAAAATTAATAATATTATATATACACATACGTATTTTTAAAATACATACATACATATGATAATATATATTATATGAAAATATTATATATATATATATATATATATATATATATATATATATATTATTTGATAATATTACACACACACACACACACATATATATATAGTATTTGTTAATATATATTAAATATATGATAATATTATTATATTGTGTATATAAAAAGATATTATATGATAATATCTCATATTTAATTTATAAAGATAAATTAAATCTAATTCAATTGGCTTTTTATTCTAAATAAATAAATAGGTTAAATTAAAATTGTTAGACAGATTTAATTAAACCATATTTATTTAATTAGCTTATCAAAATAATTAAGTGTTAATTATATGATAAGGATTTTGAAATTAATTAAGATTAATTTTAAAAATCTAATATTCATCATAAAATATATAACCTTGACTAGTTATAAAAGGTAAGAGCTAGAGTTTTCTACAAATGATGAAAAAATAGAGAGCCCGCAAGAAAACCCTAGAAGGACATTGGAGGCACTAGCACACTAGTGGTGTTGGGTTCTGTTCGTGTCGATACCAGTAAAGTGAGCTAATCTGAGTAGTTAGCCCCTCAAGATCCAAAAGGCAAAACTCCAAAGAAGAACTAGCCAACATGTTGATGTCGGGGATGGTTAATCTCACACTCATAGAGTTTGATGCTCTTTTAAGAAGAATTAGAAGACATGTAGATGCTAGGTGTCAAACCCCTTAATATTCTGATATTCGCTATATAATAAATGCGTTGTTCAAATGGCAAACAGAAATAGTGAAACTATATTGATAATAAGTACTTACTGATATTACAGAAAATCCTCATATAGGTTGAAAATGTAAACAGAGTACAAAAGAAATAAATTCCACAACTACAGATAATCAGATGTAACTCCTGGCTATGACCGGACCTTCAATCGCCAGTAATTACGGTTTTGCCCTTAGAGCCGCTGTCCTTTGCTGGAATATTTTTAGATGTTGAAAAATGGTGAGATTCGAATGAATCTCAGTAGTAATATACAATCAATCATATAAAATGTGATAAATAAATATGCAATGCACCATGATATGCAAAATGCTAACTCGTGTTGTATGCATACTGTCCAAGGCCAAACGACTGTTTGCAACCCCGGCTAAACTCGTGTCCATGGTCAAACGATATGTTTAGACCCTGGCTTATTCGCGTGTTGTGCCACATGCACTGTCATGTTACAGAAAATGGAATACACAACATATAAATAATCACATAGTGTATGAATGAAAGAATTACTACCCGGGTCCTTTTTCAGTCCAACTGTTTATCCAAAACGTTTTCTTCGGCTCAGGCTTTTACCAGTTCCTATAAATTAAAATTAATAAGTAATTGGTTATTACTTGTATTACTACTATCTTTAATCATATTCTACTGATTATCTCAGTTTCAGTGGCTTATACACTATATAATTTTACATAGTGTAATTTTACTATTCTTCAACAAATTGGCATATTTTTCAGTTAACTTTGAAAAATCATAACTAATTATAGAAAAATAGAAATTGACTGGGTCCAAAGCCTACATGAAGCTATTGAAATATATTTTCATGTAAAAATATCAAAATCTACCCAGGTTTACCATATTACTCCCAGAATTTCCCAAAATACCCCTATTCCAGATTAGTCTCCAGAAACATAGCATGACTTTGAAAATATATATATCCTAATATACTTGTCCAAAAATTATGTTCTACCCGTCAAATTAAATCTATGGATGTCTACTTTAAATCTGAAAAGTTTCATAATTGTTTGGCAAGGTTTGATTTTCCAAACGTTCGACACAAACAAACTGTTTTCTAGAAACACAGTTTGAGAGCAACCGCCTTCAAAAATTCATATATCTTAGTATACTAATCCAATTAACACAAAATATATATCAACTTAAAGCTAATACTATGTACTTCAATTCTAAAAATTTTTATGGCCATTGGGAAATATTACATAATTCAAAAACACCATGAAATCAACTACTAGAATCTGGACGTTCAGGATTGCACCCGTTTCTAAACCCATCTTTCAAAATTTATAACTTCTTCTGCAGATATCTAAATGATACATTCTACCACTATTTTTAAAGCTTGTTATGTCTAATATTGCTCTATAAATTTTCGTAAATAATGGACATGATTTGGTTGGTCATAAAGCCACACGAAACTGACTGACTCTGATAAACATCAATTTTTGACAGTCTAACTTCAAAAATTGATAACTTATTCATTTTGACACCAAATTGAGCTCTTCGTGATTCTATTTCATACTACACATCCTAAAATTTCCATATCAAAAAGAACCAAATGAAAACTCCATCTGTAGCCTCCGTTTGAGCTTCTGAAAGTTTCCGATAAAACCTCTGTTTTCCAGCGACCTAAACAAAGTTGATAAAACTCACATGCAACCATGATTTTGGACTCCTATCTCAAAGATTTTGAATCTACATACTCCTAAACATGTTTCTTGAGTTTTAGGACGTGTTTACAGAAGAAAAGGAATCGAAAATCTCATGCAAAAACGGACACAAACTTGCTGGTTTTGGTATTTTACTGTAACATAAACTTTCCGGCGAATTTTCTTAATTCCAGCAGCCATAACTCCTCATGAACAGCCCCAAAAAATGAAACAATAATGGGAAAAGGTAGAGAAGACTCACTTGTACCAAAATATGGAGTTACATGTAAGGTTTGGAGCTTGTTCTTCCACTCACTCATGTCTCTCTTCTCTTGTTTTCTGTTTCTCTGTTTCTTTTTCTTCAGCTGTTGGACGAAAAATAATGAAGAGCTGAAGGAATGGGTTTTGATTAAATGAAGAGTACATGTGATTGTTGTGTTGTGCAAATGAGGAGGCTGTACGTGTGCCTGTGTGCTGTCCTAAAGATGATAGAGAGAAACAAGGAGTAGTTAGGTGTTGTACCAATTAGAGAAGAGGAAGAGAATAGAAGGAGTACGTGTGTGTGTGTTGTCCATGCAACCTCCAAGTGTCCAAATAAAATGAAGGATGAGTGTTTAGTCAACAAGTTTATATATATACGTATAGGTATATTTTTATCCTATTTATTACACACACTAGGTCCTAATTTTTCCCTTTGTCAAATTTAAGTTTCCTTAAATTTTGTAAGTTCCATAAATTGGCTTACTATCTAATTTCCATAATTTAATCCTTGCATTAAATTTTTGGGATGTTACACTAGGGAAATTATTTCAAGAGCAGCGAAGTATGGATATTTGAGAACTCGCAATACGTTGATAATTGTGGGCATTCAAACAAATATGAATAAGGTACGACTCTTTCTAACTCAATTTAAATACCTTTGGTACGCAATTGGGATTGGTAAACTTTTGCAATTTTAAATTTTAATTCTTCTGTTGCGTGCCTACCAATCCCAACAGTGGTATTAGAGACAAGTCAATTGTGCATTTAAATTAAGTTTTAGTGCTTATTGTGTGCTTATATATGTGATATATAAGTTGAACATGATTTTAGAAGGGTTGGATTGAAAACCTAAAGATTGAAGTTATAATAATAGGGCTGCTAGATTTTTTTCATTTTTTGGAGGCAGTGTGATTGTGACAAATTTTTGAATGACCAAATCTTGTCCAATAATCCTAAAAAATTTTATAACGAAAGTAGATATCCTAAGCTTTAATTTGATATATAATATGTGCGATTCATATCAATACATTAGGAGATATCAATTTTTGAAATTAGGTTTGGAATCTGGAACATTTTCTGTGTAAGCGAAAATTAATTTTAGTTTTAGGAAAATTGAACCTATAGTTTTTTGAAAACTATATTTTCCGTCCAAAACAAATACTTAGTGAGGGTCATATATAACGTTGAACCATTACAATCAGATTTTTCTAGATTTAATTATGATTTTTCAAATTAAGGTGAAAAATTTTGAAATCTAGTGGGACTGGCGTAGCTAACTGTTCGTAGCTCGATATAACTTAATCACGACATTTATTGCTTTTCATATTGCATGAATTGTTGATTGTTGTGGTTTACTTCTCAAAATTGTTTGGGTATGGTGAACAACATGGCTTTAGTTTTTACAAGGGTTGTAATATTTAAATACGGCCTGCATGTTGTGCCTTCCTCTAAATAGTCTCGATGTACATTCTCTTCTTATCTCACTCCCCTCGTATGTTTAAACGAAGTTTCTCTCAATGTATTGCATTCATATAAACAAAACTAATTGATTAAGCCCTCTAAATAAAATCTTAAGTCATAATGCCATCAATTAATGAATACTTGTTAAAACCTAGATCGCTCAATTGTAGGTTCCACTAAAGTGGATGCATTTGAGTTATCTTGGTGAAACAAGCGTGAGTAATGGTGCTACTCACAATGATTCATTATTGTTTTGACTTAATTGAGATTAGCAAAATGGTTTTGGGTCTCAAGGCATTAGATATGATTAAACATGCCGGATCATATGATAATCGAATCCTATAAAGATCTAAGCGTAACATATGATGTAATTGGTAAAGAGGTTACCTAGCTAAATAACTTGAATTTGAACGTCTTACTAAAGCCTACTTAAATTTAAGCGAAATATGGATCTTAGCCTACTAATTTTAACATTGAGGGTTGTTAGTTTAGTGGGAGATTACTAAATAACTTTGCATATTTTAATTGTAGAATCATGTCGACTAGTAATACTGCTACACTATCACTGTGATCAATCCTTGAGAAGGACAAACTCAATGGGGCAAACCTTCTTAACTGGTTTAGGAACTTGAGAATTGTGCCCAAGCAGGAAAGAAAGGCATATGTCCTATATCAACCCATTCCTAAAGAGCCTACAGCCAATGCTCTAAGAGCTCAGAAAGATGCTTACATGAAGCATAAGGATGACTCTATGGATATAGATTGCCTAATGCTTGCCACCATGGTTCCAGACCTCCAAAAAGATCTAGAACTTATGGAGACTTATGAGATAATTGTGCATCTCAAGAAAATGTTTCAGCAACAAGCAAAGCAAGAGAGGTATGAGATCATAAAGGCCTTATATTGCTACAAGATGGCTGAAGGTGCATCAGTTAGTACTCATGTGTTAAAGATGAAAGGCTATATTGATGACCTTGAGAGGCTTGGATTTCCCATGAGCCAAGAGTTAGCTACAGATTTGATCTTGAACTCACTCCTGAAAGTTATGACCAATTTGTCATGAACAACATGGAGAAATCAATTTTTGAATTGCATGGGATGCTCAAAGCTGTTGAGCATAACATTAAGAAAAGCCCAGCACTGTTTTGATGGTTTAAAAAGGAAAGGGTATTAAAAAAAAGGCAAGGGCAAGGGAAAGGGTAATGTCTTAGGTGGTTAGACTAAAGAGTCAAACAAGCCCGAAACTAAGCCTGCAGCCAAGAAGGTAAAGCCGTCAAAGGAAGGAGTATGTTTCTTCTATAATGAGCCTATTCATTGGAAGAGGAATTGCAAACTCTACCTTGAAGATCTGAAAAGAAAAACCAAAAGGATCAAGTCAATCGATTTGAATCTGACCTACCTATGGCATTGTCGTCTAGGCTATATAAATGAGAAACACATTTCTAAACTCCATCAAAATGGATTTTTTAAATCATTTTATTTTGAATCATATGATACATATGAATCTTGCTTATTAGGAAAGATGATAGAGGCACCTTTTACTGGGTATACTGAGAGGGCCACTGATTTATTGAGCCTCATATATATAGATGTATGTAGACCAATGAATACAGATGCCAAAGGAGGTTATATGTACTTCATTGCATTTATGGATGACTTTAGTAGATATAGATATATATCTATCTAATGAAACATAAATTTGAATCTTTTTAAATGTTCAAAATATTCCAAAATGAAGTACAAAACCAACTTGGCAAAACAATTAAAGCACTTCGATCTGATTGAGATGGTGAATATTTGAGCCAAGAGTTTAGTAACCATCTTAGGAGTTGCGAGATAATCTTACAACTAACTCCTCCAAGACCACCACAATGGAATGGCGTTTCTAAGCCAAGGAATTGAACACTATTAGATATGATTTGATCTATGATGAGTCAAACAGATCTTCCATTGTTCTTTTGGGGCTATGCCCTAGAGATAGCTGCGTTCACACTAAATCATGTTCCATCTAAGGCATATGAAAAGATATCATATAAGATATGGACTAGGAAGAAACCTAGTTTATCTTTCCTCAAAATTTGGGAATGTGAGGTTTATGTTAAACAACGAACCTCTGATAAATTATCATACAAATCCTCAAAGTGCCTTTTTGTGGGGTATCCTAAGGAAACTAAGGAATACTATGTCTATAATCTCACCGATAATAAAGTGTTTGTTATCCAAAACGGTATCTTTCTAGAAAGGGAGTTTATCTCTAAAAGAACCAGTAGGAGCAAGGTACATCTCGAAGAAGTTTGAGAGTCACAAGATAGCACATAACCACAAATGGAAAATAGAGAAGACTAACAACAAGTTTTTGAGCCTCCTTAAGTAACATAAGGCCCACGAAGGTCTAATAGGACACGACATCAGCCTCAGAGATATGAATTTCTGATTACTGGAAGTCGTAATGTGTTGCTCATTGAGCAGAATAAGCCAACCGCCTATCCAGAAGCCATAATAGGATCAAACTCTGAGAAATGGTTGAACGCCATGAAGTCTGAAATGTAATCCATGTATAACAATTAGGTATGGACCTTAGTTGTCGATCCACCTGAAGGTGTAAAAATCATTGGGTATAAGTAGGTTTTTCAAGGAGAAACCGACATGGATAGTAAAATAAATGTCTTCAAGGCACGATTGGTTGTAAAAGGATTCATTCAAACTCATGGTGTAGACTATAATGAAACCTTTTCCCCAGTTACAATGGCCAAATCAATTAGAATCATTCTTGCCATCGCAGCATATTATGATTATGAAATATGGAAGATGGACGTCAAAACAACCTTCCTTAATGAAAAGCTCCTTGAGGATGTGTACATGACACAAACTGAAGGTTTCGTGCGTCCAAAGGATTTTGGTAAGGTATGCAAGCTTCAAAGATCTATTTATGGATTAAATTAAGCATCTCGAAGTTGGAATCATTGTTTTGATGAGTAGTCAAAGAGTTTAGATTCATTCAAAACATCGATGAACCTTGTGTTTACAAGAAGGTTAGTGGGAGCACAGTTGTATTTCTAGTGCTTTATGAAAATGACATCCTACTCATTGGGAATGACATTCCTACCTTACAGAGTGTCAAGTTTTAGTTAGGGAAGTCTTTCTCGATGAAAGACTCAAGCGAAGCCACTTAAATCTTAGGGATTAGGATCTATAGAAATAGATCCAAGAGACTAATAGGCTTAAGTTAGAGTAGTGAGGGTCGTTGAACTGTTGTCAAGAATATCCTAAAATACCTAAGAATGAATGAAGACTTATTCTTGGTATATGGTGAATTGGATGATGAGCTCTGTGTAACTGGTTATACAGATACAAGTTTCCAAACTAACCCAGATGATCTTAGATTACAATCTGGATATATTCATTTTAAATAGTGGTGCAGAAAGCTAGAAGAGTTACAAGTAGAGTATTGTAGCAGATTCTGCAATAGAAGCTGAGTATATAGCAGCATCAGATGCAACTAAAGAAACCGTTTGGATCAGAAAGTTCGTTATTGAATTAGGGGTAGTGCCTACCATCCCAAATCTAATAGATTTGTTCTGTGACAATAGTGAAGCTATTGAGAACCAAACTTATACTCAGGCAATTTCATCTGATCATAGAAATCAATGATAGAGGTGATATAAAAATATGCAAAGTAGCAGGAGAAGATAATGTTGCTGATCCTCTTTCTAATCCCCTTGCACAGATAAAGCTTGAGCGTCATGTTAGGACAATGTGAATTAGGTAAACTAATGATTGTACCTAGTGTAAGTGGGAGAATGTTGGAAATTGTGCCCTAGAGGCCAATCATTGAACTTTGAACATTGTTATTCAATGAATTTCTTTATTTAGTTATCACATGATTCGCATGTTCACTGTGATAACAGTATCCTTGCATAAATCATAATGATTGTCCTAAATGTCCCTGGTCGGTCATCTATGTGGGAGCAAAGATGAAATAAAACCAGTATGACTTTAATAAGGTATGGGGATACGAATCAAAGTCTTAGGCACTTGTAGGAGTACAAGGTGCTAGACCGACCCACTATGAGAAAGCTGCATGGATCAAGTTATAAGCTTATATCATGTATAACCACGTCACAATGCCCTTTGACATGAGATCATCATGGATTCCTACATGAGAGTCACTAAGCTTTAACTTAGTCAAAAGTCACCTTTAACCATGTGATGATAAAGGTTACAATCGGGCTTAGTGGTTTTCATGCAAAAGAATGTAAATAGTCAAGATGGAATTTGTCCCTCACATTAGTATAGAGATATTACTGGGCCCCTCGATGAGTGAGTCTGAGAACTGTATGGCCATACTACGATGAAAGGAGTTTCCATTTCTATAGTCAGACTACTCAAGGATCGAGAAAGTAATGGTCAAGAAAGAGGATGACATTCTCCATGCCTCATCTTTGACCGAAATATTGTGTGACAAAAAGGACGTGATATGGTTATACGACAAGTTGTATCGTATTGTCGATCTTCATATGAATTGGGTAGTCGTAATGTCTTGCTAGAGGCCGCTTACGACTTGTAGGTTAGTATAGTCATTGGTCCACTGCCAACTTCGTATGGGCCTACAGGCATGAATAGCCCAACACGAGCTATAATGTCCAGATTCATTAAATCTTAGATGCGTCTAAGATTCAATGAATACAATGTTTAATCTAGGGTGGACGAATTATATATATATATATATATATATATATATATATATATATATATATATATATATTATACGCAGGTTGTGTGAATATTTATTTGATAAATATTTGTGTGTGTGTGTATTTGAAAAGAAAATTAATAATATTATATATACACATATGTATTCTTGAAATACATACATACATATATAATATATATTATTTGATAATATATATTAAATTATATGATAATATTATTATATTGTGTATATATAAAGATATTATATGATAATATCTCAGATTTAATTTATAAAGATAAATTAAATCTAATTCGATTGGCTTTTTATTCTAATTAAATAAATAGGTTAAATTAAAACTGTTAGACATATTTAATTAAACCAGATTTATTTAATTAGCTTATCAAAATAGTTAAGTGTTAATGATATGATAAGGATTTTGAAATTAATTAAGATTAATTTTAAAAATATAATATCCATCAAAAAATAGATAATACTGACTAGTTATAAAATTTAAGAGTTACGGTTTTCTACATATGATGAAAAAATAAAGAACCGCAAGAAAACCCTAGAAAGACATTGGAGGCGCTAGCACGCTGCCGGTGTTGGGTTCTGTTCGTGTGGATACCAATAGAGGGAGCTGATCTGAGTAGTTAGCTCCTTAAGATCCAAAAGGAAAAACTCCAAAGAAGAACTAGCCAACATGTTGATGTCGTGGATGGTTAATCTCACACTCATAAAATTTGATGCTCTTTTAAAAAGAATTAGCAGACATGTAGATGCCAGGGAAATTATTTCAGGAGCAACCAAGCATAGAGATTTGAGAACTCGTAATATGTTGATAATTATGGGCATTCAAACAAACATGAATAATGTATGACTCTTTCTAACTCAATTTAAATGTCTTTGATAGATCCGCAATTAGGATTTGTAAACTTTTACAATTTTAAATTTTAATTCTTCCGCTGCGTGCCTACAATTAGTTATCTAGCTCAGCTCTCAGTATTGAAGGAGATAAGTAAGAGTGAAATAAGCCACTTTAATTTCAGGATACGCATTCCAAAAAAAAAAAGTCCATCATGGTTATGGAAATAATGAGCTTTCTCACAAAATGTTCAAACAATACAATTGTATATATATATCTATGCGTATAGACTGCGTTCCATGGCGTGATGAATACAACAAGCTGATTAGATAGTTATGATTACTCTTTCAAGTTAAGGAGGATGTTATTATTAGACTTTTGTCAATCTTTAAGACATTAAAAATGAATTGGATTTAATTAAGGTTAAAAAAGTAAATAAAGTAGGGGAAGAAATTAACTAGACAATCCTGATAATAAAGTTCTTTGCTAGAATAAGTGAAACATAAGCACATTTGACGTGATTATATATAATATAAGGTGAAATGGACTTATAAATTTGAGTTTTGAAATTTTGAGTTAAGATGTGGTATCGATCTTACTCTCCTAGAGAAACAAAAAAACCATGTGATGGTATCGTTAGGGACAAAAATTAATGGTAACGGAAGAGGCAGTTTCATGAAGAAGTTAGGGTATTAAGAGCTTGAAACTCTATTGGATTAAGGGATATAAGAAATCAATTTATTCATTGGCTCCAACAAATTAAAGCTCTAGATCATCACATCTCAAGAATTCAAAGATGGAAGACACCCAATGCTTGGCATTATTGAAGATATTAGGAGGATCATTTGAAGAGGTCCTACAGATTGCTTATCAACAAAATATTCATGATTTAAACTTACAACCTTATAGATTATAAGCCAAACTCCTTGTCAACAGGACCAGCTTTTGCTGGCATATAATATTGTCTTTGCTTTTAGTTCTTATATGTTTCAAGCTAGGCTTGTGCTATATATTCCCTTTGTATTAAAAATATAAGGGTTAATGTGCATTTTAGCCTCAACAAATTCAAACAACACTGGTTGCTTCGATTAAGAATGTTTTTTCTTTTTTTTTAATCATATCATTTGCATGCATACCAAGCCACTGATTGAGTTTCATTGATTAATTGAGTATGAGAAATCAAAGGAAATTTCTGGGTTGCTTTCCACTACTAACTCAACTGAGAGGTTTTTCTTATGCTTAATTTTTGTAGTATTCAACTTCTGGACTCAGAATGGGATTTCTTGCAATTTTCTCAAAGTGTCTATGCTTATTCAAGTCGATGAATTCATGGAAATTCTTCTTTGTATCGATTCATCCTTCTGGTTATTTCATTCTGGCTATGAATAAGATTTCTGGGTTGTTGCTTTTTTTTCCTGAAGATTTTTGGGTTCTTCAAGACCGTGTGATTTTGAGGGAGATTAGGGAAGAAAGGTTCGAAGGATAATGACATGGTATCACATGTGGCATAATATGTCACATGATATCCTACATGGCATAGCTACCTTAGCATAGGTGGGTCAACTAACGGCTGACTGTTTGAATCTGTTAGAATAGGACGACATTGTTATGTTTTTACAACTTCTGGAGCAATACTGCTCAAAAAATACTTCCAAGTGCCCACATCACCTTTGCAAAAACTTCTAAGGGGAAATGCCTTTAACCCAAAAAATAAAATTAAAAATACTTGACTACTACCTTGCTATAAGACTACTACATTGCAATAACCCAATTTCTTGACTACTAAAAATTGGAAGCTAGATTAGAAATACTTATTGAGAAAAATCATTATTTGCAAATGGTTTAGCTTGTACGTTTCAAATTAAAGATGAGTTGTGAAATGCTTCTCACTTATATTTAAAAATGCTTCTAATTTTCAATAGTCATGAATTTATATCAGTGCAATAGTTCAATCTGGTGGTGGCTCCAGACTGAACAATTATGTTTGTCGACTCTATTATATTTTATTTTCGTCCAAGGACCTGGCTTCTTTTGTGAAATTTATGGGATTATTCATTGTTTTTTAAGTGTATAATTAAGCTATTATGAGATTCTAAAATGCTATTTTCTCTACAAGTATCCGAAATTAAATTAAATATATTAAATTTTGATAATTTTCAGGGAAAGGGACTCCACAACCTAATTGGCTCAAAACAGTCACTAAAATGAGGTCACCAATGACAAATTATTCAATTATGTTGAATTCATTACTTACAAAAATAGTTCACATGGAGAGCAAGATCGCAAAGAGAATATAAAATTTATTTGATTTATTTATCTGAAGCTTGACTATATATATAGACTTGGAAAATTGATCTGGTCTCCCCCGTGTTAGAATGCTGAAAAAATCATGGCTATTTTTTAGGGTCCAGAATTTATATAGAAGATGATGTAAGTGGATAAGAAAATAGTGTAAAAAAATATATTTTCCCCAATTTTTGACTTTGTTTATGATAAGAAAATGATACAATAATGCACCGTTTACTTAGGGGCTTTTTGGTATGTAGGATTTGGAGGGAAGGGAAGGAAAATTTTTATTAATTGGATTTTAGAAAATTAGAAATGTGGGGTTATAAAATTGTAATAAAGAGAAGATGTAAGATAAACAAAGTAAGAAAAATTAATTAAATTCTATTAACCCCACTTCTTTATTTTTTTAAAAAAAAATCCCCTCTACTCATTTTCCCTTTCCTTCCCTCATACCAAACAGCCCATAAACTCCTACGTCAGTTAACTTACCCTCATCACATATTGTAAAGCAAGTGTACATGTCCTAGCATTTCAGGAATCTTGTAATGGAGATAACTATAGAGCTAAAACTGAACTGATCCAATTATTTCATTCCAAGATAATGAACTATCTGCTCTAAACCGAACTATTACGTACTACAACAACAATAAGCCTTGTTTAGCTAACAAAAATTGATTCAGTTGGTAAAAAGGTAGTTCATATCCATAAAATTGTGAATTCAAATCCATAGATGCAAGGACTTTGTTGATACGCAATCTATAAGTATATTTGTAAGTGTTCTTTGAGTATAGAGTAAAGAGTAAAAAACCAGATCGGACCGGAAAACCGGTGAATCGGTCGATGGTCCGGTCCGGTTGATATGTTAAACCGATGAACCAATCTAACCGGTTTGAACCGGTCAAAACCGGTGGTCGAACCGGTACCCCTTTTTTTAAAATATATTTTTTTATTCCTCTAACTACTATTTCACGCTATTTTAAAGGAAAAAATGAAAGTTTGAAGACCAAGATGAAGAGAAAAGTAAGTTAAGAAAGAACAAATCTAAAAAAAAGAAGATTTTGGGGGTATTTAATAATTAATTAATTATAGGAAAATGAGATATCATTGCATAAGTACATGCACTATAACTAATATTAATAAATTTTAAGCATTTTTTTCTAAAGATCTTCATTTTTATATATAGAAGTTTAAAAATATACTAATATATATGTTGCCACTAATAAATTGTAATATTTTAATATGACCGGTCTGACCCCGGTTGAATCATTGACCCTTGAACCTGTGCCGTGACCGGTTCATTGCCCGGTCCGGTTTTTTGTTCCTTGGTATAGAGACATACCCTAGCCCTAATGAGCTCTGGGAGTGAACTTACCTAAACTTTATCTTACCAAAAAAAAACAATAAGCCTTGTTTGTCACATTACAAAAATAACATGGATTATAACTCGGCCTTGTAATTTGTATGGTATGCTTCTAACTTTCCATTAAAGGAAAAAAAAAGATAAGATTTGTAATGAATATATAAGAGGGAGAGCTAGAGTGAAATTTGTTGAAGATAAAATGGTAGAAAATAATCATTTTGAGGTGATTTGGACAAGTACAAAGATCGTTTACTGATGAGAAGAGTAGATCAAGCAGTTTAGAGTACTATGAAAAAGGGGCTGAAAAAAACCAAAGAGAACTGTCAATGAAGTTATTCACCGAGAATTTTTAATTAACAATTTATTCAAATATCTGGTTATTGTTAAAGTACAAAGGTGTCATGCAATATACGAAAACGACCCCACCTATTAACATAAGGCTTGTTATTGTTTATTCCTATCCATTATATAGAACAAACTAATCTCCCGTTGGATGATGAGTATGGAGTGGGACTTTGTTTTGAAAGAGAGTTTCTTCATTCCACTTTGAGGCTTTGAACCATGAAGACAAGGGTGAAGGAGATGAAACCGAAAAAAGTCCACATATATGATTTTTTTTAAATACAATGCTTGATCATTATAGTTTACTCTCATTTTAATTTTTGTTCCTATAGTTTAAACAGTAGGTTTTGGTCCCTCAAGAGAAAAAAATTGTTTAAGTTTTATTAAAATATAGGGACTAATATGATGTGAATCAACAAGCTATCTCTTCAAGTTTTATGCTTGGAGACTTCAAACTAAAGCATTTGGACCAAGTACTAAACATGAGAGGACTCAATTGGGTCTTATTAATCACATTTTGTGCTTTAGATGTTGATTACATTTTGTTTATTTTATTTGTGAAAAATTGTTAATTAGTTGACAAATTTAAGTTTCTAGGCTAATTAAGTCCTTGTTATTTATTTTAAGTTCAAATTTAATATTTTGAGTCTCAAGGTTGCATTGAATGCTATAAGGTCAAATTTGTGAATGTCACCTTTAAATACATTGTACCTCCTCATTAGTAAGATGACTTGAGACTTGATTTTGGATTTGAAAAGTTGCATTTCTCCACTTTATATCATGAGAATGGATTCTCTTTAGGGTCATTCTTAGAACTATTAGACTTATCAGGTCTTGGCAACCTTATGTTGTTTTCCAACACTTCGGATCCTTATTGTGCCAAGCTCAAAGGTACAAGTGAATCATCATGTATTTGTTTAGCTTTATTGGGGTTGAGTTTATCTTTGATTGATTGTGGATTTGTGAGATCTTTTATTTATGAATTCACACCATCTTGATATCAGAGCTTTGAATATAAACTCATGTAATATATTTCTGTTCTTTGTTTCCATTTTCATTGTGTTTTGTGTTTTTTTTTCTGTGTCTATTCATCTGGTTCATTTTTGTTTATGTTTGAAAGTTTTCCTTCTATTCGTACACATTTTCTTTGTGTTTTTCATCGTGTAACAGGTCATTTTCATATTTCATAATCTCTTCTTTCTATTCATTTTGGAATCATTCCCATCCAAACTTTCTATAGTAAGTTATAGCCATTCTAATCCAGATGTGGTTTTTGGAATTTCTTAAGTATGTTCATCTTCTGCTTTTCTGTCCATCACCAAATTTTCTATCCTTAATTTGCTCAACCAAGTCACTTTTTCTTTGAGTTTTTCTTCATTTAATAGGTCTTTTTTGTTATTCAGAATCTCTTCTTTCCACTCTTTTTGAAATAACCTCAATCTGAGTTGTTTAAAACAAAATACATTCATTTTGAAAAGAACGCATTTCTTGGAATTTTTTGGTCGATCTAGCTTCTTTTCATCTGATTAGGTTATTTTTTGTGGAAACAAATAAAAAAAAGGAAAGAAAAGACAAAAAAAGATAGTGTCAAAAAAAGAGGAAAAACAAAAAAAAATACAGAAAAAAAAGAAGAAGGAAAATAACAAGTGTTATGCTAGAAGTGTTAAACCCTTTCACATCAAATAATCTAATTGATATATCTCCAATATTTTCATTTATCCTTTAATTATATCCATCATTATTATCCCGATCCTTTTGGGCTTTTAGATCAAATTATTATTATTATTTTATTTTTTGTGAAAGAGTCCTAGTGAGTTAAGAGTTTTAGTTTTAATCAATTTATAGAGTTATAAATATCCTTTCTATGTATGCTATTTTAATATTAATTATAGAGTTATGAACAATAATTTCCTTTAACTAGTATTTACTTATTGGTTATGTATTCTTGGTAGAATAGAGCTAGGGTGATATACTCTTGTGTTTATTTATACTTGGAGTTTCTTGGGCCATTGTTTTCTTTAGGTGCTGAGTTTCATATACTCAGCGTTTTCTAGAATGTGTGTTCATTGGATTTTTTGTTTCAAAATCACTATTTTTTCTTTTATTTATTATTTATCCACTTCCGCATTTGCTAACCTATATATAGTTTTTGAGTTTTTTAGGACAATTTCATATTCGATCCACATCATATTGGTATCAAAGTTTAAATAACTAATTGTTATGGACCCAATAGGAACTTATGCTAAAAAACCCCAAAAACTACAAATAGGTTAGCAAATGTGGAAGCGGATAAATTATAAACAAAAGAAGAATAGTGATATTAAAACAAGGAACCCAATGAACACACATTCTAGAAAATACTAAATATACGAAACTCAACACCCAAAGAAAATAATGACCAAAGAAACTTAAGTATAAACAAGCATAAGTGTAAATCACTCACTTATGTTGTTTAGTATTCTAGCAAGAATACATAACCAACAAGTAAATACTTTTTAAATATAAATTATTTTTTGTAACTTCATAACTGATCCTAAAATATCATACATAGAAGGGATATTTATAACCCAATAAATTGACTCAAACTAGAACTCTTAACTCACTAGGACTCTTCCAAAAAATATTAATTTCATCTAAAAAGCCCAAAAGGATCAGGATAATAATGATGTATATGATTAAAGGATAAATGAAAATATTGGGGATATATCAATTAGATCATTTGAATAATTTGATTAGTGTAAAAAGGGTTAACAAATAATAGATTAATTAATGAAGGATATATGATATATCTTAGGATATGTGTAACATCCCAAAAATTTAATGCAAGGATTAATTTATGGGAACTAGATAATAAGCCAAATTATGGAACCTACAAAATTTAAGAAAACTTAAATTAGACAAAGGGAAAAATTAGATGTGTAATTTATAGGATGTGTGTGTGTGTGTGTGTGTGTGTGTGTGTGTGTGTGTGTATAAACTCACCTACATATGAGACAAACACACATAGGCAGATGACACTCTCTTTTGATGCATGCAAGACGTGTTCCATACATTCACTTAGCTTACACAAACACACTCATTACCTACTCCTTACTTCTCTTCTCTTATTCGTACAACATAAAAACTCATCCATCACTCAAATAATCAATAAATAAGACACTCTCTTCCCTTTCTATTCATTTCATCATCAGTTTTTCATGCAACCAAGCAGCTAAAGAAACAGAAAAGAAAGAAAACCAGAAACAAAAAAAAAAGAAACAAAAAAGAACAGAGGAAGAGAGATACGTGAGTGAGAGCTGAAATATTTTCATTGAAAACAAGAAAGAAGGAAGGTTGGATTGCCACAAGCAACCACACAATCTGGTATAGGTGAGTTCCATTCATCCTTATCTTCCATTTTCATTAGATTAGAGGCTGTTTTCAATGGTTTTAGCAAGGAATTTCATCGAAAAATTTCTGTCACCGATCAATTTTAAAAACTAGTGATTGTTTATCCATTTTGGGTGATATTTTGGGTCTCTTTACTTCTGTAAACCATGGTTACAGAAGTTACATGTAGATTCGAAATCATTGAGATTAGAGTCCAAAACCATAGTTACATGTTAGTTTTATCAACTCTGTTTTGCTCCTCAGAAAATAGAGTTTTTACCAGAAAGTTACAGAAGCTCTAGCAGAGGCTATAGAAGGATTTTTCACCTGTTTATTTTTTGTATGCAAATTTTAGGATATTTAGTAGACAATAGAATCAAGAAGAGCACAATTTGAAGTGAAAATGAATGAGTTATTGATTTTGAAGTTAGACTGTCAAAACTGAATTTTTTCAGAGTCAGTCAGTTTAGTGTAGAATTATGATCAATCAAATCATATCCAATATTTATGAAACTTTACAGAGAGGTATTATACATCACAAGCTTTAAGATTATTAGTATAATGTATCATTTGGATATCTGTAGAGGGAGTTATGCTTTTCTAAAGTTGGGTTTAGAAATAGGTGCAATCCTGGAAGTCTAGATTTTTGCAGTTGGTAACGTGGTATTTTTGAGCAATGAAATCTTATCCAATGACTATGAAACTTTCCAGAACAAAATTACATATCTTAAGATTTAATGGGATACATAATTTTTGATATTTGGATAAGTATACTTAGAGATATGAATTTTTGAGTTTAGTTGCTGCCAAACTATGTTTCTGGAAGTCAAATTGGTTGTCACAAGAGTTTGGAAAACCAAAACTTCACCAAAAATTATGAAACTTTTTAGATTTAAAGTATACATTTAGAGCTTTAATTTGATATATGGATCATAATTTTTGAACAAATATATTAGGAGATATGGATTTTCAAATGTATACTCTGTTTCTGGAGAGTAATCTAGAACAGTGGGATTTAATGATTTCTGGGAAAAATATGGTTGAAGTAACCAGATTTTGATATTTTTCTATGAAAATATATTTCAAGATCCTCATTTAGACTTTAGAACTAGTCAAATTATATTTTTCTAGAATTAATTATGATTTTTAAAGTTAACTGAAAAATCTGTCAATTTTCTTAAAAATAGTAAAATTGCACTATACAAAATTGTATTGTGTAGAAGCCACTAAAATTGAGATAATCAGCATAATATGATTAAGGCATTAGTAATACAAGTAATAACAAATTACTCGTTAACTTTAATTTATAGGAATTGGTAATAGCTCGAGTAGAAGAAAAAGATTTGGATAAACAACCGAACTGAAAAAGGACCCAGGTAGTAACTCTTTCTTGCATATATTATGTGATTATCTGTATGTTGAATATGTCATTTTTTTTAACATGAGCTAGTGTCTTGGACACAACAATTTTCCAAATTGTGGTCATGGACCCAACAGAGGCGCCGAGTAGACCAGGGTGCAAACATGTCGTTTGGCCTTAGGTAAGTGCACATATATTTTTGATCATCTTACATGACATGGCATTGCATATTTATTTTCGCATTCTATATGTCAGATTGTATGTTACTACTGAGATTCATTTGAATCTCACCTTTTTTCAACATATAAAAATATTCCAGCAAAAGGTAGCAGCTCTCAGGGCAAAATTGTAATTACCGGTGACTGAGGTCCGGTTCAAGTGAGACTGCAGCTGGTTATCTTTAGTCTTAAATTTTATTTATTTTGGACTCTGTATATATTTTTCAAATCCTATGGGATTTCTTGTAATATAAACAAGTGCTTATTATTAGTATATTTCTGCTATTTTTGTATGCCTATGAACTATGCATTTAAGGGGTTTGACAATATGAAAGGATGTCAAAGTATTTAAAATAATATAATCTATATAAAGCTCAATGGATAATAACGATATTTGAAAATTAGGTAAATTAGATCATGGATGACAATCTAATTATGAAATATAGAATCAGATCGTGAAAGAGAACCTGGTTCATGGAGATTATGAGCTTTTAAATTAAAATAATAATCACCTAATAATAATAAGTAAATCCTATTATACCATTAATGATTAAATGACACCTAAAACATTAATTAATGACTCTTGGCTTATAGCCTTATTAAAAAAATGAAAATTACAAAATAAATAGAAAAAAAACTATGACAGACTCTAGTTGGATTGATATTCAAGTAAACAGCCTTTCGACTAATCTCATTCAAAGTAATAGAATTTCCCTCCAAGTTTATGTCACTTTGTCATCTTGATTTCCTTAAATATCATTTTCTAATACTCGCTTTGATATTTAAAATTTCTAAGTGTTATATTAATTCTGCAAATTGTGAAGGCTTTGATTAAATTGTTTAGTTCTTTAAAGAGCATTGAGAGGAATTTAAGAGTGAAAAGGGCCAAGAGTGACATACACCAATTTAAAAGCTAAATTTGAGTGAAACACGAGTAACACTAAATTGTTTAAGTGAAACACGTGAGTAGAGTTGTGAGGTCCCTTTTTCTTTATTTCTAACTTTTTAGGTATCAATATGTATGGTTAAAAAGAACTTCAAAGAGATATCCAATTCTTGTTAAAAGGACTCTAAAAGCTTAATACTTAAATAGACTAATGGATATCTAGTCGCAACTCCAAGTCAATAAGAGAATTACATAGGAAGTTGTAGGAGTTGAAATATGGCTCAGCGAGTGTTGAGGAACATTTTCAAGAGATGGAGTCAGCTATAATTAAAGCTAGTGTGAAGGAAACTTCAAAAGCCACAATTGATTGTTTTGTGTGTGGGTTTAATCTTGAATTTGTTTGTTTTGCAAAGATCCTAAGCTTCATGGATATTGAACACTTGGTTCCAATCAAGCAACAGAGACGTTCACATAGTAATTCTAATGCAAAGGAGATTGAAAGTATGATTGTTACTGCTCGTAATGAAGATCCAACCAAGAAGGAAAAATGATTGAATGATAGAAGTCTTGCTAACAAATGTGTGGAAGAAGACCTTTAGTCCAAATACCAATTTGAGGTTAAAGAGATCCTCTCAATCATGAAAAAGAAAAGTGAAAATATGAGTGACTTTAGTAGAACTATTCTAGAGAGAACAATTGAGATTGAGAGAGAGAGAGAGAGATTTAGAGTATAGAGTGTTGTCAAAATAAGGAGAGTCAAAAACAGAAAAAGAATGAGAGTTCAATAAAAGAAATTCAAACAAAAAAAAAGAGCTGTGAGAAAAGTGAGGTTCATAGTGACTGCAAGGATATTTCTTTGTTTATTATTGATCTTAATCATTATTTGCTTTGTGATTCTTAGGTGTTGCAGGTATTTTTGGACTTGTTTCCTAAAAAGCCACATGATGGATTCTTATCCTCAAGAAGCATTGAACTTTTATCTTTTTCAAGTGACATTTAAAAAATATTCTAGTGGTCTAAAGTTTGTTATTCATGATAGTTTGCTACCCTTAAGATGCCTTGAACTCAACTTTTTGAATTTTTAGTGTCTCATGAATTTTGATATTTGTAGGTGTTCTTATATAAATCTTGCAACTTGTTTTGATGATACTCTATTTTATGGCAACCATTTTGATGAGCATGTGACTCCTTTGCTACGTGTGCTTGAATTTTGAAAAGGAAAAGTTGTTTTTAAATCAAGAAGAGTGTGACATTTACATAAATAAAACTGTTTTTCTTTGTTACTTGCTTGGTCAAGGTAAGATGAACAAAAGACAAGTAATGTGGCATAAATTTATTGAGACATTTTAATATTTCATCAAATATAATAAAGGTAAAGATAATGTTGTTACTGAAGAATTATCAAGAAGGTATAATATTCTTGCTTCTCTAAATACCAAATTGCTTGGATTTGAATATTTTAAGAAATTGTATGCAAGTGATATTGGTTTTGCTAAAGTGCTTCTTAGTTGTGAAATTGAGCATTATTCATCCAAGACTAACAACAAAGGATGAATATGTGTTCTTTTTGAATCTGGAGATTAAATGTGGGCGCATATGAGAAAAGAAAGATTTCCAACTCAAAGAAAGAAGATTCATTTCAAGTGTGTGAAAGAATAAATGGAAATGCTTATAAGATTGACTTGTCCGATGAGTATAATGTTAGTGTTATTTTTAATGTGATTGATTTATCTCCTTTTAATATAGGTGAAAATTTGAAGACAAATCTATTAAGAAGAAAGGGAATGATGCGAATCAGCAAATTATATCTTCAATTTTGTTTGATGACTCTTCAACTTCAAATGACATTTGTAAATTTCAAGTGATCTAATAACAAGAGTAAGAGCCAAAAGAATAAAGGAGGTATTGAATGGAGCTTTTGACTTCTAAGTTTCTAGGCCCATTAAGTTATTGTTATTTATTCTAAGTTTAAATTTAATATTTTGAGTATCTAAGTTGCATTTAATGCAATTAGATCAAATACGTGAATGTGGCATTTAAATACATTGTACCTTCTCATTTGTAAGAAGACTTGAGAATTAATTTGGGAATTGAAAAGTTGCACAACTACACTCTGTATATTAAAATTGGATTCTCTCTAAATTCTTCTTTAAAATTAATAGACTTATCAAGGTTTGATTAACCTTGTGTCGTCTATCAACAATTTGAGTCCTTGTTTTTTCATACTTAAGAGTTCAAGTGAATCACCAAATCTTTAATTTTAATTTTTTTAGGGTGAGTATATCTTCGATTAGATTAGTTGTAAGTTCGTGAAATATTTCCCTCATGGTAGCACCATAATGTTTTGAATAGAAAAAAATTTAAGAAATCAAAATCTATGGTTTAAAACTATATAGATCATAAATTAAAATAAGAACAAAAATATAAAGACCAAACATTATATTGATCCATTATTTTATTATAGATCTACAACGTGGAACTAGCATATCACGAGTTTAACGTTATGAATTCAATGGGTTTTTACGCCAAAGAAGCCAGGTCTAACCTTTGTGTTTGCTAATCCTGGGTCTGATATGTGTTTTAAGAGTGTCTCGTGCGTGTGTTTTTTCACGCATTTTTTTATGAATGACAAAATAAAAAGAAGGATATGGAATAAAGGGCGGAATTACTAACCATATAACTTGTGTAATTTAATAAAAATAAATTCAATAACTAACATTAAACAAAGTACGTGGTAATTCATTAATTAACCTCAAAATCTTTTAATTTTTCAACTTTTTTTTAAATATATATTTTTGACCTGAAACTCTTTTAAGTATATGAATCATGGAAATTATTAATTATTTTTTCATATATTATATGACATTTCAATATATGAAATTAAAATACGTTAATTTCATTATAATCCAATCAACTAGCGTCCTGACCAGTTGTTACTGGCTTTCTTTTCAATTAAAACTTTTCTTGTCATTGACAACCATATGCAATTCCTTTATCAATGAGATAATGAGATGCAAGAATCCAATCTAAAATCTACATCTCATCATAAAAATGGGAACAAAAACAGAGGAAAAAAAACTACAAAATTGAAAAAGAAACTGTTGATCATGTCACCATTTGAAGTCAAAAAATGAACAAGGGTTTTGTCTAAGCATTATCTGAATCCTCACGCAAATCCTCACTGGATGTTGATTTTAGAGCAGATCGGCAATGAAGAGATTGTAAGAAATTGAAATAAGCATACTTAATGTCAAATTGCATATCATACCCTGCAAAAAAAAAAAAAGAGAGAGAGAGAGAGAAGATAATAATGCATCAGACCTTCTGATAAACCCTGGATAATTAGATCCCCGTTGAGAGAAAATAACTTATCCTTACAATAATTTACAGCAATAGTGCATCCTCTTTCATCTGGACTCTGCCTCACATGATGGAACCACATACTTGGCCTGCATCAATTCCATCATATCAGCCTGGTCATTCATAAATGATCCAACAACAAGTCTTATGTCACTGGGTGGGATTGGCTCATTCACAATGATATATACATATGCTACAATATATATATATATATATATATATATATATATATAGAAAAAGACAAGAGGGTGAGTCTCAAAGCAACTGTAAAAGGTTGCTGCCACAGGTTCAAATCTGAAAAAAACCTCTTTACTTGAGCGAGTAAAGCTGCATACATCTATCCCACCCTAGAAACCCAGATTCTACCTGGTAGAAGCCTTGTGAATTATGTCATCCTTTTATTGAAAAAGACGATATATATATATATATAGAAAATCCACTTAACAAGTGGGGCAATATATGCTACAAAAGAGACGAGATAGGATGTTAACTTTATGTTGACTGATTTAATTCTCAGCTCTGACGATGGATCTCATAGTTCACCTCAACAATTTAACAATCTTCAAAGCCCAACCAAAAAGAAAAAAGAAACAGAGAGAGATAGTAAAAATTACCAAATATTCAAATAAAGCATGAAGCCCAAGTTCCATGAGAGCTTCAATAGAGACTTTTACGTTGGTGTTGAAACTTAAAAGGAAGATACTTGACTTGTGATTGGTCATGCCATGCCTACTCATTTCTTCAACATTCTTTTTTGTTTGGCAATGGCGCCATCAATTCAATAAATGAAATAACAGAAAGGAGAAAATGCATGAATTGCTAGGAATCTGACATGGATTTAAGAACTGACTCTAGGCAAGTACGAGCACGCTAGAATAACTTGCAGTTCTAATGGATAGGTGATTTCAGCTACATCAATTCCATGCAACTTCAACTAATACGTAACATCATAATGAACATTTCTAAGATTAAAATAAAGAAGCCACTTCTTTCATGGATTTACGTGTCAATACTCCCCTTCAGAATCCAATTCTTGGATTTTGAAAAGTGATACTGAATGATCAACTCATATAGGACCAGGAAATATACGTCTACAATCCTAGAAGAAAAATTGAAGAATGAGACAGTACACTTCATTTGCAGCATGGCTTTGTAAATCTCTTCAAGCAAAACTTCATTTACCATATACTTTCTCAGGAATTCATTGAGCAATGATGCAGCAAAAGATGTTTCTTCTGCAACAATCCTACTGGCATAACCTAGGGGTTGTGAGTTCAAATGCCAATATCATGATCCCTATTTGTCTAATCTAAATACGACCTCCAGTTCAAAATATAAGCTTCAAATTTTGAAGGGGCCTGTTTTTTTTTTTTTTATAAACTTCATTTTGGATTTGTCTGATCATTTTTTCCATGTTTACCCCTAATTAATTATATATATCTCTCATCTCTTTTTTTCCAGTCATTCTCTCTCATCTCCTTTTTCACTTGTCCCCCCCCCCCAAATTAAAAAAAAAATCCTCTCCTTAAATAAGGGTGTTTAAGGAAAATAAGTTGTATTTTTTACATATTTATTGTCTTTAACTAATTTTAACCAACTTTTTGAATTGTGTCATTTAGTAATTTGAAGCCTATATTTTAAACAAGAGGGAGTATATCCGAAGTTAGCAGCTTATGGAGTGACATATAACTGAGGGTGCACTTTGCATTGGTGCATTTTGTACATAGATCATGCAGAACCCATGGCTAAGGCTCAGCTGGTAAAAGCACACAGTTTAATACTTAAGAAACAAAGCTTATGCTCTATTAAGTATATCTAGCTAAAATTAGGATATTAAGACACAGCAGAAGCTTACAAGTAGAGAATCTCGCCAGCCTTGACCATGCACTGTAATGGCTCAGGGCCATTAAAATATAATGGGAACTTAGACATTTCATCATCCTTGGTCTCTGGAGAAGGATAAGGATTCACACTGCACCAAGGTACATATCTTGTAGGCTTCTCAAGTTCTAAAGTAAACTCTCCCGTATCCTACAAAGTACAAATCATAACAGCAGCACTATTAAAAAGTCATTCAAATTTCAAAACACAGTTAATCCATGAGAAGAAACATGTATACCCAAGAATATCTATAATGAGAAGCAGGGTATTCTTGAATGTACATGCGATGAACATCAGAGGGGGGCAACAGCAGAAAATGCTTCTCCCCAGTGACCACAGCATAGAGATTCTCATAGTGATCCTTGTGAAACGAAGTCTGAGAGTGCTGATTACCAATCCAGAGATTCACAGCTTCAGGAACACAACCAAGAGCATCAGTAGCCCAGGGAATGTGGGGATCACAATCATCAGCCAGAGCCGAATACTCAGACCGAAAGCAGTCATTCTGCTGCTGTGCGTAGGCAACAAATCTCAGGTTTGTAGAACAATCTCCACCTCCAGAAGAAATAAGAGAGAGAGCTTCAGGGAAAGGCATGCGCTCAACATGTGCAGAGGCGAAGCAAAGCGAAGAGGATGAAGCAGTGGTTTCAGGGGAAAAGGAAGATGCAGAAGGAGGCAAAGGACCCTGGAGCTCGTGAGCGTCTAAAGGAACGAGGGCATCGGCACGTCCATTGGGGGTGAGGTGAAGGGAGACGGATGAGGAGGAAAGAACATGCATGAGATAGGAATGGTTGGTCCAGGAACAAAGGGCAGGCCAGTGGTTAATCGCATTGGAGATGATGCAGGGCTTGTTGGGAGAGACGAAGCCTCTGAGGAATTCAAGTGGGTTTGGAGGGGATTCTAGCCTCTCAACTCCGGAAGAGTTTCCCAAGCTCAGATCCCTCACTTCGTTCCACAAGGCCTCAATCTCCTTCATGGAAAATGACTTCACCGAGACCACAAAGTTTGAGTCCTTATGAGTAATCAGCTGTGAATCACTGTGTTCAAGCTTTGCTGCTGTACTCAGTATCTTGAATAGGTAAAATCACCACGCCATCGAGGTCAAATTGTTTTTCTGTTTCAGCCTCCCATATATGACCCTAAAATTCATGGTAAGTAGGAAATTAATGAGTAATCTGAGAATTCACGAACATTAAATATAATTCCTGAAAAATACACAAGCTAAGCAACCTTTCTATTATTGGACAAGCATATTTAGCTAAGTGATAACCAAACAATCTAACTCTTTCCTAAAGTTTCAAAAATAGAGGACAAGTAAGCATTCAAGATTAAAAAATTTTGCCCACAATTTTTGTGCCATTTCAACAAAAGCCAAAATAAGAGCTCTGAGATTAAAATGAAAGCTCAAAACTTGTATCAATTTATCAACATTTCTCTCCCAACTCCAAACTTAACATAGACATTGTCCTCAATGTCTAAACAAGAACAAATAGAGATGAAAAGAAAAGGCATGTACTATTTACAGCCATATTTACATGTTACCAACAAAAGAATAGTAATATGAACCCTGCCAGAACAACTACAAATATTCCACTGTCATGTAGCATTGTGATCAAACAGCATAGTACTTTGAAATTGTAATCAAACAGTACAACCAAGTGCTATTATAAATTCCACACAAGTATTTCTTCAAACTGAACTTCCAAGAACAGAACTTAATCACAACTAATCCAAGTATCAATTTTTTTTTGGAGTCAGCCCAAGCTTAAACATCATAATAACGGATCACCTCAAGAGTAATGAGAGTGTAACAGTAAATTCAGGTTCAAATCAAGCACATCCATGACTGGGAGTAAGTGTATCCCCATCTAAATAATCCAAGCAAGCCTAAGCAAGGACATCAAGTGCCTTTTTGTTTTAGCCCTTTAGAAGTGTTTTTACGTTGTTCGAAGTAAGTATGTAAAATGAGTTTTGTCCCAACTTACAGAAAAGGGCTTTTAAAACCACGGATTGGGAGTTTACCAAACAAACACCAAATCTAAAAATCACCAAAAGAAACAGGTCTAAACTAAACAAGTACAAAGCCACAAACAATAAAAACATGTCTAAGAACATTATTTAAAAATCTCTCAAGTCAAAAGAAATAGCAAGCAGTCATCAATCATAACACATGTGAATTTTGAACCCACAGAAAAGGAGTCATGCCCACATACAAAATAACAGTTCAGCAAACAATATCAACAAGTCCTAAAAGGAAATCCAGAAAGCCCTAAGACCTTACTCACCTAATCCTAGAAATAAAAACTAATAAACTTAACAAAATAGAAAAACAAACTAACTAAATCCTAAAAAAAACTAAATCAAACAAAATCCTAAGAAAAATTAAATAAGAGAGACACCCCCGAACTCAAGCTCTCAACTAAGCCTCAAGTGTAATCCCTTTGTAGCTCCATTCAAACAAAATTGTCCAATGCAAAACTTACGGCAACTCCTCTTATCTACAACCAACCACAACTCTTTCCACAAGAGCAAAAATGAAGAACCATTATGATTACCTCATTGCAAACCAATAATAACCACAACCACTATTCACCTCTAAATAAGTACCAATCCACAAATAAGTTCCAACTCAGCGGAGCATGTAATCCTTAAAATCCATCCTCAATGTTCAGTGCACTAATTCCCAGCTACTCCAATAGAATAGCGATTGGAGTCTTTAAAAATAGTTTTTCAATCATGATTTACCATATACGATGTAGGTAGTCATGTGGGAGGAGTGATCTCGACAAAGCTTTCCCAAACACACACACACACTAAGATACATCTCAACTGTGCCTTGCTAAAAGTCTAGCCGTGGGAACAATTCATAATTTGACTCCCAATTCAGATCAAATTAAGCTTAAGATCTCTAGCTCTAGGCCAATCCAGACAGCAGCTAGCAGCAAATCCCATGTCTATTTTGAATGCTAAAATTTAATACGTCAACAAAATGAAATGAGACAGTGAGCCCAAAGAATTACCTTGGTCAGGAAAACAAAACAAAGGAAGCATGCGAACAACCAGAATGGAAATGGGCGATGGTGAAGAAAGGAGGTGGTGGGTCCTCGAGTTGAGGTAAACGACAGCGAAGCTTGGCTGAAGGTGTGACTCTCGGATGCCGAAGAATCAAAAGAGGAAACAAATTTATGGGAAATCGAGGAGGAGGCAGGGAAGGAAAAATCAAGAGAGTAGAGTTTCCGGCAAGCAGTGAGGGTGGCGAATGGCGGGGGTTGCAACTGCTAAGGGTGGAAAATGAAGAGACAAAGAACGATGGTGAACGTCAACTGAAGCATAGCAGCGGAGGAGAAGAAACGATGGAGCTCGGAGGGGTTGCGGCAGGAATTATAGACGGCCGGCGTGAAGGAGACGGCGGCAATGGAGCTCTGCGCGGACTGCGGTAGAAGGTGCTGAACTGTCGGCAGAAGTGAAAAGGCTGACTGAAACGACGTCGTCTTGATTTACATGCTTTTCGTTTATTGGACGGTATAGATTAGTTTATTAATAAAAAAAAATATGCCGTTTCACATAGCAGATCCTTGCCATTGATTTTCGGGCCCAAAAATTAATCATTTGATTAAATTTTGGCTTAAAGTACAAATTTGTTTTTAAAGTTTTTTATAAGGAATAATGTTATCTTAGAAGTTTTTTTATATTTAATTTTATCTTAGAAATTTTAAAATGGAATAATGTTGTCATTTACCATTAAAAAAATTAACGATTAACATCAATTTTTTAATAATCAACGTTAATTCTGAGTAGACTTTCGGAGTAATATTTTTCCTCAACAAAAACTATCAAGACAAATTTACACCTTAAGACCTAAATGCTTAAATCAAATTACCAAATACAAATTTTTAGGTTTCAGTCAAAAAAAATATAAATTTTTGGGATGCTAGATTGCGGGGCAGTCTCTTGCATGTTAGTGGGGTTTGAGGAATTGCTAATAATGTTTTAGTTGGGAGATTGGCAACTACATATTTGGGTGTATTTAATGTATTTAGGAAAAATTTTAAATAAATACCAAATAAACTTGTAAAACTCTAAAATGTTTATTAACACTTCAAAAAGACTTAAAGATACCAAGTATCAAATTGGAATTTTAAAGTTTTAGCACTTTTACCATTTTGCCCTTCAATTAAAAAAAATATAAAATAAATAACCCCTCACAGGAGAACCGCCGTCAGCCGCAGGCCGGGACCTTCCGGCGCTGGGGCTCCGGCTGCTGGCAAGGTGGGACCCACCAACCAGAGCTTTTTTTGGGGGAGGGGTTATTTTTTGAAAAAAATGTGACTAAAGTGTAGGGGGTTTGAACACCCCCATACCTGGGGACTAGTGGCCACCATAACTCCTATGATATATAAATGCATTAATATATATATATATATATAATATAAATGAAGACATAATGGCTTTAACAAAAACAATAATGAAAATGACAAAACTCGTAATGGGTTTAACAAAAACGATAATGGAAATAACAACTAGCGTATGACCTCCCCACCAAATGTGTGAAAGTATTTGCCCAGATGGGGATTTGACCAATTTACTAATAGCAAGATTAAACCCATAACGGTTTTGACAAAATGATAAACATTGCTCACCTCTTCACATATTTGACAAATTCAGTAATGGAAATAACAAAACTCGTAATGGTTTTGACAAAACGTATAATGGGAATAACTAAACCCATAATAACTAAACCCATAATAGTTTTCACATGAACTCGAATTCAAACTAAAGACCTTATATTTAAGGAATCAAAGCCCTTTCTATTGAAATAAACACGATAGGCACTTATGCCCCGTTTGGTACGTTTGAATTGAACTTAGAGAAGTAGAAGTGTAAGTGGAATCCTTAAATTAAATTGTTTGGTAGATTACAATCCACTTTCATGATGGAAGTCATTTCCTTGGGTAGACCCATGGAAGTGAAAAATTGTGACCAAAATTTTTAAGGAAGTTTTGATGTTTGGGGTTTGGGGTTTGGACTGGTATTTTATTTTTGGATAAGGACATATCAATCTTTTTATATTATAAATACATATATTAAATTAAAATAATTATCAACTTCCATCGTCATACCAAACATACTTTAAAACCTAGTTCTACCTTCAATTCCACTTCCAATTCCATTTTCATTAAACACTCTTCCATCGTATCAAACGAGGCATGATTGGTTCAATAAAATGAGTTTTAATGTCATGCTAATTTGAAGTTGCCTACCCTTTTTTGACCATGAACTCGTCTACCTTGCATGGTTTATAATTTCAATCAATATTTTATTATATGAATAAAGCAAGTTATGAGATGTAAGATAATTGTAATTTATATTAATGATAAGATAAAATAAAAAAAATGGAAGAGATAAGGAACTGATCTAAAATGGGAGGCCATAAGGGAATTTTTGCATCTATCTATTTTTACCCCGTCAAGGCGGTAACACTTTAGCCTTTTTTTTTTTTTTTTTAACAAATAAGGATATTCAAATCTGACAATAAAAGAAAAAAAAATTAGCTTTGGGACGATTGACATTTGGTGGCATAACCAATCAAATAAGCGTATATAGATTAGCTTTGTTGATCTTCGCCCTTTCATCTCTAATTCTCTAGAGATTTTTTAAATATATATTTTTAAATTCTTAAGTAACCTCCAAGTCAATATTTTTTTATAATAAATGATGTTATATATTTTTTAAAAAACATAAAAGGTTTTCGTTTCCTTCAATAAATATGCTTCTCATAATTTAAAGTTTTATTCTACTTTTTATACGTAGTGAGACCGGTTAAATTGAATTGTGCTAAATATGTGATAAATATCCAAAAGTACACAATTAGATTCATCAAATTATATAGATACACATATAGAATTTTTCCTATTTTTTAGTTTTTTTTAATGAGTGAATTCTTACATATATATATTAAACTCTATCTACTTTTGTTTAAAGAAAATTCAAATATAGGCTATAAGGCTTTGAATTATGATTCAATTCTCAATACTTGATGGAGGGAGACAAAAGTTGGAAAAAAACAAAAAGATTGAGGGAGACAAAAACCCTTCCATATAAGCTAATTAACACGAGATGGTAATTATACCTTCTCTTAATTTTATGCAGCATTGTGTTTTTAAATTTCAATGTGCAAATATCACGTTGATAAAATTTAGGGAGAATTGTTAAAAAAAACCTTGTAAGCAAATTAATTGCTCATTGCTACCATTGCACACAGTGGGTGGTATGTTGCACATGAATGATGATATTTTGCACACTAGGGATGATGTTTGCACTTTCGCAGGGATGCTTTTTGCACATGTGGATGCTGATTGCACATGGTGGATGCTTGCTTGCACATTGGTACCATTTAGCAATTAATTTGCTTAAATGGTATTTTTAACCATTTTCCCTAAAATTTATTCTGAAAATTGTATAAAAAATTTATTGTGAAAAAATTGATCATATGTAAATATTTTCAAAATTAAAATAAAAACACGAATGATGTATTTTTAATTTTAAAATATTGAAGAGATCAAATTACCAATCACACAAACTAATCAAGACTTTAGGTTAAAAGAAGTGCTAATTAGGGATACTTATAGGACAAGACCCGATCAAGAACACCTCGTCCCGTCCTGATGAACAGTGACATGATAGGATTTTCATCCTGAGTCTTGTCTCATCCTAAATATGTCCCTTGTCTTGTAGGGATGTGGCCAGGATGTCCCATCTAGATTACTCAATAGTAGAATAAAAAGAAAGAAGGGGGGCCTATTTTAGAAATTTCTCAAACCAGTCTAATTTTCATCAACTCAACGCAGTCAATGCAACACTCTTCATTAAAAAATAGAACATGTCACGAGTAGGATGTTGGGGGGTGGTTAAGGGCAGTGATTAATTTTTGGGAATATTTTTTAAAACAAAAATAATATCCAAGACAGGATGAGATCAAGAAAACGTAATTCAAAGTACCGTCCCGTCCTGAGACTAAATTTTTCTCCGCTTAAAAACTTTTGGGACGGGTTGTTTGGATCTGGATAGAAAAATATTGAGCACTCCTTATATTGGTAGTTATCTTTATTTTGGATTTTGTTTTCATTCAAACCTTTTGATTTAAGTTTCTTTTTGTTGAAGGTTATTCCTTGTATTGTATCAAGTAGCTTGATCAGAAGGACCAAATCCTATAGTATAAAACTATAAAAACTAAAAACAACAAGCTATAGAATCAAAAGGGAAAAGCATTCTTGAGGTAAATGTAATTTTCTTCAATTTTTAATTTGATATATACATGCTTTTTTTCTCTTTGTTAAATCTTCAGTTTTACTATTTTAGCATTATTAGCCCATGTAACTTTGCTCTATTAGTATTGTTATCCCTTGCACGTAAGCTAATTATACTAACATAGTAAAATAATAGAATTTAATAAGGAGAGAAAAACACACACTAATATCAAATTATAAAATGAAGAAAAGAAGTACTTAAAGAAGAAAATAGTTTTGCTTAAAAATAATACTCCATCCACTCTCTAATGTAAGATATATTTAGCTAATTTGATTATATTAAGGTAGTTAGTTAAGTTAATTAATATGATATATATTTTTTAAAATACTCTAATTATCTAGTTAATATGACGTGTATTGTTATTTTTTTAATTCTTTCATCTCCTCTCCCATTTATATATTATTGAGGCAACATAAATAAAAATAAATAAATAAAAATTAACAAATAAAAAAAAACTCACAATGAATAGTGGAGGAGTGAGGAGTGAGGAGTGAGTATTAACCAACCGGCCATGTCCCTACCCCCAACACCCACCCCCCTCTTGAAGGAAATTAAATTGTGTGGTAAATTACAGCATAGAATTGAGGGTACTATCGTATTTACAACTCCTGACGTCCTTTTTCAAACAGTCAAAATAAAAAGTTAGAGACGTTACGAAACTCACCGAAAGTTAAAATGCTCGGACTAGCGTCTCCAATAAAAACACCCTTTCTTGCTCCGTTACAAGGAAGTCTCAAATGTTCTAGCGAGAAAAAAAAAAAAAAAAAACAGTTTCAGTCATGGCTGCTCCTACTCCTACGCACCTCCCGGACCACTTCAAGTGTCCGATTTCGCTTGAGATAATGTCCGATCCTGTTATCCTCTCCTCCGGTCACACCTTTGATCGGTCTTCAATCCAACGGTGGCTCGACGCCGGCCATCGGGCTTGTCCAATTACGAAATTACCCCTCCCTGATTGCCCTTCCGTCATACCCAATCACGCTCTCAGAAGCTTGATTTCAAACTATTATCATATCTCAACATTCAAGCAGCAGCCTCCTCCCCAACCGGAAACCCTAATTTCCGCTATTACCTCTCGCTCGTCGTCGTTGGAGAGCAAAATTGAATTGCTTGACCAACTTACGCGCCTTTCCAAGCGTGACTCTGTTTTCCGTCGGCGGCTGACCGAGTCAGGAGTCGTGTCGGCCGTGCTGAACTGCGTTGACTCTGGTGAGCCTAGTCTACAGGAGAAAGCTCTTTCGTTGTTACTCAATCTTAGTCTCGACGACGATAACAAGGTGGGTTTGGTGGCGGAGGGTGCGATAGGGAAAGTTGTGGCTGTTCTGTTAGGTGGCTCACCGGATTGCCGAGCAGTGGCGGCAACCATGTTGACGAGTTTGGCGGTTGTGGAGGTGAACAAAGCCACAGTTGGAGCATATCCATGTGCTATAGGAGCTCTTGTTTCTCTTCTTCGAGATGGTGAAGGCAGGGAGAAGAAAGAAGCGGCCACAGCGCTCTATGCTATATGTTCTTTCCCGGATAATCGGAGGAGAGCCGTAGAATGTGGGGTGGTCCCGATTTTGCTAAGAAGTGTTGATTCTGGGCTTGAAAGGGCTGTTGAAGTTCTTGGTGTGTTGGCTAAGTGTAGGGAAGGTAGCGAACAAATGGAAAGGTATAATGGATTCATACCGATTTTAGTACGGGTGTTGAAGAATGGAAGCTCGAGGGGGATTCAATATGCCCTTTTAGCACTAAATTCTGTTTGCTGTAATAGTGAAAAAATGGTTCTGGAGGTGACTAAAGAAGGAATTTTGGATATTTGTCTGGGATTGCTGGAGGACGATAATGAAAAAATAAGGAGAAATTCGTCCGGTCTGATTAAGGTTCTGCGTGGCAACCATCGGGTTAGTTGATAGGAAAAATCAAAGTATATTGAGAAGCTAAAAAGAGTCAGTTTTGATAAGATTTATTGTCCGCTGTAGAGGTGAGTCAGGTCATTTGTTGCTTTTACTCTATCTTGTTGGTTAGGTCCTGTACATAAAGAAGATAATTTTTTGTGGTGATAGGGTTCTTTTGTATGTTGTACGTTGAATAAAGATGATGGGAAGGTCTCTGTTGTTAGCTGTGATAATGAGAAAGTTGCTAGTTGGTCCTCTTGAATTGTAATCTTCCATCCTTGGTCTTCAAGGAATTTGTCATATACTGGGTTAATCATGCTGTTTGCGAGTTTTGCCAATAATGTATAGGTATACTTTATTGAAGGAATTATGGGTTGAGTTTCCAATTAGGTTTTATGTCAGCTAAGAAGCATTCTCACGACATGTGCTTTTACCTGGCACAATTGAGTAACACTAGAGCCTAATGCCGAAATTATTGTATTTTTGAGTAAATTCTTCTAAACAATCCTTTTGATTGTTTTTTGTATAAAAGTTTACTCGAAGGACTTTTGACAGGAAGAATCTAATACTTCTGTTTACATGAATCATAATCGAAGTTTTCTTTTGCTGGTGGACACTAACTTGAAAAATCATATCTTCATCTGTCTTGGATATTATAACTTGAATTTTCATGTCATGCATGTTTGATTATTTATTTTTCACAGTTTTTACAATTAAAGTGAATTCCTTCTTCCATGTCTAAACTCTTTAGTAATTATTTGCATATATGGTAAAGATAAGCTTGTTTGCTGGGCAGAATAAGTGGTGAATTACTGGTTCTAAATATTGTACGATAATTCTTATGCTAAGTACTCCTTTCGCTCCACATTATCTATGCAAGTCAAAGCCAAGGCTTTCTTGAATTATTCATGGACAGCCGTAGCTTATGCATTAGTTTTTTATTCATCATTAATATGTTATGTTGGTTACAGAAATCCATCTCATGCAGTTAATGTTCTATTCTTGTTATTGTTAAGACACTACAGTCTATATAGTTTTGATGATTGCATGTTGAAGAACAAACAGGCAGTGTCGATCTGCCAAATTGGCAAAAGGTATATTTTTAGGTATTATGATGGATTTAAAATCCCATTTTTCCATTGAATCATTTGAGAAAATAATCTTCTTATCATTTATTTACAGAATACAATTGATCAATGCCTGCATTGTGCAGTTGCATGAGTTCTAGAGTAAATTGCTTCATTCCTTGCCCACTATTTATATGATCTACTAATTTTCATGCTACCTAAGTCAAACGCCAGTTAATAGAATAAATTGCATGATTTTTTTTTTCTCCTGAAATAGTCCTATTGTGATTGCAGGTCACTATTGCCTTGCCTCTGTTTGGCAGGAGGGAAAGGGAGGGGAGGGAAAATTTTTATAAGTTAGATTTTAAAAAATTGGAGAAGTGGGGTTATAAAATTTTAATAAAGATAAGATGTAAAATAAACAAGTAAGAAAAATTAACTAAAAACTTATAACCCCACTTCTTGAATTTTTTTTAAATCCAAGTCATAAAAATTTTTCCTCCCCTCCCCTCCCCTCCAAATCCTTCGTACCAAACAGCCCCTAAAAGTTCTCTTTTTTTTCCCCTCAACTGGTTCTGAGTTTAGTGCTGTTTTGCTCGTAAGGATATTTATTTGGATCGGTGGTTGTTTGGCAATTAGCAGAGGACTTGGCTCGGTGACTTTATTGCCTCCGTTCTGTATCTTCTAATAAATGAGTCTTCTTGGTGTGTGGGCAGAGTTTTCACTGCTTACCTTCACTTTGGAGGGGAAAAGTTCTTGAAGCAAAATTTGTAACTACCGATTTTTGGTCATTTTATTTACAACATCTTTTTGTTCTGTCTTTAATGAATAATTTTCCTGCTCTTGATCTTAATGTTAGTCACTAACCATGCTATTATGAAATCCATGTCATGCTTGAGCTATTCTTTTCTAATCACCACACCTAATAAGCTGTGGATTTTAAGCTTTTTCTCCGATATACTAATCAAAGAGAATAAGCACATCTGAGACGGCTATCTGCAAATTCTTTATGGAGCTATGCATTTCTTATTAAAGAAAACTCAAAAAGTAAAGAAACGCTAATCCCTGTAATTTTAGTCATTTCCCCAACCTGCTTTTGGAGTGTAGTTGCCAGATTTGATAAGAAAATTTGCGTAGTTGACTGACTTAATCATGAGTTTACCTTAAAATTGCTCAGATATACATTACTTGTATGGATAATAATTCTTGTGGTTTCATTAAGGTTTTGAAGTAGTTGAATACTGGTGATGTATAACAAATTTGCTTGTCCAATTGGAGCATATCTGATATGGTAGATAGCATTATAGCAGACCACTTGTTTGGCAGGTTTGTTCACCATTTACCGTTCAAATATTGCTATAGTTGGTTAAATCATATGAAGAACAATACGGACAAAGAATTAATATTTTGGAATAGCTGAACATTGGGATATTGTATAATTTGTCTTTGATGTAGATTCATCTGTCACGGGAATGGGTTGGTCAACACCTACTTTACCCTGTATTTGGCTTGGATTCTTTTGTTCATGTCTTTGGCTCTTTCCCTGTAACCTACTTTCTTTAATTGCTGATTGATTCCTTGCGTATTGAAGGAGGCAAAGAGGACTTTTCGATAACATATTTATTAGATACAGCTGCCTTAGATGGTCTGGTTTTGTGTTGCCAAACTTGAAGTTACACCAAAATGAGTACCTTTACCCCCCTCTCTATTTTATTTTATTTAATGTAATTTTAAAATAAAAAAATTTTAAATATCACTTCAACTTTAAAATCTCAAATTGATTTCATTAACTATAAAAGTAATAGGATTGAAAAAAATAGTATAATAATTGACAACTTAATTTTTTTAAAAAATAACTGATTTAATATTTTAAAATTTAACTAGTATTTAACTATCCCTTGGAATCTCATTTGCCTCTTGTATCACTTTTATGTATCCTTCATTGGTGTTATATGATTGCTCTTTTACATTCCAATTCTCACCTCACTAGTCTGATCTGGTCATGTTTTGATCATTGTCAGTATTATCTTGTTGCGTTTTTCTTTTCATATCAATGGCCAAATTGCGGCCTTTTTTTTTTTTTTTTGGGTCTGCATGTTCTGCGGTGACTTGTGCTTTTTAAGGTCAGTTTGGTACAAGGAATGTACGATGAAGGAAAGGAAAAGAAGGGAAGTGAATGTAAAAGAAGGAAATATTGGAGGAACTTAAAAATGTATTTTCGTTTGATAGACATGGGAAGGTAATTTAGATTGAAGGAAAATGAGATATTTGATAAAAAGAAAATAGAGTGACAGAAGTGAAAAGAATACGTGAAATATCCATAACACCCTTATAATAAAATAATGAAAAAAATAGGTTAAATCAATTTACCACTTTTGTAAATCAATTTACAATAGTTTATAAATTGATTTAATTCACATTTGAAAACTTGGTTGCTTTCGGTTTGGTAAATCGATTTATAACGTCTCATCAATCTATTTATTTTACAGTTAAAAATTTTGTTGCTCTCAACCAACTTTTGTAAATCGATTTACAATGATTTATAAATTGATTTACTTCATTTAAATAACAAAGAACATTATACTTGTAATATCATTATACGCACGTCCACACCAGAATGAAAAAACCATAATATAAAAAGTAAAATACACGCCTATCGCCCATCATCTCTTCTCTAACTTTAAACTCCACTGATGTTATGTTGTTTCGTTTTTCAAATCCTTTTCCTCAGAAACTCATTTCACCTGAGCCTTAACTTCGTCCCAACTCCCTTTTTATCATGTTTTTAAAAGGGTAAACTTATCTTCAAATTTTACTATCATATAAGAGAACTTGTGTGGATGCCACTTTTGATGGGAACCCACATTCCCATGTTTAAGGAAGGAATTTAACTTGCGGTAACTTTGGCACCAAACATTTTTTTGGCTTAGGAACATCATCATATTCCCTTTCCCTCTCTCAAATTCTTTTCCAAACGGGCCCTAATATCATCTAGAGACACATTTATTCCATGGAATTGGTCCCCCACCCAAAATCTGCCTAAATATAAATCACATCATTGTACTATTTGACTTACTCTTACTTCAGATTGCAGGAGTCCGAAATAAAAAGCTGGAATAAAAATCAATCTTACAAAGCCTAATCAAAACAAGACATTAAAATGTTTAACATAACTAGAGTCTCAAAAAAGAAGATACTATATCCATCTTGTATTTAAATACTCAAAACTATTTTAGAATATAAAATAAAAGGAAAATCTCTTAAAAATACCATATCAATTCTTAATTTCAAAAACGTGATGTCAACCTGCAAAATCCCAAATCCATAACTTATGACTAAAGAGAGATTTTAGAATGTTGGTGCTTTTATAAAATTGTCCATCAAATTGTTTTGTTTAAAAGACAAGGTTGCCTTACTCAAGCATTACTGTCAGCTGCCTGGCCTCAAGAGCTTTGGCACCAATGGCTACATTTTGGTAAAGAATTTTTTTTTCGGTTAAGGATTACAAATACTTATAAACTTTTTTTTTTAAGGGTGTATCCACCAGGACCACCACCGTAAATTTTTTTTTTTAAATGTAAAAGTTCCAACAAACTTTAAAAAAAGAGTGCAAGAGTGACAGCTATTAAAACTCGCTGACTAACGTAGTAAAATACCCCTGCCATAGAGAAAAAAAGGGTCTCCCTCCATTCATCGGCTTCATCATCATCTACAATCGTCAACAAGTCTCTCCAAATAATCGAAATTCATCATCAAATCCAGCCACAAATTAAAGCTGAAACATTCAATATTAATATATTGGTTTAGATCAAGTAAGTATTGGAAAATAAAAAAAAAAAGAAAAACCCAAAACTTGCCAAGAATTGGAACAGAGAAAGGAGATTATTTAAAGATCAAACAAAGACAACGATACACACAGCAACTTCCGGAAAATCCTTCTTATTCTCTTGTCTTCTTTTTCTTCAGAGCATCAATCGAGTGACGATGCAAGGAGGAGGAAGACGGCGGCACACAAACCCCAAGGCACCCACACACCGATGGCGACAAAATTGGCAGAGGAGGAAGAAAGGAGAAAACAGGACTGGGTTTTCCATGGCCAATGCTCCAGAGACTTCTCCTATTCTCACACTCACGGAATGAAGAAAAATATATGGTGGCTGTTTAATAGAAGCGGGAGCAGGGTGGGCTTTGATTCGAGGACATTTGAAGGATTAGAGAAGATGAGGAAGAAGAATTCGGCGGGATCGAAGATGCCACCGTCGCTGCCACCCACATCTGAGAAGATAATCTGAAGATGGGGGCGACGAACCGAGGAAGGAGAGACTTTGAGAGACAAGAAAGAAGGAGAAAAGGGGAGGGGTAGTAAGGGAAGTTTAAAAACTTGAGAAACATTTTTATGTTTTTAATAGTGTAGGGTCACTATAAATAGTGATCAATGATTTATAATATACGAGATAAGTATGTAAAAAGAATTTTATCTTGATATATGTCAAAAATATTTATAAATTAAAATTAAACTATCCCAAATAAATAAATGATAATTTTACTTTAATTTTATACCAAAAAAAAATTTATGATGGGGATACATTTTTTAAAAATTTTATGGATATTTTTATCTGTTAAAAATTTTTTTAAATAAAAAATGAGTTATTTTTATCTTAAAAATTTTTATCAAGTAGCATCATGTACCCGGAAGTTTTTTTTGTTTTTTTGTTGGAGTAGTACCACCCGAAAGTTTGATGGAGCAATGTCCCCCTAACAACCGTAGCAATGTCAACCTAATCCAGCAGATCCCAGCAGTCAACGTTTGTTGACCTATTTTATGTTAAGAGGCTCTGCCACATAGGATGTTAACTTTTGCCATGTAGGACATTATGTCATTCCAGCAAAAAACTTTTTAAAGAAAGTGAATACCAAACATGCCCTTAACTACACCCCTCATCCGCCGATCCGCCGCCCCTTACCTGAAGATGAACTTCATCAATTTGATATGCCGATCTGCCGCCCACCGCGATCGCACCGTCCCCAATACCTTTGTCGCCGGTGACGACATCGATTACGTCCCAGGTGACAGTATTACCACTTCCAAGTGCTCTAATTGAACTCCTCTAAAATGGGGTCCGACTGTGGTTAGCGTCTTCCATTCTTCGTCTTCTTGATTCTTCTCTTTGTTGTGGCTCACTTCATGACCACTCCACCTTGTGATCCTTCGCCGTTCATGTTTGTTTCACTGGTGATTTGTTCCTGCTTTGGATCTGAAGTTGTTTGGCAGCAATAGCTGGAACAGGAAGAGCGGCGCATTAGCTGCGGTCTTCGAATCCAAGTCCAGCTTCGAAGATTTGTTAAAGAAACCAAATAAAATTGTAGATCTGAATATTTCTGGGTTCCCACTCATCTTTCACCGCTCTTGTTTTGTTTTTTTCAAGTATTTCTGGGTTTCTGTTCGTTTTGTGGTTTGATTTTGAATTTCGATTTCAAAATCTTTCTTCCAAGATTATATCAACATCAGGGTGGGTATGCACATTATCTTCATGCACGAACCTAACATCTTCTGAGGCATCCGTCTTCAAGATAACCTTTCCTGTCTCCAAACTTTTTTTTTTTTAAAATTTCACACATAGCTTGGTTAAGTATTCGATTCAATTTCACTTTTGTTGATAAGTGAGTGGGAAAGGTATTCTGTTTTCTGTTGTAACTTGTTGACATTCGGGTTTATGAATCAAAGAACCAGAAGTGGGTTTTTCCCAGAAGAAAACGACAGTGATAGACCCGAGGACGGAATCGCCTGAGGAGAAGATGACCCTGAAAAATCATTTTTCGTTTTTATTTTTTTATGACGTGGCATGATATTGTATCTGTCAAAAAGTAATATCCTAAATGGGGGAGCCACCTCAGTATGGTCAACTAACGTTAACAGGTCAAAATTGTTACGTTTAGACTTGGGGGCGAAACTGTTACACAAATTTTTTTTGGGCATCCAGTATTCATTAATGAGGAGGTTCATTGAGATAAAAATGATATTTAACCCTTTTTTTATTTTTTATTTAGAGTCAAGGTAAGGAAGTTGGGATTTGGTGGCATCTCACCTTGGATCCCAAAAGGTTATTACAAAATAGGGAAAATTAAAATGAAGAATAAAGAGGAAAATATATTTATTGAGGAGGTTCATATAAATTATAATTATTTTAAAGGATCAAATATAAAAATACCAAAATACCCCTAAAGCAATCTTTTACATTCCCTCATGCTTTCTCTCCCACATTCTTATTTTTAAAACTGTTATAAAATTCTAAATTTCATTAAATTAAATAAAATTTTTCTCAATTTTTATTTTTCATAACTTGCATAAATATTTATGGGAAAAATTACACAGTGCTTGATTTTTTTTTAAAATTATAATTTGTTAAAATCAACAAAAAATTAAAACTAAAATTAAAATTATATAATTTTAATAAAACTAGGTCTTTTATAATTTATTATATATGTTAAACCAAAAAAAAATTATATGATTTATTTTTAGTTTAGAAGTTTACGTGGATTAAAAAATTCATTTATTTTTAATAAAATTAAAAAAATAAAAATAATCTATTAGATCCTGACAAAACATGAAATGAATTTAGTTTTTATTTTTATAAAAAGAGCTTAGTTGATATCAATATTGATACTTGATAATATAAATCAGCAACTTGATGATATATTAGTTAATTAAATGATCTATTGATTATATAAAGGATTAAGGTGCAAATTTAACAATGAAGTTTTACCGAAAGAGCGCCTGACACATTTATCTTTTGTTAAGTGCAAAAATACCCACGAACAATAAAAAAGGGTGCAAATTTACCAAAACCGTTAAATTTGACCTAACGACGTTAAATTATAAGAGAAGAAAACCCTTAACGGCGTTAGGTCAAATTTAACGGCGTTGGCAAATTTGCACCTTTTTTAATTATTCGTGGGTATTTTTGCACCCAACAAAAAATAAATATGCCAGGCGCTCCTTCGGTAAAATTTCATTGGTAAATTTACACCTTAACCCTTATATAAATATTGACCTTATTGAAAAAAAAAAGAGTTTGAACCGTAGTTAATTAAATATTATATTGATTTTACATGAGTATGAAACTTGGTGAAAAATAAAAATTTTAAAAAAGATAAGACCATATTACACGTGAATGATGGACAATTTACTTTTAATTTTAGTTATTCTTTAATTGTGAATACAAGAGATAATGTAGGAGGTTTGATTAGGGATAATTTAGTAATTTTAAATTTATATTATGATGTTTGATCTTTCTAATAATTATAGGTTTTATGATCCTACTCAATAAATATCTTTTCCTCTTGATCCTTCATTCTGATTTTCCCTATAAATTAATATATAATACAACTAAGAGTGTAATGTTCTAAATTATTGACTAGGATGATAATATTTGTAAATGTATTTATTATTTAAATAATGTCATTTACTACTACTTTTAATAAATTTCACATTTGGGAAAATTCAATTAATTGGGTGACGGAGTGAGAAATTAACTACTTGTAATGCAAATATGCAAATGATAATATTTATAAAGATATTTGTCATTTCAATAACATTATTTATTTGCACTAAGGAAGATCACTTCCACAAAAGAAAAATGGGTTGCACAAAATGTAATTTGCACATCATGGACTAATTTTCCAACATATGGAGGATGAATTGTACACAAAAGATGATAGATTTTACATAAAAGGAAGGTAGATTGCATAAATGAAAATGCTTTCATTAATGATAATTTCGTCTTTCATCTATCATAATTATTTACACTCAATGACATCACATCTTTATGTATAGGTCATATTTCATAAATAAATTTTAAAATAGCTATTTATGGGCCATTTTCTTTTTCTTTTTTTTTAATCTCTTTTTGTTTACCCTTTTTCTCCATCCATTTTTTGCCAACATTTTTTCTCTATTCTTTTTTGTATTTTATCCCAAGACGTGTGTTTTCTTTATTCAAACGTAGGATACTAGTATGGAAAACATTAATTCCAACGTTATTTCAAAGGGTGGCCAGAATTTTGTAGGACCAGAGGAAGTCCAACTATTATAGAAAAATGGTCCAAGAAGAATCCAAGGATTTCTTGCACCGGTTGTTTATGGACCAGAAAGTTAAGATTGCTAAAAGCATTGATGATACTAAAACCAAACAACACATTGTAAAGTAGATATTTATGTAAATCGAGATAAACCTCCTTCACATATTTATTTCGTAGACTGTAAAGCTTTTTCGTAGACCGTAAAAGTTATCTCGTACACCGTAAAAACTACCTCGTATTCCGTAAATCACAATTCAAAAACACTTATGGAGGCTATCCAAACATACTAATAAAAGGATTTATTTTCACAAACAATAACGAGTTTATATCATCTTCATCAAGACAAGTTACCTTTAAAGTCCTGTATGAAGCAACTTCATGAGACTATGCTTAGTTCAATGAGGACTATTATTCTAAGAGATAATGACAAATAAGGGTCACGTAAGAAGGTTAATGTAAATTAAATTGTAAATATAAAGTTTTAAGTTGCAGATTTAGAAAATTTAGTTGTACATGAGTTCTCATATCACATGAATTTTCTTACATAGTCTTTAATTATTATTCTCTTCTTATTGGGTAAGGTTACGTATATCTGACCTTCCCTAAACCCTATCTCGCTTTATACACTGGACCAGCCTAGTCTTTAATTATCATTCTCGTTTTATTAAATTCAACCTAGGCGAAGATTGCTGAGTCTAGCTCAAAGATATATATAGCACCTAAAGCATCGTCGACCATGGAAAATTGTGATGAATATAATGTTATTTGTAGCCTTGAAATTTGGAAAATAAGCATATTTAATTTGTGTTTCATTTGCATGAGAAAAATTGGATGGAATCAAAGAAAAATAATGAGATGGTCAAGACATTGAAAAATAGACAGGTTAATAGAGCAATTGAGGTAGGGTTATTAAACTCGGACCATCCGTTTCGGTCCAAAAATCGGTGAACTAGGCATTAAATCGGTCCGATCATCAACTCGGGTCACTTTTTTTTTATTTTATCTTTTTTAAAAAATTTCTTCATAATCTCATATTAATAACCCCTAATTCTTCACTTTTTCACTGATTTGACCATGGGTAAATTTGACTTTAATTTGATCCACTAATCCTTATACCCCAACCAGCTTAATGGCTGCTTCGGGTTTAATAACCTTAAGTAGAGGTAGTGGTTCAAATTGGAGTTAACAAGTGAGATCACATCGGTTATGATATATTTAATTGAAATGTACAAAAATGTTCACATATAACTCTAAAAAGAGTGATATTTAAATATAAAAGACATTAAACTATAAGTAAATAAAATATTCATATATAACTTGTGCAATATCCTTAATTGTTGGGACTTAAGGAATCAGTTGTGGCTTAGGATTTATATATTCAAAGAGTACACAATAAATTAATAATTTAAAAGAAGTATCAAGTTCTGAATATTTATTTTATAAAAAATAATAAAAAAAATTACAAAATGCAATACCTCTTTAAAATATATATTTATAATATATGGATATGTGTGTGTAAACTTATCTTATTATTGAAATAAGTAATAAAAAAAATGTTGTCTGAGTTATACCAACATTATTATTATTTCTTAAAAAAATACATATATTATTTTAGTACCTATTTGGATTAGCGGTGGTGAAATAATTTTTTTTTAATCTGACTTTTGCAAAAATCAGATTATAAATGTGATTTGTGTTTGGATCAGTAGTGGCAGAAGTGGATTGTTTTTAACCTTAAACCTATTTGGATTAGTATTTAAAAAGCTTGTTTAGATGAAAAATGACTTAAAATTGCATTAATCTTATTGAATACCCCCCACACATATATATCTATATGTATACATATGTATATGTACACATGTGCGCGAGAGCGTATATGTACATGTGTGTGTGTGTGTGTACCAAATGTGAGATAGATAAGATCCAAGAGTACATGATCAGGATATAAAACAAACACCATAGGTTTTGACAAAACATGATCCTGGTTATAACCGGATCTATGCCATTTTTCATGCATAGATATTCATTTATAGAGAATCCTATTGGATCTCAACCTTCTTCCTTTAGACCATTTCAGCACAGCCTTCCTTCGTTTCCTACCAGAGGTATAACTATACATGTTTTTCTTATAATAATGATCATGAAAAGCTGAATCTTATAATCTCATATTAGACTGTACTCATTTAGAATATGATAAAAATACTTCCCTAAATCCCTATCGGGAGTTTAACCGACATACCTTAGACGCTGTTCAAATACTGTTGTTGTTGCTCCTCAGAGAATTCCAGAAAAGATTACAGAACTGAGAATTTGTTGATCGTAAGATTGAGTGTTGATAATATAAGACCAATAAGTAATATTAGTAGATCATTAAGTTTTAATAGTAATAATGAAAATCAATTAGCTGAAATACCAATTACATTCACAATTAAGAGAAATAAGACCAGAAATAAACATTATAAAAATAGAAATAATGAAAGAATTAGTATGGAGGAAAATAAAAGCATTATTAATAGAGAATAATGAAAATATGATAGATTTAGGATATGTAGATAATAATATAAAATTAACAGAACAAGGAGAAGAAAAAACAGAATCAATGATAAGATTTAATAATAGAGATATTATAGAAACGACATTGAGAATAAAAGAAAATATGGGAGAATATCCATTAATATTAGGAAAGGATTTCTAAGAAACAGTAAAACCATAAAAAATACAGAGCTAAAGAATAATAATAAATATAAATAGGACAAGTGTTATAATTCCAAAGGTTTTAAATGAATAATTATGAATATTATGAGGCCATAAATGGACAAGAAATAAGAGTAAATAAAGCATATAGATGTTTTTTAATATATATATATATATATATATATATATATATATATATATATATATATATATATATAAATTTGAAAGATTAAATAAAAAAGATAGAATAAGACTAAGAGATTTATATTTTCAAGAACCAAGATTATTTTTCGAAGAATATAGAAGGAGTATAGATACTATAGTGGAAAGAAGGCATTTTGCCAATAAGTACAAAGATATATTAGAAGTATTATCAAGAGTTTAAAATTAATAGAAGGATAATTCCAATAGACAAATATAGAGTAAAGGATCATGTAATATTTGTAAGACCCCGTCCTATTATTGATACTGCTAAGTGAGTACATAGAAATAGCATGAATATACTGATATATTAAAATAATATAGCTTGATTACATACATAATTTCCCCATAGGGCATAGGGGTGTATAGAATAATTACAGACCTTAAACAAATAGAAAGGTTTTCAGATAACCAATGCCTTCTCTCGTACTAGCTCGGAACCTTTAGATGCTAGAAATTACCATTATGCCCTTCAAGCCGCTGCCTGCTGCTAGAAACTTTATACATTTATGAAAAGGGTGATATTCGGAGAATCTCAGTAGTAACATACTTTCAAATATATAGAATGCGAAAAGAGATATGTTATGCCATGTCGTGTAAGATGATCGAAACTATGTGTACATTTGCCCAAGGCCAAATGACAAGTTTGCACTTTGGACTACTTGACGCCCCTGTTGGGTCCCTGACCACAACATAGCATATTGGTGTGTCTAAGACACTAGCTCATGTTACAGTGAATGACATAATCAAAATTTAGTAATCACATAGTATATGTAAGAAGAAGTTACTACTTGGAACGTGCCATTTCTTTGCCTGTCAATCGGTCCAGCTTTGTCTTCGGCTTGGCTATCGGTATATCCTAAAATTACAAGTTTAGTATAAATGAGTTATTATTTATTCATAACTCATTCTAAGCTCTTTGTGCTGGTTATCTTGACTTAAAAATGCAAAATTACCAAAATACCCCTAGGAACCCGGTATACGCCCCTTGTACCTGGTCTAATTGTACTATTCCAAAAATCATGACCCGATCTAAACCTACACAATTTTGTGTGTAGAATCCATTTTTGACTTCAAATTAGTCTAAATCAGGCCCAAATTACAATTTTACCCTTGGTAGCCCCTAACTTAGGGTTTTAAGGGTAGTTCGGTCATTTCACATTCTAGGGCTTTTCTCACTTTGTAGTCTACATGAACCCTACACAATTTTCCATTCTAAACTCAATAGACAAATCAAATTGATGAAATTATAGACCCAACAGGAAGAAAATTGTGATACCTTATTTTCCAAACACTACGACAAAATACTAATTAGCTAATACTCATCGAATATAAACATCAGAGTGCGGAAAATGCTAGAAATTCCATACAATGCCTCTGCTGGATATACATATTCACATACTTGCACAAATTCATACACAATTCATATTACAACACATATATTCATTCTTCACTTCATTTCATATACAAACCACAACTTTACAATATTCTTAAAATACATAACAGAAACTTGACAACCTAAACTAAGCTCTCCCACTGCTCGGCCTTATCTCATCATCATTTACCTTTTCTTTGCCCCGCGAGCTTCCTCCCTATACTAGAGATTTGTTTTGGGAAAGGAATGAGATTCACAGGAATCTCAGTAGTAACGTCATTAAACATATAAGATAACACACACAAGCATGCTTAACTAATATAAAATCATCAACAAAATCATCAAACATTATTCAGTGCAAACATGCAATTCATAAACTAACTTCGTGCTAGACGGGTTCTCAATCTCGAAGGGGGCATGTGCACAATGCATACAATACAACCTCATGACCAACATCGCGCTTGACAGGTTCTCTTGCCCCGAGGGGTACCCGTGCAAAGATAGGCCCTGGGTCCCGCTCGTGCAACTATAAACATTTCGCGTGGGTGTCAACCCGACCTGCGATAGGCCCCTGGTGATCACTCCTCTCAATCTAAACATGTTAGATATTTTGATGATGATAACAAACAATACGTATGCATGTTATGTTATATGAAGACAGTTACTACCTAGTTGCTTCTCTACGTAACTTTCCCGTTTGGTACAAGCTCGGTCAACTACTGAGGCCAACCCGGTTGTCAAGTCCTAAAATTGCCAAACATTACAAATGAGTTATTACTCATCCATATACCTTTTCAAACTCATTTCATTGGTAAATTTAGCATATTGGTGCCAAAGTACCAAAATACCCCTTAGGTCCTTATTATCAGTATTTTCTCAAAATCATGATTTAGGCCATTCCTACACATTTTCGCATGTAGAATTCATTTCCGACCTTGAATTAGCCAAAATCACTCCCAAATGATGAAAATACCCTTGACAGCCCTCAAATAAGGCTTATAAAAGACAATTTTGTCATTCGTTCTCTGGGCTTTTTTTCACTTTGGGGTCAACATAGACCCTACACAATTTGGCCTCCTGAATCCAATGGTAGCATCGAATTGGTCAAATTCCCACTCATTTACCTTGTCCAACACAATAAAGGGAAAATAAATTCCCAGAAAAGTTGTGTCGGATTCTCGTTTTCTTTGGCCAAATCACCTCATTTCTACTTATAACCAATGTACTAACTAGTTAGACATTCATTGGACTTGATTTGGAGACACTTACATATTAAGGTCTCTTTGGATTTCTTGAAGTATCTTGTACCAAATGAACCATAATCAAGCCCAAAACAACTCTACTAACCTTAATCAAGCAAGAGGAACAAGTTTTGGAAGTTACCTCTTGATTTCTTGGACTTTCTCTCTCTAGGTTGATTTCTCTCTCCTCCTTCAAGCGTTTGATTCAGCTGAACAACATGGAGATTAATGGCAAGGAGATGTTGAGAAGGGACCTTAGAGGAGATGTGGAGCTTAAATAGCAAGGTATGAGCTCTTATCTTGATCTTATGTCAATACCTAGCTCCTCCTTTGTTCTTCCGACAAGTTCTCGTTATCAAGCTCTCTCTCACTCTTTCTGATTCAATTGATCGGGAAATGAGAGCTGAAGATGAGAACTTAGATAATATAATCAAAGGTTAATTGGTTCAACATATGTGGCACACTCCCATTGGTCCAAATTTGCATTATTCTCTAATTAAATTCTCATTTCCCTTTCATGCTTCATACCTGCCGAAAATCACATAAAATGAGAGGTAAATATTGATTCTCCAATTATCCCATTGTGCCCACACATAACTTGTTGACCAAGTAATTGACTTTTTGACTATTTGATCTTTTTTTACCATAATTCACCAAAATTAGTTTATTAATGATCAAGTAGTCAATTTACTCTTTTTAATTCCCATTTAGCATAAATCATTGGGAATTGGAGGAAAATAATTATTTTTCCACTTTTCGAAAAAATTACCGTTTTGCCCTTGCATTTAATGATTTACCGAAATAAATCATTTTCCACCCATTCCTTCAAATAAACCCCATTTTAAAACTTAAATGAGGCCATTAACCATATCATTAAATTTTGTAAATTTTGGTTACCATATTGGGCCTTTACCGGTCTCTTATACCCTTATTCTGCCAATTTACGCGTAACCGGCACTTGCAATATTTTCCATAAATTCACATAGATACATTCACATAATTTTTTACCATTTTATTCCACTAAATATACATCAAATATACACATAAGTGTATTGGTGAAAAATGAGGTATTACAAAAATGCCCCTGGGCCAAATCTGAAAAATTAAGGAAAAATGTTGTTTCTTGATTTTAAATCCATAAACCTCCTTCTCTTCACCTCTTATAACATGTTTAATCACTTAAACACCTTTCCCCCATGATTTTTAGAAAATCAGGCAGCACAAGCCCTTAGGATTTGAGCTTCCCAAAATCATAAACCATGCCAAAACAACAACAACAATAACAACAACAACAACCAAGAATCATCAATAATCAACAAATGAAGCTATGTTCTTGAGTTTACCTTAGATTCCTTGGCTTTATCTCTCTAAAATATCACTATTCACTCTCTCCTCTCTCTTGATTTGTCTTGAAAAACATGGATTTCAAGGAGAAGAAAAGGTTAGAGGAGGTTGTAGAGAGATTAGAAGGTTTAATCATAAGGTTTTCATGCTTCTTACCTTTGATCTTGGTTTGGGACCCTAGCTTTTGCCTTCTTGTGTTCTTCAAGTGTGCAAAGCTCTCTCCCTCTCTTTGGTTTCAGTTTTGGCCATACATGAAGATGGAATGAAGAGAAGGTAATAGCTTTTGTTAAATATCTATCTTGCTTTAACTTTGACAAATGTTTTCTTGTGATTGGTTCCTTCTTTTCCTCTTGAATTAATATATATGCCAAAATATATATTCCCCTTGCTTTCTTGGTTCAGCCGAAATGAATGAAGAATGATGGGATAATGGTTTGGAAAAAATATCCCTCTTGCTTTTGCTAATATTATTGTTTAATGTAAATTTGCATGTGTTTGAATCACTTGGCTATTCTTTTTCCTCTTGGATTAATTATGGCCAAGTATATTTATTTTTCTTTATCTCCTCTTACTTGGACGAAATTGAGGGCTCTTGGAAGACCTAAATTGTTTTCTTGAATAAGCCATTTCCACTTCAACTCTTAGCCTACAATTTTTGACTTTTTAAACTTCACCTTTTTTGCGTTGTTTTAATACTTTAACTTGGCTTTTGGAATTCATTATTAATCCCCTTTTCTTCTTGATTAAAAGTGATGTCCCACACACTAGAAAAAGGAAAGAATATGGGCTATGGATTTATGTTAGCCAAATGACTATTTTAACTATACATTTTTTCCCATTTTCGCACCTTGCTGAAAATCTGGCTGAATTTTTATCAAATTTTAAAAATTCATATCTAATTGTATAGGCATCAAATTGGGATGATTATAAAGGTTATTTGACCCTTATTAAGTCTAGTTTTAAGAAAAAATATAGCCTTTAGTCAATTGAAAGCTCACCATTCTCAGAATTTTTGTTTTTGGATGTTGCCACTAAAAATCACCAGTTTTTTTGGGCTAACTTCAAAAATACATAACTCTTTTTGTACAGCTGCAAATGACTTATATGACCTATCAACTAAAGCTTGATAAGTCAACTTTTATTCTGAAAAGTTTCATAATTTTTTGACATCATTTTCCTATTGAAAAATGATGCACAACAATAGTTTCCTTGCTGGAAAACCCACTAGCAACAAATCTCTTTTGTGTTCCAAATATAATTATGTTGTATGTGACCCCTAATTGCCTTGTTTTATCACTTATTGTGCTCTCTAATTTTCCATTCAATTTCCTTTAATTTTAGGGAATAAAATTATTCCATACTGGGATACTTGCTAAACTGGGGCTTAATAGTCTACTTGAGTCATGTTTATTCTCAATCCTCTTGTCTTAAAATTTAGGGTGTTACAATATTAATACCACAAAGTAATAAAACTATTATGAGAAAAATAATAAATAAATGTAGAAAATGGAATGGAAAAGAGCAAGAGACATTAATGAATATAATACATGATGAAAAAAGAAATAAAATAGAAGCAAGATTAGAATTAAATATCAAGCACATTGAAGAATAAGATATATATATATATATATATATATATATATATATATATATATATATATATATATATATATATATATATATATATATTGGAAGAATAAACTAAATATATTATCAAGAGCTTAAATGGACAATTATTATATGGTAAGAGATGGACAAATTATAAGAATACCTAGCAATGATAAAAGTTTAATAAAAAATATGAAACGTAAATTAGAAAAAGCTTTAAAAGAAGATAGGATAAGATTAAGAGAATTATATTATAATGACAAACAAAGATATATTCAAGAATATAATAGAAGTATAGGAATAATGAAAGAAAGAATGAAAGTTAGGAATGAATTTCATGTAAAAATAGAATTATTATCTAGGGTATAATATGACAAAACTATTTTACATACTTGTGAAATTTAATTATGAGAAATATAGATCAAGAAAATATCATGCATTAGTAGACACAAGAGCAAATTTAACAGTAGCAAAATATAATGTATTACCTTAAGAAATGTGGAAGAAAAAACCAAGAGCATTAAGAATGACAAGTGCAGGAAAAGAAATACATTTAATAGAATTAGAATAATTAAATATAAAAATAAAAGTAGGAAACTATGAATTAAAAATAAAAATATTAAATCAATATAATGAATCATCTTGTGATGTAATATTAAGATTGGATTTTATAGAACAATATTATCCTATGCATATGATTAAAAAATAAATAATATTAACAACACTGTGTAAACATGAAGCTTGGGGATTAAGAATAGAGGAACCTTATAGAAGAAAAGATGTAGTATTTTAGAAAAAGACACATCAATATGAAGTACAATTTTTACCTAATAATAAACCAGTACGTATAAAACATATGTTAGCAACATTAATGTCTATTGTGTAATACCCCATTTTCACCAACACTCTTTATGTGCATATTTGATATATATTTAGTGGAATAAAAGGTGAAATGTGGTGTGTATGAATTTATGTGAATTTATGGAAAATACTCCAATTACCGATTACACGTAATTTGGCCGAAGAATGATATAAAGAGGCAATTAATGCACAATTAAGGGCCTATTATTGTGACCAAAATTGAGGAAAATTAAGTAACATAAATGATGCCCTCATTTGAGTTTCAAAATGAGAGTAAGCCGAAGAAATGAGCGAAAACTAATTTATTTCGGTAAATCACGAAACATAGGGGCAAAACGGTAATTTTGCCATAAAGTGGGAAATAATTATTTTTCCCTAATATTCCCATTAATTTGAGTTAAATGGGAATTAAAAAGAGTAAAATAACTACTTGATCATAAATAAATCAATTTTGGTAAATTATTGTTAAGAATGGTCAAATAGTCAAAAAGTCAATGACTTGGTTAACAAGTTACAAGATGACACAATGGGATATTGGAGATTCAGATTTCCCTTGTATTTCTCTTACATAATTTCGGCTGGAACATGAAGAGAAAAGGGAAATGAAATAATTAAACAATAAATGTCATTTTTGGACCAATGATTAAGTGCCATGTGTATTAAGCTATTGGTCATTTTAATATATGATCAATTCATCATCTCTTCAGCTTCTCATTCACGATCAAACAAAACAAAAGAGTGAGAGAGAGAGAGAGAGAGAGAGCTGGACGTGGAGAACGTGAGAGAAGCTAGGGTTCTTCATCAAAACTCAAGGTAAGAGGTTTGTACCTTGTGTTTTAAGCTACCTAATCCCTCCATAACCTCTCCTCCTCACTTCTCTACCCTTGAATCCATTGATATTCAGCAGAATCAAGAGTTAGAGAGAGAGAGAGAGAGTCAAGAACGAGCAGGAGAGAGAAAGTTAAAGAAATCAAGAGGTAACTTCCCAAACTTGTTCCTCTTGCTTGATTGATGCTAGTAGAGTTGTTTTGGGCTTGATTATGATTCATTTGGCAGAGACCTTAATATGTAATGTCTCCAATCAAGTCCAATGAATGTCTAAGTAGTTAATATATTGGTTATAAGTAGAAAGGAGGTGATTAGGCTAAAGAAAACGAGAATCTGACACAACTTTTCTGAGAATTTAAATCCCCTTCCTTATGTTGGACGTGTTAAATGGATGGGAATTAGACAATTCCGATGCTTCCATTGGATTTAGGAGGAAAATTTGGGTAGGGTCTATGTTGTCCATAAAGTGAGAAAAGCTTTAGAGGGTGAAATGAAAAAATTACCCCTTATAAGCCTTAATTGAGGGCTGTTAAGGGTATTTTCATCATTTTGGCTTGATTTTGGCTAATTCGAGGTTAAAAAGAAATTCTACACGTGAAATTGGATAGGAATGACCTAAGTCATGATTTTGAGTAAAATATTGATAATCGGGTCTTTAAGGGTATTTTGGTAAATTGGCACTATTAGGCTAAATTTACCAATGTTATGAGCTTGTAATGAAGCATGGATGAGTAATAACTCATTTGTGGTATTTGAAGATTTCAGGACTTGACAACTGGTCTGGCCTCAATACTTACTCGAGCTTGATTAAGTAGGAAAAGTAGCATAAGAGTGCAACCAGGTAATAAACGTCTTCATATGACATGACATGCATATGTATTGTTTGATATTGTCTCTAAAATGTCTAACATGTTTAGATTGAGTGGAGTGATAACCCGGGGCCTATCTTTGGACGGGTTGACACTCAAGCGATAATGTTCATAATTGCACGAGCAGTGCCCAGGGACTATCTTCGCACGGGTGCCCCTCGGGATCGAGAACTTGTCTAGCGCTAAGTCAGTTTATGAATTGCATCTACTGAGAACCTGTCTAGCGCTAAGTCAATTTATGAATTGCATGAGATGTACTAATGATGTTATGATGATTTTGTTGATTGATGAAGTATGAAGCATGCTTGTGTGTGTTATCTTATATGTATAATTGTGTTACTACTGAGATTCCTGTGAATCTCACCCTTTTTCCAAAAAAAAAATCTCCAGTACAGGGAGGAAGCTCGCGGGGCAAAGAGAAGGTAAATGACGAAGAGTTGAGGCGAGCAGCGGAAGAACTTAGTTATGGTTGTCTCGTTCCTGTCATGTATTTTAAGAATTTCATGAGTTTTAGGTTTGTATATGGAGTAGAACAGATAGATGGCATGTTTTATGTTGTAAGGATAAGTAAATCAAGTGAATTGTGCATGTATGTGAATATACGTAAATATTCATACCGACAGAGGTATTGTTCGCAACTCTGATGTTTCAAAAAAAATGAATGATAATAAATTCGGTGAGTATTAGCTAGTTGATACTCTACCGTAGCATTAGGAAATGAGGTATCAGATATTGAACAAAGATTAGAAGAAAATTATAATGATAACCCTTTAATTCATTAGGAAAAATCTAAACCTATAGAAAAAATAGAATTAAAAGATTAGTAAAGAAATAAATTGTAAACCATATCCTTGGACAAAAAAAGATAGGAATAAATTTATAATGCACATAGAAGAAATGAAAAAAATATAATTTAATAAGAGAAAGTAGATTTGAGTACTTGTCACCTGCAATGATAGTAGTAAAACATAGTGAAGAAAAAAGAGAAAAATCTATAATGGTAATAAATTATACTAAGTTAAATGAAATAGCTATAAGAAACAGATATCCTATAACTAAGATGGAATTATTATTTAATTTGATAAGAGGAAAAACAATATTCAGTAAGTTTGATTGTAAATCAGAATATTTTCAAATAATGTTAGAAGAAGAAAGTAAGAAATATACAACTTTTAGTACATCTGAAGGATTGTATGAATGAAATGTATTACCAATGGGATTTCATAATAGTCCAAGTATATTTCAAGAACATATGTCAAAATTATTAAGTCCAATAAGAGATTTGCAGTAATATATATAGATGATATATTAATATTCTCTTGTAATAAAGAAGAACATGAAAAACATTTAAGAAAATTCATGGATCTAATAGAAGAAAAAGGAATAAATATATCACTAAAGAAAGTTGAGTTAAGAAAGACAACAATACCTTTTTAGGACAAATAACATCTAAAGATGAGATAGAATTACAAGACCATATAAGTAAGAAAGTTCAAGAATTTTCAAAAATAAATAATAAAAAGGAGTTACAAGCAATTTTAGGATTAGTAAATCAAGCTAGGAATTGTAATACCCCATTTTTCACCAATATATTAATGTGTATATTTGATGTATATTTAGTGGAATAAAATGGTGAAAAATGATGTGAATGTATTTATGTGAATTTATGGAAAATATTCCAAGTGTCGGTTACGCGTAAATTGGCCGAATAAGGGTATAAGAGACCGGTAAAGGCCTAATATGGTAACCAAAATTCACAGAATTTAATAATATGGTTGATGGCCTCATTTAAGTGCCAAAATGGGGTTTAGCCGAAGAAATGGGCGGAAAATGTTTTATTTCAGTAAATCATAAAATGCAGGGGCAAAACGGTAATTTTGCTGAAAAGTGAAAAATGATTATTTTTCCTCAAATTCCCAATGATTTGAGCTAAATGAGAATTAAAAAGAGCGAAATGACTAATTGATCATTAATGGATCAATTTTGGTGAATTATGGTAAAAAATGGTCAAATAGTCAAAAAGTCAATGACTTGGTCAATAAGCTACGTGTTGGCACAATGAGATAATTGGAGGATCAATATTTCCCTCTTATTCTCATGTGATTTTCTGCAGATATGAAGCATGAAAGGGAAATAGAATTAATTTGGAATAATTGACATTTGGACTAATCATTTTGTGCCACATGTCCAAATCAATTAAAACCTTTGATTATATTATTCCTTCCTCATTCTCCAGCTGATCATTCCCGATCAGAATTGAATCAGAAAGAGTGAGGGAGGGCTGGAGAACGAGAAGAACGACAAAGAGCAAGGGTTCACCATAGTTAAAGGTATGGTGCTTAAACCTTGTGATTAGAGGCTTCTAATCCTTTTATGGTCTCTTCTCCTCATCTTCCTACCACTTATTTTCATGATGATTAGCTGAATCAAGCGCATGAAGGAGGAGTGAGAAATTGACCTAGAGAGAGAAAGTGAAGAAAATCAAGAGGTAACTTCCAAAACTTGTTCCTCTTGCTTGATTAAGGTTAGTAGAGTTGTTTTGGGCTTGATTATGGTTCATTTGGTACAAGATACTTCAAGAAAGCCAAAGAGACCTTAATATGTAAGTGTCTCCAAATCAAGTCCAATGAATGTCTAACTAGTTAGTATATTGGTTATAAGTAGAAATGAGGTGATTTGGCCAAAGAAAACGAGAATCCGACACAACTTTTCTGGGAATTTATTTTTCTTTCCTTCCCTGTGTTGGACGTGATGAATGAATGGGAATTTGACCAATTCGATGCTTCAATTGGATTCAGAAGGCCGAATTGTGTAGGGTCTATGTTGACCCCGAAGTGAGAAAAGGCCCGGAGAGCGAAATGACAAAATTGCCCTTTCTAAGCCTTATTTGAAGTCTGTTAAGGGTATTTTCATCATTTGGGCTTGATTTTGGCCAATTCGAGGTTGGAAAGGGATTCTACACGCGAAAATATGTAGGAATGGTCTAAATCATGATTTTGGAGAAAATACTGATAATGAGGACCTAAGGGGTATTTTGGTAATTTGGCACCAATAGGCTAAATTTACCAATGATATGAGTTTGGAAAGGTGTATGGATGAGTAATAACCCCTTTGGTGGTATTTGGCAATTTCAGGACTTGACAACTGGATCGGCCTCAGTGGTTGCCCGAGCTTGAATTAAGGGGAAAAGTTGCATAGAGAAGTAACCAGGTAGTAACCGTCTTCATATGACATAGCATGTATATGTGTGGTTTGTTATCATCAAATGTCATACATATTTAGATTAAGTAGAGAAATCACCCAGGGCCTATCTTTGCGTGGGTTGATACTAATACGATAATATTCATATTGCACGAGCGGTGCCCGGGGCCTATCTTTGAGCGGGTACCCCTCGGGGCCAAGTCTTTGTCTAGCGCTAGCATGAGGTATGATTTGCATTAATTGCACTAAGTGATGTTATGATAATTTGATTGATGAGTATATGATGAGCATGCTATGTATGGGTTATCTCTTATGTTGTATGTGTTACTACTGAGATTCCCATGAATCTCATCCTTTTTCCCAAAAACAAGTCTTCAGTACAGGGAGGAAGCTCGCGGGGCAAGGAAAAGGTAAATGATGTCGAGTCAAGGCCGGACAGCGGAAGAGCTTAGTTTAGCTTGTCAAGTTTCCATTATGTATTTTGAGAACTTTGTATGTATTTTGAGATTGTATATGAAGACTATGAGTTGTAAGTGAATTGTGTATGAATTGTGCACAATGTGAATATGTATATCCAGCAGAGGTATTGTATGGAATTTCTAGCATTTTCCGCACTCTGATGTTTATATTCGGTGAGTACTGGCTATTGAGTACTCTACCGTAGTGTTTGGAAATAAGGTATCACAGGAATTATATACCAAATTTATCAAAACTAACTGGTAAAGTATCAAAATTAGTAGGAGAAAAAATAATATGGAAATGGAATGAAGAAACCCAGGAAATAATAGAAAAGATAAAAGTATTATGTAAAAATTTACATAAATTAACAATACCTTTAGATGAAAATATAAAATGGATAATATATACTAATGCCTCTGATAATTATTGGGGAGAAGCATTGTATTTTGAAGACAGAGAAGGAATATAAAGAATAACTAGATATGCAAGTGGAAAATTTAATCCATCCCAGAGTAATTATCATTCTAACTGGAAATACTTTTTGGCAATAAAAAAGGCTGTAGAAAAATTTGAATTATTTATATTAAATTGTAAATTTATGATAAGGACCGATAATACTCAAGCAAAACATTGGTTAAAAAATGGAAAAGTAAGTAATAAAATGTTATTAAAATGGCATGGAGATTTATCTTATTTTGATTATGATGTGGAATATATCAAAGGAAAAAATAATCTAATAGCTCATTATTTGAGTAGATGGAATCAGTAAACAGATCCAGTAATAGTCCTGTAAGCAGACTACCTGTAATGGAGCCATATGAGGAATCACCTTGTATGACTCATCTTGTAATGAAGATTAATGTTCTGGAAGTAAATATGAGTTTACTAGGCAGTCAAGTAAGTACTAGTATACAGAGTTTATCTAATTCTGTATCTAATCTTACTACAGCAGTAAACGACATATATGCTAGATTGGAACAACTACATGTAACAGAAGAACTTGATAAAGGATCTTCAAATAAGGATAAGAATAAGGAATCACTTGTAATTGGGTCATCTACCCAACCTTTGATTATTGGGTCATCAACCCAAAAACCAGGAAATGAGTCATCTACCTAGATACCAGGATCATCATGATCAAAGTCTAATAATACCAATTCAGAAAGTCTAAAACTAGTCAGCCCAAAACAAATAATCCCTTTAGCCCAAATCATAAAAGGCCAGCAAAAAGAAAAAGAAAAAGAGAATAGTCCAAGCCCAAAATATAAAACCACCTTAGCCAATAAGACCATTGCAAACTCATTAGAAACCACCTCAAATATCTTTGACATACCCCAGCAATATCAGTTCTATAAACTTGTTGTAAAAAGATTAAACTAGTTGAACCTCACCCATAGGACTGTTAAGTATGTTTCTCATTATGCCTTTAATAAAGTCATTATTTATCTAGGAACTCCATAAGCTATTGTAAAGACTTTGTATAGCTATGGATTAATCCAAACCATATACCCATCATCTAACATAGAGGAAATAACAGAATTACCACAAAGATTAAGAGAAGTAGTAAAAAAGTATTTCATAATTGTAACTCAACATAAAGTATTCATCAAATGTTATTCTACAGTTGCTGAGATTACCCCTGACAAGTTCTATAATCCCATTAATTTAATTAGATTAGGAACCACAAAGAAGCCAATTGAATATGAGCCATACCAAAAGGAAGAAATGTTGGGATTGGTAGGCACACAGCGGAAGAATTAAAAAAAAAAAAAATTGCAAAAGTTTACCAATCCCAATTGCGGATCTATCAACGGCATTTAAATCAAGTTAGAAAGAGTCGTACCTTATTCATGTTTGTTTGAATGCCCACAATCATAAACGTATTGCGAGTTCACAAATCTCCATGTTTGGTTGCTCCTGAAATAATTTCCCCGGCATCTACATGTCCGCTAATTCTTCTTAAAAGAGCGTCAATCTCTATGAGTATGAGATTAACCATCCTCAACATCAACATGTCAACTAGTTCTTCTTGGAGTTTTGCCTTTTTTTCAATCTTGAGGAGCTAACTACTCATATCAACTCCCTCTACTGGTATCCACACGAATAGGACCCCAACACCGGCAGCGTGCTAGCGCCTCTAATATCCTTCTAGGGTTTTCTTGTGGCTCTTTAGTTTTTCATCATATATAGAAAACCCTAGCTCTCATATTTTATAACTGGTAGGGTTATCTATTTTATGATGGATATTGGATTTTTAAAATTAATCTTAATTAATTTCAAAATCCTTATCATATCAATTAACATTTAATTGTTTTAATAAGCTAATTAAATAAACCTGGTTTAATTAAATCTGTCCAACAGTTTTAATTTAACCTATTTATTTAATTAGAATAAAGAGCCAATGGAATTTAATTTATCTTCATAAATTAAATATGAGATATTATCATATAATATCTTTATATATACACAATATAATAATATCATCATATAATATAATATTATCATATATTCAATATATATTATCAAATAATATATATTATATATATATAATATAATATTATCATATGATCATATAATATAATACTATCATATATATATAATATATATTATCAAATAATATACATTATATATGTATTTATGTATTTCAAAAAATACATATGTGTATATAATATTATTAATATTCCTTTCCAAATATAAATATATATATAACACACATATAAATATTTATCAAATAAATATTCAGACAACATGTGTATATAATAAATATATATTTAAAATTCATTCACCCTAGATTAAACATTGTATTCATTGAATCTTAGACGCATCTTATATTCAATGAATCTGGACATTATAGCTCGTGTTGGGCTATTCTTGTGTGCGACCCTGTAGGCCCAAACGAAGTTGGCAGTGGGCCAATGACTATACTAACCCACAAGTCGTAAGCGGCCTCTAGCAAGACATTACGACTACCCAATTCATATGAGGATCGACAATACGATATAACCTGTCGTATAACCATATCACGTCCCTTTTGTCACACGATATTTCGGTCAAGGATGAGGCATGGAGAATGTCATCCTCCTTTTCTTGACCATTACTTTCTCGATCCCTGAGTAGTCTGACTATAGAAGTAGAAACTCTTTTCCATCGTAGTATGGCCATACATTTCTCAGACTTACTCATCGAGGGGCCCAGTAATATCTCTCACTAATGTAAGGGACAAATTCCATCTTGACCATTCACATTCCTCTACATGAAAACCATTAAGCCCGATTGTAGCCTTTATCACCACCCAGTTAAAGGTGACTTTTGACTAAGTCAAAGCTTAATGACTTCCATGTAGGAATCCATGATGATCTCAGGTCAAAGGGCATTGTGACATGGTTATACATGAGATAAGCTTATGACTTGATCCATGCAGCTTTCTCATAGCGGGTCGGTCCAGCACCTTATACTCCTATAAGTGCCTAAGACTTTGATTAGTATCCCCATACCTTATCAAAGTCATACTGGTCTTATTTCATCTTTGCTCCCACATAGATGACCGACCAGGGACATTTAGGACAATCATTATGATTTATCCAAGGATACAATTATCACAGTGAACATGCGAATAATGTGATAACCAAATGGAGAAATTCATTGAATGACAATATTCAAAGTACAATGATTGGCCCCTAGGGCACAATTTCCAACAAGAAATTGAAGAAGACAATGATTTTCAATTTAAAGTTTCGAATATAAGGGCTCAAGATCATTATATAATATTCCAGGAAATGAATATGATTGCTGCCAATATAGAAGAAATTCCTTGGGTATATCATGCGAGTAACATTACTTGTATATATTCTCTTGGAAAAAGCACTTATGGATCTCGTGGTGAATTATATAATTGGTATGATAAGATTAAGAAGAATGATATGGAACACATTGAAGGAACAAGTGAAAAAGTATATATATTATTATCTGAACACCCAAATCATGAATGTGAGTATTGCAGAGAACATGTAAAGAAGGAAAAGGAGCAATCAATTCTTGTAAAGCTTGATATTTTGTAATGGCAGACAAAGAAGAAAAAGAAGACATGACAGAAAGGCTAATAAAGATAAAGAGTAATATCGACAAAATTAGGACAAGACTTAAGAAAGCCATAAAAGTAGAATCGACAAAATTAGGACAAGACTTAAGAAAGCCATAAAAGTAGAATCGACAAAATTAGGACAAGACTTAAGAAAGCCATAAAAGTAGAAAAAAAATCAAGAAGAAGATTTTGAAGATAAAAAAGGAACTATCGGCACAAGAAGACGAAGAAATTAAAGTAGGAGGAAGAGAAGAATTCGTATGGGAAGGACAAGAAGAAATGTCAGAAGATGGGAAAGAAAGTTTAAACTTTATTAAAGCCATACAAGAAAAAACGTGTCAAGGAAAAGAAGATGCGCATGTGAAGAAATAGTAACTAGAGTTTGAAAAAGTAATCATGGTCATGTAACAAGGGTTGGGATGCCAGCTGTAATATCTCAAATTTTTTGACAAGAGGCTTGAGATTAAGCCTGTATTAAGTGGATTACTAAATCCTGGTTTAGTAAATGTCCTAGTAAGGCATGATTAAATTCTTTAAATTTTTTTAAACCCTTGGGGGTATTAAAGAGTATTGGGAATAACAAAATAATGCAATTAGAAGTCACACACAACATAGTAAATTGAAACACAAAGTAGAGTTGCTACCAGTGAAATTCCTGGTGTAGCAGTCGTGTTTGTGTGACATCTCTCAAGGGAAAATGATGTCTGAAAATTATAAAACTTTTCAAAATGAAATTATACTTATAAAGCTTCAATTTGATAGATGATATAAGTCATTTGGAGTTGTACATAAGGAATTATGTATTTTTGAAGTTAGGCCAGCGAAATTGGCTATTTTCGGTGGCAGCATCCAAAAACAATAATTTTGGGAAGAGTGAGCTTCCAATTGGTCCAAATTTTATAATTTTTCTTAAAACTATACTCAGTAAGAGTCACATAGCCTTTGAAACCACCTCAATTGGATATCTACACAATTCGGTATAAATTTTCAAAGTTCGATGAAAATTCTGCCCAGTTTTGCATTAAGTGAGAAAATAGAAGAAAACGTAAGGACAAAATGGTAATTTTTCCATAAAAAAGAAATAATTATTTTCCTCTAATATTTCCAATAATTTCAATTAAATGGGAATTAAAAAGAGAAAATTGATACTTAGTAAATAATAAGCCTATTTTGATAAATTATCACCAAGGAAAGTCAAAGAGTCAAAAAGCAAGGACATATGGCTTTGGTCAACAAATTGTAAGATGACATTGTGAATTCAAAGCAATATTTTTCCTCTTAATCCCCATGCATTTCGGTGGCTGAAGAAAAGAGATATGGAATTACTTGCAATAAATGGAATAAAAGGAGAATTTGGACCAATGAGAAAATACCACTTGTAAAGTAACTTGAGCCTACACATTAAGTCTTCATTTTCCTCATCTTTCTTCATTCATTTTTGATCACCATCTGGGCAAAGGAGTGAGAGGCAGCTGCTGGAGGTCCAAGAGAAAGAAGAACACCAAGAGTTAGGGTTTTTCAAAATTCAAGGTAAGAAGCATGTACACTTGAAGTTTATGCTTCCAAATCATGTAGGAACCTCTTCTAACCTTTCTTTCTCCTTAAAATCCCTGGTTTTTAGGACAAAATAAAGAGAGAGGAGAGAGTGAAAAGTGCCATTTTAGAGAGAGAAAGTGGTGAAATCAAGAGGTAAACTCCAAAACTTGCTTCTCTTGCCTTAGTTAATGTTGTTGGTGTGGTTGTTGGTGAATATTGGCTTGTTTCTCTTGTTTTTCAAAATTGGGCTGATGAAGCCCTAGGGGAAATGCTGCCAAAATTTTCCCTAAATCATGTTCATTTAGTGTTTAAGTAGCTAATCATTTGATTAAAAGTAGAAAAGAAGTGATTAAACAAGAGAAAACAAGAAAACAACAACTTTCACCTAAGAATCTTCAATTCTTCCCTGTATTGTAACATGATGAAGATGTAAAAATTTGGTGATTTTTATGATTCCATTAGCTTTATAAGGAAAAATTGTATAGGTATACAAGTGTTCATGATTTTTGGATGCTTCTATATCAATTTGGAAATTTAAGAAATGTGTATAAACATGTTGGTTAATCTGCCTGTCTGAACTGGTGTTGTTGTGCATGGTATATCATGGGCCAAACCTTGTCTAAAAATTATGAAACTTTCTAGAATTAAATTAGATATATATATAATTTTATAGGTATTTTGTAATTTTTGGACAAGTATATTGAGAGATATTAATTTTTGAAGTTGTGTCCTGTTTCTGGAATGTAATCTGGAATAGGCCACGTTTGATGAAATTCTGGGAATGCTTTGGCTGTGGTACCTATAGTTGAGTATTTTTATGTGAAACTATACTGAAATAGATTTACATAGAATTTGAAACTACTCAATTTGGAGGTTCCTAAAATTAATGGTGAATTTTAGAAGTTATGCCTTGACTTCTGGAAAGCAATATAGAAAACAATGATTTTTAACAAATTATTGGGAATGATTTGTCTATATTAGGAAAACCTAACTAATTTTAATCTAACTTAAATTGAAATATATTCATTTAGGTTTTGGAATCAGTCAAATTGGAGTTTTTTAGAATTAATTATGAATTTCAAAAATTGACTGAAAAATCTACCAGTTTCTAGAAAACAGCGAAACTGCATTGTGTAGAGTTGTACTATGCAGAAACTGTTGAAATTATGATAGATAACAAAAAATGTGAGTTTAGAATGAGTTATGAATGAATAATAACTCATATATTATTGATTGGGAATTTTAGGATCGGACACTTGTGTGAAGCTGGACCAAAGACAGTGGAATCGACAATGGATCAAGGAAGGGCAATTAAGATAGTGAACTTACCTTGCCTGCATGTATATGATATGTATGTTTATGCATTATGTTTATGTGACCACTTTACCTAATTGAGTTGAGCATGCTTGATTGATTGAAATGTTGTTATGTTTATACGATGGCCATGAGTATATTGTATCATTGAGCATGTAAATGTTATCATTGGCATGACTTTAGAAATGGCGAGCATGTCTTGCATTCATATATATCTTGCATGTATAGTGATTTTGTTTACTACTGAGATTCTCTCAAATCTCACTCCTCCCAACCAACCATTTAGATAGGTAAAGAATGCATGACATGCACGGAGGAGATATGAAGGTGAAGTGAAGAGCATAGTGCAAGACACTATTTTTATATTTGATGTAATTCACTTGATAGCCATATGTGGCTATATGTTTCATGTATATGAATGAACGAATGAATGTAGTATAAGTAGAGAATAGCTCTAGTTTAATTAAAAAGAAAAAACAAACACTCGCATATACTCTGATATAATGAATTTAAGAGCTGATGAGGCATTTGTGACTTAACGAAACTTGTGGAATTAATTTGTAAAATTTTCATCTGAAGTTTGATTGCTTACGAGTTTTTTGAATTCTCTCCTTTTAAATTTTCTTACTATCAATAAATTCTCAATTCAGTAATCTTTTCTGGAATTCTCTGAGGAACAACAACAACAATATTTGAAAAGCGTCTACGGTATATCGGGCTAAACTCCCGATAGGGATTTAGGGAAGTAGTTTTATCAGATTCTAAATGAGTATGGTCTAATATGGGATTATAAGATTCATTTTTTCATGATCATTATTATAAGAAAAACATTTATGGTTACGCCTCTGGTAGGAAACGAAGGAAGGCTGTGTTGAAATGGTCTGAAGGAAGAAGGTTGAGATCTAATGAGATTCTCTGTAAATGAATATCTATGCACAAAAAGGGCATAGATCCTTCTATAACCTGGATTATGTTTGGTCAAAACCCATGGTTTTTGTTTTATATCCTATTCATGTACTCCTGGATCTTATCTGTCTCACATTTGCTAATATTACTTATTGGTCTTATATTATCAACACTCAATCTTCTTGAACTAAAACTTATATTTGGATCATATACTCTTAATGATCTTTGTCTTAATTGATTATTAACTTCTATATTTTTTGGATTTATTTCATTATAATTTCTTGTTTTTATCTAATTCTATCATAGTTGTTCAGGTATTGTAATCATTATTGGATCGTTATTTAATTCTTGCAATATTGGCATAAATTGTTTTTCTATACTTATTCCTCCTTGAAATTTGTTATAAATTTTATGTTCATTTGTAAATACTGATCCTATTATTGCTGTTAGACTTATAGTTTTTTCTCCTGGTAACAACTTTATTCCTCCTAATTTATGATATACCATTATTGATTGATTTATATGTTCATCATTTATTGATATTGTAAAATTTGTATTTAGTGTGAATTTTAGTTTTTGATACATTAGGTTTCCTGCTAACATTCCTAATATACTATCTTATATACTACTTATTACTCTTCCATTTGTTATTAATAATTCTATAGGTAAATCTATTCATTCCTTAAAATAAGCTTTTACTAATAATTGAACTCCAGGTATATATATTTCTGTTACTTCATCCTTAAATGGTAATTTCTTTATTTCTTCTTCAATCAATCTTTCACTTCTTAAGGGTATTCTCAAAACTCCTTTTGTTAATGTTGATTCTATAGGGTGTTTTTAATACTACACAATGTGTTTTTTGATTTTTCTTAGCTTTAAAATTTTTATTTATTCTTTCCATAAAAGTTTCATTTATTAATTTATTTGTTTTCATATCTAATTTCATGCCTAATATTTTATTATATTGTTTTTGGTTAAATGTCATCCTTTTTTTTTACAGATCCTTCATTTACATTCCTATATTCTTCATAATCTTCATTTTCATAATCTTCATTTTTACTAGATTAACCTTCTTCAATATTCATCATATAACACATATATTCATCTTCTTCTGAATTATCAATTTTACTTATTTCACTTAGTTCACTCATATTACCTGATTCTTCATCTTCATCTTCACTTAATTCTATACTTATTTTATATATTTCTATATCTTCATCTTCTATATCACTAATTATTGGTTCTTCAAATTCTATTGGTTCTAATTTATATTTTTCTACTTCTTCTAATATTTTTATTACTTTCTTATCCTTTGGTTTATTACATTCAGTAGATATATGACATATTTATCCACAATTATAACATCTACATTTCTTAGATTTTTTTTCTATAATTTATATTTCTTTTTTCCTTTCTTAAAATATTTTCTTGGCCTATATTTATTTTAAAAAAATTTATTTCTAGGATATTTTCTAAATTTATATCTTTTTCTATACTTCCTATGTTTATTATACTTGTCATATTTTCTCAAGTGTTTGTTCTTTTTATATTTTCTTTTTTCTGTTTCCCTCATCTCTGTGGTGTTTCTAATCTTGCACAATTTAATGTTATTTTATTTGTCTTATCATATTTATTATTACGCCATACTTCTTTTCATTTATTTGATAAATATTCTCACAGAAATTCTTGTCAAACCCCTTTACCCCCCTTTTGATATTCGCGGGGTGAAAAGCATAACGATTCATAAAGCATACGACACAATGGAAACATATTGATATATGGTACAAGTTTACATTACAGGTGGATTCCTACCATGGTTTAATAAATGTAATACCCTGAATTTTGGGATTAAAGGCTTGAGGTTTAGCCTGGATTAAGTGGGCTGCTAGACCCTGGTTTAGCAAATGTCCTAGTGGGATATGATATTTTTCCCAAAAATTCCTTAATATTTTTGGATATTAAAATAGAAATAAAAGGTGAGGGCAAAATGATAATTTTGCCAAAAGATGAGAAATGATGATTTTTCCCTAATATTCCCTATGATTTGAGTTGGATGGGAATTAAAAGGAGGGAAATGACTACTTGATGATTAATAAGCCCAAGCGGGTGAATTATTATCAAGTAAAGTCAATAAGCGGAGAAGCTTAAGGCTTCGGCTGACCACTTGAGGTGGTGTAATGGGATAATTTGAGAGTGAATTATACTCTCTTATTTCTCATTAATATTGCTAGAATGATGAAGGAAAAGAGAAATGAAACTTGTTATACAAGTAACGTGATAGTTGGATCACTTGGTGGTAAGCCACCTGGATTATTTTAATTAATCATCACCTTTCATCATCAATCCTTATTCTTTCTCGTGCAGTTAGAATTAAAAGGAAACGAGAAAGAGAACAAATGAGAACGAGAAAGAAAGAGGACAAACGAACGAGAATGAGAGGCGGAAGAGAGAAAGTTTGAGATCACCGAAATTCTACCAAAACGGCATCTTCTCTCAAAGTACCCATTACAAACATTCTTCTACTCATCCCAAGCTTCCTTTCTATAATTTTGGATTCTCGTTTGGAGATGGTTGGTGCTGTCTCGTCGGCCGGAGCGTCGCCGGAATTTCAAACCAAATTCAGAAAAGTGTAGAGGTAAGCGTAAGCTTCCTTTCTACCATTTCGGTTTGTTGTTTGGATGAGTATTTTGAGAGTATGATATTGTTCATATCTTGTTCTATTTGAGTTTTGGGGGGCCGAAATGATGTCCAATGGATGTCTAAACGGCTAATCATGTAAGTATAAGTAGAAAATAAGATATTAAGACAAAGAAAGGGAGGAACCGACACAAATCTTCTGAGAACTCTATATTGACTATCATACGTGGGGCGTGAGCCATGAGTTAGAATTTCATCAATTGGATGATTCAATTGATTTCAGAAGAGCAAATTGTGTAGGGTTCATGTTGATGACGAAGTGAGAAAATGCTTGGGGTGTGAAATGACCGAATTACCCCTTTTAGCTCTAAATAAGGGTTGTCAAGGGTATTTCCATCATTTGGGCATGAATTTGACTAATATGAAGTCATAAATGGATTCTACACGTGAAATTTTGTAGGATTAGCCCATGTTGTAATTTCTATAAAAGTACAGTTGAGCCGGGCTTTCGGGGGTATTTTGGTAATTTAGCATAATTGGGCTAAGTTATCAACTGAAAACAAGTCTAGAATGTTATATGGATGAGTAGTGACTCATTAAATGTATTTAGACTTCTAGGACTCGATGGACAGTCGTGCCTGAACCGGAGCAAGGACGAAGGTTTGAGGAAGGACATGAAGTCCGACAAGTAGTGAACTTATCTTTCCTGCATGTGTATGATATGTATGTCTTGCATTGAATATGTGACTGCTATGCTTGTTTGTGTGGAACATGTATGATTGGTTGAAGCTCTATTATATTTATGCAATGGCCATATGTATGTCATAACATCGAGCACGCAACATGTCATTATGTTGGCATGAAATAGTGTAGGCAAGCATGTCATGCATTCATATATATCTACATGCATAGTGGTGTTGTTCGTACTAAGGTTCTCTCAAATTTCACTCCTCCTAAAAAACCATTTTAGACAGGTTGAAGGATGCATGAAAGTATGCACGGAGGAGATATGGAGACGTGAAGTGAAGAGAAGACCATAGTGCGGGGCACTACTATTTGTATTCTATATATTTATAGGTATGAATGTTGTATAAGCATAGAACCACTCTAATGTAATAAGAGAATCGCTCTAGTGTAAATAAAGAGAACGGCTTTTAGTTATTTAAAATAATCGCTCGCTTACTCTGATACGTGGAACTAAGAGCCGGTGAGGTGTTAAAAATGAGGGTGTCACAATAAACACATATATATACATGTACAAATTATTAAATCTCAAAACTATCTAAGTACATGCAAAACCACTATAGCCGCTATGAAAATCTCTGGGACTCTAATCACTGGTAGTCATCGACTTGTCTTTAGAGCTGCCTGCTCCAGCTGAAATGTTTTTGTTTGGAGGAATGAGATTTGAGGGAATCTCAGTAGCAACATGCTTACATACATATAAAATGCGAAAATAGATATGCAATGTCATGTCATGTAAGATGATCGAAACTTTGTGTGTGTACACTTGCCCAATGTCAAACTACTTGTTTGCCCCTTGGTCTATTTAGTGCCTCTGTTGGGTCCTTGACCACAACATGGTGAAATGGTGTGTCTAGGATGTAATGCCCCTTTTTATACCATAAATAACTACGGGCGATAGGCATATTATGTAACATAAAGTGTATAACATAGCGGAAATATATAAATACATCGTATTAGTTTACATTACCGAAGATTTCCCTCAAGGGGTTTGATAACACATATAGATACATGTTCAAAGAGTACCCAAAACAATAATAGCTAAGTACATGTGGAAGCGCTATAATCGTAATGAAACTCCAGACTCTAATCACCGGTAGCCGCCGCTTTGTCTTTTGAGCTACCTGCTTCAGCTGAAATGGTTTTATTGTTTGGAAAGAATGAGATTTGAGAGAATCTCAGTAGCAACATGCTTACATACAAATAAAATGTGAAAATAGATATGCAATGTCATGAAATGTAAGATGATCGAACGTATGTGTGTATACTGGCCCAATGTCAAACTTTACGTCCGCCCTTGGTCGACTTGGTGCCCCTGTTGGGTCCTTGACCACAACATGGCGAATGGGTGTGTCTAGGATACTAGCTCATGTTACATGTATGACATTCATAGTAGGTATCACATAGTAAATGTAAGAAGGAGTTACTACCTTATTGCTTTCCTTGTGTTCTTTCCTCATGGTTCGGAGCTCAGCCAACTTAAACTTCGGACTGTTCCCAATTCCTACAATATCCAAATGCAATAGATGAGTCATTACTCATTCTCTCATTGCCCCAAACTCCAGATATTTGTTAACTTATCTTAATAATGCTAAATTACCAAAATGCCCCTATAGCCCCGGTCTATCTAGACCGTACCAGAAATCATGACACGGGCTATGCCTACACAAATTCGTGTATAGAATCCATTTTTGACCTCAAATTGGTCAAATTCAGGGTCAAATGATGAAAATGCCATTGTTTACCCTTTCATTTGTGTTTTAAGACCTATTTTGTCATTTCTCATTCTGGGGCTTTTCTCACTTAGTCGTTAACATATACCCTATAAAATTTCATCATCTAAACCTAATGGAATCATCGGAATTATCAAATTCCATCCCCTTGATCACATTCTGCATAGGGTTCAGATTTTAAGTTCTCAGAAAAGTTGTGTTGGTTTCTCGTTCTGACTTGCTTAATCACCTCCTTTCTACTTATAATCAAACTATTAACTATTAACATGATCATTGGATAAGGTTTGGAGAAACTTGAATTTTAGAGTTCTTGGAGTTTCTTCATCTTTCATTCACAATAACAACCAAACCAATCCAAAAATAACACTAATAGCATCTACTTAAGCAATAGAATGATGTTTGGTGAGTTACCTTTGAGTTTCTTCACTTTCTCTCTCCTCAACGTCTGACTATTTTCTCTCTCTCCTCTTAGAAGTTCTTTAAAAACTATGGTTCAAAGATGAAGAGATGAGCAAGAGGGATCATAGTTGAACTAGGAAGCAAGAATCACATATTCCAAGCTTCTTATCTTGAGTTGGAATGAAACCTAGCTCCCTTTCCTTCTTGTTCTTCTGCTCTGCCTCAGCTCTCTCTCTCTCTCGTTCTCGTTCTTGCGTTCTAATTCTATTTGCATGATGAAATGAACAAATGGATGTGGAATGAGGGAATGGTTTGTATTATTAATACACACACACACACACACACACACACACACATACATATATTAGGTTAAGTTAAAATAATAACTTAACATAAGTGGCATTTGTCCATTGGTCCAAAAACCTCATTTCCCTTCACGCTTCTTCATTCAGCTGTGAGATACATGAGAATTGAGGGAAATATATTGATCTCACTATCCTATTGTCATATTGCAAGTTGTTAACTTTTGTTCTTTAACTTTGACTAGTTGGCCTTGTTTGATAATAATTCACCAAAATGGACTTATTCATTATCAAGTAACCATTTCCCCCTTTTTAGTGCTCATAAAATTGATATCATTAGGAAAATTAGGGAAAAATAATCGATTCCCACATTTTGGCAAAATTATGATTTCCCCCTATAATTAATGATTTATCCCGGTAAATCATTTCTTGCTTCTTTTCCTTTGGTTTGGCCAATTTTTGACCTATATAATAAGAAATTCACCATTTTATTCTATTAGGTGTTTCAATTACATAGGAGGAATATTGGTGATTGAAAATTGGGGTGTTACATATGACACTAGCTCATGTTACAATGAATGCCATTCATAATAAGTATCACATAATACATGTAAGAAGAAGTTACAACCTGGTTGTTTTCCTTTAGAATCTTTTTCTTGCTTTTTCAGAGCTCAGGCAAGTCTTAGACTTCAGACTGTCCCCAAGTCCTACAATTTCCAAATCACCATAGGTGAATCATTACTCATTCACACATTACCCAACTCATGATATTGGTTAACTTAGCTTTATAATGCTAAATTACTAAAATGCTCTTGTAGCCCCGGTCTATTTGGACCTCATCAGAAATTATGACTCGGGCTATTACTACACAATTTTGTATGTAGAATCCATTTTTGACCTCAGATTGGTCAAATTCAGGGCCAAATGACAAAAATGCCCTTAGTAGCCCTTTCTTTGAGTTTTAAGGGGTAATTCAATCATTTCTCATTTTGGGGATTTTCTCACTTCACCATCAACATATACCCTACACAATTTTATATTCTAAGCCCAATGGAAACATCAAAATTTTCAAATTCCATCTCCTTTACCATGTTCAAGATAAGGCTTAGATTTTATGTTCTTAGAAAAATTGTGTCAGTTTCTCGTTTTTTCTTCCTTAATCACTTCCTTTCTACTTATAATCATACTATTAACTATTTAGAAATTCATTGGACAAAGTTTGGAGAAACTTGGATAGTAAGTTCCTTTAGATTTCATCAACCATCATTCAAAAAAACGACCAAACCAAGCCAAAAACAATACCAATAACATCAACCAAAGTATGAGGAATAAGTTTGGAGGTTTACCTTTGATTTCATCCTCTTTCTCTCTCCTCAATGTCTGAATTATCTCTCTCTCCTCTTTGAATTTTGTCTTGAAAACCATAGTTCCAAAGGAGAAGAAGTGAGTAGGAGAGATCATGGAAGGATTAGGAAGCAAGAATCACAAGTTACAAGCTTCCTTACCTTGATTTTGTGAGAAACCTAGCCTTTGGTATGCTTCAAGCTTCTACACCGCCTCAACAGCTCTCTCTCACTCTTTCGGTTCAGTTTTGCAGAGGAATGGAATGAAGAAATGAAGGGATTAATGATATAGCTAATTAGTCAAATGGCTTAATAGGTGGCAATCTCTCATTGGTCCATAATTTCATTTATTGTTTAATATTTCATTTCCCTTTTATGCTTCTTCATTCCTTCGTAGAGCATAAGAAAAGAGAGGGGAATATATTGATCTCAACTATCCCATTGTCATCTTTCAAGTTGTTGACTTTTATCCTTTGACTTTTGACTATTTGACATTTCTTGATAATATTTCACCAAAATAGGCTTATTAATTATCAAGTAGTCATTTCCCTCTTTTTAGTTCCCATATAAATGAAATTATTTGGAAGATTAGGGAAAAATAATTGTTTCCCACTTTACTGCAAAATTACCGTTTTACCCCTACATTTTATGATTTACCGAAATAAATCATTTCTTGCTCCTTTCCTTTGGTTTAGCCAATTTTTGACATGTATATTAGGCTATTAATCATGTCATTTTATGTTCTTATTTTGGTTACAATAGCAGGCCTTTATGTGGATATTAATTGCTCCTTTGTGTCATTGCTTAGTCAAATTGTGTGTAACTGACAATTGAAATATTATTGTAAATTTATGCACACCACAATCCACCATTTTATTCCATTAAATGTATCAATTACATAGGATGAATATTGGTGATTAAAAATTGGGGTGTTACAAATTCTTCTCTTCTTCCCATAGTATCTATAAATGGTATTAAATCTTGTCTTTGACCATATGCAGCATAATATTCTTTCATTATTTTTTCTGATATTAATCTTGGTAATTTTCTATAAAAAATTTCTAAATAAAATCTTTGTTGTTCATCAGTTTCTAGTCTTGCATCATAATAATTTTTCTTATATTCACATATATATCCATCTAATATATCTGGTCTTAATTTACATATTTCTATTTGGTGTAATTTTTGTATTGCTAATTCTTTCTTTGTAGTTTCTTCATCTCCTACACTTCTTTCTACAAATTCATTTCTTAAAACTTGTTCATATTTTCTTTTTATTAAAGCATAATATTCTTTTCTTGTTTTATAAGCATTACTTACTGTTCTTACTTCATTTCTAAATACTTCATTTTTTACTTTTCCATCAATTATGTACATTTCCTACAAAAGTTGCTTCTAATAACATTGGTACTGCTGATATTTCTATAGATCTTCCTATTAATGCTAATAATTGTGCTTTAGTCCATTCTTCTATTATTCTTTTGTTATTTTTACTACAATCCAAATCTAACCATGTTCCTGAATTAGGTACTTGTCTAGTTTCATATTGTTCTATTAGTGTTTGTGTAAATCTTGTTTTATTTATTTCAGGTGTATTAAATATTGCTTCAAATTCCATATAGTTTGATCTTAATGGTTCTTTATGTCTTAAATTTTCTTGTTGTCTCATTTCTTCTTTTATTTTATATCTTTCTTCCATTCTTCTTCTTACATTTTCTCTATATTGTCTTTCTCTTTCTTCATTTTGTCTTCTATTACTAGATTCTTCATTAGTAGGTACAAGAACTACTTTTGACTAATCCATATCATCAGCCACGTTTAATTCTATTTTTATTCTAATAAATTTATTCTTGTTGCATCTTTAAATTCTTTTTGTATTTTTTCTAATTCTTCTTCTTCTTTTCCCATTAAACTTTCTATATCCAAATATTCTACATTCATCATTTTTATTCCTTTTGATTATTTTATTATTTCAAATAATTGGTCTGTTTCTGATCCTATAAAACAAGCTATTTCTGATATTTTATGAGCTTCTTTAATTTGTTCTTTATGTTGTTCTTTATCTATTTTATCTTCATGTTTTATTTTTTTTCTTTTATTATTAGTCTTTTATCTTCCATTCTAGCTTTTTTCCAATTTTTCTATTTCTTCATATATTACCCATATATTATTATTTATTATCTTTTATCCATGACTTAGTTCTTCTACTACCATTCTTGTCTATTTTATATTTTCATATGTAGTTTGGCTTCTTATTTTCTCTCTTGTATTTTCCATTTTTTCAAATTCTTCTAATGCTCTCATCATATTTATTTGTGTATTTTCTGATATCGGTTCTAAGATTTTTTTTCCTATTATTTGCACTCCTAAGTTTTTCATCATCTGATATATATTTATTTTTATTTCTTCTATTTCTCTTCTAATTATTTCAATTTCTTTCTTTATTTCATAGGAACAACAACAACAGTATTTGAAAAGCGTCTAAGGTATGTTGAGCTAAACTCCCGATAGGGATTTAGGGAAGTAGTTTTATCAGATTCTAAATGAGTACGGTCTAATATGGGATTATAGGATTCATGTTTTCATGATCATTATTATAAGAAAAAAGTGTAGGAGCTGAAGAAACTATGAAAAAAGAACTAGCAATACAAAAATTACATCAAATAGAAATATGTAAAGTAAGACCAAATATATTAGATGGATATATATGTAAATATAAGAAAAATTATTATGATGCAAGATTAGAAACTGATGAACAACAAAGATTTTATTTAGAAATTTTTATAGAAAATTACCAAGATTAATATCAGACACAATAATGAAAGAATATTATGCTGCATATGGAGAAAGACAAGATTTAATACCATTTATAGATACGATACGAAGAAGAGAAGAATTTTTAAGAGAATATTTATCAAATAAATGTAAGGAAGCATGGAGAAATAATAAATATTATAAGACAAATAAATTAATATTATATTGTACAAAACTAGAAACACCACATAGATGGGGATGTGAAACAGAGCGAAGAAAATATAAAAAGAAAAAATAGCTAAAAAATATGATAAATATAAAAAATATAAATATAGAAAAAAATATCGATTCAGGAAATATCCTAAGGATAGATTCTTTAATAAGTATAAGCCAAGAAGATATTTTAAGAAAGGAAAAAGAAACATAATTTATAAGAAAAACCCTAAAAAATGTAGATATTATAATTGCATAGAAATATGACATATATTAACTGAATGTAAATAACCCAAAGATAAGAAAGCAATAAAAATATTAGAAGAAGCAGAAAAATATGAATTAGAACCAATAGAATTTGAAGAACCAACATTTAGTGATATAAAAGATCAAGAAATAGAGATATATAAACTAAAAGAAATAAGTGAAAATGAAAGTGAAGAATCAGATAATATGAGTGAAATAAGTGAAATTTATGATATAGAAGAAGATGAATATATGTGTTTTATGAGGAATATTGTAGAAGAAGAAGGTCAATCTAGTCAGAATAAAATTGAGGAATATGAAAATGAAGATTATGAAGAATATAGAAATATAAATGAAGGATCAGTAGAAAAAAGAATGACATTTAATAAAAAAAACAATATAATAAGATATCAACAATGAAATTAGATATGAAAACAGATAAATTAATAAATGAAACTTTTATGGAAAGAATAAATAAAAAGTTCAAAGCTAAGAAAAATAAAAAAACACATTTTGTAATATTAGAAAAGAAATATTCTATAGAGTCAACATTAACAGAATGAGTTTTAAGGATACTCTTAATAAGTAAACAATTAATTGAAAATGAGATAAAGAAATTACCATTTAAAGATGAAGTAACATAAATATATATACCTGGAGTACAATTACTTATAAAAGCTTATTAAGGAAGGAATAGATTCACCTATAGAATTATTAATAATTAATGGAAGAGTAATAAGTAGTGTATAAGATAATATATTAGGAATGTTAGCAGGAAATTTAATGTACCAAAAATTGAAATTCATGCTAAATACAAATTTTACAATATCAAGAAATGATGAACAGATAAATCAATCGATAATGATATACCATAAATTAGGAGGAACAAAGTTAATTTCAGGAGCAAAAACAATAAGTATAACAACAATGATAGGACTAGTATTTACAAATGAATATAAAATCTATAACAAGTCTCAAGGAAGAATAAGTATAAAAAAACAATTTATGCCTATATTACAAGAATTAAATAAGGATCTAGTAATAATTACTATACCTAAACAATTAATGATAGAATTAGATAAAACAAGAAATTATAATGAAATAAATCATAGAACAATAGAAGTAATATTAGTAGATCCCTGATTTTAATAGTAATTATGAAAATCAATTATCTGAAATACCTATACATTCACAATTAAGCGAAATAAGGCCAGAAATAAATATTATAAATATAGAAATAATTAGTATGGATAAAAATAAAAGCATTAGTAATAGAAGAAAATGAAAGTGTAATAGATTCAGAATATGTAAATAATAATATAAAGATAACAGGACAAGGAGAAAAAAACAGACTCAATAATTAGATTTCACAATAGAGATATTATGGAAATAACATTAGGAATAAAAGAAAATATGATAGAATATCCATTAATATTAGGAAAGAATTTTTTAGAAAGAGTAAAACCATATAAAATACAAAATCAAAGAATAATAATAAATATCAACAGAACAAGTGTTATAATCCCAAAAGTTTTAAATGAATGAATACTATGAAGCCATAAATGGATAAATAATAAAAGTAAACAATGCAGATAGATGTTTTATAAGATATCTAAAAAGAAAATTCCAAAAATTAAATAAGCAAGAAAAAGAAAGATTAAGAGCCTTATATTTTCAAAACCCAGCTTTATTTTTTGAAGAATATAGAAGAAATGTAGACACAATAGTAGAAAGAAGACATTTTGCTAATAAATACAAAGATATATTAGAAGTATTATCAAGAGTTTAAAATGAATAGAGGGATAATTAAAATAGACAAATATAGAGTAAAAGATCAAGTAATAATAATACCACAAAGTAGTAAAACTATTATGAGAAAGATACTTAATACATGTAGAAAATGGAATGAAAAAGATGAAGAAACAATAATGAATATAATTAATGATAAAAGAAGAAATAAAACAGAAGCAGGATTTATAATTAAATATCAAGCATATGGAAGAATAAGAGATATAAATATATATATTAAATATTGGAAGAATAAATTATATATATTATCAAAAGCTTAAATGGATAATTATTATATGGCAAGAGATGGATTGATAATAAAGATACCTAGTAATAATAAAAGTTTAATAAAAAACATAAAGCATAAATTAGAAAAGGCATTAAAAGAAGATAAAATAAGAATATCAATTATATTATAATGATAAACAAAGATATTATCAAGAATTTAATTGAAACATGAGAATAATGGTAGAAAGGATGAAAGTTAGGAATCAATTCGAAGAAAAATTAGAATTATTATCAAGGGTTTAAAATGACGACACTATTTTATATACTTATGAAATTTAATTACAAAAATTATAGATTAAGAAAATATCATGCATTAATAGATACAGGAACAAACTTAACAGTAGCAAAATATAATGTATTACCACTAGGAATATGGAAGAAAAAACCAAGACCATTAAGAATGACTAGTGCAGGAAGAGAAATACATTTAATAGAATTAGAAGCATTAAATGTAGATGTACAAATAGGAAATTATGAATTAAAAATACAAACTTTAAATCAGTATAATGAACCATTTGTGATGTAATATTAGGATTAGATTTTATAGAACAATATTATCCTATGCATATGATTAAGAAAGCCATTATATTAACAATATCTTGTAAACATGAAGCTTGGGGAATAAGAATAGAAGAACCATATAGTAGAAAAGATGAAGTATTTCAAAGAAAAACTAATGAACATGAAGTACAATTCTTACCTAATAACAAGTTAGTACATATAAAACATATGTTAGCAACATTAACAATAACATAAGTAATAAAAGAGGAAGGAAAACTATTGAACAAAGATTAGAAGAAAATTATGATGATAATCCTTTAATACATTGGGAGAAGTCTAAACCAATAGCAAAAATAGAATTAAAAGACTATAGTAAAGAAATAAACTTTAAGCCATACCCTTGGACAGAAAAAGATAGGAATGAATTCATACTTCATATAGAAGAAATGAAGAAATATAATTTAATAAGAGAAAGTAGATCTGAATACTTATCACTTGCAATGATAGTAGTAAAACACAGTGAAGACAAAAAAGGAAAATCTAGAATGGTGATACATTATACAAAGTTAAATGAAATAGCTATAAGAAATATATATCCTATACCAAAAATGGAATTATTATTTAATTTAATAAGAGGAAAAATAATATTTAGTAAGTTTGATTGCAAATCAGGATTTTTCCAAATAAAGTTAGAAGAAGAAAGTAAAAAGTATAATGCTTTTAATAAATATGAAGGATTGTATGAATGGAATGTCTTACCAATGGAATTTCATAATAGTCCAAGTATATTTCAAAACATGTATCAGAACTATTAAGTCCTATAAGAGATTTTGCAGTAATTTATATTGATAATATATTAATTTTTTATAATAATAAAGAAGAACATGAAAAACATTTAAGAAAATTTATAGATTTAATAGAAGAAAACGGAATAAATATATCACTAAAGAAAGCTGAATTAAGAAAGACAACAATACCTTTTTTAGGGCAAATAATATCTAAAGATGTGATAGAATTACAAGATCATATAGGTTAGAAAGTACAAGAATTTTCAAAAATAAATAATAAGAAATAATTATAAGCATTTTTAGGATTAGTAAATCAAGCTATGAATTATATACCAAATCTATCAAAATTAATTGCTAAAGTATCTAAATTAGTAGGAGAAAAAACTATATGTTAATGGAATGAAGGAACTCAGGAAATAATATAAAAAATAAAAATATTGTGAGGAAAATATAAAATGGATAATATATACTGATGCCTCTGATAATTATTGGGGAGCAGCATTATATTTTGAAGATAAAGAAGGAATAGAAAGAATAACTAGATATGCAAGTGGAAAGTTTAATCCAACACAGTAATTATCATTCTAGCTGGAAAGAATTTTTAGCAATAAAAAAGGCTATAGAAAAATTTGAATTATTTATAGTAAATTGTAAATTCATGATCAGAACTGATAATGCCTAAGTAAAACATTGGTTCAAAAACGGAATAAAAAATGAAAAATAGAGTAATAAAATGTTATTAAAATGGCATGGAGATTTATCTTATTATGATTATGATGTTGAATATATCAAAGAAAAAAAAATCTAATAGCTGATTATTTAAGCAGATGGAATCATTAACAGGTCCAGTAATAGCCCTGTAAGCAGACTACCAATAATGGAGCTATCAAACCCCTTTACCCTTTACGATAATCGCGGGGCGAAAAGCATAAAGATTCATAAAGCATATGACACAGAGAACACATATTGATATATGGTACAAGTTTACAATATAGGTGGATCCCCCAAAGGGTTTGATAAACACATATATATACATGTACAAAGAATCCAAACTCAAAAGTATCCAAGTACATGAAAAACCACTATAGCGGCACAAAAAGCTCTGGGACCCTAATCACTGGTAGCCACCAACTTGTCTTTAGAGTTGCCTGCTCCAGCTGAAATGTTTTTGTTTAGAGGAATGAGATTTGAGGAAATCTCAGTAGCAATATGCTTACAAACATATAAAATGAGAAAATAGATATGCAATGTTATGTCATGTAAGATGATCGAAATGATATGTGTGTACACTTGCCCAAGGTCAAACTACATGTTTGCCTCTAAGTCTACTTAGTGCCCCTGTTGGATCCCTAACCACAACATGGTGAAATGGTGCGTCTAGGACACTAGCTCATGTTACAATGAATGACATTCATAATAGGTATCATATAATACATGTAAGAAGAAGTTACTACCTGGTTGCTTTCCTTTAGAATCATTTTCTCATTTTTCTGAGCTCAGGCAAGTCTTAGACTTCGGACCGTCCCCAAGTCCTACAATATCCAAATACACAATAGATGTGTCATTAATCATTCACACATTACCCAAACTCATGTTATTGGTTAACTTAGCTTTACAATGTTAAATTATCAAAATGCCCCTGTAGCCCTAGTCTACCTGGACCTCACCAGAAATTATGACTTGGACTATTCCTATACAATTTCACGTGTAGAATCCATTTTTGACCTCAAATTGGTCAAATTCAGGTCTAAATGATGAAAATGCCCTTAGTAGCCCTTTCTTTGAGCTTTAATGGATAATTCGATCATTTCTCATTCTGGGGCTTTTCTCATTTCATCATCAACATATACCCTACACAATTTTATCTTCTAAACCCAATGGAAGCATCAGATTTATCAAATTCCATCTCCTTTACCACATCCAAGATAGGGATTAGATTTTAGGTTCTCAGAAAAATTGTGTCGGTTTCTTGTTTTCTCTTACTTAATCACCTCCTTTCTACTTATAATCAAACTATTAGTTATTTAGACACTCATTAGACAAGATTTAGAAAAACTTGGAAAGCAAGGTCTTTTAGGTTTCATTAACCATCTTTCACAAAAACAACTAAACCAAGCCAATAATAACACCAATAGCATCAACCAAAGCATGAGGAATAAGTTTGGAGGTTTACCTTTGATTTCTTCAACTTTCTCTCTCTACACGTCTGAATTCTCTCTCCCTCCTCTTAGAAGTTGTCTTGAAAGCCATGGATTCAAGGAAGAAGAAGTGAGTAGGAGAGATCATGGAAGGATTAGGAAGCAAGAATCACAAGTCACAAGCTTCCTTACCTTGATTTTGTGAGAAACCTAGCCTCTGGTATGCTTCAAGCTTCTGCACCGCCTTAATAGCTCTCTCTCTCTCTTTCAGTTCAGTTTTGCACGAGGAATGGAATGAAGAAATGGAGAATTGAATGATATATTAAGTTAGTCAATTGCTTAGTATAGGTGGCACCTTTCCATTGGTCCACAATTTCATTTCTTGTTTAATTATATCATTTTCCTTTTATGCTTCTTCATTCCTCTGTAGAGCATAAGAAAAGAGAGGGGAATATATTGATCTCAACTATCCCATTGCCATCTTACAAGTTGTTGACTTTTGTCCTTTAACTTTTGACTATTTGACCTTTCTTGATAATAATTCATTAAAATAGGCTTATTAATTATGAAGTATCCATTAAATTAGGGAAAATAATTGTTTCCCACTTCATGAAAAAATTACCGTTTTGCCCCTATATTTTATGATTTACCGAAATAAATCATTTCTTATTCCTTTCCTTTGGTTTAGCCAATTTTTGACATATATATTGAGCCATTAGTCATGTTATTTCATATTCCAATTTTGGTTACAATAGCAGGCCTTTATGTGGACATTAATTGCTCCTTTGTGTCCTTTCTTAGCCGAATTGTGTGTAACCGACAATTGAAATATTATTGTAAATTTATGCACACCACAATTCACCTTTTGATTCCATTAAATGTATCTCTTACCTAGAAGGAATATTGGTGATTAAAAATTGGGGTGTTACAGGAGCCATCTGAGGAATCACCTTATATAACTTTTCTTGCAATGAAGATTAATATTCTAGAAGTAAATATGAGTTTACTAAGCAGTAAAGTAAGTAGTAGTATACTGAATTTGTCTAATTCTATCTCTAACCTTATGGCAGTAGTAAACGACATATATGCTAGATTAGAACAACTACATGTAAATGAAGAACCTACTAAGGTATCTTCAAATAAGAATAAAGATAAGGAACCACTTGTAATTGGGTCATCTACCTAAATTGAGTCATCTACCCAAGAACCAGGATCATCAGGATCAAAGTTCAATAATAGAAATCCAAAACCAGTAAGCCCAAAGCAAATAATCCCTTTAGCCGAAATCATAAAAAGCCATCAATGAGATCTTCTTTTAGAATCTGGGTGTTAAGAAAGTATATATAGAGTATTATTTAGTTAATACATGATTATTTAACAATTAATAGATATTAGGCAAATTTTAAATATTTTAGTGGCTCAGACTTCATCTCAACATATTGCTCCATTTGGGTAAAGGAAATAACCCATAAAATAAGCAATTTATCCCTAGGAAAGGATTAAACACCAGCTAGAATAGTTTACGGTGGTCCACGTCTAGTATGGAAAAAGCAGGAATAGGCATATACTCTTTGCTCAGTTAATTTTTCTTCTTTCTGCATATTTGCAAACAATTTGAATGTCTGATCAGGATATCAACTATAAGAAGATAGTTGAAAGAGTTGGAACTAAGTTCGTTAAACCTAGCATAGGACTTACAGAAGATAAAACAAAAGTAGGAGACATACTAACCTCAGGTGATAAGATTATTATCAGACAGAATAATGTGATTATTGAACAGTTAATAGATATTAGGAAACTTTTAAATATTTTAGTTGCTTAGACTTCATCTCAAGATATTGATCCATCTTGGGTAAAGGAAATAACCCATAAAATAAGCAATTTATCCCCAGGAAAGGATAAAACACCAGCTAGAATAGTTTACGGTGGTCCATGTCTAGTATGGAAAAAGCAGGAACATCAGGATCTAAAGCCATAACTAGGACAGACAAGATTAGAGGTTTTAATACCTTTTCAACCCTAGTAAATAAATGGAATGGATATAAGCTTAGAGAATTTGATAGATTAATAGATCCTAACAAACAGCTAGAACTTATGCATTATAAAAAAGATGATTTAGCGCTTGCAGAAGTACTTTATACACATGGTTTATAGGAAACCAAACAGAAGGTGTATGAACATTTTAACGAAGAAACTCTGAGGTGCACATGCAATGATCAGGTAGTTATTCCTTTCATTAATAAAGAAAGTAAACAGAAATTACTTCATCAATAATATTATATGATTCATATAGGACTTGTTCTTATAAGAATCACAGGACTAACAAGATCAGAAGTGGGTGGTCATGTTTTGGTTAATCTTGTAGATACCAGGTACGGCAACAGTGTATAAAAAGCTATAATTGGAACCATGGAATTGACATGGAAAAGAATTGCGTTATCACTTACATGGCACCCAAACTATAGATGACAGTCAAAGATTTTGCAAAACATTTCCAACTGATCATCAAAACCAGAGGATGAACAGATTGAAGAAATCATCCTCGTAGTAGTTAATTCTAAACTAGAACCTTTAGAATTATTATATCATTATTATCCAGAATATGATTAGATACAGGATTTTGATACCATTCCATATCCATCTGATTGTGAATTTTTGATTCAGCAAAAATACAGTGGTGATTATCCCAAAAGTTTTACTAACCCATTCGCATCAGAGTGTCAGCGAAGTATGGTGGGTAATAGTAATAGTAGTACAGAAGAAATTTTTAACATTTTTGCAAAAGAGGAAAATGACTATGAACTACCATATCCTCAACAGAATTATGTTAATAGTACAGATGAAATTTCTAATATTTTTGCAGTATTTGATGTTAATACTTTAACAATGGAGGAGAATGAGTATGATCTACCATATCCTCAATAGCAAGATAATACTTCTATATGGGATGATGACCATATTCTTGTAAATGAAAGTACAGGGTCAGGGTCAGGTTCAGGAGTTTATAATTTTAATCGCATCCCTGAAATGTGAGATAGACAGATACTTATACCTAACTTCAGAAATATACCTACATCACTACCAGTAGCAGGACAACAGTAAGGACGACAAAGAGGACACAACTATCCTTATGAGTATATAGGTGAGCTTCCTCGCGCTAATGTAAATGATGGATTAACATTAGTTCTTGCAGGCATACCTCCACAACTTTGGGAAGAAGTAATAGGATGATGAGAATCATCAATAATTCTTCATTGTTCGAATATAACTTTTTCCAGCAATCAGGAGAAGGTTCATTACATTGAAAATCTCTTAAGAGAAACAACTAAGTATTATTATTTAAATTGGGTTTCTGCATTTCCCAATGATTATAATGGTTTAGTAGCCTCATCTGACAATAGTCAAAATATTACAGGACAAATAAGACATTTGATAATAGGGTATGATCCTTTTAGAGGAACAACATAAATGCAAGATAAAGTCCTACATGATATATAACGATTAATCATAGAAAATATGAAGGATATAGATAACTATTCAGATGCTTTCCTTAATCTAGCATCTAAAATAGGACAAGCCTTCACACATAATATTGTTAGATATGATTAGTTTTGATGATGTTAAATATAGATGTCAAATATTAAAAGCGAGAAGTTTGTATAGTATACTTCTCTAATACATTGACTAACTACTATATTTAATATTATATATCTTGTAGATTAGTCAAGCAATGGAAGAAAGAGGTTGAGGAATGAAGAACTTGCAAAAATTAATGAAAAACACCAAGATTCAAGTTCAACGGCACTGTAGCAGTTGACACTGTAGCATACGGTTACTATAGTGTATGGCACTGTAGCGAACTGTAGCATCGAGTGATTTTAAAAATCACTCGAGTGATTCTGGAAATAGTGAAAATCACTCGAGTGATTCACTATTCACTCAAGTGATGTTAAAATTTCTATGCTCTATTTTTCGTCTAGCTGAGCGAGGTTTGGTTATTCGATTGTATCTCTCAAAATACAATTTTGATTGAGACAAAACTAGTTGAATATAAAACTAGACTTCCAATGCATCATTTTAACATCAGAATCAATATTAAAGGAGTTCATATGAAGGAGATATGAGTGTTGCAATATGAAACTCAAATCAGCGTCACTTTCTGGAACAAGTTTGATATTTTGGCAATAGCTCTCAAACCACAAATTTGATTGATATGAAACTAGTGGCATATGAAACTAGACTTAAATATATTTCCATTGATATATAATATGACAATTTTGCAGCTGTATTTGAAGAGTTATGCCATCTGGAAGTTGACCCATATTTGCTGTCGAATTAGAAGTGGAGCTACGAGTTCAAGTGATCTGAACAGAGAGCACCCGAGTGATTTTTATAAACACTTGAGTGATCAGGAAGATCACTCGAGTGATTATTAATAATCACTCAAGTGAAATGCATCAGATGGAAGATCACTCGAGTGACAATCATTGTTTTGAAAATCACTCCCAGTGCAGCCGAATTCACTCGAGTGATTAGCTATTTCCATAGATCACTTCCAGTGCAAGCCAAAATCACTTCAGGAATATTTCACTGTTTTGAAAATCACTCCCAGTGACATAAATTTCACTTGAGTGATCATCCATTTTAGCTTATCACCTCCAGTTTCGTACCTGATTACTCCCAGCGAATATAAGTTACTCAGATCACTTCCAGTCAGTGATTACTCAGTGCACTCTTCACAGTTCCAGTAATAGTAAATCAAAATCACATTTGAAAATCAAGATCACTACGGTGAACCAATATTTACTCAAGTGATATAAAGATCTTTCACTTCCAGTAATCACGCAATGCACTGCCAGAAAAATATTTTGTTTGTGAAAATCACTACCAGAGAATCAGAATCACCTCCAAGAACCAAGATCACTTCCTGCAAGATAATATCCAATCAAGGGACATGTTAAATTTGGTAAATCACTTCCAGTGTTAGCAGTCCAGTGCACCTCCAGCGAAAGACGTCTCAAAATCACTTCTAGTATTAGTAACCTAGTGCAACTCCAGCGTCTCATATCATCTCCAATCAGGTGTAATTCACTCGTGTGATATGTTTAAAAAATCACTCAGTAAACCAAATCACCTCTAGTGAAATGCTTCTACATTCAAGTGAAATGTTGGTTTGAGAAAATCACTTCCAGTAAATTGTATAATCACTCGAGTGATTCAGTTCCTATCAGAAGCACCTTCAAAAGTTGACTGAATCAGAGTGAATTTCAGAGTTTAATCTCTAATCAGTATGTTTACACTTGTTGCTATACTTAAACATCATTTAAAATTTATTTCATGTATGAAACAAGAGATCAAACATTCAGATTACATCTTCATATATGAAGGTCACTCATGGAGAATATTGTCACTGAAAATGATGAAGTCCCAAAGTGCAGAAATCCTGTCTCTGACTATTGATCAAATTTATTCATGACTAATACTCTATTGTATCACTGGTTGAAGTGTTTCTCTAGATTAACAATAAATAAATCATGAGAAGAGCTGAAAAGCTGTTTCACGAGAAGCCGAACGTCCACTAATAACGGGTAGTTTTTCTAAAGTGGAAATCTGTCAGAACATCTAATGGGTATGTTGAGACACTATCAACAGATCAATGTTTAAAGACCTATCTGACAACGAATCATAGGCAGCAATAGAATTAAACGAACAATCAACAATGTGCTAATTGTAAGCAACAACTTAAACATCTTTCATATCAATGGGAAAACACTGAAGTATCTGTCAGACACATGATGGGCTTACAATGGGAAATTATTTGAAGGCTTCAACGGTTCTTAACGCATGTCCTATATAAACTGAAGCATTCAAACAAGAAGTGCAGATGATGTGACAATAACCAAATACATAAGAGATGAGAACCCAACTGCCAATATGATGATATATAAGTCGTTTGCTTCATATACTCTCTGTTCTTATCAGTTTACAATATCATGTACATTTGAGAGTGAATATTTGTATTGTACTTCAGTGAGCATTTATCCACTCTGTGAGAGAGTCTGTAAATACATAATCAATAAATCTGTATTAATCTCAAGGTAGAGGGACCTTGAGAGGGTTGATTTCCTTATGGGGGAAGCTGTAGGGAGAATTTTCGGTTAGACTTTTTCTCGTAAGACTTGCACGGGTAAGCAGGAGAGAAAGGTCTTTGGGATTGCTCTGCTCGTAAGACTTGTTGTAAGGGGTGAACCTTACAGTGTGTGAGGGAGCATAACTCCGTAGTAGGCTACACAAGTGCCTGATTAAACTTATGGGTTGTAGCGGCTTTTCTTGTGCCTGGATAAACAATAAGATAGTGGATTTGGAAATCTCAGGAGGAGCCTGGGGACTGGATGTAGGTCATCGTGGATTGGACCAAACCAGGATAAATTACAGTTTGCATCTTCTCTTCCCTAAGCTTTTATATTTCTAGCACATATGATCTATATATATCTGCATATGATTTTATAGTTCCATATGTATTGATTTGATAAGTTGTGAAAAGATTTTAAAACATCAGACTTTCTTATCGTACACCCAATTCACTCCCCCTCTTAGGTGTCAGCTAGGTCTAACAAATATGAGTGACAAGTACTTTAGTAAACTACCACCACCCTTTAATAGCATACTAAGGGATGAATAGTATTGGACTTATCTAAACGTCACACAGGGTATAACACCTAGAATAGTATTTACTAAGGAATACCTCAAAAAGAAATGTATAGAAAACGAGGTAGCCAAATAGGTAAAAGAATGCAATTTTTGTAAACAAGTTTATATTCCAGGATATTTCCCAAAGGAAAAGAAAAGGCTCAGATGAGCCACTAATTATAAAAATGGGATACCTATAAAGAACCATATTAGAAAATTCAAAAGACATAAGCCTCCTGTTAAGAAGTGCAGATGTTGTTCTCTAAGTTTATATCAAGTTTCAGTTTAGTCCCTCTTAAGTTTGCAAAGTGCATTGTTAGTCGTTTAATATTAATGCTCTTAGTTAAATTTAACGAAAAATACCTTATCAAAGTCATACTGGTCTTATTTCATCTTTGCTCTCGCATAGATGACCGACTAGGGACATTTAGGCCAATCTTTATGATTCATTCAAGGATATAGTTATCATAATAAACATGCAAATAATATGACAACAAAATGAAGAAATTCATTTAAATAACAATATTGAAAGTACAATGATTGGCCCCTATGGCACAATTTCCGATAGTAAGGACCCGTTAGATCTCTTTGGGTTTTGAGTTTAAGTCCCAAAGTAGCATTTGTGTTGGGAGAGGCAACCACGAAGCCGAATCAGATACCAAACACACACACACACACACATAAAAGTTGAGAATTTAATCCTTAATCATTTATCTAAGTAAACTAGAGTTCCTTTTTCCCTTTAATCTTAATGTCTTAATTTTAGTTAACAAAAAATGCTAATTTAGCAAATTTAAATGGTGATTCTACAGTTGAATGCTTCCAAAATATGTTTAAATGTTAATTATTTAATATAATAATTTTATATTTTAAAAATTAACCATTTTTTATCGTATTTAATTGCAGAATTACTGTTTAAATTTATTGAATAAGTATTTTTCGTTAAATTTAACTAAGAGCGTTAATATTGAAGGACTAACAGTGCACTTTGCAAACTTAAGAGGGACTAAACTGAAACTTGATATAAACTTAGAGAACAAAACATATATTACAGCCTAATATATTTTATTTTAATTTACATATTAATTAACATTGATGGATAGATATAAAAATTCACAATTAACAAGTACTTAATGATGCATATATTTGAATGTTTACTCTCCTCTTCCCTCCTTTTGTTTAATCCAACGGTCCAGATTTTTTCTTTATTATATTATAATAATATTTTTATAATATATTTAATATAAAAATATAATATAAAAATATAATAATAATAATAATAATATTTTATAATATTAAATATTATTTTTATAATAAATAAAAAATCTGGACTGTTAAGATCTTAATCCAATGATTCAAATTAAAGAAAAGGACAGAAGAGGAGAGTAAGGGAAAAGGAGGATATCCAAGTCCTTTTTTTTAGGTCAGAGGGGGCCATTTGGTTTGAGAAGGGAGGAAAAGGCGGGGAGGGGATATACACTAGCAATATCCAATTCCAATTCTTAACGCTTGGATAGCTTTTATGTGCCCAATTGGTATGCAGTAAGTGAGACTGGAGAAGTAGAGGTGGAATCATAGAAATAATATGTTTGGTCACTTTCATGAGGATGGAAGTGGCTTCCATGCCCTACCACGACAAGATGGGGCTATAGGAAGGACGACGACGGTGAGGTGTGACGACAGTGAGGATAGTGACAGCAAGGTATGTATGTATGTGTGTATGTATGTATTTATTTATTTATTTATTTATTTGTATGTATTGTGAATGATAATAATGAGTTATTACGTATATATATACATAAAAAAATTTTATGGTCTTTTAAATTCACAAGGCGTCCCCGTACTCTTGAGGCACAGGGATGCCTCTGCTCTTCGGCCCCGTGCCTACTTATTTGTATAGAGGTAAAACTTTATGTAGTGGCAAAGTTCCGAAGCAATTCGCTAGGAAGTAAAAATAAAATTTAGAAGAGAGGGAAAGAGATTAGAGTTTATGTGAATTCACTCTATTGAGGAGTTTGGGTTCTGAGTCATGGTGTCCATAGACCGTGAATCCATGAATTATATACATGCAGTTTTACTATGCGGACTTAAAACTATCTAAAATCCACGGACTTTACATTGTATTAAATCCGAAAAGATGCTCTAGCATGCAAGCTGGCATCAAATTTAATAAAGAAAAGTACAATTATTAAAGAAGTAATATGCTTTTATAAAAGAAGACCATTATTATACTATTTTGTTCATATCGTTGGCATGATTTTAATCTATGTCTACCGTGTATTCATCAGCGAACATATCTGTATTGTCATAGTCATCAGGATCCATATTGGGGGGTCCCAGCTGATATCGGCTGAGATGATCTCGATCTTTTGGGATCCAGACATAATAGTGTGAACATTTAGCAACTAGATCGAAGATTAGGGTACTAGAATCTTTTACATGTCTGTTGCCTTATATCTCATGCAGACGATGATCTTTGAGATATCTGTCACACTGAGGCTATGTGTAACCTTCTTCAGTATGCTCAATGAGGGGTGTAACAAGGAAATTGTGAAAATTCTGACGATATTCACCATTTTTGTAATAAGAATCTGTGACTGAAATTTGACATATGCTGTGCCAAAATTCTGTTGTTTCCCTATTTCTTCATTTAGGGTTTTTCCAAATGGTAAATCCCGTCTATATTCTGATATACAGAATACTGCCACTATTCCGTAAGCTAAAAATTCTATGTAATCAATTGGATATTCCTCACCTTTTAAGACATATGTAGGTCTATCCAAATCAACTAATAATTTGAGAAGGCCAGTATATACAAATTCACCTTCTGTGTTGACCCAACTGGTGACCTCTTGGTCAATTATGTATTGTCCATCGGGTAGTCCTCTGTGATAGAGATCAAGAAGCTGCTGCTAGAGATTTATCAGCTTCTGAACATGTCTCCTTACAATGAATGATTGTATTTCAAAGAAAGGGGAAATGTTCTTTATGTGCTCCTGAATTACCCTTCGCTTGTTAGGGTTAAGACATGATATCTGTAATCTGTTGAAGGATTGTGTTCGTAAGAGAAGGTTGTGAAGGTGGCTGTTATGATCTTTTAGATCCTGACTCTTAAGATTTAACTTCTTAAAATGTTCTATGACAATTTGATTCTCCTTTTGTTCCTTCTCCGGTTCCTGTTGTAATTAATATTAAACTGAAACAGAGAGACGTTAGTTAACTCTGCCTTTTTTATCATGTTCTCTATAAGAGAAAATATACCTATATGTGGGGGGTAATTCCTCTGGGGATTTTCCTTCCATGAAAATAGGTGGTGGTAGAGTTGTTGTGGCCTGTTGCCACGTGTCTTGGAAGTTATAGTATCCTATCCAGTAGGGTTTAGGACTTCTTCCAATAGCTTTGACCAACTCGGGATAATTTATATAAATACCTAGTCTTTCCCCACGAAAGAAGATATAAAAAGAGAAATTCTTGCTTACGGGCTTCTCCCAAATTTTTAAAAAATAATAATTTAAAGCATTAAGAGTTGTGTACTTTTGTTTGCCCGTAGAAGCATTCCAGAGAGCATCTAAAATGCATTGTTGTGACTCATCGGGGGCAGGTAGATAAGGTAAAGGTTTAAAACATTTACTGTGTCCTGGTGGGTATTTCGCCTAGACTGCTCCTCCAAAGGTCATAAGGGAACTGTTCTGAGTTGATGACTCAGAGGATTATGCTCTATGCATCTTTTCTACTTTCTCCTTGCCTTTATTCATCTCAGATTTTTGTAAAAGCAAGAGAAGCACTATTAGTGATTATTCGAGACAACTTGTCAGCTCCTATGTTATCTTTTCCTTTTATATGTTCCATATGAACCGTAACACCTGTATATGTAAGATAATCATAGAATTTAACCCATATGTTCCTACTTAATTTTCTGGTAGTGGCGAGTTTATTATAAAAATTCATGATAGCCTTACAATCAGTTCTAAGTGTAAATTCCTTTCTATCTATGATAAAAATCTTAAATTTATCTAAACTATTAATACAAGCCTTGATTTCTGCGTCAATGGCCAAATTGATGTTTTATACTTACCTGAAGCATACCTGGCTACCTTTTTGTTGATGAAAGGTCTCCCTTATGTGGTTTCCATTTAAGGATTCCTCCCCAACTATCAAGAGATCCATCAGCCTCAATAATAATATAACTGTCCTCAGGAGGTAGTTCTAAGTCTGGAAGATGTTTAATAATATTTTTTAACTTTGTAATTTTCTTGCTGTCCTGTTTGTTGAAATTTCTTTCTCCTCGAGGTGCCAACTTTGAATACAGGGGTCCTGTATATTTTGTAAGATTTGGGACATAGTTTCGAGCATAATTGAGAATTCCTAGAAAATGCTGTAAACTCTTTGTCTCAACAAGAGTCTCTTCTGGGAATCAATTATACTTTTTGCTATGTGAGGTTGGAGTTTGACCTTTCCTTCTCTTATTTCTAGGCCAAGGAATTTAACGTTGGTCACTCCAATCTTGTATTTTGTTTTTGAGAACAAGGCCATTCTTAAGATATTCATCAAAAATATCTTAAGATGTTGAACATGCTATGATATATTATCCAAAAAAATTAATATATCATTAATATAACAAACAAAAAAATTATTTTACTTATTAAGAATATTGTCCATCTTTCGTTGAAAGATGGCTAGTGCATTTTTAAGGCTGAAAGGCATTACAAGCCATTCATACAAACCTTATGGAACACAAGAGCTGTCCAAGTAACCGACTCTGGTGCATGGCTACTTGATGAAAATCAAACTTTAAATCAAACTTGCTGTAAATATTTTTAGATTTAATCTTTTGTAATAAGGCATCAATCTATGGGAGACTGTATTGATCTTTGTATGTGTTATCATTCAATCTTTTGTAATTAAAAACTAGTATGCTCTTACCTCTTGTTATGGAACTATCGAGATTAACTGTTGTTCCAGAGTGGACAATAAATGCCATTATTCTATGCCTATTTTGACTTGGTTTGATTACTCCTATTTGTAGTAGGGCTTGGATATGCTTCTGGTATTCCTCTTGCTTAGCGAGAGAGGGAATAATGGGTTTATCTTGAATAGTGAGATCTGGGTTAATAATTTCTAATTTACAAGTGATCTTATTCTTTTCCCAGAGAGTTGTGGGATTATCTCCTAATACTTGGAGTCACTGAAGATTATTAAGGAGAGGGGTTATCTGATTTTCAAAGTCAACTAATTTTCCTATACTAAAACATATCAAATCCTGTATTAGGGGATCTTCATCTCCTAATTCTTTTATTTCTTCTTTTTCTAATACCTGGAAATCAATGCTTTGGCTTACTAGGGAAGCGATAACTCTCTCTATGTGTTTTAGGATTATGAATTCATTACCTAAACACATATGTCCTCCTCCTAAGCTGTCTAAAAAATTGTTTTCTATAATTAGCTGAGTTCTATCTTCAAGGGCAAAGGTCATAACATATGTCAAGGGGAGAGTGTACCTTTCCTTGTTAAATCTAATGTCAGCCTTTTTCAGCTTATAAGAAAATGGCATGTTTTAAGGGTTGTGACATGTACATACTCATACCTTTCCTCATAGTAATGTCTGGGAAAAGCTTTTAGAGTATTGTAGCTCCTACTTGTTCTTGTATCTATAATGCAATTAAGAACAAGAGATTCTGAGCGTACATAAATAGTAGCTTGGCAATTTAACAAATTATTCTTAACAGATTTCTTACCTTGGTAGTGAAGAATAGCGTCTTCTTCACATTCTTCAAGTATGGGTTCAGAGACAAAGGGTAAACTTTCCCTAATTGTTAGAGTTTTATTACCTACCTTTTTGAGGATTCCCTCGATCTCTAGTTTCCCATAAGGGTCTACAGATTTTCCTTTTTCTGTTGAGGGGGACTGTTGAGATTGTTGTTACACAAGCTGCTATTATAACAATTCGATATGGAATTCCAAATCTTTGTTTCTGTTTATGAGTTCCCTTATGAGAGTAGGGCAATCAGTAGTAGATTGAATTGGTTCTGAGAGCACAAGAATAGTAATGTCTAGTTTCTGTTTAGCGCATAAATAACAAAGAATGAGTTCACAAAATTGACACTTTGTCCTAATACGTCTGTTTAGGATCATGTTATAGAAGAAATACCTGGGAGACTGTCCTGGTATCTCAAAATGATTTATAAAATCATGATTACAGAGGCTTTGATGTGGACTCAGAGTTTTTAAAGCTTTGGAAATGTTCTAGTCCTCTAATATCACAAGAATTGGATTAGAAGATTCAAACGGAAAACTGTGGTGATCTTTGTTTCAAGGTCATCCTTATTAATGACTGAACAAATATCACTATCATTGTTAGGGTCATCTTGATCAACACTGACAACATCCTATTCTTGGGGAATATCAAGAGAGTGATAGAGAGCAAACATGTCTGTGTTACCTCTTTTGTTTTGACATTCTCTTGCATAATGTCCTTCCTTACTACAAATATAACACCTATATTTCTTAATAGGAGGTTTGTGTCTTTTGAATTTCTTGATGTGGTTCTTTTAAGGTATTCCACTTTTGTAGGTAGTAGCTCATCTGAGCCTCTTCTTCTCTTTCAAGAAATACCCTGGAATATAAACTTGTTTACAAAAATTATAATATTTTATTTTACCTGTTTGGCTACCTCATTTTCTGTACACTTCTTTTTGAGATATTCCTTGGTAAATACTATTCTTGGCGTAATGCCCTGTGTGACTCTTGGGTAGACTCTGTACCATTCATCCCTTAAAATATAATTAAAGGGTGGTGGTAACTTACTGAAATATTTGTCACTTATGTTTTGTGTGAAATCCTGTCCAGATTTAGATGCAAGATTAAGGAAAACATCAGAATAATGATCTATATCCTTTATATTTTCTATGACCAGCCTTTCTATATCCTATAAGGCCTTATCCTACATTTGTGTTATTCTTCTAAAAGGATCATATCCTATTATAAGTTGTCTTATTTGTCCTATTACATTTTGAGTATTATCTGCTAAAGCAACAAGACCATTACAGTCATTAGGAAAGGTATGTACCCAATTCAAATAATAATACTTAGATGTTCCGCCTAAAAGGTTTTCAATATAATTTACCTTTTCTTGGTTGTTAGTAAAGGCCATGTTTGAACAATGCAGAATCGTGGATGATTCCCATCATCCTATAACCTCTTCTGAAAGCTGTGGATGTATGCCTGCAAGGATTAATATTAACCCATCGTTTATATTAGCATGCGGTAAATTACCTATATACTCATATGGGTAATTTCGGCCACGCTGTCTTCCTTGTTGTTGTCTTGCTTCTGGTGGTACCGTAGGTACAGCCCTGAAGTTTGGCATGGGTACCTAGTTATCATGCATTTTTGGGATACGATTAAAGTTAGAGTAGACACCCAATCCAGACCTTATACTTTCATTAACAAGGATGTGATTTTATTCATCCCATCTAGGAGCATCTTGTTGTTGAGGATATGGTAGATCATACTCATCTCCTTCCAAGGTTAAAGTATGTATATCAAATACCGTGAAGGTAGAAGAAAAAGAATTGTTGTTACTTATACTACTTGTACTACCCACCACGCTTCGCTGATACTCTGATGTAAAGGGGTTGGTAAATATCATAGGATACTTACCTCGATATTTCTGTTGTATCAGAAGAGTGTAGTCATCTGGGTTTGGTATTGTGTCAAAATCCTGTGTCTAGTCATAGTCTGGATAAAAATGATGTAAATATTCAAGGGGATCTGGCGTAGAATAAGCAATTATAAGGATGGTTTCTTGTGTTTGTTCATCCTCTGATTCTGGTTCTAATGCTCCTTCCACCTTATAGTCTGAGAAACGGATACTTACTGATCTGTCAGTATTTTCCTAGAGTATAGAAAATACGCCATCTTCCTTGTTACATTGGCACGTGTGTTTACAATAGGCACGGGGCCTATTTTCTTCATGTTGTATATATATATATATAGACACACACACACGTATACCCAAATACCTATATTATATATATATATATATATATATATATATATATATATATATATATAATATAGGTATTTGTGTGTCTGTGTAGACATACACATACACACATACATTATATGTATATATACAAGTTGTACAAGCTGCTGTTGTAATGAGATGAGAAATGAGATGGAATGAGAAATGACATGAGGCTGGAATTCCAAATCTCTGTTTCTGTTCATAAGTTCCCTTACGACGGGCCCTTTCTTCACATTTAGCGTATCCCACCAAATGGTAAGTAGGGAAGTAAAATGGTAGATCAACACTAAATGGTATGTACATCAAAGCTGTGAATATCTCTGATTTGGCATAGCATATGTCAAAGTTCACTCACAGATTTCTTATTACAAAAATGGTGAATATCGTCAGAATTTTCACAATTTCCTTGTTACACCCCTCATTGGGCATACTGAAGAAGGTTACACAGAGCCTCAGTATGACAAATATCTTAAAGATCCTCGTCTGTATGAGATATTGGGTAATAAACATGTAAAAGATTATAGTGCCCTAATCTTTGATCTAGTTGCTAAATGTTCACACTATTATGTCTGGATCCCAAAAAATCGGGATCATCTCAGCTGATATTAGCTAGGTGGGCTTCATTTTTCCCATTTGTACAAAATGTTGATGACTATTGGGCTACCAATGCAATTCAATATAAATAATGCAAAAAATACACACACACATATACGTACGCGCGCGCGCGTGTGTGATTTATCATATTTTGAGATTGTTGGGGTAATTTGAGATATAGATGAATTTAAGGGTGCAATGATAATATTCTTTAATAAATTTTTTTATGAGATAAAAAGCATCTCGATTGTCTTATAAGGTTCTAATATATATATATATACAAATATATATATGTATGTATGTATATGTATGTATGTGTATATATATGTATGTATGTATGTATGTATGTATGTATGTATGTATGTATGTGTATATGTATATACACACAAGTATGTGTGTATACATATATGCGCTCGTGCGCGCGCACGTGTGTGTATATACATATATGTATATATATGTGATACCTCATTTCCCAACACTACAATAGAGTACAAATTAGCTAATACTCATCGAATATAAACGTCAGAGTGCCAAAATGCTAGAACTTTATATAATGCCTGTGCTGGATATAAATATTCAATATAAGCATATTCATACACAATTATCTTACAATACTTATATCCTCTCACTACTTCACTTCATATACAACCCAAAACTCATAAAAGTCCTAGAATACATAACAGGAATTTGACAACCTAAACTAAGCTCTTTCGCCACTCGGCCTAGGCTCATCATCATTTACCTTCTCCTTGCCCCGCGAGTTTCCTCCTTGTACTGGAGATTTATTTTTGGGAAAAGAATGAGATTCACAGGAATCTCAGTAGTAACACAATCAAGCTTATAAGATAACACACAAACGCATGCTTTACTCACACAATCATCACCAAAATCATCAGAACATTATTTAGTGCAAACATGTAATTCATAAAATGACATCGCGTTAGATAGCTTCTCAGTCCATGAGGGCATCTGTGCACACTGCATATAATACAATCTCATAACTGGCGTCGTGCTAGACAGGTTCTCTTGGCCCCGAGGGGTACTCGCGCAAAGATAGGCCCCGGGCACCGCTTATGCAATATGAATACTATCGCCTGAGTGTCAACCCACGCAAAGTTAGGCCTGGGTGATCACTCCACATAATCTAAACATGTTAGAAATTTTGATGATGTCAATCAACACATATGCATGCCATGTCATATGAAGACGGTTACAACCTAGTTGCTTCTCTATGCAACTTTCCCACTCGATTCAAGCTCGAGCAACTACTGAGGCCAGATCGGTTGTCAAGTCCTAAAATCTTCAAATACCATAAATGAGTTATTACTCATCCATACATCCTTCCAAACTCATAATATTGGTAAATTTAGCCTAATGATGCCAAATTACCAAAATACCCCTTAGGTTCTGATTATTAGTATTTTCTCAAAATAGTGATTTAGGCCGCTCCTACATATTTTCACATGTAGAATCCATTTCTAGCCACAAATTGACCAAATTCAAGCTCAAATGACAAAAATACCCTTAATAGCCCCAAATAAGGCTTAATAAGGGTAATTTTGTCATTTCACTTTCTGTGGCTTTTCTCACTTCAGGGTCAACATAGACCCAACACAATTTGGCCTCTTAAATCCAATGGAAGCATTGAAATTATCAAATTCCTATCCATTTTCCACGTATAACACAGGGAAGGGGAAATAAATTCCCAAAAAAGTTGTGTCGGATTCTCGTTTTCTTTGGCCTAATCACCTCCTTTCTACTTATAACCAATATATTAACTAGTTAGACATTCATTGGACTTGATTTGGAGGCAGTTACACATTATGTTTTATTTATTTTTCTTAGATTATCTTATACCAAATGAACCATAATCAAGCCCAAAAAACCTCTACTAACAACAATTAAGCAAGATGAACAAGTTTGGGAAGTTACCTCTTGATTTCTTCAACTTTCTCTCTCCTACTCATTTTCTATCTCTCCTTCCAACATTTTATTCAGCTGAAATACCATGGCTCTAATGGTAAGGAAATGAAGAGAAGAGATTATGGAGGAGATATATAGCTTAAATCATAAGATATAAGCTTCTCACCTTAATCTTGGATGAACCCTAGCTTCCCTTCTTCTTTCATTCAGTTCTCATTCTCCAGCTCTCTCTCACTCTTTCTGGATCAGTTTCATGCATGAATGAGAGCTTATGAGAATGAAGATTGATATATATTAAAATGGCTTTAGATAATCTTGCCATGTGTCACAATCTAATTGGTCCATAATGACATAATTCCTTAATTAATCACATTTCCTTAATACTCCCTTATTTAAGCCAAAATATGCATGAGAAATGCAAGAGAAATATGAATCTCCAATATCTCATTGTGCCATCTCGTAACTTATTGACCAAGTCATTGACTATTTGACTATTTGACCATTCTTGACAATAAATTACCAAAATTGATTTATTAATGGTCAAGTAGTCATTTTACTCTTTTTAATTCCCATTTAACTCATATTAGTAGGAATATTGGGGAAAAATAATTATTTTCCACTTTAGGGTAAAATTACCGTTTTGCCCCTACATTCAATGATTTACTGAAATAAATCATTTTTCGCCCATTTCTTCGACTTAACCCCATTTTGACACTTAAATAAGGCCATTATTCATGTCACTTAATTTCTTGAATTTTTGTTACCATAATAGTCCTTTAATGGCACATTTATTACTTTTTTACATCCTTATTTGGCCAATTTACTTGTAACCCGCGATTGGAATATTTTCATAAATTCTCATAAATTAATTCGCATCATTTTTCACCATTTTATTCCACTAAATATACATCAAATATACACATAAATTTATTGGTGAAAAATGGGGTATTACAATTTCCCCCCGTTCAATAAATTTCGTCCCCGACATTTGCTACACTATTAACTGCATGAATCCCGGGTTACGTCTTTGCATGTCTTCTTCTGCTTCCCAAGTCCCCTCCTTTGGCGATAATCTTTTCCAGATCACTCTCACAAATGGTATGCTTCGATGTCTGAGCCGCCTTTCTTGTCTATCAATGATTCGTTCTGCCTCAGCCTCATAAGTGAAATCATCACGCATCTCCAGATCTTCATACTCAATAATATGCTGAGGGTCCAGTTGGTACTTCTTCAACTAGGAAATATGGAACACATCATGTAATCTGCTTAGATTTAGGGGTAGAGCAATTCTGTACGCTACAGGCCCAACTCTTGCCAATATCTCAAATGTCTCAATGTAGCGAGAACTTAGCTTCTTTCCTTTCAATGCTCTTCCAACACCAATCACAGGTAATATCTTTAGAAATACATGATCACTGACCTGAAACTCTAACGTCCTTCTCCGTTTGTCAGCATAACTTTTCTGTCTACTCTGGGATGCAAGCAATCTCTGCTTAATAATCCTGATTTATTCAGTCGTTTGATCAACTATGTCCGGCCCATATAGCCTTCTTTCTAACAACTCTATCTAACAAAGAAGGGATTGACACTTCCTCCCATACAATACTTCATACAGAGCCATTTGAATGCTCGCATGATAGCTATTGTTATAAGCAAACTCTGTAAGAGGAAGGTATTGATCCCAACTTCCTTTGAAATCCATTACACACACTCTTAACATATCCTCTAATGTCTATATGGTTCTCTCTGACTGTCCATCCGTTTAAGGATGATAGGCCATATTAAAACTCAACCAAGTGCCTAAAGCATCATGCAGAGATCTCCAGAACTTGGATGTAAACTGAGGATCTCTGTCAGAGATTATACTCTTCGGTGTCCCATGGAGTCTCATTATCTCCTTCATATAAATTTCTGCCAGTTTATCTGGAGAATAGTTAGCACTAATCGGTATAAAATACGCTGACTTTGTAAAATGATCAACGATCACCCAAATTGCATCATAATTCCGAATTTTGGGTAATCCGACTACCAGATCCATGATCACACTTTCCCATTTCCATTCTAGAATTTCAGGACTTTGAAGTAATCTCGACGGTCTCTGGTGTTCAATCTTTACCTTCTGATAGGTAAAGCATCGTACCATATATTCTATCACACATTTTTCATTCCAGGCCACCAGCATACCGCTTTCAAATCATGGTACATCTTTACCATTCCTGGATGGAGAGTATAGCGACTCTTATGTGCATCATCAAGAATTTTCTTCCTCAGATTATCCCTTGGTGGAATATAATTTCTTTGCTTGTACTGAATTAATCCACTAGGTGACATATCAAAATCTTGAGTCTCTCCTCGTTCAATCATAGCTCTGATTGATTTTGCTCATTTATCTTGCATATGAGCTTCCACAATTTTAGCTTTCAAGTCATTCTCAACTCAGCTAATACTATAGCCAGCACAGAGGATTTGATTTGACAAATTCAGATCTCTAAAATCTTCTATCAGTTTTCTCTCTTGTATCATCATAGCTTCCATCAGCACCGCTTTATGACTAAGAGCACCAGCAACGACATTAGCTTTACCTGGATGGTAGTTAATTTCTAGGTTATAGTCTTTCAGCAACTCCATCCACCGACGTTGTCTCATATTGAGTTCTTTCTGATTATACAGATATCTAAGACTCTTGTGGTCCCAGTATAGTTCAACGGTCACCCCATATAGGTAGTGCCACCAAATTTTCAGCGCAAACACAATTGCCGTAAGCTCCAGATCATGTGTGGGATAATTTAATTCATGAGGCTTTCAAGAGGCATAGGCCACCACTCTGCCTTGTTGCATCAGGACACATCCCAGTCCCTGCTTGCTAACATCACTATAGACTACATAAGTCACCTCAGGATCAGGGATAATCAACACTGGTGCAGATAACAACCTCTCCTTCATCTCCATGAAGCTCCTCTCACAACATTCGTCCCACTCAAACATCTGATCTTTTCACGTGAGCTCGGTCAACGGCAAGGCAATCCGAGAGAAATCTTGAATAAATCTCTGGTAATAGCCTGCAAGACCCAAAAAACTGCGTATCTCAGCAACAATCTCTGGCCTTTTCCAGTCTAACACTTCTTTCACTTTACTGTGATCTACTGAAACCCCTTCTTGCGAGAACACATGGCCCAGAAATTTAACTTATGCAAGCCATAACTCACATTTGCTCAATTTTGCATAGAGTTGCTTCTCACATAAAATACCGAGCACAATTCTCAAATGCTCCTCATGCTCTTCTATACTCTTAGAGTATATCAGAATGTCATCAATGAAGACTACTATGAACTAATCTAAGTATTGATGAAAGATACGGTTCATGTAGTCTATAAACACTGCTGGTGCATTGGTCACCCCAAAAGGCTTTACTAAAAACTCATAGTGTCCATACCGAGTTCGAAAAGCAGTCTTCGGTATGTCCTCTGCCTTTACTCTTAGCTGATGATACCATGACCTTAGATCAATCTTTGAGAATACACTCACTCTAGATAGTTGATCTAAACGGTCGTCAATCCGGGGAAGTGGGTACTTGTTCTTGACGGTTACTTTATTCAATTATCTGTAGTCAATACATAACAACATGGTTCCATCTTTCTTCTTAACAAATAATACTGGCAATCCCCACGGTGACACACTGGGTCGTATAAACCTTTTCTCAAGCAATTCTTCAATTTGCTTCCTCAATTCAGCAATCTCATTTGGAGCCATTCGATAGGGAGCTTTCGATATATACCCCACTCTAGGCATAATCTCGATTGTAAATTCCACTTCTCTTTCTGATGGTATACCACTAAGGTCGTCTAGAAACACCTCAGGAAACTCTCTTACAACTAGGATATCCTTCAGAGCCATTCCCGTATCTACTTACACGGAAAAGAATACTACATACCCCTGACATCCTCTTTTGAGACATTTCGTAGTTGCTACCAATGAGAGGAAATTCAAGCTGAACCCTCCATGGTTAAACTCCAGGGGAGTAGGATATATAATTCTCTTATTTCCACAATCTACCAGCACGGTATTTTTTGTAAGCCAGTCAAAACACAATATGACTTCGAGTCTTTGAAGCGGCAAACAGATCAAATCACTGTAGACTTATGTCCCTCGACATTTATAACACAGTTCAAGCAAACATCAGTAGTCAAGGTTTTAACACCCAACGGTGTAGATACAATCAAATAAAATGGTAGTTGATGCACATGTAATCCTAGGCGCTTAGCACAGTCATAAGTAATAAAAGAATGACTAGCACCTGAATCATATAATACTTGCAATACACTACCATTAAGAAGAACTTTACCTTGAACTAGCTCTGGGGATTCCTTTACTTCTTTTCGAGTCAAGGCTATTTATCCCTGACTTTGCTGTCTAGGCTTGGCAGGTCGTACTGTTACTCGTTGAGGACAATTTCTCGCCCAATGGCCTAGCTTCTGGAAAGCATAACAAATCATTTGGCTTGTAGGAACATTGCATCATCATCCCAGATAAAATTTACCATACCGAGCATACATATGAGACACTGAGGGTTTTCATCTACCATGGTTTCCAGACCAAAAGGGACTTTTATTGCCTCCCTTTTACGGAAAACCTTGTCCTTTTCGTTTTTGTGAGGTCTTTCCATGACTGGATCCACCTCTCTGGCTCATACTCTTGTTAACTTATACCCTTTTTAAATTCCCTTCTGTAAGTCGGTATGCTTCCACAGCCTTGTTAAACTTTTTGAATTGCTGGGAAACCAATTTCTCTTCCATCTCATGTTTTAGTCCTCCAATGAGCATATCTGAGCTTCACTTCTCATTATTCTTAAGATTCAAGTTGGAGGAATAGCAAGACAGTCGAATAAACTGAGACAAATATGAATCAAAAGTCTTGTTATCATCTTGATGGATTGCCAGAAATTCTTTCTCTTTTTCAATTCTTACCGACCTTAGAAAATATTTCTCATAAAACTTTTATTGAAACAGTTCCCACGTTAAAGGGATATTTCGGGCACGTAATAGCAATGCTGTATTCTTCAACCAATCATTGGCATAGCCTACTAGCTTGTAGACTGCCATCCTAGCTTTCATCTCCATCGGGCATCCGAGTACCTTAAAGATTTTCTCGAGATGATTGATCCAATTTTCCGCAGCTTGCAGGTTAAACCTACCCTGGAATGCCTCAGGCTGGTACTTGATAAACTTAGGCATCCAGTATTGGACTATATTCTCTTCCGGTTCTTGAACAATAGGAACATCCATGTTCGCTTCATGTGACTGCGATGGCTCGTCACTAGATGATTGTTCTTCATCTATATTCTCCTCAGAATGGTTTCCTTCAGGTTGATCTCCATCAGGGGGATTCCCTTCTAGATTATTCCCTTCAGGGGGTGATTCTTTTGTATTATGCCTTTCCCTTAGTTCCCTGACTTCTTCAAGTAAGTCCTGAATCATAGTCTGTTGTTGAGCCAGCATGGTGAAAACTTGCTGTATCATATTAGGCTCTGGATTTTTCTCAGGTTCAGAATTTTGTGGAACGTTTTTTTTGTCTACCTCATCCCATTGTTCCCTTTCACTATTAAAAGAAACACTATGTCAATGTCATACCAATACTCATATGTACATACAAGTTTCCAAATTTCATATACCAACATATATCAATCACATGTACTCAAACAACTTGGTATTCATATCAAAAGGAAATATGTTCTTCAACATAATTAATCATATGTACCACAAGTGTCTTACTATTTACATCAAAATAAGCCCATACTACCTTACTGAGCATATCATTATCCTTCTACTCCTTATGTATATTAATCACCACATACATAATCATATACTCAATGAAAGGTAAAAACTCAAAGGGACCTAGGATTACAATTTCATTTTTCTTCTTGATCCAATTAGTGAAATCAGAAAGATAGGCTAATGTGGTTCGGATCCAAACGTCATCATCCATCATTAGCTCTAACTCTTCTTTGTGCTCATACAATTCCTTCACTGATTCCAAGAATGTTGTATACTGCATTGTGGGAGTAAAGAATTTCTTAAAAGCTGTCATATAAAGATCCTTTAATTGCTCCTATAGTTCGTCATTCGGATGTGGATCAAAAGCCAACTTCTCTACTGGTGCATCCGACTCCACAGCTGAGTCCAGATGTTAGAAACTATCCTCTGGATCTACATCATCCTTATCCGCTACTGTGGCTTCGTCTTTAGCAATAGGACCAAAATATACTGACCACTTGACGCTCTTCCTATAAGTTCACACCATCCTTAGTCCACGTCCTCCTGTATCGAGGATTACACCAACTCTACCTTCTGGGATTTACTCCTCAGGTGGAACTTGATTAACTTGATTAACAGAAGGAAGTGAAGGTGACCTGCTTCTCTGCCTTCCACTATCTGACTCATCTCTTTCTTGATTGCCACAGTAGCTGGTATGCTCTTACGAGCTGTCCGTCTTACTCTTGTTACACCGGCTCCTCTATACTCTAACGTATGTGGATCCATATCCCGTTAATCGCAATGATGATTATATATAATACTATTTGCATAGAAATAATCAAGTTAGACAAAGCTCAATGTGTCAAAGTTCCTAAGAGAAATATCACACAAAGGCTCATATAAACATGCTGGAAAACCACCACTGTACTCGAGTTTAGGGTGCATAAACTCGAGTTCTGGCTAGTAACTCGAGTCTTGCAGTTTACACTCGAGTTCAGTTGGTCTACCACTAAAACCCAACTGATTCTCTACTATCGCACTTGAGTTCACACTAGCAAACTCGAGTCTGAAGAGTGTTGGATGTAATATCCTAAATTTTGGGACTAAAGGCTAGAGAATAAGCCTAAATTAAGTGGACTGTTAGACCTCATTTAGCAAATGTCCCTATGAGGCATGTTTAAATTCCCCAAAATTCCTTTATATCTTTGGATATTAAAAGGAATTATATCGGTGAGCTAAAGAGCTCAGAGAATAACAAAATGAAGTGATTGGAAGTCACACACAGCATAGTGAAGTGGAATACAAAGTATTATTGCTATTGGTGAAATTCCCAATGTGGCAGTCATAGTTGTATGGCAAAATTTAAGGGGTAAATGATGTCCCAATGTTATGAAACTTTCTAGAATGAAAGTATACTTATCAAGATTTGATTTGATATGTTATATAAGTCATTTGGAGCTGTACACAAAGATAAATGGATTTTTAAAGTTAGCCCAGCGAAATTAACTATTTTCTGGCGTAGCATCCAAAGATTAAAATTATGGGAAGAGTGAGCTTATAATTTTCAAAATTTAATATTTTTTCTCAAAACTAGACTCAATGAGGGTCACATAGCCTTTAGAACCACCCTAATTGGACATTTTTACAATTAGATATGAATTTTCAAAGTTTAATGAAAATGCTGTCAGTTTTGCAATTAAGTGCGAAAATTGGAATTTTAGGCCAATCATGGCTTGACACGTGGTAAAGTCATTTAATCATCAATTAAACCATCATCCCCTTCATTCCTCAGATCATTTTCATGCTAAAAGAACCAGAAATGAGAGAGAGAAAGAGCTGAGCGAAAATGGAGGGAGAGGAGAGATAAAACTTTGAGCCGCTGAAACACTACCGAATCGGCGTCCTCTCTCAAAGTGCCCTTCACGAACCTTCCTCTACTCATTGAGATCTTCATTTCTAAAGTTTTGGATTTTGATTTAGAGGTGGTTGGTGCCGTCTCACCGTCCGGAGTGTTGCCAAAATTCTGAACCGTTTGCGGAAACGGGTAGAGATAAGCGTAAGCTTCCTTTTTAACCGATTGGTTTGTCATTTGAATGAGTATAGAGGAAGTTGGGTATTATTTATGGCTGGTTTAAAATGGTGTTTTCAATGACTAAATCATATCTAATGAGTGTTTAAATAGCTAATCATTCGATTAGAAGTAGAAAAGAAGTGATTAAGCCAAAGAAAACAAGGAGACAACATGTTGCACCGAAGAATTTGATTTTCTTCCCTATTTTGTGACGTGGTAATGGGTTGAGAATTTGATAATTTTGATGCTTCCATTAGATTTATGAGGAAAAATTGTGTAGGTATGCAAGTGTTCATGAATTTTGGATACTTGTATATGAATTTTTAAGTTTTAGAAGTTAAAAGGTGCATGTTGTGAAATCTGTCTTTTGGAGGCAGTGTCCTTGTGATATGTTTTTGAAGGGCTGAATATTGTCCAATGATAGTGAAACATTTCAGACTTAAAGTAGACATGATAAAATTTAACATGATATATAATATGAAAGATTTGAACAAGTATGCTAGAAGTTATGAGTTTTCAAATTTTGGTCATGTAAAACAGGGCAATTCTGGAGTAGTGTCCAATTAAAGGGAACTCTATACCTATGTGTGTACATTTAGCTTGTGGCCATATTTTTCCCGTAAAGTAGACTTAACAAGGGTTTCATAGAACTTGGAAACACCTCATTTTGATTTTTTAGAATTAGTTATGATTTTTACAAATTCGGCCAAGAATCAGAATGGTGAAATTCTGAACAGCGAGATTCTTGACCGCGGCCAAAATGTTTCTGTCTGGTTTTTGGCCGTGGCCAAAATCCCCAAATTTAAGAATTTCATATTTTTGAAGGAAATTGACCTTTGTAGTCCTTCTTAGCTTCTTAGTCCTTAGTATACACTTCTAATGACTCATAATCATGGCTCTAATGATGATATTGGGTATCTAGGGCCATGGAGAAGTCAAGAAAGAAGAGGAATGAAAGAATTTCCAAAAAGCTCCAATGATTGGAAGAAAAGGGAACAATTCAAGAAGAAGGACATAAGTCCACAAGGTAGTAAACTTACTTACTTGTATGTATGTGATGTTTATACTGTGTATTGATTTATTGTATTGCCTTGCTTGATTATGTAAAGCATGTATGAATGAATGAAGCTCTGTTTCTATTTTTACTATGGCCATAAGTATGTTGTACGAAACATTGAGCATGCAGAATATCATTATGTGAACATGAGCCTATGTAAGGCAAGCATATCATGCACTAGCATTCATCTTACATGCATTGTCAGTATGTTTGCTACTGAGATTCCCTCAAATCTCACTCTCCCCCACCAACCATATAGGTATATGAATAGGAAAGAAGAGAATGCTTGAAGATGATTCAGAAAAAAAGAAGACGAAGAATTGAAGACTGAATTGTGTTTAGTTTATTGTGTGTATCATTATTTTCTCACAGAGAATATTTATTTGTAAGAATATGTAAATTTGAATTAATTAGTATTGGGATCATTGAGAATAAGAATTAACATTGACATTAAGTAAGAATAACGGCTAAATAAGTTGTGAATAAGTAATTACCCCTAACAAAGTAATAATGAATGCTTCCGTGTAAGCAATTAAGGGGTATGTAAGACGGGTGTTACACTGAAATAAGTGTTCATTCCAGAAAATCTTTAAATTCACTAAGTGTTGTACTCGAGTTCACGGATCAGCACTCAAGTTTGATGGAATATCACACTCGAGTCCTGAGAGTTCTGGGGAACGAGTTTGTACCCGAGAACCTCCAACACTTGAAATAACAGGCATGCACTCGAGTCTAACATAGAGTACTCGAGTTCTGTATCAGGAGCACACTCGAGTCCTGCAAGTTTACCCATGCAAGTTTCCACTAGAGAACCTTGAGGGTGAGAATGGAAGACATGAACTCATGTCCTCAGATCAACACTCGAGTTCTCAGACTCCACTGCACTCGAGTCACGTGAGTTTGGGCTTGAAAGTTTCCACCTAAGAGCTCAATGCCCAGCGGAAACCATCATTCACTCGAGTCCTTTACTTGGTACTCGAGTTCTCAGGCACATCCCACTCGAGTTCACTTTTGAACTCTCGCGAGTTTCTGCCCAAAAGCACATGATTTGTGGGAAAATTCCTCTTGCACTTGAGTTCTGGGCTGAGATGCACTCGAGTTTAGCTTGATAAACTCGAGTTTACCAGCCATTTTCCTATCTGAATTCTCTTCCAAATCTTCTTAAACTTCCTCATAATCCTCAAATCAACTCCATCACTTCTTCCACTCTTTCACCATACTTCATACTCATATTCTAAACCATCCCAACCATTTCAACCCTAATGAATTGTGTAATTATCTTAAGTCCAAGCAGAGGATTTCTAGCAATTACAAACTTATTACCAAAAGCTATGCTCTATGACTCCAACAATATCCATAGTTTCCAGAACCATCGCTCTAATACAAAAAATGTGATACCTCATTTCCCAACACTACGATAGAGTACCAATTAGCTAATACTCACCGAATATAAACGTCAGAGTGCCAAAATGCTAAAACTTTATACAATGCCTGTGCTGGATATAAATATTCACATATAAGCACATTCATACACAATTATCTTACAATACTTATATCCTCTCACTACTCCACTTCATACACAACCCAAAACTCATAAAAGTCCTAGAATACATAACAGGAATTTAACAACCTAAACTAAGCTCTTTTGCCGCTCGGCCTCAACTCATCATTTTTTACCTTCTCCTTGCCCCGCGAGCTTCCTCCCTATATTAGAGATTTATTTTTGGGTAAAGAATGTGATTTATAGGAATCTCAGTAGTAACGCAATCAAGCATATAAGATAACACACAAAAGCATGCTTTACTCACACAATCATCAACAAAATCATCAGAACATTATTTAGTGCAAACATGCAATTCATAAAATGACATCGCGCTAGACAAGTTCTCAGTCCATGAGGGCATCTGTGCATACTGCATATAATGCAATCTCATAACTGGCATCGCGCTAGATAGGTTCTCTTGGCCCAGAGGGGTACCCGCGTAAAGATAGGCCCTGGGCACCGCTCGTGCAATATGAATACTATCGTCTGAGTGTCAATCCGCGTAAAGATAGGCCTGGGTGATCACTGTGCATAATCTAAACATGTTAGAAATTTTGATGATGTCAATCAACACATATGCATGCCATGTCATATGAAGACGGTTACAACCTAGTTGCTTCTCTATGCAACTTTCCCACTCGATTCAAGCTCGGGCAACTACTGAGGCCAGACCAGTTGTCAAGTCCTGAAATCTTCAAATACCATAAATGAGGTATTACTCATCCATACATCCTTCTAAACTCATAATATTGGTAAATTTAGCCTAATGATGCCAAATTACCAAAATACCCTTTAGGTTCTGATTATCAGTATTTTCTCAAAATAGTGATTTAGGCCATTCCTACATATTTTCACATGTAGAATCCATTTCTAGCCACAAATTGACCAAATTCAAGCTTAGATGATGAAAATACCATTCACAGCCCCCAAATAAGGCTTAATAGGGGTAATTTTGTCATTTCACTTTCTGTGGCTTTTCTCACTTCGGGTTCAACATAGACCCTACACAATTTGGCCTCCTAAATCCAATGGAAGCATTAGAATTATCAAATTCCTATCCATTTTCAACGTCCAACACAGGGAAGGGGAAATAAATTCCCAGAAAAGTTGTGTCGGATTCTCGTTTTCTTTGGCCTAATCACCTCCTTTATACTTATAACCAATATATTAACTAGTTAGACATTTATTGAACTTGATTTGGAGGCACTTACACATTATGTTCTCTTTGGTTTTCTTGGATTATCTTATATCAAATGAACCATAATCAAGCCCAAAACAACTCTACTAACAACAATTAAGCAAGAGGAACAAGTTTGGGAAGTTACCTCTTGATTTCTTTAACTTTCTCTCTCCTACTCTTTTCTCTCTCCTTCTAGCTTTTAATTCAGTTGAAATACCATGGCTCTAATGGTAAGGAAATGAAGAGAAGAGATCATGGAGGAGATATATAGCTTAAATCACAAGATATAAGCTTCTTACCTTAATCTTGGATGAACTCTAGCTTCCCTTCTTCTTCCATTTAGTTCTCATTCTCCAGCTCTCTCTCACTCTTTTTGGATCAGTTTCATGCATGAATGAGGGCTAATGAGAATGAAGATTGATATATATTAAAATGGCTTTAGATAATCTTGCCATGTGTCACAATCTAATTGGTCCATAATGACATAATTCCTTAATTAATCACATTTCCTTAATACTCCCTTATTTAAGCCAAAATATGCATGAGAAATGCAAGAGAAATATGAATCTCCAATATCTCATTGTGCCATCTCGTAACTTATTGACCAAGTCATTGACTATTTGACTATTTGACCATTCTTGACAATAAATTACCAAAATTGATTTATTAATGGTCAAGTAGTCATTTTACTCTTTTTAATTCCCATTTAACTCATATTAGTAGGAATATTGGGGAAAAATAATTATTTTCCACTTTGCTGCAAAATTACCATTTTACCCCTGCATTTAATGATTTACCGAAATAAATCATTTTTTCCCATTTCTTCAGCTTAACCCCATTTTGACACTTAAATGTGGCCATTATTCATGTCACTTAATTTCTTGAATTTTGGTTACCATATTAGGCCTTTAATGGCACATTTATTGCCTTCTTACATCCTTATTCGACCAATTTATGCGTAACCAGCGATTGGAATATTTTCCATAAATTCTCATAAATTCATTCAGATCATTTTCATCATTTTATTCTACTAAATATACATCAAATATACACATAAATGTATTAGTGAAAAATGAGGTATTACAATATACACATGTGTACATATGCATGTATGCATATATGTACACACACACACGTGTGTATAGATACATATATATATACATGTATAGATAGATGTATGTATATACACGTGTGTATATATACATATACATATATGTATGTATGTATGCATATGTGTATGTACACATACGTGTGTGTACATACATACATACATGTTTGTGTACATACATACAGACATACCAAGATGGGGGAGTGCCCCAAAGGACAGAAGGGAAGAGGGAGAAATAAGCAGAAAGGAAGTAGAGGAGCAGGCGGACTGCTTTAAAACATAATTAAATTACATATCTTAAAATGCATGAAAAGGGGGGTGTTCTGAAGAGAACTGTAGGGGGCGAATGACCAGTGACGGTATCGTTAAACGCTATGTTTAACACTTGAACTTTGAGTCATTGAATCTGCCTTAACCATAGTTCTCCAGAGGAGGGAATGATATGATGCAAGTAAAATAATAAATATAAACACAATTTATTTAAATCATAAGCACTTATAAGGAGAAAAGGAAGAGGAGGATGAAAGAAGGGTTGAAGGAAGAGGAGGCTGAAGAAGAGAGGAGAGGGAGGAGTGCTTAGTCTAGGAATGCCTAAGTGTAACTAAGTCTGCCTTCACAAGTGAGTCTAGCTTTACTTATATAGACAGGCTTTATTACTGTTTAACAAGTGACCGGTTTGAGACTGATACTATTTGAACAGTCCCGGTCACAAGTGCACAGTGCCTGCCGACAGTACAGTGCATTTTTTTACATGAAAATATAGTTACAAAAACAAATCTTATAACTAATTTTCATCTAGGTTTACAAAAAATTCTTCTTCATCTTCATCTTCATCTTCGTCTTGAATTGAAGGTGTTGAGGAGGAAGCTTGATGGCTTGACGCTGTTTGAGATTCCTTATGGAGGAGTTGAAGCATTGAAACCATCTATTTTACCAAGTTTTCTTTGGAGGAAGTTGAGGCCAAAGTGGCTTGGATTCTGGATCGTTGGTTCAAAAAATTACTTTGCTCAGTTTTACAAAGATGATGAGGGTTAGCCTTGAACCACCTTTCCACAGTATGGGAGTCAATTCTATTTATTGTAAATTGTGTCCACCATCTTATAAAATGAATTCTTTGTAAAATTGGTAACATAGTTGAATTTGGACTTGTTTGAGAAAATCGGTATTGCCATGAGAATATCCAGGCACCCGATAATTTTGAAAAATAATGAAGATCAATTGGAAAAGGATCTCCATTAGAGTTAAATTTTTGTTTAAAAAGCTCAAGAGCTTGTGGGACTTTTAGAGGAAGGATCTCAGGTATAGGACCAAAGAAATTCCACCAATGAACAAACCATTGAGGGAAATGATACTCAGTTTTTGTTTTAAAATAAATAAACCAAGTATGTTTAAAAATTTTATTCTGATCCCAAAATACATTGGACCATGCTTCCACATAGTCCCAATAATTGTATCCTGAAGGATCAAAATCTACCCCAAAAGATTTGTATCTATGTAAATCATGTCCCCATTGGGTAGGAGTGAGGACATTTAAAATTTGTAAAGTAGAATGAGTTATTAAAATATTATCCTTCTTGTCTACTTTTCTGTCAATAAAAATAGACTCAGAATGTACCAGTATAAACTCATAATACTTTCTGGTTTTTTTTAAATCATGTGGTCTAAAATGCCATCCAGAAGGAAAGACATTTAAGGCCACTTGGTTTGGAGTCGGATGAAAGAATTCCGGCTTAATTTGTAAAATATTCTTTACCTGGCTTTCCTTTGAAATGTAAGGAGTTTCCAGGTCTGTTTGTTTTTTACTAGCGATTGCCATAGAAGGAACGGCTGAAATTGCTAGTTGTTTTTGGGAAGACCCAATCGTCAGTGCAGAAGGCACTTGATTTAGACGATCATATTCTTGCTTTGAAATTGTTTGCTTAGGAATCAGTTCTGCTAGGGCAAGAGTTTTCTTATCCTTTTTAGCAAGAGTCTGACTCCAAGTTTGTTTTGGTAGTTTATTTTGAGCATATGAATCCAGAATTTCCTTTCTTGTTGCTCTGGTTTGTTTCTTTTGTTTTCCTTTGGAAGGATTGGATGACCCTTCCTGGGATGGACCCTCTGTTTGATTCTCTTGCTGAGAGGCTTGCAGTGTTTGGAGGATTAACTGCAGTTGTTCGGAGGAGATTGTTTGAGATTGGGCTCCAATAAGTTGTTCGGCTCCCTGGGTTTAAGTGTTTTGGCTTCCTTCCAGGATTTTCCCCAGATCTTTCTTTTTTATTGGTTTTGGAGGCATTGGTTGGTTTCTCTCAACTACCTACCCTGAAGAAACTCACGGGTGAGAAAGTCTGGAAGAGAGTTTGTAGTGCCTTTGATAAATTCAATATCAAAATAAAAAACACTCAATAGAGCTTGCTATCTGGCAAAAATTTGTTTTGATGCAAGGTTTTTAACATCCTTTTGTAAAACATCTTTTGCAGATTTATAATCAATACGGACTAAAAACCTTTGATTTAAAAGATCATATTGAAATTTTGAAATGCATAAAACAATTGCCAAAATTTCTTGTTTGATGGTGGAATAATTCTGTTGAGAAGTATTCCAATGTTTTGAAGTAAAAGAAATAATTTTTTCTTTTCCATCAATTCTTTGTTTAAGAATGCCACCATAACCAATGTCAGAGGCATCATTTTCTACAATTTTGAAAGCAGAAGGATCAGGAAGGTTAGGGCAAGGAAGCTCCTTAACCTGAGATTTGATCTGCTTGACAATGTTTGAATGTTCATCCATCCATGGAGGATGATTTGTTTTAAGACGCTGGTGAAGTAGTTTAATGAAGTTGCTAAGATGAGGAATAAAATCTGCAACATAGTTTAAACATCCCAAAAATCTTTGAAGTTATGTTTTATCAATGATTTGATCGGGAAATTTGTTAGCAAATTGAATAGCCCTTTCAATTAGGGTTATAGACCCCCGGTATATCCAATATCCAAGAAATCTCACCTTAGGTTGAAACAAACTAATTTTAGGTTTAGAAACTACTAAACCATTTGTTTCTGCAATTCTAATAAATTTAAAAACATGTTTAAAATGTTCTTCAATAGAACAAGAATAAATCAATACATCATCAATATAAACAATAATGAATTGACTATTATCATTGAAGATTTCGTTCATAATCCTCTGAAATTCAGAAGGGGCATTTTTTAATCCAAATGGCATAACGTTCCACTCATACTGACCAAAAGGAACAGTAAAAGCAGTCTTATACCTATCTTTTTCAGAAATTTGTATTTGCCAAATTCCATATTTCATGTCAAATTTTGAAAAGATTTTTGCAGAATATAAACGTTTTAGTAAGTCGGATTTGTTTGGAATTGGATATCTGATCCATTGTAGGGCTTTGTTTAAGGGTTTGTAATTAATTACAAGTCTAGGAGCTCCTCGTTCTATTTCTGCATTTTTATTAACATAAAAAGCAGCACAAGACCATGGACTTCTAGATTTGCAAATCAATTTTTTGTTTAGAAGATCTTGAATTTCTTTTTTACAAGTTTCAAGAAGTTCTGGGTTCATTTGAATTGGCCTAGCCTTTGTTGGGATTTTCTTTTCAGAAAATTCATTTTCATAAAGTAGATCAACAACGTGTTGTTTACGACTCCAAAAAGCATTTGGTAAATTCGAACAAATTGTTTGATGAATTTTTTCAAGACAATTTTGGATTTGGGTTTGAGTTTGTTTTTGACACAGCTGTTCTTCTATTCATTTCAGAGAGATGTCTTCCTTCAAAAAGTTTATTTGTTGTTGTTTTGAAAGAAGAAGATTTAAATTTTTAATTCTTTGTTTCTGGGTAAAGGGAAATAGTATTTTTTTACCCAGATGTTGTTTTGAAATTCCATCCTTATCAGTCATATACGGGAATAATAAATGGGCAAATGGTGCTCCAAGAATAATCTCAAATCCCGTAACTTTGATTAATATGAATGGAGTTTTTACTTTAAAACCTTCATTTTCAACAACAACATTTGAAACTTTATACTAAACGTCTACTCGCGTTTTGTTAACGCCATTAAATCGTTCAGTTGTTTTTTCAAAGTATTTTGTAGGAATAAGACCTTCTCTAAAACAATTAGTGTCAGATCCCGTGTCAAATAGAACAGTTTGTTCTAATACGAAATCATCATTAACAATGATCTTCGCTTGTATATGAAATTTTTGAAACAAAACCCTAGAAATTAAGTTTAAGAATGGTTCAGGAAAATCATTATCCTGGTTAGTTTCTTAGTTCGTTTCACTGGGTTGAAAAAATGGTTTGTTTGAAACTAGTTGTATATCCTGAATCTGGGATATGGCTTCAGCATGTGTTTCTTGTTGTAGTTTAATCGATTGAATTTCAGTTTTGAGATTCTGAACTTCATGTCGAAGATCTAAAAGAGTTGCTTGTTTTGGAATATGTTTAAATTTTTCAAGTGTTTGGGTGAGATCGTATTTGTTTGAAGAAACTGGAAGTTTAGGTTTGGAAGAGCTAGGTGTTTCAGTGAAAAGATCTTTGAATTTAAGAAGATATTCTCCTTTATCAGAATCTAGAAGTTTTCCAATGATATCAAGAAGGAGATCTTGTTCCTTTGTAATAACATTGATTTCTGAAGATGAGGTTCTAAAATCATTTTCTTGAATTTCATTCAAATCTTCAGAAGAACTTGACCTTTCAGACTCAGATCCAGAAGAAGTTTCAATCAACAAATTGTTTATCTGTTCAAGAACATATTCTTCAATATTGTTTATCTTTCTGAGTTTTCTTTTAAAACGATAGTATTTTGAAATATGGCCTAGCTTTCCATATTTAAAACACGTAACCTTTTCTTGTTTTTGAAAATCATATTTTGGTTTGGCTCGAAATTCTTGTTTAAGTCTTTGAGGGGGTGTGTTTTATTTGTATTTTTGGTAAACGTTTTTGGGCTTTTTGTGGTAAGGTTTATGGTGGGTTTTCTTTCGTGTTTTAGACTGTGTACATGCAGGAAGTCCAAATTGTTCACAAAATGTTCCCATTTCTTTTTTCTCAGATGCCTTTTCTTTGGCAAGTTGATGTTGGAGTTTGTCATCTTGACAAATCTTAAGAGCAGTTCTTTAGACATAAGAAACTAATTGTCCATATGTCAAATACTCATAAGGGATTTTACCATCATTGAGATTTCTAAGTTTTCCCCTAACCTTATTACCAAGGGCTGTTGGTAATCCGGCTAAGAATTTTTCTTTCCAAAATGGTTGGTTTGAATCTTCCCTTGTGAGAACTCGACTAAGGAACGTGTCCTTATACCATATGAAATCAAGATAAATCGAGTTCTCACAAGGGAAGATTCAAATTTAGAAAAGACCACTTTGTGCTTATTAATTTGATCGAGCAACCAATGATAAGTTATTGAGTGGATAATGACAAGTATTCAAGTTGTTAGCGGCAACTTGACTTGTCGTTGGTTGCAATGACTTGTCATTATAATAGTGTAACTTGTCATTGGCTATTCAAATTAACAAGGACAAAGTAGTCTTTTATTAATTTAAATTAATTTAACCTAGGTTCCATATGACTTCAATGCAATTAAATGATTTTTGAGTAAGATTCTATTGAGGGGAGATTTATCACATAATTCCCCTCGTATATCACATCTTTTGTGTAATGTAATCCCTAAGCTATTGCTTGTCAAAAAAAACCAAAAAAAGAAAAGAAAGAAAGAAAGAAAGAAAGAAAAATGGAAAGCAAAGACATGGACCTTATATATGCCTAGGATGTTATATAGTACTTGAGCCAATTTTGAAAAGTAAACTTTGGGAAGAAAACATGTTGGTCTCATGCGTCTTTTCTCACTCCATTGACTAGTTGAGTAATGTATCTTTTTTTTTCAATAAATTCATATTGCACAAAGAACAACTAAAGCTCTATTACTATTGTCTTTAGAATCAACCTAAGCTACACTAGTGCAAAATAGCCTTTTTAGACCATATCATTTAGACCGGTTATTGCGGATAAGGTTTAAAAGAAACACGCGGTGGCAATTTTGTAATTAAAAGAAACTTTTTAGACTGGTTATTTAAATAACCGGTCTTAAAAAACATTATTTAGACCGGTTTTCTAAACAACCGGTCTCAAAAGCAAAGTAATTAAATAAATTAAAAAATCCCTTTATTTTTAAGACCGGTTATTAAGATAACAGGTCTTAAAAGTCATTATTTTAAGGCCGATTTTTAAATAACCGATCTTAAATATCTAATTAAAATACAAATAAAAAATCCATGGCGTTTTAAGACCGGTTATACTGATAACCGGTCTTAAATTTAATTTTTTTATACTAGTTATTTAAATAACCGGTCTTAAAGTTAAGACCTGTAAGACCGGTTATTTGATAACCGGTCTTAATTAGATAACTTTTAAGACCGGTTATTAAGATAACCGGTCTTAAAAGTCATTATTTTAAGACCGATTTTTAAATAATCGATCTTAAATATCTAATTAAAATACAAATAAAAAATCCATTCATATTTCAGCCTTTGCTCTAGCCGCCACCAACGCCGCCCCTCCCTTTTCCATTTTCCCTTCAACCAACTGGTTTTAAAATACCGCCGCAGCCCCTCCTTCTCCATTTTCTGTTCATCCACCAGCCCTTATCCACGAAATCACCATTATCTCCGGCGTGTTCTCCAGCCACTGCAACCGCAGCTCCTCCTGCTCCTCAAGCCACGATCTAAGGTCACTACAACTATGTAAGAGTAATGTCTCCTTGTCTCAATTAATTCTTCGTATAAATAGCGAAATTTAGTGAAATTGATTTTTAATAGCAGAAATGATTTTGAAGAACTCTTCGTATAAATGTTGGTGCTGGCTTGTAGTTTTATTACTGGATAGGAAACAATTGTTTGATGCTGTGGTCTGTGATTTACAAATTCGGATGTTATGAATTTTTTCAATCATAATTGCTTGGCCTTTCGCATTTTGCATATCAATTTCTTTCTGTTGAATCTGTTGAAGTGGTCCCTTGAACATGTTTTGAATCTGTTGAATCATTTTCTTTCTTGAGTCTATAAATTTCACTATTTATGTCTTCAAAATCAGATGTAATTGCAGTGGTCTCTTGAATAGAAATAACAACTATGTGAATGGCGAAAAATTACTTGAAGAAAATGGAACAGATTGTAATTACATCTTATGAGGAATTTTGATGAAGAATTCTGTTAAACTAGATAAATTGATGAGTGTAATGATTTCATACTCTCATCATACTCTTGCCTTTTCTAGGGGAGTTAATATACAGAAAATAAGAAAAAAAAGGTGTTGCAATATATGGATCGAAGTTGGATAAACGCTAAACGGACTAGTGTTGAATATGATAATGGGGTGAGGGATTTTTTAGAATTTGCTAGAATAAATTCTGGTAATGATGATAGTAGGATATTTTATTGTCCTTGTGTATAATGTCTGAATGAGAAGCGCCTAAGTGCTGCAGATATATACATATTTAATTTGTGAAGGATTTTGTAAGAGTTATATAGTATGGGTATGGCATGGTGAAGAAATAGAAATTCCAAGCGCAGCTCAACAAGGGGGAGTCGCCTTTATGATAATGACACAGATTTGAATAATCGAATAGAGGATATTATTCGTGATGTAGGAGAAGAGGCTTTTGAGCAATCATATGCATATGGTAATATGTGTAGTGATGCTGAGAAGCCGATGTACCCGAGGTGCACAAAATACCAATTGTTAAAAGCTGTATTAAAATTGGTAAGCTTGAAAGCATGGCATGGATAGAGCCACAAGAGTTTTTCAGATGCACTTGAGGCCTTTAAGGACATGCTTCCAGATGATAACATGCTGCCTTGCCGATACTATGATGCTAAGAAAATATTATGTCCACTAGGGATGAAGTATAAAAAGATCCATGCATGTCTTAACGATTGTATATTGTACAGAAAAGAGCATGAAAAGAAAGAGCAGTGTCCGATATGTGAAACCCCTAGGTACAAATCAAATAAGGCCCCTGCAAAAGTATTGTGGTATCTTCCAATCATACCGAGGTTCAAACGGCTGTTTGCTAATGAAATTGATTTCAAAAATTTGAGATGGCATGCGGATGAGAGGATTTCCGATGGAAAGCTTTGACATCCAGCTGATTATTCTCAATGGAAGAAAATTGATCAATTATTTCCTAACTTCGGCAAAGAGCCTAGGAACCTTAGGCTTGGGCTTAACACGGATGACATGAATTCTTACGGTAGCCTAAGCAGTATACATAGTTCATGGCCTGTTCTGTTGGTAATTTACAACTTATCTTCTTTGTTATGTATGAAACGAAAGTACATCATGTTGTCTATATTGATTTTAGGACCAAAACAACCCGGAAATGACATATATGTTTACTTAGAACTCCTGATTAAAGACTTAAAAGAGTTGTGGGATGAAGGTGTCGATGTTTTTGACACGAACAAGGAGATGTTTAAAATGTGAGCCTTGATCTTTTGTACTATAAATGACTTCCCTGCTTATGAAAACTTGTCAGGATATAGCGTTAAAGGCCACAAAGCATGTCTGATTTGTGAAGAAGGAACATGCTACCATCAACTTCAACATGGAAGAAAGACTATTTATCTTGGTCATAGGAGATTCCTTAGACGGGGCCACCCATATCGCAGATTAAAGAAGGCCTTTTTTAGTGGCTAAGAGTTTAAAGATGCTCCAGATGTATTGACTGGGGAGAAAGTGTATGAAAAGGTGAAAAATATCAATGTCATCTTTGGTAAGACTTCAAAGAGTTGAAATGAAAAAAAAAATATGGAAAAAGAGGTCTGTTTTCTTTAACCTTTCATATTGGTAAAATCTTGATGTGAGACACTATATTTATTTTATGCATGTGGAGAAAAACGTGTTTGATAGTATTGTTGGGACACTACTCAACATACAAGGTAGTTCTAATGATAACATTAAGGTAAGATTATATTTGCAAGAAATAGGAATACGGGTAGACTTACATCCGAGACCATATGGTAAGAAAACTTTTTATCCTCCAGCTTCTCATACTTTGTCTAAGGATGAGAACAGAAGTTTTTGTGAGTGTTTACATGGCATCAAATTTCCCTCAGGTATTCTTCAAATTTTAAGAAGCTTGTGTCGATGAAAGACTTGAAGTTAGTAGGGCTGAAGTCTCATGATTGTCATATCTTGATGCAACAACTACTCCCAGTGGCTATTCGCGGCATTGCCGAATATGATCTTCAACACATATTGACTGATTTTTCAGAGCCGTAGGCAACCACCGAGCTCCAACTTATGTGGTCTTTATATTTTGAGGCAAATTTACAATATTATCAGCCTAGGCACTACTGATTTTACAGAGGAGGTAATAAATGTATATTTCCAAAATTTTGTATTACTTTATTGTTTTTAGGTTAGTAAGTTAATGTTTTGCTTGGCTTCGGTGTTACACATACAGATGTTTGATGTTGCTGATCCCTTTCCTGAAGAAAATATTGATGTCATATGTAATTGTTGTTCTGAATTCATCTATGAGCTTTTACAAGATTAGTAAGTTTTTGAATCAGATCCTATGTTTTCCTAATAATACTTATGGTTTTCATATATATCTAATTTGGTTTATGTCTCTGCTCAGGACAATTTCTTGAATATTGGTGATACTAGTTGGCTATCGATACAGGCATGAGATCACTATTGTAAATTTTCTTCCATTTTTTTCATCTCTCTGTAAAGCTTATGAATTTTTTCCATATAATGAGAACTATTTATTCTCCTACTTTTCTTTAGAAGCTTTGGGATATAAAGTGCACACAATGTTGAGATTTTCCTGCTATCATTGTTGTGTTGTAGTTCATTGTGTTTCAAAATGCCTGATGATTATAAATTGTTAATACTGTACGGTTGTTGAGAATTGAATAAGTTGATCATGTGTTATTGGTAGTCATTGGAATTGAATGTGTTTGTTTTGAATAATTTTTATTCATAATGTTGATTCTATAATTGTTGAGGGTGGAGGGTTGTAAGGGCCAAGTGTTGTTGCCTTGAAGAGACTGACATTTATAGCTTCATACAAATTAGGATAACTAAGGTCATATTTAACAAAAGAGGGAAAGGGGAACTAATAAGGATTTTAGGCTTCATGATTCTAAATTTGGAGCAAGTTTGCATAGGATAACATGATTCCTTAGGCTGAATTGATTCTAAGAAATACCAAGTGTTTCTGGAAATAAAAATGTTGTTGTCACTGCTTCTGATTATGAATATGTATATACATGTGTTGTTGCTTGTGTATGTGGAGAGGGGATTGTCGTTGAATATGACTTATTGGCCTGGGTAAGATTGAAACAAATAAAACTAAAAGAAAAATTTAGATCGGTTCTCATAAGAACTGGTCTTAAAGTAATATTTAAGACCGGTTAAAATGAGAACTGGTCTTAAAATTCTAGCCTTTAAGACGGGTTCTCAAGATAACCGGTCTTAAATTGATATTTAAGACCGGTTCTTATGAGAGCCCGTCTTACATAACTAACACTTTTAAGACCGGTTTTCATAATAACCGGTCTTAAATATAACTTTAAGACCGGTTTTTTTCTAAACCGTTCTTAAAATCCTATACTTTTAAGACCATTTTTCAGAGAAATCGGTCTTAATAGTATATTTTAAACCTAAAATTTCCTTTTAATGGTTTTGTTAGTCAGAATTTAAGACCGGTTGTGAATCACAACCGGTCTTAAAAGTTCATATTTTAGACCGGTTTTCTAACCGGTGTAAAAAGTTAGATACTTTTTAGACCGGCTGTATCAAGACCTAATCCAGAACCGGTCTAAAAAGTGATTTTTGCAATAGTGCTAGTTAAAGCACATGTTGAAGATTTAATATTCCAAATATTATAATTGGACTATAGTTAGATGGCTTATTATTAAATTAATATATTTTAAATAATACTCCCTCTGTTTCAAAATATAAGCTTCAAATTTGTGAATAAGTGTATTTTAAAACATAAGCTTCATTTTAGATTTTTCAAAGCATTTATTGTGTTGTTTTTTCAAGTTTACCCTTTGGCTATATTTGTTATATTTATTGTCATTTTTACTTATCCTCTTTACAAATAAGGGTATAGTTGGGGAAAAAAATACATATTTATTACTCTTAACTAATTTTAATTTTTTTATTGATAAACATAAATAGGTTATTTGAAGCTTATAATTAGGGACGAAGGGAGTGTGTGTGTGTGTGTGTGTGTAAGAGATAGAGGGAGAGAGAGAGGGAGAGTAATTTATGTGAGCAAGCTGGAAAAACTTATGCATTTAGTGATTAATAATAAAATATAGGTATCAAACATAGGTAGCTGGAAAAACTTATGCATTTAGTGAATAATAATAAAATATAGGTATCAAACATAGGTATCATTGTGGAACAATAAGATGACTTTGCATTTAGTGATTTAAATAATAAAATATAGGTATCATTGTATTCATTCACAATGTCTGAAAAAACTTAGATGCATTTGCTTGACAAAATAGTAGAACTATGTGAGAGCAACTAATAAGCCTACTAGTTAAGGTGGTCAAGGCCTCCTTTCCATAAGAAGGAAAATATAAGTTTGAATTCTAGAAAGTGTATTTTTTGGGGGAGACTAAAACTTTTTGTACTCTAAACCTTGAAAGAGATTAGTCCCATAACTAAAATAGTTCAAGGATACACTTGATCAAATAAAGAAAAGAGCTATATAAGAGCATTCAAATGTCAATGATTTTCTAAGATTTATTGCATTTACCGAGCTTCAATCTCTGTAGTACTCATTCTATTCAACGAATAAAATTCCTCAGTACCACTAGCACCTGGATTTGATTGATCACATGTAGTCTTCTTGAACAAAAATCCTGGTTGTTTTGGAGATGGAAGAACTATGTCATTATCTAACATGGAAATTACTTCTAACATAGTTGGTCTGTCTGTTGCATAGTCTTGTACACATAGAAGCCCAATATTTATGCATTTTATAACTTGTTCAATACATGTCTCACCTCTTAATGATGGATCAACAATGTCTGTAGCTCTGCCTTCTCTCCATAATTCCCAAATCTGGATTTATCAAAAGAACTAGATAATTAGATTGTTGAAGAGAAATTTAATTTCAAAGTGGTTGCTTCTTACACTCACACATGCACACTTACATGTCCAACAAAAGTGTAGGCAATGTCATCATAACGATTGCTACACTTTCTGCCGGTAACAATCTCAAGAAGTAAGACTCCGAAGCTATAGACATCTGATTTTGTTGAGAACAATCCTTCCATTGCATATTCAGGTGACATGTAACCACTGTAAAATATAGAAGATTATTGAATGTTATCAATGTTCATTCAATATTTCAGATAGTGATGTGTTGCGTTATTGAGTACTTACTAGGTTCCTACAACATTAATTGTGCTTGCTTCGATCTGGTCCTCACTAAATATTCTAGCCATACCGAAATCTGAGATTTTTGGGTTCAATGTAGTGTCTAACAAGACATTACTGGCTTTTAGATCTCTATGAATGATTCTTAATCTTGAATCATGGTGAAGGTATAAGATTCCTCTTGCAACACCAGAAATGATATCAAATCGTTTCTTCCAATATAACTGGAATTTATTTGCTTGATCTGAATAAAAGATTAAAACTATCAAAAGTAAAGAATACTTGATCAACTTGTCTATTATGCAAAAACATGAAAGTTTCACAATTACTAATTGTACAAAAATAAGAGTGTCTTGAAAGATGACATACCAAAAATAAAAGTATCCAAGCTTTTGTTTGGCAAATATTCATAGATCAACATCTTCTCATTTCCTTGTATGCAACAACCTAAAATCCTTACAAGATTTCTATGTTGAAGCTTTGCCGTTAAAGTAACCTCATTTATGAACTCTTCAATGCCTTTTTCAGAATGCTTTGATAGCCTCTTTACTGCTATTGTCATTCCATTTTGGAGTAGACCCTAAAGTCAAAATACCACTTCAATTTCCTATTAAAGTGTTATAAATAATGCTTGAAAATTAGTCAACTTTATGGAATTTGAGATCAGTTACTAGTAAATAACTACCTTATAAACTGAACCAAAACCACCTTGTCCAAGCTTGTTAGCATCAGATAAATTATTTGTTGCTGCAATTATGTCACTTAGATTGAATAATGATAAATCTGAGCCTTTTGTTCTGTCGACTAAATATTCATCATGCCTTCTTCTTCTCACTGTATTAAAAGAATGGTAAAAGATGAGGTACATTATAATTTAGCTTCCCTATATGTAAAAAGATGTTTGATTATAATAAAAAGAAGAAAAATATATATCACAACTAAGCTTGGCTATGATTTAGTGGTTGAAAATCTTTTAGACAAATTTGATAGAAATAGAGTTTACCTTGTTTCTTTTTCTTTGCAAACCAATACACGAAAGTGATCAACAACATTAAGAGGCAAATAAAAATGACTAAGAGTGTGACCATCCCCTTCTTTCCAAGAGAACCATAATGCTTGATTTCATATTTAGCTGCAAAGACAAGATTAATATATCGAAGACGATGTTATTACCATTGAATAATACTAGGTGAAATCTGAAACGATGAAAAGTTAATTATATAGTGTGTGTGTGTAAAACAAACATTGAGATGTAATTCAAGAGTACAAATAATATAGTATCAACTAACATTTTAGAGAAATGTAAAGTTAGACTAAGTAGGAGAGAGTGACAACAAAAATGCTAGTGGCCTCTTTTTTATTGCTGCTATTGTTGATAGAGGTGACAATGGAGGAGAAAAAGTATGAGCTGAGGAGGAGTAAGAAGGTGAGGAAAGTGGAGAGGATGATAGGAGTATATGTGGCATCCTTTGAGGCATGAATCATAAATCACTTCCATCATATTTCATTGGAGTCAAGAAAAATGTTAAACCTCATTAACTCTGTCTTAAAGTTTAACTACTTTCCAACTTTACTCCTATTTAATACATATACTTTCCAACAAAATAATAATCAACATAATAATTAGTGAATGTTAAAATTGTATGTATTCATGTCAATAATAATAATAATGTGACTCATGAATATGACAAAAATAACCTTATCTATATGATTTATGAATAGGACTAGAGGGATATATGACAGTCACATTATAGGTGGCATGTAAGTTTAACAAGGTGATATCCATGTCATTAAAGAAGAGTCCAAGCAATGCAAAGATCCTCTTCATGGCATTAACAACCCAATCACTAGAAGGGCAATAAAGAGTAGGAGATTCAAGAGGCTGGAAAAAATATTTGAGCTTCAATTTGCCACATTAAATGTCAAACCTCTTTGTGTGCTACCTAGCTTCAATTTGGTATGAAAGAGGAAAATAGTTGGGAAAAGAAGCATGTGTTGTTAAGAAAGAAGATTAAAAAATATGGAAGAATGTTGCAAGTTTGCGGCAAAAAAAAACTAGTAATAATATGCCACTACTATATATTTGGGCTTTTATAACACCTAATACATAATGGTTATAACTAATAAATGTCATGTATGTTGAGGCAGAGGTTGCGAAAGGATATATAATGCTTAAACATAATAATTAATTATGCGCACCATCATGTATTGCAAGGCGGAATCCACAAGAACACAAAAAAAATGGTTATAGTTAATAACCGTAATTTATTTAATGAAAAAAGTAACGGTTCTTTTGAAACAACTGCCATATAACAGTTACAAACGATTCGAATTCTAACCTCTTATATTTGTGAAGACAAAACATAACGGTCTTCATAAACAACTGTCATCTAACTCTTTCATAACTCTTCGCAACATTCAAACCTTCAATGTCATAACTTATCATAAATCTTTGTAATCCTATTAGACCTTTAAGAGTCATAACTTAACCCTTCACAATTAGTTAGACCTCTATTTAAACTCAACTATTCCTTGTGATTCTTACTACTTTTCTTTATTAGCCTTCTCCTCATATCCTTCATCATGTTATAAGTTCTCAGGGAACTCCTTCGCCGCCGCCACTCCCTTCCTTCCCCACACTACCTCCTCCTCCTTAAGGCTTGTTGGTGGCAACAAATGGCTTAAGTATTGAGGATCCTAACTACATGGTCCCCTCTGCTATTGCCAGTACCTTCAACCCCCTTGGCCAATCCATCATTTCTTAGAATGATGAGATGGCACAAAAGAAAAGAGCACTGTGAAAGGGTCTTCTTATCATGACGGAGGTCTAGAAAGCAAATTAAGAGAGAAGGGAGGAAGCTTACTGTAGATGGAATAAGAAAGGTCAAAATTTTGAAATTTGACAAGCTCACAATTAGTTAGATTTCACAATTTGTCCCTTCTTGTTTCATCTCACAGTAAGTCTCCTCCCCTCTCTCGTAAATTGCTTTGGATCACCTTCATGACAACAAGATTTCTCTTTTGCCATCTCGTCATTTGACGCAAAGATGGATTGGCAGAGGGGACGGAGTCGACAACAGTGGAGAGGTCAACGTGGTTAGTTTTTAAGATGCATAACAGTTAGTAAGTAAAACATGTCACTTAATAGAAGTCCAAGTAAATAAATAATGGTAGTAATCAATAATCATCATATTTTGTCTTATAAGAATGACAGTTGTTAAGCAAAAATAATCATGAAATAACAAATGTCGTGACGGTTTGAAACCTTTCCCTTTCCCCACACTAATGATGATACTCTGACCCTGCCTTCATCTCCCTCCTCCAATGATGAGAATGAGGATGAGGATAAGGAGGATAAACAGGACAATGAGGGTGACAATGCACTAATAGTCATCATCATCATGTTCATCCTCTTATTCCTTATCCTCATCCTCATCCTCATTCTCATCTTTGGAGGAGGGAGAAATAGTTCATGGTTATTAAGTAAGAACTGTAAAGTATTTTTTTGCAGCATAATAAATTAAGAAAATTGTCAAATACATAATAGTTATTAAGAATTAACCGTTGTTATTATGAAATATATTGATCTTTAGCACTAAAAGACGTGATAGATCAATAATCCATAAAACCCTTTTTTATATAAATGTCTGAAAACTGAACTCCACTTCTCTACTTCCATTTCAACTTATCAAAGCCATCTTCTGATTCAACAATACATCATGGACAAACGTAGGATAACTTCTGATTCATCATATGGAAAAATACCTAAATAAGAACTCCCTTTACCAACAAGCATTGAAGTTCTTGTCTATGCAACCTACAAGCTTCATCATATGGTCCAAGTTTACCTGTGAGAGCAAGGATTCATGGACTAGTGCTTGAAAGAACTTACCTCTCTCGTTTTCTCTTTGAATGAGAAAGTGGACAAGTTATTGGAGAATGAATAATCTAATGATGCATCATATTCTTATATGTACTTTATCTCTCTCTCTTTTTTTTGTAAAATGGTGGTTGCATAATTAAACACCAAAATTAAAAAATAAAAATAAAAAGGTGTATATATGACGGTTATTAAGTAACATTTGTCACTTATTAGAATACTACAAATACATAACAGTTGTACTTTGTAACTATCATAAATAATCTCAAGAGAATGACAGTTCTTATGATAACACTATCATGAAACGTTAGACAAAAAAACAAACGATTTGTCTTTCAACTTCATATCAGAAAAACAACATAATAGTTTCTCTTAAATAACCATCAACTAAACAGTACAAATCTTTCCCCTTCCCCATGAAAATATATTAAATAGTCACTTATTATAATATCATGAAACTATTATGTTTAATATATTAAATATATTTTTAAATAGTCTTAAAAAGATGTATATATTACAGTTATTAAGTAACAACTGCCACTTATTAGAATACCATGTAAATACATAATGGTTGTACTTTGTAACCATCATAAATAGTCTCAAGAAAATGACGGCTCTTATGATAACACCGTCATGAAACGTTAAATGAACAAACAAACAATTTATCTTCCAACTTCATATCAGAAAAACAACATAATGGTTTCTCTTAAATAACGATAAACTAAATGGTCCAAATCTTTCCCCTTCCCCATGCTCATGATGAGAGTACTTTGTACTTCTTCTTTCTTTGATGATTAGCACAAGAACCAAGTACCCTTTCATTACCTATCACTGTGTGCAACTGCTACTCTTCAACTTCCAACTTGTGCAATGATGGTTTGAACCATCACTTCTAATCTATATAAACTCCCAATTTTCTTATGTTTATCACCCTCCTCTGTTCTTTCAATCACTAAGATAAAAAACCATGTTGAAGAATTGCTAGAAAATCCATGGTGTCATCCTCCCCCTCCACCTTCTTCTCCTTCTCCACAACCTCCACCTCCGCCTCCACCTTAAGTGGAGGCAATGATACAGCATGCAGAACGCATTAACTATGCAGTAAGGAGGCTAGCCGGATATTTGTTAAGTATGAACAAGAAGGCCAATCTCATTCTTGATGAGTATAGGATTGGCCACCATGATCCTGATATACTCCCAGATGATTTAGGCTAGTCCTCTGGTGACTAGTAGACTGGTAATGTCTGGTTTGCTACGAATTTATGGAACTTTTGATTCATTTAAATTGAACAAGTTAAAACAAAAGTTCATAAATTCGCAGTAGACCTTAGATCATCTATCAGACAACTAGTCACTAGAGGGTGATATTTTTCTATTTTATTTTTATAAAATATAAAAATGTAATTATCTAGGCACTAGCTACCCAAATTTTTTTAAAAGAAAATAACATACCTCACCATTATTAACTAATAATTGCGATATATGTATACGTTAAAATAATAACATCACTTACAGTTATTAATAAAGAATCATAATAAATATAAATAAATAAATAAATAAAAATTTTATAGATACCACCGTTATGTAAAGTCTTTGGCGTGACAACCCAAAAAACCCTATCCTTCCTCTTCTATTTAAGCATTTGAAACAGAACACTCTTGACACTTACTTTGTTCGAATGAGATCCTCCAACATTGTAACCTTAGTACTCCTGTTCTCTTTTCCGGCAATCGAGAGTCATTTTCAGTCTAACCCCACCATAAAAAGCCTTTGTCTCACTTCTCAACGATAACCACGCTAGTCAATACCTTCACATTTCTCTTAGTGACTATTGAGTGAGTTGCTTTCACTTCCCCTAACTTGCATTTTCGTTATTCATGAGCCCTAGCTAAGTTGCATTCCTTTGGTGCTTTGTTCTCCTTATTCGATTGAGGTTCCTTTGTGAAGTCACGACACGATAAATCATTTAAGGTGATATTAACGTGCTTTTGTAAAGTTATGTTTTTTGGAAAACCTATTATTGTTCTAATCGAATGTTCTTATCCTATTATAAGAAGTTGTCAACTCATTGCATTGACTAAATGTTCATACTTTATTGATCTTTTTTGAAGTAGCTTTTGGATATATGATCCTGAAGAAAAATACATCTCCTTTTTTTAAAGTATCTATATCTCCGAAAGTTACTTCAAAAAGTTCAATAGATGTGATGAATCATCTAGTTCATGTGTATAGATGAGAGTCATATGTAAACAAACTCTATGAATAAACTAGTTTAGATGTACCTAGAGTCATACATAAACAAGCTCTGCGAATAAATTAGTTCATGTGACATATTGAATTTATTCTTGTGAAGTTATATTTTTTTTCGGAAATCCTATATTGCTCTGACTAAAGATTCCTCTCCTATTTTTCTATTTAGCAGGTGGTACTGAATTAAACGCTATGAAATTCAACATTGTGATCAGTCTTAAACTCTTCAATGTGAGAGTTTTTTGAACTACTTGGTTTCGTCCCTATATATATGATAGAGTAGTACTTCCAACATTGGGTAGCCATGCAATTTGGATGGATCAAGGTTTTCTGAGCTTTATGGCTAGAATCAATTGAAATCCTAATCTATATATATAATAATATAAGCGTTCAACTATACCTTGTGTCTCTTCAGCAATTAAGCTTGGAAAGCAAAGGAAGATGGCAAAAACACAAATTTCCCTATTAGAAAGGGTGCATGGGTTATGCAAACCCTTCAGTTCAAGGGTTAGCAAACCCCTCTGTCCTTTATATCTATAGAGGAGGTCAACTAACTTAGAAACTCTCACTTGAAGAGTCTTATATCCATACATCATGGTTATTATATAAAAACTGTTATTTATTATAAATGTTCATAGTTCTTTTTGATGAACCGTTATTTATGTACTTATTTTATAATGGTTGTCTATGTGAAACCATTATTAAGTTTATTAAAAGTCACAATTCTTATATACAAACCATTATATATGTTACTGAATAAATAACAGTTGTAAAATGAGATCATTATATATCATACAAGTGTTACCATATATGAGACGGTTGTTTACGTATGCTTGTTAATTATTATCACAACAATAGGCAGATCATGGGCTCACCAAACCTCAATACATAACGGATGTTGTATTATAACTGTTATAATAGGCCCATAATAAAAAAATGGTTTGGAACTATAATGTATATGCTCCAAGGTTTTATAGCGCCTGCATTTATGTTAGTTTGAAACCATGATGTATGACAGTTAATAATCGCCATATATATATTATGATTTTTGTAGTAGTGTGTGTTGGGATATATTGGAAATGGTGAGACAATGAAGTTTTGGGAGGAACTTAGAAGATGGAAACAGATTGATAGACAAATGCAACATAAATATGTCAGAGGAATCCTCAAGCAGCTTAGGTAATTAAGGATATAATTGAAGTGAATGGGAATTAGGATTATTCTAATATAGCAGATATATTAGAATAAAGCATCTGTACAAGGAAGGTAATTCATGTGTTGCTTAATTAGTACTATCTCCTTTGCTTGATATTGGCGACTCTTTCATACATATATTTGGGGGAGAGAATTTTATGGGTTGGATTTAAGAAAAATTAGACAAGTGGATGTAAATTTTTTAATTAATTTTTTATATTCTTTTATCTTACATATTTTCTTTAATTGAATTTTATAACCAAATCAAAAATCTGTAAATTTAATTTATAAATTTTTTTCCTCCCTTCTAAATTTCTCATACCAATTAGATAATTAATTTGTAGATATTAAGAAAATTTGTTTAATTACTTGTAACAATGTGTATTTGTTTCTTTTAAATACAATTTTTAATCAAGTGCTTTGTAAATACCACCTAATGAATACTACTTTATTATGTGCAATCAATAGGGATATTTTAAAGAAAATGATTCTTATATTTAAGACTAAACTAAGCTTCTTATCTACCTCCAGTGTGTGTGTGAACTATAACAGTTCAATAATGAACACATAGACATATATATATGACATGAATTAAAAGGGAAACCAAAAAATAATTAAAATCAAGTGAACAAGAGTGTACCTAATTCAATTGCATCCACACGAACATATAAATCTTGACCCGTACTATTGAATATTCTTATGTCTTCCATATCAGTATGCCAGGTCAAGCAGCCTCTCAGGGTGACCTCATTTGCACTCGCATATGCTTCACATGAACAATCCTTCAGACATTTCTCTTTACACTCTTTCAAGTTCATGCTCATGCTCTGATCCAAGTGTACCTCTGATGTATCTGGTAGCTTCATACGTTCCACTTTCACAAACCCCTCCCCACTTTGACATGTGGACACATTCTTCTTCCTCACACACCCACCACCACCCGACCCACTTCTCATTTGTGGGTTTTTGGTTTCGAATCCAGGCAAGCACACACATTGAAACTTGTCAACACCATAGTCCTCGTAACAGTAACTATTTGACCCGCACCGTCGATAGTGATCACAAATCTGTCTTGGAATGTGCAATATTTCTTGCCATCTGCGGTCATCAGGCTGCCACGTGGATCGGCTCAAGTGACCAGTGCTGTCAAGCGCCAATCTTGATAAGGCTGAAGGGTCCGTGAGGGTGAAAGTATAGCAAATTTCACTTGCATTGTCAATGAAGCTAACGTTGAAGATGAAGTAGTTGGGAATCATCTCGGGTATACCGCCCCATCTTTGACCCGTCCAAGATCCAACCCGATAGATTGGGTCCTCGTTTCTATAGACAAAGAACTGAGGATAGCCTCTCGGTTCGATCTTATACCTCATGTTTCCAGGTCTCGGGTCGTCAGGGGATTTCCATGAGGTGAGGAGCTTATTCAATCCAGTTTTCTTTTCCAATCCTAGTTTCATAAACGGAAGCATGGTGTCATAGGGATAATCAAAACTCTGCCAAACAAACTTTCTTGTTCCTTTTTCGATCAAAACCAAGTTTCCTGTGTCTAGAAGCTTAGCAAAGATGTTAGTGGGAGAAGATAAGAGTGAAACATTGGAAGACCAAATGGGATTGGGACTATTCGTATCGTTGGCAACAAGAACGATGTTTCCATGGATGTCTATTGAGAAAATTCCAGAAGTAGTACCATTAAGAGGGTTGTCTCTGTTAGCAACCCAGACAACGGTTTGCTCTGAAACTTGGTGGTACCATATTCCGATGTAGTGATTTCTGGAATAATTGCGGGGTGTGAAGAAACCAAGGGCAAAGGTTGCTCTGTCAGAGAGCAAAACGTCGCCGTTTTTAAGGGGATTGGTTGGGCTTATTCTATCTAGGAAGTGACAAGATGAATAGTGGACGAAGAGAATGAGGAATAGTAGGATATCGATCGGAAAGAGCTTCATTATGGTAGTGCTTAATGAACACCAGTGAGGCTGTTGTATAGAGGCTTGGTTCTTTACCAAAACTTGTATTGTCGAAAATAAATATGGCGAAAATGGTCCTACGTTTGCGATTGAGACAACAAAAATGGTTATATGTTTACTTTGAAGTCTTTGGTTTTTCTTCTGCATGGGTTTGGTCTTTCTTCTGCATGTGACAGCGTTTTTGGGAATATTTCTGGTGCAAAGATAAGTATTGAGGAATATAAGTGGGTATGAAGAAACCTAGTTCAAACATTTCTCTGTCCAAGGCTAAATTAATAGATAAATTAATTAAATTTCTTACCTTACTTAAATTAGTTAAGTAGCCCTTATATTAAACACAAATAGTTGCACGTAGAAATTAATTACACGTCAACGACTGATGTGCACTGCTACAATTACTGAGTTGTGCTGCCTTTTATTTAACTATTCATTTGGTTTTATTTTTTTAAGAAAAAAAACAGAAGAAAAAAGCATAAATACAATGGCCGAAAATTTAAAAATATTAAAATATTCTACAATATAATTAATTTTGAAATTTAAATATATAATCAAAAAAATATGAAAAGAATAATTTTTAAATTTTTAAATAGGATTTTAAATCTTTAAGAAAATGTTTAAGATATAAAAAATCATTCTGGAAAAGGTAATTAATAATGAAATAAATAATTATTGTTTTGGGAAGCAAAAAATTTATACAGTTCACCAGAAAACTTAGGAGGAATAAAAGCCCAGATTTAACTTCTCTCCTCTATATTCTACCCTTCCCACCCACTGCCATTCCATGGTTTATTTCCACCATTAGATAGAAATTTGAATGATTTAGATTTAGTGTTTTATAAAATTGTTTTTAAATACTTTTTATTGCAGATTTAAATTATCATGACCAAAGTTTGGTATTTTATATTTATTTATTTAATAATATGATATTTTATTAATAATTTTATAAAGTAGTACATTTTGACCACTAAAATTTCAATTTAACAATAGTGATAGATAGTAGAGAGGAAGTGGATGAGGATAGGGAAGACAAGGCAAGTCCAAAAAAGCCCACCATTCACTATAAAAAAAAAATATTGAATTTTTGATAGAATTTGCCACACAATTCAGAGTTTCTGACGGAATTCAATTCCTTTGCAAACTTATTTTTTATTTTTTTAATTTAAAAATGACACGTGGCTACTCCGAAGGCTGCCACCTCATCACCAGCTCCCAGCTCCGCCATGTGTTGCCGTGTCTCTACAACAACATGTTGCAACCTCACTCCGCCATGTGTTGCCGCTTCTTTTTTCCTGAAAATGGCAACTCCTTTAGGCCCCCTTTGGTTCAAACTTCAAATCCATGACCATGTCTGCACACTCGCGATGCCTTACCTGTTGGGCCGGAATGCTTTGGGGTTTTATTATTGCAAAGTTATATATATAATCTTATTATTTATAAATATATATTTGTTTCTTATACATAAATATATATTATCATAAAAAAATAAATATAAATTTAATAATAATATAAAATAATTTTGTATATTCTTATAATTTTTAATATAAATTAATTTCAAGTTATATGACTATATTTTTGTTCAATTCCGAATTTAAATTTTATCTTTAATTAAAATTAATTAATAATATATATATATATATATATATATATCAAAAATAATAATTTTTTAATGTTTTTAAATGTTTTCTACTGAATTAGGTACAGAATTTTCCATGGAATATTTTTCTCTAACGGAATTTGCCACAAAAAAAAAATTTTATGACAAATTTCATAAAAAATTCAATATTTTTTTGTAGTGGTATATATCTCAGTCAAGTAAAAAAGTTTGCATCTTGTATAAAAACAGATAAGTTTGCATCATCTAGGCTATTCCTCTCCTCTATTAGTGTTTAGAAACTTAAAAAGAATGGCTAAACACAAATAGAAAGATGGAGAGAATATTTTCATGTAGTACAAAATTTCCCTGTGACTCCAATATATAATAACTCCAAAGCAAGCCTTTCAAAGACCCGAAGCTTTTGGTCTGGGACGAGCATCCAAACTTCTTACATTTGGAACATTCCTCGTTTCTTCAATTTTGACTATTAATTCCACATTTCCGGGGACCACTTTCTCCATCGACCACTATTCCTCATCTTATTCCAATATATGTTCCATTGTTCCTTCTCTGTTCTTCTTGTCACTCGCTGGCCATAAAAACCACATATATGCCCCACAAAGTGGGCGGCTTTCCTAGTACTCTCTTAAATATTTAATATAAGACATATTTACTTAATTTGATTATATTAAGAAAGTTAGTTAAGTTAATTAATTAATATTAGAAAATAGCTTAGTCCACCCTTGATGGATTAGGCCCAAGCCCAATAGGATTGGGGTCAAAATATAAATAACATAAAATCTTGGGTAGATATATATGATATTTTCTAATTATTATGAGTCATATTATTTAAGCGATAGAATATAGCTCTGCAAGTGGTATTGTTTTACCGATACAATATGTCTATCAATCGAAAGGATATATTGTCTCTTTGATGAAAGGATACATTTGTAGAGAGGAAAGGGGGAATATAACACTATAAATAGGCGTAAGGGGTATAGTTGTAAAGTACTTGAATATAGAGATTTTGACACACTGATTCCTTATTCCCTCTACTATATTCCTCTCTCTCTTCTTCCTGTCAGTAGTGTATTTGTTGTGTGTCATAATCGCTTCCACAACTGTGATCCGATTAGCATGGGTACAAGAGATTAACGATCATACTCCTGTTACACCAAATATTCTTACAGTTAATATGACTTATATTTTCTAAAACGTCTTAGTTATCTTCCTTAATTCCCTTCTCCCTTCTCCTCCTTAATTATTGTTAAGAGAGCATTAATAAGGGTAAATTAGGAAAAGACTGATAAAAATGAAATCTATGTCTTATATTTAAAACCAAGATCAACTTTCCAAATATATATTATACTAAGGACCAGAGGGAGTATCTATTATCTATTATTTTGTTTATAGTCCTCAAGTTTCATTTTGTTTAAAATATTGGTCCCTATAACTCAATAAAAGCTTAGACCATTTTGCCCCTATAAGGACCTAAACAATTGGTTTGAAACTTGAGAGACCAAAACCAAAATAAAGGTTAACTTAAGAGAGCAAAGATGGTATTATTGGAAATTGTGCCCTAGGGACCAATCATTGTACTTTGAACATTATTGTTATTTAATGAATTTCTTCATATTATTATTATCTCATTCGCATGTTTATTATGATAAATGTATCCTTGAATGAGTTATAAAGATTGTCCTAAATATCCCTGGTCAATTATCTATACAGGAGCAAATATGAAATAAGATCAGTATGACTTTGATAAGGTATGAAGATACAAATCAAAGTCTTAAGCGCTTGTAAGAGTATAAGGTGCTGGATCGACCCACTATGAGAATGCTGCATGAATTAAGTCATAAGCTTATCTCATGTATAACCACGTCACAATACCCTTTGACCTGAGATCATCATGGGTTCCTACATGAGAGTCACTAATCTTTGACCTAGTCAAAAGTCACCTTTGACCGGGTGATGATAAAGGTTTCAATCGGGCTTAGTGGTTTTTATGCAGAGGAATGTGAATAGTCAAGATGAGATTTGTCCCTCACATTAGTAGAGAGATATTATTGAGCCCCTCGATGAGTGAGTCTGAGAAATGTATGGCCATACTATAATGGAAAGGAGTTTCCATCTTTATAGTCAGACTACTCAGGAATCGGGAAAGTAATGGCCAAGAACAGGAGGATGATATTATCCATGCCTCATCCTTGGCCGAAATATCGTGTGACAAAAGAGATTTGACATGGTTGTATGATAGGTTGCATTGTGTTAATAATCCTCATATAAATTGGGTAGTTGTAATGTCTTGCTAGATGCCACTTGTAACTTGTGGGCTAGTACAGTTATTGGCCCATTGCCAACTTCATATGGGCCTACAAGGTTGTACACAAGAATAGCCCAACACGAGCTATAATGTCCAGATTCATTGAATCTAAGATGTGTCTAAGATTCAATGAGTACAATGTTTAATCTAGGGTAGATGAATTTTATATGTGTGTGTGTGTGTTATAAATTCAAAAATAAAAATAATATTATATACATATGGTAATATTATTAAGTAGTGTTAGTTTTATATTTAATTTATTTGATAAATTAAATAACTAACATTGATAGAGATATCATATCTAAGATTTAAATTACAAAGATAAATTAAATCTGTTGGCTCTTTATTTAGATTGAATAAATATGTTAAATTAAATTTGTTGGATAGATTTAATTAAATCAAATTTATTTAATCCAAAACAGATTTCAAAATTAATTAAGATTAATTTTGAAGCTCCAATACAGCCCACATTAGTTATAAAACGAAGGGTTAGAGAATCCTAGGGCAGAAGAGAAATTGAGAGCAGTAAGAAAACCCTAGAGAGGCACTAGAGGCGCAAGCACGCTGCTGGTGTTGGGTACTGTTTGTGTGGATACCAGTAGAGGGAGCCGATCTGAGCAGTTGGCTTCTGAAGATCAAAAAGAAAAGAAAAAAAAACGTAAGGCACAACTAGCCACTCAAACAATCCATCTTGTGTCTGTTAGATATGATTAGTTTTGATGATGACAAATATAGATGTCAAATATTAAGAGAGCAAAAGCTTGCATAATATACTTATCTCTTACATTGACTAACTACTATATTTAATATTGCATATCTTATAGATTAGTCAAGCAATGAAAGAAAGAGATTGAGAAATGAAGAACTTGTAAGAATTAATGAAGAATATGAAGATTCAAGTTCTTTGGGGCACTGTAGCAGTGGCACTGTAACATACGGTACTGTAGCGTATTGCACTGTAGCGTACTGTAGCAACTGTAGCATCGAGTGATTTTAACAATCACTCGAGTGATTTTTAGAATCACTCGAGTGATTATGGAAACAGGGAAAATTTCTTGGAGTGAGTCACTATTCACTCAAGTGATCTTTGAATTTTCATGCTCTGTTTTTCGTCCAGTTGAGTGAGGTCTGGTTATTCAATCATATATCTCCAAATAAAACTCCAATTGAGGTGAAACAGTTGCATATGAAACTAGACTTCCAATACAACATGAAACTCAAATCAGCATTAAAGGTTCATATGAAGGAGATATGAGTGTTACAAGATGAAACTCAAATCAGCGTCACTTTCTAGAACATGTTGGATATTTTGAACATAATAACTCTCAAACCGTAGATCCAATTGAGCTGAAACTAGTGCCATATGAAAGTAGACGTAAACAGCTTTCCATGGATACATAATATTGCAATTTTGAAGTTATATTTGAAGAGTTATGTCATCTGGAATTTTACCCTTGTTTGCTGTCGAATTGGAAGTGGAGCTACGAGTTCAAGTGATCTGAACAGAGAGCACCCGAGTGATTTTTATAATCACTCGAGTGATCAGGAAAATCACTTGAGTGATCATTAATAATCACTCAAGTGAAATGCGTCAAATGGTAGATCACTCGAGTGGCACAAAAATCACCGGAAGAATTTTTCACTATTCTCAAAATCACTCCCAGTGATATCGAAATCACTCGAGTGATTCTGTTGATTTTGCAAATCACTTCCAGTGCAAACCAAATCACTGCAAGAAAAATTCACTGTTTGCAATTTCACTTCTAGTGATATGGAATTCACTCGAGTGATATGAGATTTTTCAGAATCACTTCCAGTGCGTCTGAAATCACCGAAAGAAAAATACACTGTTTTGGAAATCACTTCCAGTGATAGTCAGATCACTCGAGTGATATTTAAAATTTCCAGATTCACTTCAAGTGGATTGAAAATTACTGCAACAAAAATTCACTGTTTGTAAAATCACTTCCAGTGATGCCAAATTCACTCGAGTGATATATGAAATTTTCCATATCACTTCCAGTAGATGTTGAATCACTTCCGGTGAATATTAAAATTCCTTAGATCACCTCCAGTGCCGTAACTAATCATTTCCAGAGAATCTGAATCACTTCCAGTGAATATTAAAATTCCTCAGATCACCTCTAGTGCTGTAACTGATCGTTTCCAGAGAATCTAAATCACCTCCAGTGAAACCAAGATCACTCCCACTGGATATCAAATGTCTCAGTTCACCTTCTGTCAGATAATATCCAATCAAGTGATTATATTGATTTTGCAGATCACTTCTAGAGACATGCCAAGATCAATTGATATGAACTTTTGTCAGTTTCACTTCTTAACAGCATCTATGATCACTCAGTGTACTCTTCACTGTGTAAGAATCAGTTCTAGTGACAGTAAATCAGAATTACTCAGAATTAGCTCCAGTGATCACACTATGCACTACCAGTAAAATATTGTGTTTATTAAAACCATTGTCAGTGAATCAAAACCATCTCCAGAAATCAAGATCATTGCCAGTGAAATAGGATTTTCTCAGAATCACTTACAGTGCACTACCAGAAAATATCAACTTCCACCAGCAAATATGAATCACTCCCAGTAACACTAAAATCACTGTAAGAGAATCAGAATTCACTGCCAGTGGAATATTATCTTCTGAAAATCACCTCCAGTGAAATCAAGTTTACTTCCAGTGATTCTTTAGTTTTTCAAGATTACTGCCAGTGAAGTCTGTAATCACCCGAGTGATGTTTTCTAACGGTTATTTCTCTGAGTGCTTTTACAGGTGTTATGCACTACCGATCACATGCCATACAACGGATCAACATTCAGTGACAACAAATCATGGGCAACATGACTATTCAATAAACGATTCGGTGAACATACAAAACATAAAGAAAGCAATGCTGAAACATTTGTCAAAGAACGATTAACAGAAAACGCTGAAGTATCTGTCAGAGCACACGATGGATTTCAAAGGGAAAATATTTGAATAGATAAAATGGATCTCACAGCTTCTGCTATATAAGTCAATCTTTCAAAAACCAGAAAAGAGAGACTACAGTGAACTGAGATACACACGAGCAACAAAGCGAAGAGAACCCAACTACACCAACATGCTGTTATAAGTCTTCTGCCTCACGTACTCTCTGCTATACTCCATTTCCAATATCATGTATATTTGAGAGAGTGAGAATATATGTATTGTACTTCAGTAAGTATCATATCTACTCTGTGAGAGAGTCTGTGAACATTTCATCTGTATTTTAGAAGTGATCTTAAGGTAAAGAGAACTTGAGAGGATTGATCAACTTACGGGGGAAGTTGTAGAGTGAATTTTCAGAGACTTTATGCTCATAAGACTTACAAGGTATAAGCATTATAGAACATTGCTGCTCATAAGACTTACATTGGTGTAAGCAGGAGAGAACATTGCTGCTCATAAGACTTGCACGGGTAAGCAGGAGAGAAAGGTCTTTGGGATTGCTTTGCTCGACTTTCCGTAAGAGGGAGTAAACCTTACAGTGTGTAAATGGGAGTAACTCTTGTGAGTTTGTAGAGGCTTATCTTATGCCCAGTTAAACAAGAAGATAGTGGATTGGAAATCTCAGGAGGAGCCTGGGGACTGGACGTAGGTCATCGTGGATTGGGCCAAACCAGGATAAAATATAGTTTGCATATTCTCTTCCCTAAGCTTTTACATTTCCAGCATATATGATCTATATATCTTAGTATGAATTTATAGTTCCATATGTATTGATTTTATAAGCTGTGAAAAGAATTTAAACAATCAGACTTTCTTATCGTACACCCAATTCACCTGCCTCTTAGGTGTCAGCCAGTTCTAACAGTGTCTTGAACATAGTTTTCCATTCATCGCTAGGTTTGATTCGAATATGATGGTATATGTGATACCTCATTCTTTTTAGCTATGGTAGAGTACAAATGAGTAGTGAAATCACTCGGGAGACTAGGATTTGAAACTAGAACACCCAACTTCTGAAAATACTTATAAATTCCCCTGCCTCAACTCAGGATTTGAATCTAGAGCTGAGAGGCTGATAAAATTTTTTATAATCATTTTCATAAAACTTCACTAACTCGTTAAGACTCACCAGTTTTCTCTTTTATTATTATTCATCAGAGTTTGTGAGCGAACCTCTGTCGACTTTATATAATCCATCCCACATATACATTTCATTAGCGATAGGAAGCAAAACTACTAACTTATAACATTCATTTATTAGGTCATCTTTACAACATATACACCATATACATTATTTACTACATATACAATCTAAAATATGTATGGACTAGACAACCAAAATACTATAGTCTTCAGCGCCTTGACATCTAGTCATCGCCACTAACCTTTTCCTTGCCCCTCAAGCTTCCTCCCAGTACTGAAGGTGGTTTTTGGAGAAAAAGGGTGAGATTCGGAGGAATCTTAGTAGTAACACAAGTCATACATACAAGATAACATATAAAGCATGCTTTACTCGCATTCATCAAGAAAATTATCATAACATCATTCAGTGCATTTAATGCAATTCATAAACTATGCTAGCGCTAAACAAGTTTTCAGTCCCGAGGGGTACCTGCGCAATAGGCCTTGGGCACCGCTCGTGTAATATGAATATTATATCCTGAGTGTCAACTCGCGCAAAGATAGACCCTGGGTGATCACTCCGCATAATCTCAACATGTTATACATTTTGTGATGAAATCAATAACACACAATGCATGCTATGTCATATGCAAACGAGTTACTACCTGGTTGCTCTTCTCATGCAACTCTTCCTGCTTGGTTCAAGCTCGGGCAAGTACTGAGTCCTGAGTAGTTGTGAAGTCTTGAAATCTCCAAATACACCATCAATAGTCATTACTCATCCATATATCGTTTCAAACTTATCACGTTGGTAAACTTAGCATAATCGTGCTAAATTACAAAAATATCCTTGGAGACCCTGCTAAATCCTATGTACCCGGTCTCACTTCCACTTTACCAAAATTTATAACTTGGCTATTCCTACACAATTTCATGTGTAGAATCCATTTTTAACCTCAGATTAGTCAAAATTAAGCCCAAATGATGAAAATACCCTTGACAGCTCTTACTTAAGGCTTTTAGGGGTAATTCTGTCTTTTCACTTTCTGAGGCTTTCCTCACTTCGTGGTCAACATAGAACCTACACAAATTTGCCTCCTGAGCCCAATGGAAGCATCAGAATTATCAAATTCCCACTCAATTTCCACGTCCAACATAGGGTCACCCCATAAGATTTCTAGAAAAGTTGTGACGGATTAATCACATAACAATCAAATAATAAATCTAAACCGATTAAAATTAACTACTAATTATTCTCTACATTTATATAGTCATATATTGACAAAAATCAAAACTTTCCTAACATCATATCCCCAAAATATCTTCTAACTAACAGAAAATTCCTATCATAGGAAAGATAAAATTATTTAAAACATTTTTCATAAAAGAAATTTTGTGATTAGAAGAGAAGATGATTTCAGTACCTTATTGAGCTCTAAAGTTGTAATATTTTAACCAAATCATCACTTGGTCTAGAATTATTGAGCTCTAATCACTAAGGTTAAAATAAAAAACTTATTGAGTTCTAATCAATAAGGTTAAAATATACTCCAAAATCTCCACTTTATCCTCCTGACGAAGTGAAGGAAGGATGAGGGTTTATATAACCCCTACCCTTTGTCACACCAGGAAAAGGTGGTGTGACATATTTTTTTTGTTTTTATTTTTTTAATATATAAAGGGGGCTTCCCCTTTATATTAGATGGGGTGCCGAATTCGGGGTCTACATCTTTGACTTATAATTAATATATATATATATATAATATTTATATAATATTATAATATTATTTTTGTTTAAAAATAATAATAATAATTTTTTTTATATTTTAACCAAATCACTCTCTTTTTTTTAATTTAAAAAAGTACTACTAAATTTATAATTATCTTTAAATTTATAATTATATCTTAAAAAGAAAAATAAAAATGTTATAATGCTTCCCCTTGATTTTGATTTTGCTTTACACCTCCACTGAGCCTGATCAACTTTATTGCACCACTCCCCCATATACTCCCTCTCTTCTTCCACTTCTTTCAAGCTCATCGATCCACTTTTTGTTGCTAGAAAAACCAATCCCAGGATGGTCTTCTTAACGATTTCTGACAACTCAAAATTTTCATAGCGTATTCTTTGCTTCTTCTGCGCCGTTGAGCTAAAATTTGGTCGTTATATATGGATCTGGCATTATTTTTAACATTTTTTATCGATCATTTTGGTTGAAACCTAGCACTTAAAGAGAAGAATGCCATGGATTAACTCAGTTGTATCAGAAAATGCCAATGTGTTCCGCACGGGAATCACCCATCTTTTTTTAATCGCTAATATTCCTAAAGTGCAAAGTTATCTCCCAGGCAAATTATGACCCTAAATTGAAAAGGAATCTTTGGCATTCTGCTACTAAAGACAGACTAATTTTGGGATAAAAAACTTGAACTCCAAACAATAAAAGAAGAAAATAAAAGAGGAGACACAATACCTCAAATCTGCGATCTGAAAAAAAAGAAAGAGTGATTATGTGAGAGGGATGAATTCTAAGTTAAAATCAGAGGAGTTATTTTTTTTCTGAAAAATATTTTAATTAAGGATATTTTTGTCTCTACAATTTTGCAGTCCCGAGATTGAAAATATAATACCAGGGGGAGGTGGCTTTGCAGTAATCCCACTTTTATGGTACTCCAAATCCCTGGTTATTTGTAATTCCTCATACCAAATGATATATTCTGGCCCAATGCCGAATTTTGGGACTAGAGGCTTAAGGTTTAGCCTAGAATAAAGGAGACCACTAAATCCCTGTTTGGTAAATGTCATAGTGAGACATAGTATTATTTCCCAAAATTCCTTTATATCCTTAGATATTAAAATGAATTATATTGGTGAGCTAAAGAGCTCGGAGAATAACAAAACGAAGTGATTGGAAGTCATACACAACATAGTGAAGTGGAACACAAAGTAATTTTGCCACCGGTGAAATTCCCAGAATGGCAGTAATGATTGTGTGACATGTTTCGATGAGTAAATGATGGTGAACAATTATGAAACTTTTCAGAATGAAAGTAGACTTATCAAGCTTTAATTTGATAGGTCATATAAGTCATTTGGATTTGTACTTAAATGTGACATCTTATTTCCAATACTCATAAATGAATATAAGTGACTAGTGAAATCCATTGCGGAACCAGGATTTGAACCCGAACTACGCAACATCTAAAATCTTTCACAATATTCCACTCTCAACTAAGAATTTGAAACTAAGCTCGAAAAGGTTTTTAAAAAGGGTAGCAATCTTCACAATCATTCCCACAAGATTCACTACGTCACCATTACCCGATCGACTCTTAATTACCACATATCGGAGTGTGCAACGATTATATAAAATAAACTAAGAGCTATCCATTAGAGCCGTTCTCTGCTAAACACATTCAGTCATATATTCTCATACATATACATATATATGTATCACTTCTTATAAATACAATCACTCAATAAATACAACCAAATACAAGCTAGCGCATTGCGCTTCAAGCTTCACTTCAACTTCATATCTCCTCCATGCATCTTCATGCATCTCCACCTGTCACTATTGTTGGTTGGGAGGAGTGAGATTCGAGAGAATCTCAGTAGCAAACATTACCACTATGCATGTCAGATATATATGAATGCATGACATGCTTGCCTACACTATTTCATGCCAACATAATGACATGCTGCATGCTCGATGTTATGATATACATATGGCCATTGCACAAATATAATAGAGCTTCAAACAATCATACATGTTCCACACAAATAGGCAAAGTAGTCACATAATCAATGCAAGACATACATATCACATACATGCAGAAAAGGTAAGTTCACTACCTGGTGGACCATAGTCCTTCCTTGGTTTCCCCTTCCTCCCACTTTTGGAGCTTCTTGAAAATTCATCCATGCCTCTTCCTCTATGGAAATTATTCCGTACCTCTTCTTTCTTGACTTCACCATAGCCCTAGATACCTAATCATATCATTAAAATTATGATTGTGGGCCATTGAGAGTGTATAATAAGGCCCAAGAGGCTAGGAAGGGCTAAATAAGTCAATTTTCTAAAAAAATATAAAATGTTGGAATTTGGAGGTGTTGGCCATGGCCAAAAACATGTCAGAAACATTTTGGCCGCAGCTAAAAACTGTTGGCTGCGGCCAAGAACCCCGTTGTTCCAGAATTTAAACTTCCTGATTCTTGGTCGAACTTGTAAACATCATAACTAAATGTACAAAAATCCAAATTGAGTGGTTTCAAGCTCTATTTAACCATATTTAAGTATAATTTAAGGAAAAAAATATGTCCATAAGCTTGAAGTATTCAAATAAATACAGTGTTGCATTTCATTAGACCTTGCTCTAGAAAATTCCAGTTTTTCATGCTTAAACTTTGGAAAATCATAACTCTTAGCATACTTGTCCAATTAACCATTATGACCTATCAAATTAAAGGTCTATCTCTCTAATTTCAGACTGGAATGTTTCATGGTCATTGAATAACATTACACAACTTAAAACCATGTCACAATGACACTGCCTCTAGAAAACGAATTACACATCATTTATTCATCAATTTCCAAAAATTTCCAATTCATATACAAGCATCCAAAATTCATGAACACTTGCATACCTACATAATTTTGCCTCCTAAAGCCAATGGAAGCATCAAAATATCAAATTCTAAGTGTATCACCACGTCACACACAAAACCTCAATTTAGGGTTCTTAGAAAAACTAAGTTGTTTTCTTGTTTTCTTTGGCTTAATCACTTCTTTTTTACTTCTAATCAAATGATTAGCTATTTAAACACTCATTAGAAATTATTTATCCATTAAAAACACCATTTTAAATCAGCCATAAATAGTACCCAACATCCTCTATACTCATCCAAACAACAAACCAATCGGTTAAAAAGGAAGCTTACGCTTACCTCTACCCGTTTCCTCAAACGGTTCAGAATTCTGGCAATACTCCAGCTGGTGAGACAGTGCCAGCCACCTCTAAATGAAAAATTAAAATCGTAGAAATAAAGATCTAGATGAGTAGAGGAATTTTCCTGAAGGACACTTTGATAGAGGACGCCGATTCGGTAGTATTTTGGCGGCTTAAAGTTTTCTCTCTCATTTCCCTCCATTTTTGGTTCAGCTTTCTCTCTCTCTCATTTCTGGTTTCTTCATGAAAATGAATAAAGAAGAAGGTGGATAATTGATTAAATGGGTGGTCCAATTAACTCACCACGTGTCAGCTTCTGATTGGCCCAAAAATTGAATTTTCACACATAATGCTTAATCTGACAGAATTTTCATTAAACTTTGAAAATTCATATCTAATTGTACAAAAGTCCAATTGGGGTGGTTCTAAAGGATATGACACCCTTATTAAGTCTATTTTAAATAAATAATATAATCTTTGGCCAATTTGAAGCTCACTCTTCCCATAATTTTAATCTTTGGATGCTACCCCATAAAATAGTTAATTTCGCTGGGCTAAATTCAAAAATTCATTTCTCTTTGTGTATAAATCCAAATAACTTATATGACCTATAAAATTAAATCTTAATAAGTCTATTTTCATTCTGAAAATTTTCATAATTTTTCACCATCATTTACTCATCGAAATGTGTCACACAATCATTACTGCCATACTGGGAGTTTTACTGGTAGCAAAATTATTGTGTTCCACTTCACTATGTTGTGTGTGACTTCCAATCACTTTGTGTTTGTTATTCCCTGAGCTCTTTAGCTCATCAATATAATTTATTTTAATATCCAAGGATATAAAGAAATTTTGGGAAATAATACTATGTCTCACTATGACATTTACCAAACAAGGGTCTAGTGGTCTCCTTTATTCCAGGCTAAACCTTAAGCCTTTAGTCCCAAAATTAGGGATATTACACTATCCCCTAATGCTTTATATCAAATAAGGCCTAACGGTCAAATAGTCATTTGATCCTAAACACTAGACAGACAAACATAGTTGTAGATAGATACAGTAACAGACAATCATTTTTACAGGCAGACTTATTAGCTGTAAGTCCTAGTGTACATGTTTGTACATGGCAATAAGACCATAATATTTAGTATTGTGAGAGTAGATAAGCCATAAGGATAAATACACCGGACAGTGTCCCGACAAGGCAATGAGGCCTAAAGTTACTAGTGGACTGTGTATAATGGGATTATAAGACCTATTGGACTAGTATGTCCTCCGGCCAGCAGATTTCTATTCAATCAGAGTTATGATAAATAGTGATAGAGGTAGTAAGACCTGATGTGCAAGCTTGCATAGGGCAGTGTCCCTGGGCAATAAGATCTAAGGGACAATTAGTACAGTAATGGGTTGTGAGACCCCTGAGAATAAAACAGGCTAATTGTGTGAGTGCTGATAGGCATTTCACACATACACATCATATCATTTATGATTCATGCTTTGAGAACATGCACACAACAGGGATAAATTGCATATTAAGATGGGATTCCCCGAGGATAATCAATATTATATGATATTCAAAATTTCGAGGACAAAATTTTATTAAAGGGGGGAGAAATGTAACATTCCAAATTTCAGTCACTAAAATTTCTTATAGCTTTGCAGTAAAAAAAGGGAATGAAATGGTGAATTAAAGAGCACATGAAATGATAAAACAAGGAGATTAGTGATCACACACAACATGATTATGTTTGGAACACAAATTGTAGAAAATATAGATTTGTTACCAATGTGTTTTCCTGAGTGGTTGTCTAGTTGTGTGATATTTTTAAATAGGAAAATGATTTCTAATGCCTATGAAATTTTTAAGAATAAAATTATACTTATCAAGATTTAATTTAATAGGTCATATAAGTCATTTGGAGTTGTACACTATGAGTTATGTATTTTTTATGTTAGCCAAGTAAAACTGGTAAATTTCTGTGGTAGTATCTAATAAATGATATTCTGAGAATTTTGAGCTTCTAGTTGGCTAAGGAAAATATTTTTTTCTCAAAAATATACTTAATAAGGGTCACATAGCCTTTAGAACCACAGCAATTGAACATCTATAAATAAAGATATGAATTTTCAAAGTTTGATGGAAATTCTATCAGCTTTTAATCAATGTGCAAAATTACAAAGGTAATGGTAAAAATGTATGGGCAAAATAGTCATTTGGCTAAATTTAATCCAAAGCCCATATTTTTCCCTTTTCCTTATGATGTTGGACGGTCAAAAGGGGAATGAATATTGGTGATAAATATGCCAAGAATTGGAGCAATTTTGGCCAAGCAAAATGAAGTCAAAATGTCAAAAAGCAAACTAAGTGATAAATGGCCATCACATATTAATGTCAAAGAGATGTATGAAACTAATTCAAAAAGCTTTATTGGCTCCTTCAAAGGCCTCACCTGTCAATTTGGAGAGAGAAAAGGGAAGTCATTGTGGTCAAGATTAAAAAGGGATAAAGCTTAAGTAAATTCACATGTGCAAAAAGCAATAAAATAATATATTTGTAAGGAGGTGGAATTGGGATATTTTAAGAGCTCTTATCCCTTTTCAAGAGTGAATTTTCATCCAATATTGAGAAGCAAGAGAGAGGGAATGTCTTAAAAAACACAAGAACAAGAGAGTGAGAGAGAGCAAGGGTTTAAGAAGGCAAATCCAATGTAAGTTGGTTGGAATTCAAGTGGTCTTGCGTTCTAGTTCATGTAAGACATCTCCTAAACTCTATCTCTTCATGAAATACACATGTAGAAAGCATAATATCAAGAGGAAGAGAGAGAAAGAGGCCACAGCTAGAGAGAGAAAGAAGAGGAATCAAAGGTAAAGCCATAAAACCTTGTTATCTTGTTGGATTCAAGGTTGTTGTTGTTGTTGTGGTTGATTATTAGCTTTATTTTGGCTTGGTTTGTTATTTGGGAATGAAAAACCCTACCAATTTTCCATTAATCATGTTTAAAAGGTGTTTAAGAGGTTAAACAAGTGACTAGAAGTGAAAAGGAGGTATTTAGTCGAATGGAATCAAGAAAATCCATTTTTCTCTTCAACTTCTAAATTTCATCCAAGGGAATTTTTGCAAATTTGGAGCTAGAATTTGGTTGATTTGATGATTCCATTGGGTTTATAATGGATAATTATGTAGGAAACATGTATAATATGAAATATAAAGGCTTTAGGATGTGAAGTGATAATTTTACCTCTAAAACTCTAACATAGTGGCTGCCAGGGGTATTTTCATAATTTGAACATGATTTTGACATTTATGAGGTCAAAAATGGATTATGCACGTGAAATTGTATAGGATTAGTCTAGGTCATAATTTTTTGTTAAACTAGGTCCAGAGGGGCTAAAACTGGGTCCTCAATGGCATTTTGGTCATTCTACATTTTTAAGCAAAGATAACCAACATAATGAGTCTAAAATAATACATGAATGAGTAATAACTCATTTATTTTAAATTTGAAATTTTAGAACTTGGCAGTAGCCCAAGCCAGACACAGGATATTGAACAAACAGTGGATTAGGGAAGGGCAATTAAAGTAGTGAACTTACCCTACTTGTATGTATTTAATATTTATACTTGTATAGTGATGTATGTGATTGCTTTACTTGATTGTGTAGAGCATATTTGAATGATGAAGCTATGCTTCTGTTTATGCCATGGCTATGAGTATGTTACATGAAACATTGAGCACGCAGAATTGTCATTATATGACATATATCTAGTTAAGGATAACATGTCATGCACTTAGCATATATTATGCATGCATTATGGTAATTGTTTACTATGAAGATTCCCCTAAATCTCACCCTCCCCAACCAACTAATTAAGACAGGTGAATACAGGAGGTGTGCTGAGATCAGAGAAGAGGACTGCATGCAGAGGAATGCAGTGTTGGAACAAAGACAAGGATGTGTCTACTGTTCTTGGATTAGACTTAGACACTTTGGTAGTCCTGCTGGCTACACTACCTGTATATTCATGTGCATTTTTGTATATATTATGTAAAATCTTTTGGAAAATTCTGTAATATAATCATGTACTTATTATCAATATATTTATACTATTCTTGTGTGTTCACTGAACTGTGCATTGCTACTCTGGTTAATATCAATATTAAGGGGTATGTCAGATGGGTGTGACGTAAAAAATTAAAGCGGTGCCATTTTTATAATTCTATGTGTCAGTTTTGAAAGATTAGATATCCTAATTCCCAAAACGGTTGCCAAAGATCCACCTTTGTCGTCCCTAATTCAATTAAGGATGCCAAAGGTAGCATCCCTAATGTTAGGAACCCCTTTGGCATCCCTAATTGAATTGGGGACGCCAAAGTTTGACTAAAACAAAGGAAGTGACTATACGAGAAGCGGGACAAAAAAAGAAGAAGAAAAGAGAGCTGCTACTATTCTCCATCATTATTTATTGTTTAAAAAACTTATGGCATCCCTTTTTTAATAGACATTGTATACTAACTTTACTACATCCCTAGCATAGGCATCCCACTATTTTCAGACATTAAAAGGGCTAAAAAACAGACGTTAAAAGCATTGTCTGTAGTAATGTTGCTCAATATTTAATTAATATATGTGTATGCAAATTTTTATCCATGAAATTTGTCACGGTTAGGATTGTGAAACTTGTCATTATGACAATGATGCAACTTCATTGTATTATTCTTATGATGGAAAGTTTCAAAAATCTAATCATTACGAATTCCATGGACAAAATTTTACATACACATATGTTACTTGAATCTGTTTGCCATGCCTTTTTTCTTTTCAAGTTTTTTTGTTTGGATGCCGCCTCCTTAATAAGACTTCGATTATTGTTGAGTATTGGGTGGGAGTGTCAATTGTAATTTTAACCATGATGTGTGGGAGCTATTGATTCGTGGTTCATATTTGATGTCTAGAAGAATCAAAATGCATAAGTATGGTAACCTAGCACTCAATCCATTGGTAGCTGTATTCAACTATAGAGATGCTCTCAATATGAATCATACTTTATGCTAGGCCTAAAATTGCATCCACTAAATACAACACTAAAAAATAATCTAACTCTCTTGGAGGTGGGGAAAATGCAAGCAAAATAAGTAAACCTTAAATGAACAAATGCTAGAATTAAGATTCAATAATTATCTAATAATATAGGGATTAGATTCTTGGTTATTAGTTATAATTATATTATATCGATTGTATTTGTATTTTTAGGGTTGTATGTAGAATTTATATCGCATAATATAGCATTTAGATATTATAAAATCCAACAGGGCTTATGTCAAACAAAATAAATCGTATAGTTTTTTTAAAAAATTGCCCACTTTTTGGACTGGGTATGAAATTACCTGGTCCAAAGAGTGGGCAATTTTTATTATAAATTGAAACTTTTTAAGATTAGTCATTTAACAAACTGGTCTTATAAAGTAACTTTTAAGACCAGTTGTAGGTCTGTTCTTAACAAGGACATATATTTTAAACTATTGATACTATTAGATAGATGACAAATGTAGATGTTAAATATTAAGAGAGTAAAAAGTTAGCATCATATACTTATCTTGTACATTGACTAACTACTATATTTAATATTGTATATCTTGTAGATTAGTCAAGCAATGAAAGAAAGAGATTGAGAAATGAAGAACTTGTAAGAATTAATGAAGAAGATGAAGATTCAAGTTTTTTGGGTACTGTAGCATACGGTTACTATAGCATATTGGCACTGTAGCACTATAGTAACCAGAGTGATTTTAACAATCACTCGAGTGATATTTTAGAGTCACTCGAGTGATTCTGCAAACTATGAAAATCACTTGAAGTGATTCACTATTCACTCGAGTGATGTTCAAATTTTCATACTTTGTTTTTCGTCCAGCTGAGCGAGGTCTGGTAATTCAATCATATCTCTTAAACCACAACTCCAATTGAGGAAAAACTAGTGGCATATGAAACTAAACTCCTAATGTGTCATGTTGACACCAGAAAAATCATCAAAGGATCTCAGATGAATCAGATATGAATGTTTGAAGTTGAAGTTGAAATCACTATCACATTCCAGAATAAGTTTGATATTTTGGATATAACTCTCAAACCACAGATCCAATTGACCTGAAAATAGTGCCATATGAAACTAGACTTAAAGAGCTTTCCACTGATATATAATATGCCAATTTGAGAGTTATATTCGAAGAGTTATGTCTTCTTCAAGTTGACCCCTATTTGCTGAAGAATTGGAAACGCAACAACAAAGTTAAAGTGATTTGAAGAACAGATCACTCGAGTGATTTTTAGTGATCAATCAAGTGACATACCATAAATTGCAGATCACTCGAGTGATATGGCTAATTCTACAGATCACTTCCAGTGGCCTATCAGATCACTCCTGAAATTTTTCACTGTGCTAAAAATCACTTCTAGTGCATCCAATTCACGCGAGTGATTCTATTGATTTTACAGATCACTCCAAGTGTGAGCCAGAATGACTGTAAGAAAAATTTACTATTTACAAAATCACTTCCAGTGCAAGCCAAATCACTTCTGGTGAATTTCACTGTACACAAAATCACTTCCAATGATCTAAAATTCACTTGAGTAATATGATGATTTTTGACAGAAGAAGCTTGAATGCACTGCCAGTGAATTCCAACTGAATCAGTATTGCTTTCAGTGAATCTCTATAAGGTCGAATGATTTACTTGTTTCATGAAATCATTTTTGTCGAGTGATATGCCAATTTCTCAGTATCACTTCCGGTGAACCTCAAATCAATGCCAGAGAATATGAACATAAACCAGATTACCTCAAGACACCTCCAGCGTCTCTTGATCACTTCAAGTTAGATTAGCTTCATTCATGTGATATGGTTCATCACCACCAGTGGATTACAATGCACTCAATTGATATGCCTACTCTTATAAAGTCACTACCAGCGAAATGCTTATGCAGTCGAGTGATTTATTATTTTATCAAAATCACCTCAAGTGAAATGATACCACACTTGAGTGATTCTTATGTTTCATTCTTTCACTGCCAATGAATTAGAAGTTAGCTCGAGTGATTCACTGTTTTTATCAGAAACACCTCCAGAAGCTTTCTGAACATTCGAGTAAAATACTGTCTTGAAAAAGTCACTTCCAGTAATCATGCAATACACTGCAAAAAAAGTACAGTGTTTATGAAAATCACTGCTAGAGAATTAGAATCACTTCCAAGACAAGATCACTGCCAGTTGAATATTATTTTCTGAAAATAACCATAAGTGAAATCAAGTTCAGTTCCGGTGTTATCCACTACCATTCATCGGAATAACATTCAACGGCAACTAATCATGTGCACTAGCAATATTCAACAAATAACCAACAACGTGCTAATTGTAAGAAATGGCTGAAGCATCTATCTGATCAATGGAAAATGCTAAAGTATCTGTCAGACACACGATGGGCTTTCAACGGGAAAATATTTGAATGCTCCAATGGCTCTCAACTCATCTTCTATATAAAATGAAGCATTCAAGAAGAAGAGATGGAGATACAACAGCGAACAAACACACAAGCGACCAATATGCTAATATAATAAGTTTTTCACCTCACAAAACTCTCTGTGCTTATCCATTTTATGTATCATGTATATGTGAGAGTGAGATTATTTGTATTGTACTTCAGTAAGCATTTATCCACTATGTAAGAGAGCTTGTAAACACTTATCTGTATTTCAGAAGTGTTTTTAAGGTAGAGGGACCTTGAGAGGATTGATCACCTTACGGGGGAAGTTGTAGAGCGAATTGTCAGTAAGACTTACAAGGTGCAAGCAGCAGAGAACGTTGTTGCTCGTAAGACTTACAATGGTGTAAGTAGGAGAGAACATTGCTACTCATAAGACTTGCACGGCTAAGCAGAAGAGAAAGGTCTTTGAGAATGCTTTACTCGACTTGATGTAAGAGGGAGTAACTTTACAGTGTGTAAGGGGGAGTACTTCGTAAGAGATTTGTAGAGGCTTTTCTTGTGCCCGATTAAACAAGAAAATAGTGAATTGGAAATCTTATGAGGAGCCTGGGGACTGGACGTAGGTCATCGTGGATTGGACCAAACCAGGATAAAACACAGTTTGCATCTTCTCTTCCCTAAGCTCTTATAATTCCAGCATATACGATTTACATAATTGCTACTTCCATATATACTAAGTTAACAATCTGTGAAAAGATTTTGAAAGATCAGATTTTCTTATCATACACCCAATTCACCCCCCTCTTGGGTGTTAGTCAGTTCTAACAGATACAAGATCGGACCAAAACCCAGTCTAAAAAGCGGATTTCAATTAGTCTAAAAGGCTTTTTTCTAGTAGTGCTTATTTTGAAATTTTGCAGAATAACGTCAATGATGCTTTGAGGGTTCTTGAGCGCATGAAAGATATATATCAATATCAAGCCTGATTCATGTACATAATTCTGCTGAGAAATTATAATGTAAGGAAGCTTGTTTAATGCAAGGAAAGCTTATAATCTTGGTTTGTTTTTCAATTTAAGGGGAGCTTATAATGCAGGGGGAGCATACAAAATTGTAGTTTTTCAATTAACAATCTGTGCTTGTTTTAATCATATTCTCTATATAATTTTAATTAGAATAACTATCCCCTGCTTTAAAAAGTGCACTTGAATAATCTAAATTGGAAATCATAGTTTCCTTATATTCATAGATGAGTAAATTGTCATAGTTAAGGCATCAACTTTAAATTGTAGCATGTTGCACATTCTTTTATGTGTGCACTATACAAAGAAACATTATTTTTGTTGTACTCGTTGTTGGGAGTTTGGTTAGAAGACCAATTAGTAAAATGTTTTAACTTATTAACTATGTAAGAAGAAAAAACTGAATAGTCATTAGAAAATGTTTATACATTCTCTGATGGGGTGTTGTAATTGGATAGAATTGTAGCTGAAGCAACTTCAGTCTCGAGCACATAAATATAATAAAGATCTTGCATCATATGATGAAGAGGGAAAATGGAAAGAGACTTGAAGCAAAATGTGATTTGGCATCATATATGTCCAACAATAGTTTATTCTCCTACTATGGAATGTACTGTTATGGATGCATGACTTTTTCTTTAATAGAAAATGATTATTGATATGATATTTGTTATTAACAATTTGGTTGAAAATAAGGTGAAAATTTTGTTATTATTCAATTGTGCAATTACAAGTCAAGCTGCCTATAATGACAACATGTCATTTGGTGTTCACAACCACTACTAGAAAAAAAAACTTTTTTAACTAGTTAAAATAGATCATTTAGATTGGGTTTAGGTCTGATCTTGTATCAACTAGTTTAAAAAGTCGATACTTTTTAGACCGGTTGTACGATGGGTCTAAAAAATCACTTTTCAGAGCGGTTGTATTTACAACCGGTCTAAAAAGTCCACTCTCTAAACCTGTTCTATTTTACAACAGGTCTAGAAAGCCAATTTTTTAGACCAATTATACATTACAACAGCCTAAAAAGTGGCATTTTAAAAAAAACATATATAGGGCATTTTTTGGGATTGATGTTCCCCAAAATGCCATATTTGTATTTCATCATCACATAAGTTTTAAATAAGCTACAAAGACTGTAAATAAGTCATAAAAGTCACAAATTAGATGGCAAAAACTTGACAATAATTCATAAAAGATATCTCAGCATCTTCGTCACAATATCATAAAAAATATAGAAGATTTAAATCTTCCATACAATTCCACAAAGCTTAAGTTGGGGTAACAACATGATTAAATTATCTTATAATATATCCTACCAAAAAAATTATCTTATAATATGGTCTTGTGAGGCTTTAGGTCACATATACTTCACACCTGAAGTGGTATATATAATAAGTGTTTGGAAACAAAACAATCATAAAATAAGTTATTCACATGCTAAGATATTGCATTTCTAGTAACTTATAAAAGAAATGAACATTCATAAAACAAAGTAGTAATCAATTCAGCCGATACTTCTGGGAATACTCATAAAGAAAATAAGAAACTTTAGCTTTATAAGGGCCAAGCAAACTTAGGAATGGAAAATGTAAAGAACTCCAATTTCTATACTTTACATGCCACACCAGAAGATTTAGGAGACAAGGAACAAGACAATATATTTTCATCTTCCAACCTTGAAAGAGGCATAATTTGAGGCATATCAATATTCCAATCAATACACTAAATTACATTAAACTCATAATACCGAGAGCTTACCATTGAAAGAAATGCATGCTAAGATATTGCATTACCAACGTGCAAAATTACAGCTCCCATGTAGTTTCTGTTATTAAAAAGCACTAATAGAACAAGAAACTATTAACAAATTAATTAGAGAATAACTTAAGCACAAATAAGGGTTAGACTTATGAGTTATAACTGTTGTTTATATAAGAGTATAAGATACATAATATTAGTTTATATATATAATATAAAGACTTACAAATGAGTTCCTTGTAACCCAAATTTCATAAGGGATGGTATAAAGTGTAGCGAGGGTTTTGAGACTACCAAAGGAGGATTACAAAGTTTAAATAGTCATAGTATTGATATTTTTAAAGTGGTATTTTTGAAAGAAAGTTTGTTGCAAAAGAAATTTGTAGATAATTTAGTCTCATTTTCTAAAACATAGCATAAACTAAAGTTTTAAGCTATAAATTATAGCCCATATAGAAAAATTAATAGCACAAATGACCACCATTCTCAGCTAAATATATAAATCAATATGAACATAGAACATATATATAAACTTGCCACATCACAAATGTAGAAGGGGCAACAAATCTCAAGACTTCCCCAATTCCTTTGAAAAGCTTTATTTAAATAATCTCAACAAACTATAAAGCAAAACAAATAACTTAACAAGCCAGAAGAAATTGATCAGTACGTACCCAAATGATTGCATATTAGCACTGCTATTATCTTCTTTATTCATTGAATTTTATTTTTGGTGAATGATCGATATTTTCTAAATTTGATGTTTCTAAAACATCTATTCATTACCTAAGGTACATTATGTTAGAGCCTATGTTTTAATGATAAGCTTAAGAAAGAGTTAGAAAGGTTTTGCAGGAGAAAATAATGTTTAAGAAAGCATTTTAAACCTCACAGAGGCTATATATTGCAAATATTAGTTAATCACTTAATTGATGTGTTTTGGAAAATAACTTATCACTGTAGTGACCACTAGAAGGAAAAAAATGGATCACTCGAGTGACCACTCAAGTGATGTTAATGAACAGAACTAAAATCACTCAGGTGACCACTCAAGTGATGTTAGAAAATTTGTCTTCACTTTCACACCATCATGGTAACTCATTTGGTGATATGTTTTCCAAAAAAAAGATTACTTGAGTGATCACTCAAGTGATTTTTTAAATTGTCATCACCATCACATCACCACAGTTCTCCAATGCAGTGGCCAATCTTGTAAAAATTTTCAAAGAGAAGATCACTTGAGTAATGTGTTCAAATTTAATGCCCAAAATTAGGTATGAAAGAGCATAAATCTTGGCCCAATTTCTGATGAAATTTCGGCCAAAAAGAAAAAGGAAGAAGGAAAACAATACTTGGTGCAAAAAAATTCAAGAAATGTAAGGGCAAAATGGTCATTTGTTGAATAATCAAGAAGGCTCTTGATTTTTCCATTATTAATGGCCAATTTTGACCAATAGAGGAAAAAGGGATGGAAAATGAATATTTGGACATAAATAATGCCATGTGGAAACATAAGAAGCCAAGTGGAAACGAAGGAATAAAATATTCCAAGACATGTGATAAAATTGGAATAAATTAGTATTATTTTGAGGAGGTGGAAAATGCATCTTCAAGAAGCCATTTTACTCTTTCAAGAGGATTAAAATTTTGGTCAAGAAGGGAAGAGGCAAGGGGAAATGTAATTTTACCACATATCATGCTATGCGGAAAAAGAATATGCCATATGGAAAAAGAAGTATTAAAATAAATGTGACACACGTGAAAAATTCAAATAAAATAATATATAATTGAGGAGGTGGAAATAGATATTTCTAGACATCATTTAACATCTCCAAAGGGCCATATGTTTGGCCAAGTGAGAGGAAAGAGAGAGATAGAAGCATCTTGAACAAGGCAAGAACAAAGAAGAAAGAAGAAGAGACAAGAAGGAAAATTTGGTAAGTTGTAGGTTAAATTGGTATGTTCATGTCTCTAAATGCATTAAAAACTTCTCTAATCTTCATATTATTCTTGAAAACATGCAAAAGCAAGAAGAAATCCAAGGGGAAAGAAGGAGGAGAGATAGCAGTTTTATGGCAACAAGAGAGAGAAACAAAGGTAAATCAATAAAACTTGCTTTCTTCGTTGAATTCAAGTTTGTTGTTGTTGTTGTGGTTGAATTATTGGCTTGTATTGATTTGATTAATCATGTTCAAAAAATGTTTAAGTGGTTAGACAAGCGATTAGAGGTGAAAGGAAGGTGTTTTATTGATTAAATTGTGAATTGTTGAATGAAACCCTAATTTTTTGATCAGAACAGGGCAGGTAGGAGGGGAAGGATTTTGTCAATTTTGAGGTCTCCAATGAATTTCTTGGGTAAAATTGTGTAGGAAGTGGTGGTTGGCACAATTTTAGAAAGATGGATTTGAATTCCAAAACTTGGAATGTTGTTGTCCAATTTGGGTTTCCCTCCGTGGTAGATGTTTGCATTGTGTTTTGGGTAATTGAATAGTGTCCAATGCCTATGATATTTTTTAGAATGAAAGTAGACTTATCAAACTTTAATTATATAGGTTATATTGGTCATTTGGATATGTATACTAGAAGTTATGTATTTTTGAAGTTGGTCATGTGGAAACTGGCATGTTTCTGAACAATTTCCAATAGCTGGTAATTCTGGATTGACTTGAGTCCAACTGACTGAGAGTAATATTTTTTTCTCAAAAATAGATTTAATAAGAGTCACCTAGCATTTGGAACCACTACAATTAGATATGTGTACATAAAGATATGAATTTTCAAAATTTGATGAAAATTCTGTCAGCTTTTGGTAAATATGCGAAATTAAAAGAAAAGGGTAATGGCATACTATAATTACTATGAACTCTAAGGGTAAAGATAACTAACTATATGAGCTTAGAATAAGGTATGAATGAGTAATAACTCATTTGTTACTAACATGGAAATTTTAGGATTTGACATTTGCCCGAGCCGGACAAAAGTTAAAAGACCGAAAGTAGCTTGGAAATTGGAAAGGAATTTAGGTAGCAACTCTATCTCTTATATTCTATGTGATTGTTAATATGCATTGTTTGTCATGTTTTGTGTAATGACACGTGAATGGTAGTAATTCCTAGAGTTAGGTGTGGGGAAAGCACAACTATCTCTTGGGCCAGCAGGTACCTAGTCTAGGTAGGGTAGTAGCAAGTATAGGCAGAACAACATATGATCTTGAATTGAGTATGCAATAAGGTCAGTAAGGGACAAACAATCGTTTATACCTAAACGTCGAGCAAAAAGCATTATGATCACTGATGAGCAAGTAGGGATGAGGCGATCATTTTGATATGGACAAAATCATCGCTTTAATCCTGAACATTGACAGACATGTTCACAGCAGTATTATTTGCTGCATCATAAATGCTGCATTGCATGTTTATCTTTCGCATTTTATATGATTGATAGTATGTTACTACAGAGATTGGTTTGAATCTCACCCTTTCTATAATTAAAAATTAATTCAGCTAGTGGGAGCAGCTTAAAGGGAAAACCAGCAGATACCAGCAATTGAGGGTCCGGTGCTGATCAAGAAATTTTCCGTCGGTTATCTGTTAATCTTTCTGTGTAATTTTGGGATTTGTATGGTATTATGTACAAACTCTGTAAGGATTTCCTGTAATGTAATCAATAATTTTATATCAGTATAATTTTGTTTTTTCTGTATGCCTATTAAACTGCGCGTTAATACTCTGATAAATGTCAAAATATTACGGGGTTTGACACTTTTGATTCTAATTACTCTAACACTTCATTATATCATTGATCAAGTCTCTTTCAGGTGTTCAAATAAGGATTAACACACAAAATGCAAAAATTACTTTATGTGTCAAAAGCATTAAATGCACGAAGGTTTCAAATGAAAAAAATTCTCTTTGCTCCAGCGGCTAATTCCTTAGACATAAAGAATGTTCAGAGACTCCAATGGCTAGAATCCAAACCAAGCACTGTAATGGATACTTTCAAGAAACAACGGTTATTAAATCATACTACCTATAAATACTAAGAGCATCAAAGATAAGGCAACAACTCTTTGTGCAAAATTTACTATCTTTCTAACCTTACTTCATCATTTAAGTTTGATTTAGAGTTTAAATTTTTAATTACCACCCAATTCATCCCCCTCTTGGATAAAAGGCATGAACTAACATTTGGTATCAGAGCCAATTCTTCTTGTTTTCAGGTTTAACAAAAGGATCTAATGACAAGCATGGGTAAATGTATACTCCCTGATGGAGCTTTAATCACTAGACCACCTAGATTTTGTGGTGAACGCTTCTTTTTCTGGATAGCCAAATCAAAAGTGTTCCTAACAGCTAATGAGTATGGCCTTTGGTAAGTCATACAAGATGGAGACTATGTTCTTATGAAGAAAGAAGGAGAAAGAATGATCTTAAAGACACGGGTAGAATTTGATGCTAATGATAAGAAGCTAGTAACTCTCAACAGCAAAACCATTCTTATTATCCTAAGTGCCTTAAGTCAGAAAGTGTACTTCAGAATATGTATTCTTCTCTCTGCCAAAGATACGTGGGAGGCACTAAAGATTGCTCATAAAGGTACCTCTGGGATTAAGGAAAACAAAGTCAATACTCTTATCACTGAGTATGCTTGTTTTGAATGAAGCCAGCGAAAGCATTGCTGAATTTGAACTCAGATACACTCATATTATCACTTAACTTGCTGCTCTGGGCAAAACCAATGATTAAAATTCCTAAGTGAGAAAAATCCTTTGCATTCTCACAAAGGATTGGGAAGCCAAGGTTACAGCCATAGAGGAAGCAAAAGGAAAATCAATGAGATCGGTAGCAGCCTTGTTTGGAAGTCTCTCAGAATATGAAGGAAAGCAAGAATTCAAAAGGGAGCTGGAAGAAATAGATAAGAAGAAGAATAAAGGAGTGGTTCTGAATGCAGTCAAAGAAAAAGAACCAAAGGAGCCAAAGGAGGAAGAAGAACCTGAAGTTGATGAGATAGAAATAATCATAAGAATCAAAAAGTTCTACAAAAGGATCAGTTGTGGTCTTGCCGCTGCCTTGTGCATTTTGGTCTAAACTCATTTGCCTAAATTGAACTATTACTCGTTGAAAATTAACATTGGATTAAATGCTTGATTTGCAACATTTTGAGTTGCTATCTCAATCAATTTTCCAAGTGACTCTTATTGCTTATGCTCAATATGCCTGAGTGTGACTATTTTTTAAAGCTTCATTGACCTTGACTTAATTAGTTCATTTGACTAATTGATCAAGAAGGATTTTTTAGCACTACACTCTTTTCTTGCTTGAAATGAATCATGGTTCTCAATGCTCTCATTTCTTTTTGGCTGCATAGTTGAACTTGAAAATTCATTTGAAACTGGTTTGAACTCATTGCTGAAAATTGAAATATTTTGCTGAGATTTGTATGCAAAAAGTCCAGGCTGCCATATGTTTGCTTGTTGTTGCATATATGTGTTATCATCAATTGAATGGAAGTTTAATGCTCTCTGGTTGCTGAATTAATTGGTGAAAAGCTGCTACATAAACTCAAATCGATTTTGGCTGAAGAATTTTTGGGATTACACTATTGATATATATACTTTAAGGAAGCTGATGCATAATCTGTCATTGTGCCCATTATAGCTGCTATGCATAACTCGTTGATTTTAGACTTGCTATCATCACTGCTGTGCTTAAAATTTGAGAGCAATTGTTGTGCATTTGACATCCTTTTGCTATGACTTTGGGGATTTTTGTTGTCAAACCTGAAATTGCTGTCATAGTGAGGTTTCATCTACTCCTTTAGGACTAGACTCAGTCACCTAAGTCTAATTTACACTTGCTAAAATTGTTGTCTCTTTTGCTACAAGTTGCTCCCTGCTGCACTTGCTGGATTGTGACTTGTGCATTTCCTAGTATTATTAACTTGAACTATAGCTGTTTCGAAAGTTGCAAAATTACTTCTTTTTGTTATCATTTAGTTTCCATGACAAGAGTCTTGGAAGTGAGAATTTGAATATGTTTCTGCCCTAAATTCATCAGTTGCTACTGTCCATAAATTCTAGAGCTTGTGCAAAATTGTTTTGATTAGTGACATTGCATTATTACTAAGCTTCTCAACTGCCGAGTTCAGTTTTTGGCCAAACTTGTTAAAATGGACTGAATCTCATGCACTTAAATTTTTCTGGATATATTCTGAATGAATTCTCTCTGGCTCTGAATTGCTTTTGTGATTGTGGTCACTGCAACCCTGATTGTTGCTCACTTAGCATACTAAATTCTCTGCTGCATAAGTACAAATTTTTGCATTCTCTCAGTTTTGACTTTGCATGCTAAAACACTCATACTTTGACACATTAAGTGCCTTGCATTGTCTAAATTGCCACATAGCTAGTTGCAATGCTCTCCTTTCTAGTTGTTGTATCTAAGTAGCTTGCTGCATTTGAGGAAATTAACCTGCAACTGTGTCAACCCTTAATGTTCGTTGGCTTGAAAATACTCTTACTCACTTGGAATTACTGAAACTTTGCTGCACTAGTTTCTCTACTAGATTGAAGCAGTGCTGCTCTCACAAACACTAGTATTTGCTGTCACAACTATTTTTTCAAGTAATTGCTGTTGTGGTACATTTGTGCTGCTAGTGCAAACTATGTTTTCCGTGGAAACTGAATTTTGACGATCAAATCTGGACTGAAAAGATGTTTTTGAATAACTTGAAGCGTTTGTGATTTTAAGCACTTATTATTGTCTATTGCTATTCCTTGGATTGTATCAGAGTACTGAATCATAGCCTTGTGAGTGATCTTGAGTTTGCTGCATATCTTATGGCTTGGTTCAATAATTCCAATGGTTTTAATCCTACTCCACCCATGCCTAATTGGTCTTTCGCAGGACAAGGTGCTCCACCTCCTCACCATTCTTTAGTGAGCTACAATGAGGCTTACTCACCCCCTACTCCTCAACCTAGATTGCCACATTGGATAACTAGATCGTCTAAGGACCTCTATTGTGTGTACTGTACATCTAAGTTCCATCAGATTCAAGACTGTTATGATAGGATAGAGCATGAGAGGATAGGTTGAGCTAGGCTTCTTTACCAAGGGAATTTTCCAAATGGTTATATGAGTGATTCTTATCCTCATTCTTCCTATGAGGCTCACAATGAGCCATATTGTGCACCATCTCCTCCACCATGTGTGCCAAGTCAAGAGTATTCCAATGATTATGAGTTTAGGAGACTACTCCTAGAACTGGCTAAAACATTAAGTGAGTGTAGGAAGAAGTTAGCTAAAACTACTTTGGATAGTAACACTGCTGTTAAGACAAAACCAATGCTAGAGAAGCATCACCTCAAAGATCTTGTACCCTTACTTGTCGAAGCTAATTCCAAACCTAATGAGGCCAGTGAGCACTTGAGTGATGAAGAGGTCGATGAAGAAATCATAGTTGAGTCACCCCATATGTTTAAGCATGAAATGGTCACATCTCCTACTTCTAGTACTCTTGATTTGAATACACATGTTTCTTGCACCTCTTCTTCATTAATGTGTGCTGATGTGAATGCTAATGTGTCTACTTCTTCCTGCATTGCATCTGCTAGTCAAGACATGCACAAGTGTGATGAATCTGAATGTAAACTTGCTTCTCTTGAACATGGCAGTGATGAATTGGTTAATGTTAGTGATGTAATTGCTTCTAGACACCATGATATTGTTGGGAAAGGTTTTTTTGAATTTTATGCAGCTGAATTGGACGTGAAATCACGCCTTGCCATCCCAAATTTTGATGATTGAGTTCATGCTTTAAGGGAAGCAAATAACAAGTTGGATGCAGAACATCAACGCTTATTTGATGCTGCATTGGAGTCTGACACTTTGGGTGAGCAAATAGATGAGCTTAATGAAGTGGTTGACCTCTCCAATGCTATCATATTTCATATATGATGGGAGAAGTCTGACGGTGAAGAGAGAGCTCCAATCTTTCTAAAGTTGCATGTAAATCAAGAGGACAGTGCTGAAAATGTTCCAAAGCCCACTCAACTCCAATTTGGCCAGAATTTAGAGTCTTATGAAGCACCACCTATTGCTGAACCCAAGCTAAATTAGTATGACATTCTCTACCTAGAAATTCAAGAGCAAGGAGAGCCATCTCAAGAAGCTGCTGGCTGCAACTTAGAAGCTGAAATGGGGAGTATTTTACTTCACCCTTTTGTTGATAATGACTTTCATTCATTAGATTCTGATGCATCCATGATTTGTAATGATACTAATGCTAGTTCTAAATGTGTTGCATATGGTGAAATTGATAAATTCTTGCAATCTTCCAACTTCGTTATTGCTTATGATTCTAGTTCCTTATCTGTACTTATTGATGATCATGTGACAGATATTGAGAGTATTGAATCTCTTTTGCATACTAGTTTTCCAATTGAGTGTCATGAAGTTTCTGACCACATTTTACCATGTACTAATGAGATTCTATCATGTGATTTGCTTCTTGATTTAGACAAAGGACTACTTGAAACTGATTGTGTTCAATCTGGATTTTCTGTCGTTGATCCTAGTATACATGCTAGTAAATTGATTTCATTGGTTGCTCTAGATATTTAGAAGGTTTAAAAACTGCTTGGACTGATTCTTCCTTGACAACCTCTTCTTTGTCTATTGATTCCATTCCATATGCACATAGATTCTTCAACATGATCCTCTCTTGTGATTTAATTTTGAATTTAAGACATGGTGTGCATGCTGCATTTGCAATTCATGATTTTGAGCATAATTTGATATCCTTTGCATTAATTGGACCTGATTTGATCCTTGATAGATTTATTCTTGCTAAGCCACACACTTTTACTCATAAAGTGCTTACTTGTGATTTGACCCCAGATTTATTCACACCTGTTTGTCATCACTTCAGGCACTTAATTTCTGTTAAGTATTGTAGTATTGGTTCTATTTCTCTTTTGCAGAAAATTAGAGACCAAGGACTCCAAGGAAGTCATGATGCACCTTATATTTTGGAGCCTTTGCCTATTGATCCATAACTGCCACTAAAGATGAGTTGCCAACAAATTGAACCTGTTGTAGACATATTGCTGTTTCTCATACGTGATGAGAATTTTTGCAACAAGAGCTTGAAGAGATTTTGTCACAAAGATTGTCTCTTTCCCTCACTTGTATTTTCTGTCTTCAATTGCTTCATTGCCTTGTGATTCTGATTGCTTGAAACAAGTGTGGGGGAGGGACCAATCTGGTAGACAAGGTAGCAATAAATGTTGAAATCAACTATTATGGCAGTTTAGTTTGAGGGAAGATGGATTTGGATTTGTGTGATGACTTGCTTGCTTGCTGGACACATAACACACAAGTGGTTTCACTATGCTTTTGCTTTGTTATGAATCTGGAATAAACTCTCTTTGCTATGCTTTCTTGTGTTATTGTCTGATTTGGTTGCATTGAGGGTACTGCATAAGTGTAGGGGAGGTTGTGCTGAACCTATAGTTTATTAATTGCTTTGCATGAGGTATTTTGCAATACTGGAAAATTCAAAAGCTGTGATGCATTCTTTTGAAAATTCTAGTAAGGATAGAGACATATGAGTAAGTTAGTGTCTGAGGGAATGTGTGAAACAGAGTTGCTTCAAGAACTACAAACCGTGTGAGCTTGGGAAACTGACAGTATTGAGTTTTGTAATACAAATGGCTTAGTAATTGTAAGTGAAGTCAAGATAATTAAACTCACATGGAAGGATATTTGAGCCTGTTTGATTTACTAAATGTTGTGTGCATACTCTCTAGTTCTATGACTCTCTAGAACTTGTCCTAGCACTTAGTTGAGGCCAATTTGCACATGAGAGTACATGCATATGAGTGAGGCATTTATCTCACATCCCTATGACCTAAACTAGCTACTTACATACTTCATCACTAGCAAAACCCATTTGAGCCCATCATGTTCATTTCTTATCACCCCCGTGCAATTTTGAATAAGTGTGCAAAATTACTATGATGATGTGTGTAAAGCTGCACATGATGAAAAGGAAATGTAATTGCTGGCTGCAAAGGAAAAGGAACAAATAGAGAAACTGAAAAAAAAAAAAAAAGAGCAAGAGAAAAGAGAACAAAAACCAGCAATCAAAATAAAGAAAAAAGGGGTACCAAGAGAATTGCAAATGAACTACATCAATCTCAATGCATAATTTTTCAAATTGCATAGTTTGTCATTCCATTCCATCCATTATAGCCTCACCAACATTACAAGCTTATTAAAGTCCTCTTGATGTATGGAAACTTATGTTTGCATAGTGGAGATTGTAGAGCTTTGACAAGCCTATCGTAGAGCATAGACTAGAAGAGAGGAGTGAAATAAAATATCCTATAGTGAGAGAGAGCTACACACTTTAACCGAGAAGTCTCTTGAATTCTGTTTGCAAAGGCCGAATGATATGTAAAGCTAGGTTTATGCTGGGTGGTGGGATTGTTTGCATGGAGAGTTGAACATGAGACAATGAAGGAAAATAGATACCCAAGAGCATGAACTAATTCATATGGATAGATTTGCTAGAGTGAATAAGAAGGATTGAATATTTGATTTTGCCCAGGAGTGCAAAAGGCTAAGTGTAGGAGAATTGATAAGTCCTAATTTTACTATGTATTCCCATAGATTTTTGAGAGATTTTATTGAGAATATCATGCTTGGAATGCATTTATGATGATTAATTGTGATTAATAATGATTATGTGGAATTAATGATTAGAAGAGCTTAATTGATACATTTTATAATTTCACTTAAGTGTTTGATTTGTGGAATAAATGTTATTACATTGTTATGAATTGTTTTGTTGGAAAATCGGGAGAAATTGGAGTCAAAGTGCTGAAAACAGGAAGAGGGAATAAACTGTGAAGTCCAGAAGGTTTGCAGGCAGGCATAAAAAGGGACCACAGTGAAAAATGCAGAAAGTTTCTGGAGTCCGACTATACTTTTCTCCGGCGTTCAGATTTCATCTTCCGCCAACCAAATTCGCTGGAAATCAACTAAAAATACTCAACTGTTCATCCAGAGGGCACATTCGGTCACTCCACATTCATTCTTATCTCATTTTCTCTCATTTTCCTCACCACTCCACATTCATTTTATGATTTAGAAATGGTTTATGCATGCTCAAGATAAATATAATATTGTCTTAGGGATTTGTTATATGTTTTTAAGGCTTGTGAAGTGTGAGTTCTCTTATATTCTATGTTGGTCACACCTTAATTTTCAGGGTGTGACACTCTCATTCCATTCATTCATCTGATACATATAAAATTCATAAACTAGTAGAATAGCTTAGTGAATAGGTTAATTAATACTCATTGGTTAATTTGTTACTTACAATTGTTTAGTTGGGAAGTAAACAAAGGCTCCACATAGAGATCAACTTAGATCAGTGCCCTATATAGTGCATTTAGCTTAATTTTATTTGAAAAGCCCCACACATGGCTCTTTAGTTACTAATCATTTGGTATTTATATATTTTGCATCTAAAGTTGGGAATTTATAATTAATTCTACAAAAAATTTGTGATGGTGATCTAAAATTCTTTTGGAAGCTATTGAAGTCATTCACATGTGAAAAATATCATCCCAGCTTTATCTTGTTCATATTGATACAGTATATTCATTTTATAAACTTGCTCTATTTTTGAGACAGAAACAGTTGATTTCAAAAATTCATGACTCATGGTATGAATATCCAATTAACCAGATTTAGAATTTGTTGGAAAGATCTGATGTGAACTTCTCACATAAAAATTATCATGATCATTAGACATTGTTCACTAAACCTTATGAAAAGAAACAATAACCATGGTTTGAAGAGAGACTAAATTGGGTAGTCATGAACATGCATCCTTATTTCATAGTTTCAAGGATAGTCTATGAATCCGAGTCGGTCCCTTTTTAACACATCAATTATACATGCCATGGTCACAACATGGACGTACATATATCATAGGATTATTTATACATTTTTCAACTTTTGACATAACTTATTTAACCAATACTGAAAATTCAAGGTGTATGTTACACATTCACTTCACAAATAGCATCACTATAAAAACATCATCATTCAAATATCATGTATACTTTTGAGAGTCATGGCCTTTAGCGAGCTTCAATCACAGTAGTACTCATTCCATTTGAACAAGTAAATTCTTCAATCACAGTAGATTGATTTGAATGATCAGCAGTAGTTTTCTTGAAAACAAATGCTGGTGGTTTGGGAGGATGAAGAGTTGAGCCATTCTCCAACATGGAAACAACTTCTAGCATAGTTGGCCTATCTGATGCATACTCTTTTACACATAACAACCCAATTTGGATGCACTTTAGAACTTCATGTTCAACGCATATCTCACATTTTAATGATGGATCTACGATCTCCAAGGCTCTGCCATCTCTCCATAAGTCCCAAATCTGAATTGATTGGAAGACATTAACTAATTAGACTATTGAAGGGAAACTTTAATATTAGAGTGGTTGATCCTTATAGATACTTACATGTTTAACCAAAGTAGAATTAATGCCATCATAATAACCACTATTCTTTCTCCCTGTAACAATTTCAAGAAGTAAAACTCCAAAGCTGTATACATCAGATTTTATTGAAAATAATCCTTCCATTGCATATTCAGGAGATATATAGCCACTGTAAAGGAAAAACATGGTTAAAATTTATCAATAGTAGTGTTTTCAACTTAAATTACTTAAAAATGTTATGTTCAAGTACTCATTACTTTTATCATAATGTCTAACATATTGGTCAAATTTTACTCAACTTAGATATACTGATGATATCTGAAATGCTTGAAACTCAACAATTAATTAATTATTAGTTAATTTTTTCCATTCATTTACACTTGTGAAAATTAATTATCATCATCATAGTATGATGGAAATTAGTTATATTTTGCATTATTGAGTACTTACTAAGTTCCCACAACATGTTCTGTGCTTCCCTGAATTTAATCTCCACCAAATATTCTAGCCATACCAAAATCAGTAATCTTTGGGTTCAATGCAAAGTCTAACAAGATATTACTAGCCTTTAAGTCTCTATGAATTATTCTCAATCTTGAATCTTGATGAAGGTATAAGATCCCTCTTGCAATCCCACAAATGATGTTGAATCGTTTCCTCCAGTCTAGCTGTAATTTTTTTACTTCATCTGAATGAAGAAAAAAAAAACTGTTATTAATGAAAAGTGCTTGATCGATTTATCCATTTTATCAAATTAAAAGTGAAAATTTCACATGAGAAAATGAATATACCATACCAAAAATAAAAGAGTCCAAGCTCTTGTTTGGTAAATATTCGTAGATCAACATGTGATCTTCTCCTTGTATGCAACAACCTAAGATCCTTACAAGATTCCTATGTTGGAGCTTCGCAATTATAGCAACCTCATTTTTGAATCCTTGGATGGTTTGTTCCGCATACTTTGACAACTTCTTTACTGCTATCTCCATTCCATTATTGAGTAAGCCCTGAAGTCCAAATCCATATATAGTCTTGCTATATTCCCATACACACATGTTCTTTTAAATTTATGAAATTTGAATCTAGTTACAGAAGAATTGATACCTTGTAAACAAACCCAAAGCCACCTTGTCCAATCTTGTTATCGATAGAGAAATTATTTGTTGCTTCAATTATGTCACTTAGATCAAAAAATACTACATCTGAATTGCCTTCTCTGTCAAGCTCATAGTTGCTATGTGTTCCTTTGGCTGGATCAAGAGATGATAACAGATTAGTTGTGATCCAATTTATCGTACCCACACCTCAAAAAAGAGGATTACGTACCCCCAAGTAAGTGCTTAAGATATACTTTTTTCATCCTACTTATAAGTCACTTTTACCATAGTTCACAGCAATTAAGAAAAACTTTAAGTCCTATCAACTCTGTCTTAAAATTTAACTATTTTATAATTTTATCCTTATTTAATATGCAACATACTCCCTTGGGTCCTCTTTATATGAGTATGATAACTGAATTGTGAGGTTTAAGAAATCAGTTGAAATTAGTTAAAAATAATAAATATGTTAGAAATAAACTTTTTTTCCGAGTAAATCCTTATTTATAAGGGATAAGTAAAAAAAAAAAACAGCAATGAGGGGAAGTATGAAAAAGAAAATAGTATGAGAAAAATATAAGGAGAGAGAATAGAATTAATTAGAGGTAAAAATAGTAAAAATACATTAAATGCTTAGACAATCCCAAATAAGATCTTATAAAAGGGATTAAAGCAATTCAAATTTCAAACTCTTATATAAAAGACCTAAGGGAGTATCTTATAAAAACAAAGTCAACACAATAATAAATAAAATCATAATTTTACATTCATATGAAAAATTTAATTATGTGACTTAAAAGTAAAATCAAAATAAACCTTCTTACTCTGCTATATTAATAGGACCCAAGAAGTATTTTAGCAAAAATGTCAAGTAGCCTACCATGTCTCGGTTTCTTTAAAAACCAGTACAAGAAGAGAGGTTGGCACAAGTATAAACAGGAAAACAGAAACAACTATGACTGTCACGAACCCCTTCTTGCCAAGAGAACCGTAGGGCTTCCTGTCATATTTGGCTGCAAATAATGATGTATCAGAGCAGTTTTCATGGCCAAACCATAAGAGTACAGTATAGATGGATTATATTATTAATTTACATGCTTTGTTGAAGAAAGTTCGTAGCACTGAATTAGCTTTTGCGATTGCTTCCTCAGTACGTAATGTCCATGCAAGAACAATAGCTTTGTCTCAGTTTCAAATTCTTCTAATGTTGAAGGTACAAAATTTTGAACTCTTCAATTTCTATTCAACCATAGACTTCATTACATTAGAAGTAAACAACAGTAAGAATATATATACTATAACAACAAGAAGAAGCAGCCTGATTCCACTAGGTAAGGTTAAGTACGTAGATGACACATCATCACACAACACCAATATGTACTATTAAAAATAATGTTTTGGTTAAAATTATTAACAACAAGCTTCTACTCAACAACTTCATCTCTCTAATGTTTATTTTTTGCATTTATTTCAAAAATGGCTCAAGCAGAGAATACACACACACACACTGAACAAATAAAAATAAATCAATACAATAAGAATATACCTAATTCAACTGCATGCACACGCACGTAAAAGTCTTGTCCAATACCATTGAATGCCCTAATATCTTCCATGTCATCACTGTACCATGTCAAACAGCCTATGTGTGTAATTTTATTGACACTTGTGTATGCTGTACACGAACAATCCTTCAAACATTTCTCTTTGCAATCATCCAAGCTCATGCTTGTATTGTTATCCACGTGTGCCTTTGACGTCTCTGGCACCTTCACATACGCCACCTTGACAAAACCTTCCCCACTTTGACACGTGGACACATTCTTCTTCCTCATACACCCATTCGATCCGTCTCTCAGGTTCTTGGGTTCGAATCCAGGTAGACACACACATTCAAGCTTTTCTTTTTTATAAGGATCACAAATGCTATTTGATCCACACCTTCTATATCTGTCACACTCATCTGTGGGACCATACCAGGCTACGACCCATCTATTTTCTTGAGCTCGCCAAGCATTTCGTGATATTCGACCGGTTTCATCAAGCACAAGTCTTTGAAAGGTTGCAGGATCCTTTAAGATCTTGACGACATTCATTACAGTAACTTCATCAGCATTGTTAGTAAAAACAACATACTGCACCGGGTCGGGTCTCATCGCGGCAATACCACTCCATCCTTGACCCGTCCATGACCCGACCCGCCAAAATGAATCTCCGTCCTTATACATGAAAGCCTGAGGATATCCAGTTGGGTCTATCCTCATGGTTACACTTCCAAATGATGGATCGTCAATGGATTTCCAAGAGGTCAAGATCCGGTTTAAACCGGATTTTCGGTCCAACCCAAGCTTCGCGAACGGAAGTATAGTGTCGCTGGGGTAATCAAAACTCTGCCATAGAACCTTTCCTCTTCCTCCACTATCTCTTAGAACCAAATTCCCCGAATCTAAGAGTTCAGCAAAGACATCAATTCGAGATGAGACCGAAACATTGGAAGACCAAATGGGGTTAAGGTTTTGATTCTTCGTCTGGTTGAGAACAAGGTTTCCATGGGTGTTGATAGAGAAAACTCCAGAAGTATCGTTCAAAGGATTGTCTCTGTTAGCAACCCAAACGACAGTTTATTTCGGAACATTGTGGTACCATATTCCGACATAACGGTTGTTGGAATTATTACTGGGAGTGAAGAAACCCAGGGCAAAGACTTTTTCGGTAGAGAGCACCGCGTCGCCGTCTTTGAGGGGCTGTTTTGTGGATATTCTGGTTAGAGAGTGACAAGAAGAACAGTGTAGGAAGAGAAGGATTAACAAAATATCTATTTGAATAAGCTGTTGAGCCGAAAAGTGTTTCATCATGGAGGTTTGGAGATTAGTCGGATTATCATATCCTTCAAATATGGTTGGGATATAAATTTTGTGTTTATCTTTATTCATAGTTCCCCCTCCTTCACGCCTCTTCTAATACAAAAGGTCAAGAGTAATAATGGTCGATGGAGAAAGTTGAATCGTGGTCCTACTGCATGTGAAATTAATAGTCAACATTGAAGAAACCGAGGGCATACGTTGTTGTACTGCCATAGGCCAAAAAAGCATGCAGTCTTTTGAGAGACTTACTGGGGTTACAAGATCAAGACTTCAAGAGAGTGGCAAGAAAATAGTAGTATAAAACAAAATAATTAAAAAAGTGAGCTTGCCACCAAAAAAAGTGTTAACTTTTATGAGACTAATGCAACACTTAAAATATCTCCTATGTACTCATTTAATTTTATATATAAGTCATTTTTAATATATTTTATTAAATTAAAAAAAATTAAATAAATCTCTCATTAATTTTGATCTGTTTTAAATTTAATAACTTTATAATTTTACCCTTATTTAATATATAAAATATCACATGAGTAGAAAGTCTATACAATAAAAAATAAAATAAAAATGTATATTCATATAAAAAATTTAATAATGTGACTTGACAAAAAAATGCCTCTCCTAGCTTTATAAATAGTACGATAGGAGTAAATCTCATTCACTTGATTTTTCTTTGATAAAACTATTATGTATGTTGTGCTTTCAATGATGGAATAAAATTTAAGCCTTTTTATAACTAATTGGTGAACCTGATTTCATTTTGTTCTTTCATAAAATTCAAACTCTCAATCTTGCTAAGAAAATCGAGTTCTTTGGAGTCCAATAAGTGTTCCTTAATAGAAATTAACTTTTTGTTTTGTGTGCATTTAATGTGAGGTTTTTGGTGGCATGGAAAATGGACGTATATATTGCATAAAAAAGAAATATTCATTTAAATAATTTTATAATAAAATAATATGAACGCTTTAGATGTTATAAGCTAGATGAAACATGCATGAGAAGTCACCCAATTCTTAGCCAAAAAAAAAAAAAAAAAACAAACAGCTAAGTGACCTAAATCAAATGTATTATATGAATTCTTTGGAGATCAGCTAGAGTCACTATTTTCAGTGTTTTATATACTTCAAAATAATTATTTCATTTTGTTGGCTAAAAATAATTATATCGTTTACAACACTTTTCAATTAGAATTTTTTTATCTTACAAATAATGTCTATTTTTTTGGTGGAGTGCAATTAGCTAGGCTATTAAACATTAACTTCTTTAAAGTTTTCAGAAAAACATTAATATAATTATTTTGGATGAAACTTTGGTTAAGTTCTCCAATTACACTTATTATTTCACTATTACTAGCTCTTAAAATGCTTATATGTGCTTGTAAATTTACCCATGGACATATGTAAATATTTGTATTAGCTGTTGTAACGTAAATTAAGATTTGTAAATTTTCATATAGATACTTGCTATTTTACTTTAGTTAGTTGTTAAAATTTGGGTTTATGAATTTTCATATGAACACTTCTTATTTTGCTCTTGTTAATTAGTTGTCATTTTGATCTTTTGGTTAATGTTCTATATGAAAATCAAGCTTTCGATAAAGTACAATGGTGTCATACGATCCATGTAGTCAATCCCACCTAGTGGGTTAATATGGTAGTGGTGTTGTTGTTGTTGTTAAAATGCGTATATGCACTCATAAATCTACCTTTGAACTTGATCTAATTATATATAAGCAACTTGATATAAGTTTTTTCCAATTATCTTTTAGGTTTTTCTTACTGGTTCATTATGTGTAAATGATATAATCCAATTGTCGGGGCGTTGTCATTGACACCAAACTCCTCCAATTCTGTAATCCAGCATTTTTTTAGCTACTTGGGCCCTCCAGAACAAATTATATGGTTCTTCTGTTAGGAAGAGCATAGCAGATAATAAATCTCCCTAATGAAAAAAGATCATATAGAGTCAATTAAGGTAGAAAATAAAAGGGAGAATGTCAAAAAAATACCATTTAAATTTTAAAATCTCGTTAACAAGTTCGGTAATGGGATTAACAAGAATGGTAATGCAATTAACAAATCATTTTATTGTTAAATCACCTATTTGGGATTTTGAAGTTTAAATGGTATTTTTTTGGAATTCCCCCAAAATAAAATGGGTAACAAAAAAATAAATGGAGATACAAGAATTTAATATGGAAAAATTCCCCACTCAATGTAAGTTAGAGCAAATGACCACGGCCCAAAGCGAAATATTCCACCATCTTCAAACAAAGAATACAATGTGCAATGCTCTAATACCAAGCTCGACTATACAATGACAACAAATTCACCTCATCCACAAAAATCACTAAAGGATTATATTAATAAAATTGAAGAGAAAATAAAGAAATAAATATGTCTCTCTTGGGTGAAGATATAATCTACATGTGCCAAAAATCACCAAACATAAAAAGCTGCACTTACAAAATGTAGATCAAGGTTCACACCAAGTATGGATAAGGTAGGAATCTCCAATCCACAGTCCCATCATTCAAATTAACCTATATGTTTTGAACACCTCCATAAAATTTTAGGCCAATCATACTAGAAATGGCTGTCTGATCGTCAACTTGATCAAACTCACTAATCTACAGTAGATGTGAATGGATGTTCACAAAAATTATGGGGAAACTGGAAGACTCTAATGGATGATCTGATCATGCAGAATGAATTTTTGTATGTGTAGAACCTCCACACAAAAATTCAAATCAATACATAAAGAGCTATCAAAAAAACTTCCTTTTTCCCCTCATACACAAACTTGCAACCTACTCTTCCCTTATTAGGGTTTTCTCTTGTATTTCTTTCCTTTCCTTTTCCTTTTGATTTTTTCCATTTATATAAAATAGAAAACAATTAAAACTAAACATTTAGAACTTGGGCTCCACATAGGAGTGAAATCCTATGGCCCAATAAAACTCCCCCTTTCAGCGATCAATTTGCAAGTCTCACATTTTCTTCTTAGTAATAGTTTTGTCAATATATCAACACCATTATCATCAGTATGAACTTTCTTAAGATGCAACAGCTTATCTTCTAACACATCCTATATCTAGTGGTAATGTGTATCACTATGCTTCAACCTTTCATGAAAAGATGAATTCTTAGCAAGGTGAATTGCACTTTGATTATCACACACTGAACATCTAGTTGTTGGAGAAATCTTTTAACCCACAATAACTCCTTGCAAGCCTCAGTAGCTACAACAAATTTTGCCTCAGTTGTTGAGAGAGCAACACACATTTGTAATATAGATTTCCATCAAATAGCTCCCCCTGTAAAGTTAATCAAATATCCTGATGTAGACTTATGAGAATAAACATATCCAGTCATATCAGCATATGTATAATTAACCTTCTAGAATAGGTTTTTGGTTACCAAAGAATAACCTCAAATCATATGTACCACAAAAAATCTCATAATCCATTTAACAACTTTCTAATACTCTTTACCAAGATTAGAGAGATAACAACTAACCACACCAACTGCATAAGCAATATCAGGTATAGTACATACCATTGCATACATCAAACTTCCTATTATTGAAGTATAAGGGACCTTCTACCGGTAGAAAAATAATTTTTTAGACCGGGTAAAAATGACTTTTTAAACCGGTTTCAAATGAGGTCTTGATACAACCGGTCTAAAAAGTAACTTTTTAGACGGTTGTTCCAACGACCTGTCTAAAAAGTGTGACTTTTAAGACCGGTTATTTGAATAACGGGTATTAAAAGTCTTTTTTAGACCGGTTGTTATTTGAATAACTGGTCTTAAAAGTCTATTTTAGACCGGTTATTCAAATAACCGGTCTAAAAAGTGTCTTCTTTGTTTTTGCTAGTCCATTGATTACGTTAGTATATTCAATTTGTACATATCCTAAAAGCATGATTCCAAGGCCATATTTATAATTACTTATCATGAATATATCTTAGTGGAGTCATACCTGAAGAACCCAATGAGCACAGCTCAAGAATCTTACAATACCCAGTGCAAATATATAAAGAGTTGTGAATGGCTCAACAATATGAAATAATATTAGGAAATGAGTTAGAAAAGAAAGTAATTAGATCACAAGTCAGAAGATAGTTTTTATTTAAGAAATTTTTTCAGAGAATAAATATTTAGAAACAGGGAAAATGATAGAAAAAAACACTAACCTTAGCCCCTAGTGAAGAATCCAATTTGTAAACTCTCTCAGATGTCGCAATCGTAAGCTTGAGCAAATATGAACATAAAATTTTGCAATAGAAATCGATCTGAAGTATATGACGATAGCTAGTCTAAAATATGTATAAAACTAATTAAGTAGACCGCTTACCTTAAACCAATTGGAGGGAAGAAAAGCCGAGCCTTATGGTAATGGATTCCACCGTACCTCTGCGTTGACGGCGGAGATGGTCAAGGATGGAGGAGCGATGTAGGAAGGAGGAGCTGCCGCGGCACGAGGGAGGGGTTTACAAGAAGCTTGATGAGTATCAGATTTCAAAATTGAAATTAGACGCGAGCTAAGGCCACGAGAGAGGATTTTAAATATTAGGAAGGACTTTTAAGACTGGTTATTTGACAAAACTGGTCTTAAAAAGTTTACTTTTTAGACTGGTTATAATTAATAACGGTCTTAAAAATAAAAAATATTTAATTTTTTAATTCTGCATCTTTTAGACTGATTATCATCAACAACCAGTCTAAAAAGTTTTATCTTTTAGACCGGTTATTAGTGACAACTGGTGTAAAAAGTCTTAAAATTTTTAAATTTTTAATTAATTTTATATTTTTAGACCGGTTGTTTAGATAACCAGTCTAAATAATATCTTTTAGACCGTTTATTTTAAGAACTGGTCTAAAAAATTCTTTATAATTACGAAACTGCTACAGGTCATATTTTTCAGACCTTATCCGCGATAACCAGTCTAAATGACGCGGTCTAAAAAAGCTATTTTGCACTAGTGTTCCTCATTTGCTCCTTCCCTTTATCAGTAGTAGGATATTGTTCATTACTCAATTTAAAGTGAGGAGCAAGAGGACTAATTACCTACTTAGCTTTTATCCATGCAAAACCTTTAAAGTACCTTTTGAATGTACTTCTCATATGACAAGTATAGCTTCTTTGCTTGTCTATCTCAAACAATAGAAATACCCAACATTTGTTTCACAGCAGTCAAGTCCTTCATGGCAAATGGCTTAACCAACTATTTTTTCAAGTCATCTATACTGGAAATATTCTTTCCAATAATGAGAATATCATCTACAAAAAGCAAAAGGATAATAAAATCATCATTAGAAATTTTTTGTGTAAAAACACATCTATCATAATCTGTCATTTTATAACCTTTCTCCTTTAAGATGGATTCAAATTTTTTATACCATTGCCTTGGGTAACGCCCGTTACTTATGCCCCTTTATTATGCATCAGAAGCATTAAATTGATTATTATGGCTTAGGCGAATCAATAAATAAAGCTCCCAGCCAAAAACTTACACCCTTGTTCTTAGGGCACTATTCATTCAGTGAAACCATATTTACCATATTAATTAAATTTATTCATGGGCTTACTATTCACTTTAACTTTTCAATTCTTCCATTTATTATTATCAAGGTTTTTTTGGCTTGTCAATTCCTCTACTTAATTAATGGGCTTGTACTGTGTGATTACCTATTCCTAGTTCATTTAATGCACTCAGATAATTAATCCCTTCGTCATGCGGGTTATACAGTTAACCATATCAAATATTAACATATCACGAAACAGCGCATAATAATACCTCAACTCTTTATCATCCGCAACTTCTCTCGGTGTACGACCTGTACTCCTTTCTTGTGCTTACCTGCCAAGATGGTTAGTTAGAGGAGGGTGAGATTTGGGGCAATCTCAGTCGCAAACAATACTACTATGCATGCAAGATATATATTTAATGCATGACATGCTTTCCTTACATAATTTCATGCCAACATAATGACATATATGCATGATCAATGTTACAACATTCTCATAGCCGTAGCATAAATATAACAAAGCTTTGATCAATCAAATATGCTCAACATAATTAGGCAAAGCAATCAAATAAATCAATGCAAAAATATATATATCAATTATATGCAGGTTATGTAAGTTTACTACCTTTTGTCTTTGAGTCTCCTCTTGTATCTTTTCTTCCAACCATTGAAGTTGCTGGGGACCCTTTAATTCCCTCTTCCTTGTCAACTCATGACCCTAGGCATATGATTACACTATTAGAGTCATGAAAAATGAATATCCTATGTGGCTACATTAGCCTCTAGGACATGTCCCTTATCTTCTTTGGGCTCATACTTGTCCCAAATTACTTTAAATGCCGTTACTTTCTTATTTTGCACAACTTCCAAAAGTTGGCAAAATTTTCAATAAAATTTGAAAATTCATATCATTTTCTACAAATATCTAATTTAAGTGGTTCAAAGGCCTAGGTGACCCTTATTAAGTATATTTTATGGAAAAAATAGATCCCACTGCTATGTGGAAACGCACAGTTCCAAAATTCACATTTTACCCTTACTGCCACAGAATCATCTCAGTTTTAATGGCCTAACTTCTAAAACTCATAACTTAATCTCTAGAACTCCAAATGAGGTGGTTTAAAGTCCCATGTGAAGCTATTTAAGTATATTTTAAATAAAAAATATTTTTTATGCCTATTATGAGCACAAATTTCTAGAAACCTCAAGAAACTACCCTATCTCAGGATTCTTTCCAGATTTAATGCCCACAATTTAACAAATCATATCTCACAATATACAAACCAAAATGAAACATATCATATATCAAATTAAAGCTTATGATGTCTAATTTAAACTTGGAAAGTTTCATAAATTTTGGTAAAGGTTTAGTCTTCCAAACTTTCACCACAACAATATGACTTCCATAAACATAATCTGGCAATAACTAACTTCAAAAATTAATATCTCTTAATATACTGATCCAAATGACACATATTACCTATCAAATTAAAGCTTGAAAGGTATAATATAATTCTAGAAAGTTTTCATGACCATTAGACAAGATTTGTTTACTCAAAAACTCATCACAAGCATATTGCCTCCAGAAAACAAAATCTAGCAGCACTACTACTTTGACTTCAATATTTGTGTTTTTAATCCAACCCTTCTAAAATCATGTTCATAACCTATTCCCACACAAAATCATGTGTAGAATCCATTTCTAACCTCAAAAACACCAAAATCATACTCTTTCTCTTGGTTCTAGTTCTAGACTAAAATTATAAAAATATGAAAATTCAACAAAATCTCAAGATACTCTGTTCAATATGAAGCCGAGGCTTACCTCTTCATGATTCTACAACCGGTTTGGAATTCTAGCGGCACTTTGGCTAACAAGACAGAACAAAACACCTCAGATTAGAAAACTGAGACCATAGAAATGAAGCTCTCAATGAGTAGAAGAATTTTCCTGAGGGATTTACCGATCAGAAACGGAAATTCGGGGTTAGAATTGGTTCCGGAACTCTGATAGTTTTACTATTCACACTCCTTCTCTCCTCTTCCAATTTCTTATGATTTTTGGCTATTTTCCCCCTCTCTTTCTTCAGCTAAACGAAATGTTTAATAAAGGGGAGGCATGTGTTGGATTTTTGCCAAGTGTCCTTATACTTTAATCTCAAGATACCAAGTGTCAAGTGATCAAATCATAATATGCGGAATCACAGTCCCTGAAAAAGTCTTTCTATCTTCCATCATTCTTGGGTCCCTTCCCAAACTAGGCTTAGTAGTCTGCCTGATATAGGTGTATTGTAAGACCCTGCTTCATTATTGATATTGACTAGAGTGCAATTGCGTAGTTTAGTGGGCACATGAGAATAGCATAAATACTGATATTATTGATACAACATGCTTGTTTATATACAATATTATCCCATAAGGGTTCGTACATAAAAGTTAAAGACCTTACAAAAATAAAAGGTCTTTAGATAATGAATTGCCTCTCTCCAACTGGTTCGGAACCTTCTATTGCCAGAAATTACCGTTTTGCCCTTCTAGCCACTGCATGCTGCTGGAACTTCATACACTTTATGGAAAGGGTGAGATTTGGAGAATCTCTGTACTAACAATTAGACATATATAATGCAAAAATAAATATGTCATGCATCATGTTGTGTAAGATGATAAATTGCTGTGTATACATTGTCCAAAGCCAAACGACTGTTTAGACCCTCGCTTATTCGCGTGCACCATCGTTGGATCCCATATCACAGCTAGGCTAATGTGCGCTAGGCACTGTGCTTATGTTATAGAAGATGGCATACTCAACACATATAGATAATCACATAATAATGAAAGAAAGTGTTACTACCTGGAATGTGCCCTTTCCTTGCCTATTTATCGGTCCAGCTCCTTCTCCAACTCGAGCTACTGATATATCATAAAATTTTAAATTTAGGATAAATGAGTTATTATTTACTTATAACTCATTCTAAACTTAATGTGTTGGTTATCTTGACTCAAAAACACAAAAATGACCAAAATGTCCCTCAGGACTCGATTTATGCCCCTTTGTACTTCACCAAAAATTATAACCTAAGCTAATTCTACAAAATTTTGCATGTGAATCCATTTTTGACCTCAGATTGGTCAAATTCAGGCCTAAATTACCAATTTATCCTTAACAGCCCATAACTTAGGGTTTTAAGGGTATTTGTGTCATTTCATATTCTAGGGTTTTTCGTACTTCATAATCCACATGAACCCTACATAATTTTACCTTCTAAACTTAATGCGACACTGGCCAAAACATGAGAAAATTAAGGAAAAATGATGTTTTATTGTTTCCAATCCATTAATCAGCTTTCTTTTACTTCTAATCACATGATTAACCCATTGAACACTCCTTAAACATGATTAATGTGAATTTGGGTAGCACATCTTCTTAGGGTTTGGCATCCCCAAATCACAAACCAAGCCAAAAATAAAGCTAAAACCAATAACAACCAAAATAACATATAAAAAAGAGGGATCAAGTTTATGAGATTACCTCTTGATTTCACCACTTTCTCTCACTAGGACACCACCTTACTATCTATCTACCCTTTTGATTTTTCTTACTAAACACGTATTTCAAGATGGCATAGAGATTAGGGAGAGTGATCATGAACAAGAAGGCAAGAACAAGGAAGCTTTGCTTGTAAACTCACCTTGGTTTGGTTTCTCGATTATTGCTCTTTCTTCTTGTTATTGTATGTTTCTCTAACTCCCTTTCTCTCTTGGCTGCCATGTTTGGACAGAAATGATGAAGAATGAAGGGATATAAATCTTCAAAATATCACTCTTACTTTATTGGAATAATAGTTGTTTAATGCAATTGAACATGTGTCCCTTTTCCCTTGGCCATAATTTTACTTCTTGCATTAATATAAGCTAAACAATTTTACTTTCTTTTGCTTCCTTTATTTGACCGAAAGATAAAGGGGAAAAGCAAATAGCTAAATGCCTCTATCTCTTCTTGCTTTATGACATATTGTTGTTTAATGGAAAAATAACATGTGTCCACTTTACTTGGTTAAGAATTATTTCTCTCTTGTTTTAATTCTAGTCAAGTAAATTATTTTCCTTTCTCTTTCCATTTGGACGTCACATGGGCTATTGAAGGGAGTCAAAGAATGATTTTTGAATTAACTTAATACATCTCTTTGTAATAGATATACAATGGCCATTTAACTCTTACCTTGCTTTTTGACTTTTTAATCACCTTTACTTGCTAAAAATGCTTCAAATCTTAGCATGTTTAACTCAAATATTTATTTCCTTCTTGCTACCCTTTTTGACCGTCCAACATCACAAGGACAAGGGAAAAATATATGAATTCTTACTTTATGGTCAAATGACTATTTTGCCCATATATTTTCTTCCACTTTCACACTTACTGGAAAAATTGCAGAATTTTCATTAAACTTTGAAAATTCATATCTAATTGTACAAATATCCAATTGGGGTTGTTCTAAAGGCTATGTGACTATTACCAAGTATAGTTGTAAGGAAAAATATAAAATTTGGCTAACTGGAAGGTTAAAATTCCCAAAACTATTGTTTTTGGACGCTGCTACAGAAAATTGCCATTTTTATTGGGTTAAATTCAAAAATACATAACTCCTTGTTTACAGCTCTAAATGACTTATATAACCTATCAAATTAAAGCCTGATAAGTCTAGTTTTATTATGAAAAGTTTTAAAAATTTTGGACAACATTTTCCCATTTAAAAGTGTCACACAATAAGACTTCTTCACTGGGAAACTCACTAACAGCAACACTAATTTGTGTTCAAAATGACTATGTTGTGTGTGACCTCTGATTGCCTTGTTTTTGTCATCCCTTATGCTCTTTAATCCACCATTTTTATTCCCTTTAATTCCACAAAAGTGTAAAAGAATTTTAGAGAATAACATTATGCTTTCTTGGGGTACTTGCTAAACCGAGATTTAGCAGTCCACTTGATTTAGGCTTATTCTCAAGCTACTAGTCCCAGAATTTGGGATGTTACATGTATTCTCAAGTCTCTAGGTCCAAAATTTGGGATATTATACCTTGGAGCTTGTTTCAAGCCATAAATACTTTTCTTCAATTTACAAACATAATCTTCTTTCCCTTTTACTTTAAACCCTTCAGGTTGTTTTATATAAATTTCTTCATCTAAATCACCATGAAGAAAAGTTGTCTTCATATCCATTTGTTTAATTTCCAATTCAAGATTGGCTACTAAACCAAGCCCTACACAAATAGAAGTCATTTTGACTATAGGAAAGAAGAATTCATGAAAATCAACACCTTTCCTCTGTCTATACCGTTTAACAAAAAGTCTCACCTTGTACCTTGGCTTTGGGTTGTGTTCTTCATATTTAATTTTAAACACCCACTTGTTTTTCAATGATTTTCTACCTTTAGGAAATTTAACTACTTTAAAGGTGTGATTATCACTGGGGGACTGCATCTCATGTCGCATAATTCATTACTTGTCTAACGGTCCAACACTGTCTATCCGGCTATGGCTACTGATATATCCTAAAATTCCAAATTTAGGATGAGTTATTACTCACTCATAATTCATTCTAAACTCATTGTGTTGGTTATCTTATCTTTAAAATGATAAATGACCAAAATGCCCCTATGGACCTAGTCTAAGCCCCTTTGTACCTGTCTAACTATATTATACTAAAAATTATGACCTGAGCTAATCCTACATAATTTCTCATGTAGAATCCATTTTTTACCTTAGATTTATCAAAATTATGCTCAAATTATGAAAATACCCTTGGCAACCCCTAACTTACAGTTTTAAGTGTAATTTTTTCATATAACATTCTAAGGCTTTTATACTTCAAACTTTATATGTTCCCTACACAATTTTCCATTCTAAACCTAATGGAATCATCAAAATCATGAAATTATAGTTATAATAGGAAAAAAAATGCTCCTGTCTAAAAATAATGGAAAATTATGGAAAAATGTGTTTCTTGATTTTAATCTATAAACCACCTTTTTTTCACTTGTAATCCTATGTTTAATCACTTAAACACCTAATGAACATGATAAATGAAAATTTGGGCAGCATAAACCCTTAGGGTTTGATCATCCCAATTTAAAAAAACCATGAAAACAAAGCCACAAATCCAATCCAACACCAACAACAAGCAATAATCACTAAGAGAAGACAAGTTCTTGTGCTCACCTTGATTTCCTTGTCTTTCTCTCTCTTAACCATATTCCTCTCTCTCTATTTTCCATTGATTTTTCTTTCTACAAGTGTATTTCAAGAAGGAATAAAGATATGAGAGAGTTATCATGAAGATGAAGGCAAGAACAAGTGGATTTCAACAACCAAACTCACCTTGTTGCCTCTTGAATCCTTGCTTCCTCTCTCTTGTTCTTCATGTCTCACCACATACTCTCTCTCTCTCTCTCTCTCTTCTTCTCTTATTTTGGCTGAAATATGGCCTAAGGGAAGAGATAATGAACCCTTAATAATATCATCTTCCACTTCCTCCAAATATAATATTTAATTGTAATTAACCATGTGATAATTGACTAAAGTTATCATCTTTTCTCTTCCCCCATTTACTTGGCCGAAAATGAGTCTTAAAAGAGCTAAGAGAAAACATCTTGAAATATCTCATCCACCTCCTTCAAATATTATATTTAATTGTAGTAAGCATGTGCCAATTTAATTGAATCATCATCTTTTCAAACTTGGTCAAAAAAGCTTCCATGTGGCACAATTTTTGTCCAAGTAAATATTTCCCTTATTTTTCCCTTGGTTGACCAAAAATATTGACCATTTAAAGGGAAAAATAAAGCTATCTTGTTTTATTAGCCAAATGACCATTTTGCACATACATTTTTCCAATACTTGTAATTTCACACTTGTTGGCATAATTTTCATCAAACTTTGAAAATTCATATCTTTATTTATAGATGTCTAATTGGTGTGGTTCTAAAGGCTATGCGACCCTTATTAAGTTTATTTTTAAGGAAAAATATAGCTTTAGCTAAATAGAAGCTCAGAATTCCTAAAATATCATTTTTTGGACGCTATCATAGAAACTTACCAATTTTACTGGGCTAACTTTAAAAATACACAACTTAGTACATAGCTCCAAATGACTTATATGACCTATTAAATTAAAGCTTGATAAGCTAAGTCTAATTTTATTCTAGAAAATTTAATAGGCATTGGACATCATTTTTCTATTTAAAAATGTCACACAATAAGACTGTCATACAGGAAAACACACTAGAAGCAAATCTCAATTCTTACAATTTATGTTCCCAACATAATCATGTTTTGTGTGAACACTAATTGCCTTATTTAGTCATTTTCTGTGCTCTTTAATTCACCATTCTATTCCCTTTAATACAACAAAGGTGTAAAGGAATTTTGGTGACTGAAATTTGTGATGTTACAGAACGCACATATACATCTAGCTCTTTAAACAAGCGTTCTATTCATTCTCTCAACCAAATGGACTATTTTGATGTCTAATTCCATGCTCTCTACAATAAGCATCAAATGGACTTAGGTGTTCACCACCATTGTTAGTCCATTTTTACTTCAATTTCTTTCCAGTTTCTCTCTTAACTGAGGCTTGAAATTGTTTGAAACCAGGTAACACTAGATATTTGATCTCAAAGTGTAGACCCATACCTTTTTGGAATGATTATCAATAAAATTCATAAAATAAAAAGCACCTTCCTGAGATATAGTCTTCATAGGACCACAAATGTTAGAGTGTACTAAATCTAATACTTTTGATTTTTCTTTTCAATGAGTGGCTTTTAAAAGACACTCTTTTTTGCTTCCTTACTAAACAATGATCACACTTATTCAAATTCACTTCTTTTAAGCCAGACAACAAATTCCTCTTAGCTAACACTGTAACTCCTTTCCCACTCATATGACATAACCGCATATGCCAAAGCTCAACTTTATTATCTAATTCAACTAAATTAACAATCTCTCTATGGATACTACCTTGAGTATGATATAAAGTGAAATACTTCTTACCTCTAGCCTTGGCCATTAAACTATTAGAGAGCTTCCAATTATCACTTGAGAAAAGACTATCAAAATTATCATCACATAGATTACCAACAAAAGGAAGGTTGAGATGAATATTTGGGACACGCTTGACATGCTTAAAAATTAATTTGGATCCATTTGAAGTCTCAAGCATACCTCTCCAATACCTACGCATCTAGTCCTACCTCCTTCATCTATTTTAACATCACAAAAACCACCTGTTAAATAAGTAGAAAAAACATCTCTTCTAGATGTAACATGATTTGAAGCACCACTATCAATAACCTATGTAATTACATCCTGAGGAAGATTTTCCGAGTCATATTCCTAGACTAAGAGAATATCTTCTAGAGTTACATTTATCCTTTCTTCATCGATACTTGGATTTGTTTTCTTCTTCTTTCCCTTCTTCTCCTCTTTCTCTTCCTTCAATTTATAATAAAATCTCTTGATATGCCCTTTCTTTCCACAATGATGACACTCAAGATTCTTATGATTTTTTTCCTTTTCTTGCTCCTGTTTTTACCTCTATTCTTGAGGCCTCGACTTTTACTTCTCCCCATAGATTCAGTAAAAAGAGCCTTTGAATGTGAAGAAGAGCCCTGTGATTTTCTTCTCATCTCCTCATTTAAGAGACCACTCTTAGCAATATCCATAAAGATAATTCTATCAGGTGTAGCATTAGTTAGAGATATTCTGAAAGTCTCCCAAGATTCAGGCAAAGTACCAAGGAAATATAAAGCTTGAACTTCATCAAATTTAATTCCTATAGAAAAGAGTTAATTGAGAATTCCATAAAACAAGTTTAAGTGGCATGTCATTGAATTACCATCCTTTATGTCTTCCTAGCATACAATTGCTCTAGCTTATTCTAGGACACTCGAGCTTATGTCTCCCCACTAATATGGTTCAATACATTATCATCTACCCCATTATCCAATGTAGCCACAAACTTGTCAATGTAACAAAGCCCATTCTTTATCAGAATTATTTTCAAGCTTCTCTATTGTAAAGATAGATGTTTGGGAGGAGGAAGAACTATGTCATTATCCAATATGGAAATCACTTCTAACATAGTTGGCCTGTCTGTTATATAGTCTTGTACACATAAAAGCCTAATATTTATGGATTTTATAACTTGTTCATCAAGACATGCATTACCTCTTAATGATGGATCAACAACGTCCATGGTTCTACCTTCTTTCCACTTTTCCCAAATATAGATTTATCAAAAGAACTAGATAATTAGATTGTTGGAGAGAAATTTAAATTCAGAGTGGTTGCTTCTTATAGATATACTTATATGTCCAACTAAGGTATAGGTAATGTCATCATAGCGATCATGACATTTTCTACCAAAAACAATCTCAAGAAGTAAAACTCCAACGCTATAGACATCAGATTTTATTGAGAACAATCATTCCATTGCATATTAAGGTGACATGTAACCACTTGTAAATCAAAGAAGGTTATTGAATTTTATAGTATATCAATGTTCATTTAACTTCATATAGTGATGTGTTGCACTGTTGAGTACTTACTAGGTTCTAACAACATTGTTTATGCTTGCTTTAATTTAGTCTCTACCAAATATTATAGCCATACGAAAATCTAAAATTTTTGAGTTCAATGCAGAGTCTAACAAGACATTATTGGTTTTTAGATCTCTATGAATTATTCTTAATCTCAAATCTTGGTGAAGGTATAAGATTCATCTTACAACACCGGAAATGATATCAAATCATTTCCTCCAATCTAGCTGGAATTTCTTTGTGTGATTTGAATAAAAGATTAATACTGTTATAAGTGAAGAATACTTTATCAACTTCTCTATTATACAAAATGTTAAAGTTTCAAAATTACTAATTGTGCAAAAATAAAAGTGTCTTGAAAGAAGACATACCAAAAATAAAGTGTCCAAGCTTTTGTTTGGAAAATATTCATAGATCAACATCTCTTTTACTTCTATGCAACAACCTGAAATCCTTACAAGATTTCTATGTTGGAGCTTTTCCATTAAAGCAACCTTATTTTTAAACTCTTCAATGCCTTATCCAAAATGATTTGAAAGTAGCCTCTTTACTGCTATTGTCATTCCATTATGGAGTAGACCCTGAAGTCAAAATACCACTTCTTCAATTTCCCATGAAGTATTATTCATAAGGTTTGAAAACTATGTTGGTCAACTTTATGAAATTTGAGACAAGTTACTAGTAAATGACAACCTTATAAACTAAACCCAAACCAACTTGTCCAAGCTTGTTAGCATCTGAGAAATTCTCTGTTGCTGTAATTATGTCACTTAGATTGAATAATGATAAATATGAATTTTTCCTCTATCAACTAAATATTCTTCAAGCCTCCTTCTTCTCGTTGTATTAAAAGAATAGTAAAAGATTATGTACATTCCCTATATGGCAAAAGATGTTTAATTGTAATAGAAAGAAGAAAAATATACTACTATATCTCAACTAAGCTTGGCTATGATGTATGTAGTGGTTGAAATAATAAGAACCTTTTTGTTTGTTACAAATTTGATAGAAGCAGGGTTTACCTTGTTTCTATGTTCTTTGTAAACCAGTACATGAAAATGATCAGTAGGATTAAGAGGCAAACAAAAATGACCAATAATGTAACCATCCTCTTCTTTTAAGAGAACCATGATGCTTGTTTTCATATTTAGCTGTAGAGGCAAGATTGACAAATCAAAAAAAGCACTATTACAAGTGAACAATACTCCCTCGGGTCATTTTTATAAGAGCCTAATTATCGAATTATGCGATTAAAAAACAATTAAATTTGGTTAACAGTAATAAATATGTAGGAAATAAACTATTTTTTCCAAGCACGCCTTTATGTATAAGGGAGCAAGTAAGAGAGAAAAATAGAGTAGCAAGTATGAAAGAGAATTTAGTATTGGAAAAAGATGAGGAGAGAGAATAGAATTAATTAGGAGGAAAAATGGTAAAAAACATTAAATATTCAAACAACCCTAAGTGGGATATTATTAAAAGTACTAGACAATTCAAATTTTAAGCTCTTATAAAAAGGACCAGAAAGACAGGACGATATAAATATAGGTAGCGTCCTACGTGGAATCTAAGATGGAATCATATTCATTTGGTTCTATTTATAAATAAATTCCAGCATATTTTTCCAGAATGAAAAAAAAACTTTAAAACTCTTAGTTCTTGTTTTAAAATTTAACTACTTTCACCTTTATCTCTATTTAACATAAAGACTTTTCAATAAAATAATAGTGTACGCAATAATAAATGAATGGAAAAAATGCATTCATGTAAAAAAATTAATGGTTTGACTTATAAATAGGAGAAAAAACCTTCTTTCTCCAACTTATAAATAGGACCACATGGGCATATGATTGCCATGTCATAGGTGGAATATACAATCAACAAGTTGAAATTGATGTCATTCAAGAAGGGTTTAAACAAAGTTAAGATCCTCTTAATGGAGTTAGGGGCCTAATTACTAGAAGCCCAATAAAGAGTGAGAAAATCAAGTGGTCAGATAAAACATTTGAGTTTCAATTTGCTACATTAAATGCCTAAACTTACCTATGCGCTTCCAGGCTTCAATTTGGTGTGAAAGAGCCAAGTATGAAAAGAGGGAATGACATTGGGAAGAGCATGTGTTGTCAAGAAAGAAGATTAAAAAATATGGAAGAATGTTGCAAGAAGAATTTAATTGTAGAAAGTGCTTCTAACTTTGTTGTAATTGCAAGTATGTCAATCTATATAGGAGATGGAGAACATACAAGTGCAAAGTCTATGATGTTAGATATTATTAGTTTTGATGATGTCAAATATAGATATAAGATATTAAGAGCAAAAAGTTTGCTTAATATATTTATCTCTTTATATTGACTAACTACTATATTTAATGTTATATATCTTATAGATTAGTCAAACAAAGCAAGAAAGAGATTGGAGAAAGAAGAGCTTGAAGGAACTAATGGGAACATCAACATTCAAGCTCCTAGGAGAAATACCGTACGTTTCTATGATCAAAAGGGAATTCAAGTTGGTACTGTAGCAGTTGCACTATTTTTGGCACTGTAGTATTATCACTATAACGAGTCAGACACTGTAGCAAACAGGCACTGTAGCAGCAAAGAACTGTAGCACTCGAGTTTGAATAGTATAACTCAAGTTTTGGGCCCTATAGCACTCGAGTTCAAAGAGTTCTTCATGCGAGTTCTTGGAAGAAATGAGCTTCGGATGATTCCCAAGTTTTGCACTCGAGTTGGCTATGTAAAACTCGAATTGACACTATTCACAACTGCAAAAATGGGCTAGAACTCAAGTTTGGGGTTTAGAACTCGAGTTCGATATGAATAAAAGTATACTCTGTTCATCCCTGTTTTACATTCAGTTTGGGCGAGCTTCAGTAATTCAACCATATCTCCTAAACCACAACTCCGATTGAGGTAAAATAAGTGGCATATAAAACTAGACTCCTAATTTGTCATTTTGACACTTGAACTAGCTCTGAAGAATGTGATATAAATGTTTGAAGCTGAAATTGAAATCACCATCATATTCCAGAACAACTTTCATACTTTGGACATATTTCACAAAATACATGTCTAAATGAGTTCAAACTGGTGCCATATCAAAGTAAACTCAAAGAGCTTTCCATAAATATATAATATCAAATTTTGAGTCATATTCAATACGGTATGGCTTTTGGAAGTTGATGCATGAAAATACATATACTGTCTACACTCATTGGATCATAACTTGGAGAATACAATGAGTTTGGAGCTGATTCCTTTTGCATTGGAATATAGACGATGAGAGCTTTCTATTGATCAATAATTTATCATACTTGGATTCAAAAATGAATGGATCATATTTTAAGTCCACTGTTCACTCTCTCACAGGCATTGCACAGAAGCTGAAGTTAAACACATGAACTTGAGTTCTGGGATGAGATATACTCGAGTTATGTGAGTTTTGGCCTGAGAGAAAGATGAAGGAAAGATGATATATCGTGTTTAGTCAAAGAAATGCTTAGGTGGCAACTTGTGATTAGTCCAAAAATGTAATTTCTCATTTAATATTTCTATTTCCCTTCTCCCTTCATGTTCAGCCAAGAATGCGTGAGAATTGAGACTAAAAATATTAATCTTGCACTATTCCATTACCAACTTGCAATAGGTTGACTTTTGCACCTTTGACTTTTGACTATTTGACCTTCCTTGACAATAATTCACCAAAATAGGCTTATTAAGGATCAAGTAGCCATTTCTTTCTCTTTAATTCCCATTTAATTGAAATTATTTGAAATATTAGGGAAAAATAATTATTTCCCACTTTATGACAAAATTACCGTTTTGCCCGTACAGTTTATGATTTACTGTAATAAATCATTTTCCGCTCATTTCATTGCCTTAGCATAATTTTACCACTTAAATAAGCCATCATGATTATAATTTTATGCCCATATTGATTACAATATTAGGCCTTTGATTGTACACTAATTGCCTCTTTGTTTCCTTTCTCGGCCAAATTACGTGTAACCGGCAAATTGGAAAATTTCACAAATTCATGCTTACCACATTTCACCATTTTATTCCACTAATTATCTCAAATATATATATAAGAAGTATTGGTGAAAAGTAAGGTATTACAATAAGAGCATTATTCAAAGTATTTATCAAGAAAGTTCCAAGAATCATTATCTTTAGCGGGCTTCAATCTCTGTAGTACTCATTCCATTTACCGAACTAATAAATTCCTCAGTACCACCTGCACATGGATTTGATTGATTACGTGTAGTTTTCTTGAACATAAATCCTGGTTGTTTGGGAGGAGGAAGAACTATGTCATTATCCAACATGGAAATCACTTCTAACATAGTTGGCCTGTCTGTTGCACAATCTTGTACACATAAAAGCCCAATATTTATGCATTTTATAACTTGTTCATCAAGACATGTCTCACCCCTTAATGATGGATCAACAACGTCCATGGTTCTACCTTCTCTCCACATTTCCCAAATCTGGATTTATCAAAAGAAATTGTTAATTAGATTGTTGGAGAGAAATTTAAATTCAAAGTGGTTACTTCTTATAGATATACTTACATGTCCAACTAAGGTGTAGGTGATGTCATCATAGCGACCGTGACATTTTCTACCGGTAACAATCTCAATAAGTAAAACACCAAAGCTATAGACATCAGATTTTATTGAGAACAACCCTTCCATTGCGTATTCGGGTGACATGTAACCACTGGTAAATCAAAGAAGATTATTGAATGTTACATTATATCAATGTTCATTCAACTTCATATAGTGATGTGTTGCATTGTTAGTACTCACTAGGTTCCAACAACATTATTTGTTCTTGCTTCAATCTGGTCTCCACCAAATATTCTAGCCATACCGAAATCTGAAATTTTTGGGTTCAATGCAGAGTCTAACAAGACATTACTGGCTTTCAGATCTCTATGAATTATTCTTAATCTCGAATCATGGTGAAGGTATATAATTCCTCTTGCAACACCAGAAATGATATCAAATCGTTTCCTCCAATCTAGCTGGAATTTCTTTGCGTGATCTGAATAAAAGATTAATACTATTAGAAGTGAAGAATACTTTATCAACTTCTATATTATACAAAACGTTAAAGTTTCAAAATTATTAATTGTGCCAAAATAAAAGTGTCTTGAAAGAAGACATACCAAAAATAAAACTGTCCAAGCTTTTGTTTGGCAAATATTCATAGATAAACATCCTCTCTTTTCCTTCTATGCAACAACCTAAAATCCTTACAAGATTTCTATGTTGGAGCTTTGCCATTAAAGCAACCTCATTTTTGAACTCTTCAATGCCTTGTCCAAAATGATTTGAAAGTAGCCTCTTTACTGCTATTGTCATTCCATTTTGGAGTAGACCCTGAAGTCAAAATACCACTTCTTCAAATTCCCACGAATTATTATTCATAAGGTTTGAAAACTATGTTGGGTCAACTTTATGAAATTTGAGACAAGTTACTAGTAAATGACAACCTTATAAACTAAACCAAAACCACCTTGTCCAAGCTTGTTAGCATCAGAGAAATTCTCTGTTGCTGCAATTATGTCACTTAGATTGAATAATGATAAATCTGAATCTTTTCCTCTATCAACTAAGTATTCTTCAAGCCTCCTTCTTCTCGCTGTATTAAAAGAATGGTAAAAGATGATGTAAATTCCCTATACGGCAAAAGATATTTGATTGTAATAAAAAGAAGAAAAATATACTACTATATCTCAACCAAGCTTGGCTATGATGTGTGTAGTGGTTGAACTAATAAGAACCTTTGTTTTTTTTTTTTTTTTGGTTACAAATTTGGTAGAAGCAGAGTTTACCTTGTTTCTTGTTCTTTGCAAACCAGTACATGAAAGTGATCACCAGCATTAAGAGGCAAACAAAAACGACCAGGAGTGTTACCATCCTCTTCTTTCCAAGAGAACCATGGTGCTTGTTTTCGTATTTAGCTACAGAGACAAGATTGACATATAAAAAAAAACACACTATTACAAGTGAACAATACTCCCTCGGGTCATTTTTATATGAGCATAATTATCGAATTATGCGAATAAAAAAAAATTAAAATTGGTTAAAAGTAATAAATATGAAACTAATTTTTTCCAAGCACGCCTTTATTTATAAGGGAGCAAGTAAGAGAGAAAAATAGAGTAGTAATGAGATAATAGAGTAGCAAGTATGAAAGAGAATTTAGTGTTGGAAAAAGATGAGGAAAGAGAATAAAATTAATTAGGGGTAAAAGTGGTAAAAAAAATAAATGTTTAAACAACCCCAAGTGGGATATTATAAAAAGTACTAGACAATTCAAATTTTAGGTTTTTATAAAAATGACTAGAAGGACCGGATGATATAAGTACAGTTAGTGTCCTACATGGCATCTAAAGTGGAATCATATTCATTTTGGTTCTATTTATAAATAAATTCCAGCATATTTTTCCACAACAAAAAAAAAAACTTTAAAGCTCTTAGTTCTTGTTTTAAAATTTAATTGTTTTCACTTTACCTCTATTTAACATATAGACTTTTCAATAAAATAGTAGTCTACACAATAATAAATAAATAAATAAACAGTGCATTCATTTAAGAAATTTAATGGTTTGACCTATAAATTAAAGAAAAAACCTTCTTTCTCCAACTTACAAATAGGACCACGTGGGCACATGATAGCCCATGTCATAGGTGGAATATACAATCAACAAGTTGAAATGTTGAAATTGATTTCATTCAAGAAGGGTTCAAAGTTAAGATCCTCTTCATGGAGTTAGGGGCCCAATCACTGGAAGCCCAATAAAGAGTGAGAAAATCAAGAGGTTAGAGAAAACATTTGAGTTTCAATTTGCTACATTAAACGCCTAAACTTTCCTATGCGCTTCCTGGCTTCAATTTGGTGTGAAGAGGGAATGACAGAGGGAAGAGCATGTGTTGTCAAGAAAGAAGATTACAAAATATGGAAGAATGTTGCAAGAAGAATCTAATTGTAGAAAGTAATTCTAACTTTGTTGTAATTCCAAGTACGTCAATCTATATAGGAGATGGAGAACATACAAGTGCAAAGTCTATGAAACATGGAAAGAGAGAGTTGGACCTTATAGGGAAGGCAATTCTTGAGTTGATTAATATAATAATACTTCCATTTCTTGATATAAGACCCGATAAAATTTTAGAGATTTAGAATATTAAATAAATTATTTTAAAATATTTATATTTATCATTTTCTTTCAAACAAATTTTCCTAACTTATAAATTAATATATAATTTAATAATATATATAAGTATTTTAGAGAGATTATGTAATATATGCTATAATTAAGTAGTTTACTTAGATTCTATAATCTCCCTAAATTAGTCAACTGGATCTTATATTAAGGACCAAATTATTATAGTTCAATAAAGATCATATATATATATATATATATATATATATATATATATATATATATATATATAAAAGACATGAATTAAAACGGAAACAATAAAATAATTAAAAAAAAGGGAACAAGAATGTTACCTAATTCAACTGCATCCACACGAACATACAGATCTTGACCCACACTGTTGAATATCCTCATGTCTTCCATATCAGCATGCCACGTCAAGCAGCCTCTTAGTGTGACCTCATTTGCACTCGCATATGCTTCACATGAACAATCCTTCTGACACTTCTCTTCACACTTTTCCAAGCTCATGCTCACGCTCTTATCCAAGTGTGCCTTGGAAGTTTCTGGTAGCTTCATGCGTGCCACTTTCACAAACCCCTCCCCACTTTGACACGTGGACGCATTCTTCTTCCTCACACACCCTCCACCCAACCCATTTCTCATATGTGGGTTTCTAGGTTTGAATCCAGGCAAGCATTCGCATTGAAACTCGTCCGCAACATAGTACGAGTCGCAGTAACTATTTGACCCGCACCGTCGAAAGTGGTCACAATTCTCTCTTGGAATGTGCAAGATTTCTTGCCATATACGGCCATCAGGTTGCCACGTATATCGGCTCAAGTGTCCAGTGTTGTCAAGCACCATTCTTGATAAGGCCGAAGGGTCCTTAAGGCTGTACATTAGGCTCATTTCATTTGCATCGTCAATAAAGCTAACGTTGAAGATGAAGTAGTTGGGGACCATCTCGGGTATACCGCCCCATCTTTGACCCGTCCAAGATCCAACCCGATAGATTGGGTCCTCGTTTCTGTAGACAAAGAACTGAGGATAGCCTCTCGAGTCGATCTTATAGTTCATGTTTCCAGGTCTTGGGTCATTAGGGGATTTCCATGAGGTGAGGAACCTATTCAATCCAGTTTTCTTATCCAATCCTAGTTTCATAAGCGGAAGCATGGTGTCACAAGGATAATCAAAACTCTGCCAAAGAACCTTTCTTGTTACTTTTTCGATCAAAACCAAGTTTCCTGTGTCTAGAAGTTTGGCAAAGGTCTTTCTGGGAGATGATGAGAGAGAAACATTGGAAGACCAAATGGGATTTGGTTTCGTATCGTTGGCAACAAGGACAATGTTTCCATGGATGTCTATTGAGAAAATTCCAGGAGTAGAATCATCAAGAGGGTTGTCTTTGTTTGCAACCCAAACAACGGTTTGCTCTGAAACTTGGTTGTACCATACTCCGATGAAGCGGTTTTTGGAATTATTGTAAGGTGTGAAGAAACCAAGGGCAAAGGTTGCTCCATCTGAGAGCAAAACGTCGCCGTTTTTAAGGGGCTTGGTTGGGGTTATTCTATCTAGGCAGTGACAAGAAGAATAGTGAAGGAAGAGAACTATTAGGAATAGTGGAACATTGATGAATAGAGTTAGTTCTTTAACCAGAAAGAGCTTCATGGTAGTGATTGATGAACACCAGTGAGGCTGTGTAGAAGTTTGTTTCTTTACTAAAACTTGAATTGTCGATAATATAGATGGCGAAAATGGTCCTACGTTTGTGATTGAGACAGGAGCATGCGTATGTAAATTGTTAGATATTTACTTTTTCTTCTGCATGGGTTGGGTTATTTCAATGATAGTGACATGAAGAAAAATATCAATAAAATATAGGTTCTTGTCGGATTTATTTCAATCCTAAATATAAGATGCCAACTTATTTTATCTCCCAAATTTTTAGTTTTCTTCCTAAAGTATTCATATTGGTTGAATATAAGAAAGAGTCTGGTTTTCATCAAAATTAATTTTAATACACATGATTAAAGAAGGTACTATAGAAAAATCAATACATATTTATTATAAATAATTAATTTAACTAGTTTTCTTAACATCAAAAAATTAATTATCCAGTTCTTATATTGAGGACTAGAGAAAGTATTGGTTCCATAACTGACAAGTTTCATTGCCATATAAATAATAATATGTAATACAAGTGGGTATGAAGAAACCTACTTCAGACGTTTCTGATCTGTCCAAGACATTTCGGTCTCAACATGATATTTCATGTGATTCTCATAGACGTCCACAATGACTAAAGAAAGCGTGTGGGACCAATTTAGTTTTGTTTCTTTTGTTTTTCTAAAGTTTTACTCCCATTGTTTGACTACTATCATACCTAATCAAGGTCGATGCCGTTCTTAGTACTCTCCCTCCCTCCGTCCTTATAAAGAAGAAAATTTGTTTTAAGAATGAAGTGACATATTTATAAGAGAATAGTCTGAGTGAAATTTTTATTATCATTTTCTATTTTTACTCCAATTAATAATTACTTGGCCTCATTGTATTAATTAGAGACAATCCCAATTAAATCTAGCTAAAATATGAAAATCCAAATTCAAGATTATACTTTTAATAGATTTCTATTTCCTAACCTCATTAGAGAATTCTGATTGTTGTTAGAAGAAGAATATCAAAACCAAGATTGCTTGATTTTGGTTTTGATTATTTTCAACATTGGGATTTAATTACAAATTCTCTAAGCCCTATGAACCCAAATGAAACCACTATAACATGTAGTTGGCTAAAAAAGGAAAGATCTGAAATTGTAAATCGATCCATGGCGTCACTGTAGTTAATAATTATGTGTCTGGGAAGCAGAAAATTTGTACACTTTAACAGAAATCTTCGGAGGAATAAGGATCCACCATAAAATCAAGACTTTTCCATCATCTAGGTCATGCCTCTCCTCTATACTTGGAAACTTCAAAAGAAAGGCTAAACACAAATAGAAAGATGGATTCAATACTATCTTGTAAATATTTCCCCTATAAATTCAATACTCCCTCTGGTTCTTATTAATTATAAGCACTTTCTTTTCATAATGTGACAATGTTAAGTATTATTTTTTTTCAACTAATATCCCTAAATAAATATAAAATTTTCTAACTAATTAACCAAATTCTTCTAACTAGTGGCCTTTATTGAGGAGAATTTCAATATTTTACAGTAAATAACTAATTTTAACTGACTTTATTAATTTATATAAAGTTGTAATTAGGTTCTTATAATCAGATTCGGAGAGGGCAATATAACAATATGCAAAACAAGATATAAGGCAAAATAATAAAAGGTTTTTATGAATTCAAAACAAGCTAGAGAAGGAATTATGGAATCTTGATCAGAGTAAGGTCGAGTACAAAGGAGCTTAAGGTTGACGATATTTGTAGACTGCAGTACATGTGAAGGGCTTAGTGAGCGTGCTTTAGGTTTTAACGGCTGAGGTGGTCTTCAATGCTGCTATGGTCACCAAATCCTAATAGCCGTACAAAAGTGGTCCTTTAAGTATAATTGAGACACAACTAGAAAAAGGGACAATTATAAGAGGATAGTCAGCTGAGTGAAGTTTTTATTACCATTTTCTATTTTTACTCCAATTAATTATTACTTGGTCCCATTGTATTAATTAGGGACAAACCGAATTAAATCCAATTAAAATGCGAAAATTCAAATTTAAGCTCATGCTTTTAATAGATTCCTATTTCCTAACTTCGTTAGAGAATTCTAATTGTAGTTAAAAGACCAGAATGTCCCTTTGTAGTTAAAAAGGGAACTTGAAGGTGGTTGTAGACCTGATTTCGGTTTTGATTATTTCAACATTGGGATTTAATTACAAATTCACTGAGCCCTTGGAACCCAAATCAAACCACTAAACATGTAGCTGGCTAAAAAGGGAAAGATCTGAAACCGTAAATCGATCCATGGCGTCATTGTAGTTAATAGTTATGTGTCTGGGAAGCAGAAAATTTATGCACATCAACAGAAAACTTAGGAGGAATAAGAATCCCCCATAAATCAATACTTTTCCATCATTTAGGTGATGCCTCTCCTTTATCTTTGGAAACATCAAAAGAATGGCTAAACACAAATAGATGGAGTGAATATTATCTTGTAAATATTTCCCCTATATATTCAACATACTCCCCATGGTTCTTATTAATTATAAGCACTTTCGTTTCATAATATAACAATGTTTTCTCTAAAGCAATAATTTTTTTCACCTAATATCCCTAAATAAATATAAAAATTTCTAACTAATTAACCAAATTCTTCTTACTAATGGCTTTTAATGAGGACAATTTCAATATTTTACAGCAAAATAACTAAGTTTAACTAACTTTATTAATTTATATAAAGTTGTAATTAGGTGCTTATAATAAGATTAAGAGAGGGCAATATAAGAATATGCAAAAAAAATTAAGAATTCAAAACAAGCATAGTAAGAGCTATGTCGACTGTCGCGTACAAAAGAGCTTAAGGTTGATGATATTTAGCTTGTTTGGAAGAGCTAAAAAAATTATAAGTATTTATATATGTAAGTCGAGACAACACTCTTTAATTAATTGGTTTAATTGAAAAAAGATATTTGTAGACCACTGTCCATGTGAAAGGGCTTAGTGAGCATGTTTTAGGTTTTAATAGCTAACGTGATCTTCAATGCTGATATGGTCTACAATTATTAATAGCTATAAAAAAGTGGTCCATCAAGCATGATTGAGGCACAACTTGGAAAAGGGAAAAAAATTTATTTTTGACACCAATTAATTCAAGTGAGAAATTAACTACAAGTGGCACTAAACTGTATCTTTTTGAGTCCATTTGAAAGAAGCATAATCAGATTGACTTAATTTAATTTTTAAGAAAATAAATTATATAAAAACCCTCGAACTTTGAGGCAATTGTATATAACCTCCATGATGTTTAAAATTTTAAACTTCACCCCCTAATCTTTTATTTATTTTTTATTGTGAATACCTTACTGTTAATTTACCATTATCTTTTTGACAAAAATTATCATGTCATATTAATATATGACACCTCACATATTATATGTCATCCTACATAGCATCCTATGCAAGCTAATAAATTTATGGTGTTTATAACCATTTTACCCAAGGGTTAAATGTAATTTTATTAGTAAAAAACCCTCATTCTAATTGTTGTGCACCCTTTCACCTTCCAATTCTAATACACATTCTTGCGGCGAATGCAGATTATCAAAATGAAAAAGCTTTCAATCTTCTTCATTGTTTGATGGCCAAAGTGAAGAAAATTTATCTGCCAACAAATGAGGTTCATCCAGAACTAATATCAACCATCGTGCCATGCCTACTCTGTAGACGCTCATGATTCCCTAATTTTCCATTATTTTTAGACAATTCATCCCCTAGTTGTCGCATAGCTTTCAATTTTTCTAATCAGCTTCTTTAAAAATAAATTTTACAAAATTTTTTAGACGATACATTCTGGGGCGAAAATGAAGGTGCCTCGTGGGATCTTGTGCAACCCAACCGTCCTATTGGCTTCTGCTCTAGCCATGGTCAACAGCCTTGTTCATGGGCGTGGAAGCAATTTTGCAGCATAGAATGAGAAAACACAAAGGCCTTTCGAACTCGTGGCTTGGCGGTTTGTGAAGCAAGCATTTGGCTTCATATTACTACAAGTCACAGGATTGATTCGGCATCATGTTCATCGCAATGATTCTGAGAAAAAACACAAGCGGTGGAGCTTTGCACCTAGGTGTTTCTAGTAATTGAAGGGTGAAAGGGTGCTGCAATGAGAATGAGGGTTTTTTATTGTTTAAATTACATTTTAACCCTTGTACAAAAATGTTATAGTTACTATAAATTTATTCTTAAATGGGATATGATTGGGGGGATGCCACATAAGATGCAAGGTGTCTTCTATTAAAGTGATATGCGTTTTTTTGTCAAAAAGATAACGATAAGTTAACGATAACGAATTTACAATTAAAAAAAAAAGTAAGAGGTTAAATTTAAACTTTAAAATATTAGAGAGGTTATATACAACTGTCCTAAAATTTAAGGGGTTTTATATAATTTGACCTTTTAAAAATAAGACTATTAGAGATCAAAATGCATTGTCGACATTTACATTTGACCTATCAACAATTTCAATTAATGAAGTTAAAGGTGTTAGATTCGGGGGCCTAAACTTATACTTAATAAATTTATGAGATTAAATTGAAATTTGATGTAAAGTTAGAGAACTAAAAATGCACTTTCACCAAGTAATTATTAAAATTATCTACATTACTTCAATTCTATGTGGCAAAGCTTTACATAAGCTAATAAACTTTGTAAAAGATAGGTAAATATCTAAAATTTTCAAGAATATCCTAAACTATCGAAATCTGTTAGCTGGATCATGGATGAATAGATGACAAAAATAATTTGCGACTGTTGAGGTAGTTAGAGCAATAATTGTAAGCAGTTAACATTATGGTCCGATAGAAACACGCAACTGGAGAAAAATATCCTTGCAGTACTGCTCGGGGGAAATCTTAAATGGAATTTTTTAGTTAGTCCCTGAAATGTTATATATAAAAACTAGTTAACCAATTTACATAATTTTAAAAAATTACTTAAATTGTTTATTCATTCATAAAAAATTTGTAGCATCCAACCTTTTTAATACAGTTTTAATACGTAAAATAGAGATATAGCATGTCCAGAAAAAAAAAAAAAGGAAAAGAGGCTTAAAAGGTTTTTTTTTTTTTTTTTTGAAAGACTAGATCGAGAAACTATTTAAAGTTAAAATGCCTCAAAAATGGATTATTTGGCCAAAAGCTTGTTTCCCGGGGTCGTAAGGTAGTAAAATGAGAATATAATCATTAAAATCATGTAAAGGATCAGAAAAATTATAAGCTAGTATTTTGGGGATTTAGAAAGTTACAAAGAGATTTAACTCACTACTAGAAAAAACACTTTTAACATCCTTTTACGAGGGGACGCGTATGTCAGCGACATAGTAAATTTGGACTTTAGACGTCCTTTGTAAAGGGACGCCTAAAGGGCTGGGTTTAGGCGTCCCTTTTAGCAAAAGGGACGCCTAAACCCAGCCCTTTAGGCGTCCCTTTTAGAAAAAGGGACGCCTAAAGTCCCCGTTTAGAATTTTTTTTATTTAAAAATTAGGGACTTTAGGCGTCCCTTTTGGCCAAAGGGACGCATAAAGTAAGGACTTTAGGCGTCCCTTTGGCCAAAAGGGACGCCTAAAGGGTTTTTTTTCCATACAGTGCCATTTGTATTGTTTCTGGCCATATCATTCTGAAAGCAAACAACAACGTATACACAAAAGGAAACATACAGCACGCAGTTTATAAGTAACAAAACACAACATTCACTCCTAATGAAACATTCATGCACTACATTGTTGACATAAATGTTGTCCACTAATATAATAAACAACTACTAAGTAAATGTACAGAAAACGATAAACTTCTACAAATCAATGTGTTGAAGAATCCTCCCAGCCAACAAGTCTCTGATCAAATTAATGTATTCATATAAGTAAGCAGCATCATTATCAAAGATCTACAAATTAGAAAATATGATTATACGAAATCAATGAAATTAAAGGATTGTTTAGCAATTCAATTAAAATACAACCAAAATATTATCATTTGATTACCTGTTGAAAATCATTTGTAACGCCACTTTGAATGGTATTATACATGTAAAGTAGAACATAATAGCCACATTCAGTACCACCTGGCTGTTGAGGGCACTATAAATCAAAAGCAATTGGTTAAAATCAATAACATACATCATTTATAAAACAAACGTAAATAAAATAACTTAAATTATATTGGAACCACATACTTTGGGATAGAACCACTTTGGCTTGCGAACAACTCTACCCTCACGTGGACCCAGTGTGGCAATCTCAACGTCAGGGATAGGGATGGCTGCACCTTCTTCCCCCTCATGAACACGTATCACTGTCACCCTACGTAAATACTGTGAAATTTGATTATGATGGTGGGTGGTAGCTTGTGTGTAAACGAGAGCATCGGCTACAACACGAATCATGGGGGCATCCAAATAGAGAATACACGATTCACCCGACTCGGGAGTGGCAGAAGGATGGCCCAGTGGTGCTGTTATGTGAGAAGGCTGACCACAGGGTTTTGTACTATGGGAAGGCTGGACAAGACTATGGAAAGGAGCGGCAACAAGTTCTAGAGTGTGGGAAGGCTGGACAAGGGGTTCTGGATTGTGGAAAGCCTCGCAACGAGTTGCGGAGTGTGGGAAGGCTGTACAAGGGATTCGTCCGGTGGGTTGTGACTTCCTTTAGTGCTGGGGAAGGCAGGGGATTCCTCGTTTCTAACCCTAGTAGCCTCCATGTGATGAAAATCAAACCACGATTTCATTTCACCACGTAGTTGTGTCATTAGCTCATCTCGGAGCTCCTCTCGGATTTGATCGCGAAGCTTATCCACAAACTCTTGACTGGGTTCAGCTTGTGAAGAATATAACGAGGTTTTACCAAAATACTTCAAAATACCAACTCCCCTTGGCTCCCCTCTAACACGGCCGGGGTATTCAGCCTTCCCAATCGTCGTGGCCAATATGTCCATCCGTCCACTTGGAGTGAACGAACATTGGCTACTCTACTCTTTGAGTTCGTCCTGTAGCATACAATTCGTTATGAACGAAAATTACTTCCTAGAAATGTGAAAGAATTTCACAATTAATTACTTATGCTATTACTACTTACAATCCTCGAGGCAACCTCAGCAATAGTAGGATTTATATATTTGCCACCCTTAATCCTCCTTGCTTTCCATTTTTTGTGACGTGGAGGAGGAGTTGGCGCTTGCACAACAACGGAAGGATCCGATTTCACAGCTTCCTTCATTTTTTCCAGCTCTTCTGCCATTATCATCCGCTCCAGCTTCCTGTAGCCACCCCGAGACATGCAATGCTGGTACTGATTTGCTTCTTGCCTCTGTGTGTTCGCCGCACTTAATTCCTGTTTAAGGGAAAAAGGGAAAAACAAGTCATTAGTGCATTAACTATATTGAAATTATAAATTTTCATACTGAAGACAGAAAATTTACCAAAAATTCAGGAGTTTATCGTTTAGCTACAAACAACCTCCATTCCTCTGGAGATAGATATGAATATTCCTGACAAGGATCCAGATGACTCTTGTCACCTCTAAGGTACTTCCTGGAGAGCTTATTTTTAAAATCCTTCCAGCGCAAACGAACCTCTCCCATCCAGTGGTTGTACATGTCTGTGGTGTCAGGAACATCGAACGTTTGCTGTAAAAACGGAGACAATTAAACTTGAATAGGAAGAAAGGTCTAAATACATAAAATGTATCGAAAGTTATGTACCAAAATCTGTTGCCATATCATGGCTTTCGTCTTTTTGGGAACCTGCCTCCAACTATCATAGATGATTCGGACTTTGCTTCGACCTAAAAAACCAAGATAACTAATGAAGTGGTCTTCCTCAGGACCCATTGGATTCATGTTGGCATCAAACTCTATGTGAACCCTCTCCTGTTCATTGTAGTGGCGCTTCGCCAATACAGCCATCTTCGTGGCACCTCTTGTTCTTCTCGGAGCGGGTGGCTCTTCTTGCCTTCCATTATGCTGCTCGTTGTCGCTCCCTGAGTCACTAGAACTTGACATATTCCTAGACAGGAAAAAATCATTGTCAGAGAGGTAAGTAGATTGCAGGTATCTGTATAAACTACATTAAGGGAAAAAAGCACATAGGACATAATACAGTTTTATATAGTTAAAGGTCTTACTTCATATTGTTTCCCATATTCTTTCACAATGATCATTTCTTACAGAATAATCTTCATCATCTACCAACTCGACCTCACTTCCTATAGGTGGATTTGTTGTCAAAGGTGGTGTGTCGTCAAGGTTGAAGGTTGGATCACCATACTTTTGTTGTTTTCTTTGAAGTACAATGGACATATTTTTATTTGTAGGATCTGTGACATAAAACACTTGCTTCGCCTGGCTTGCTAGAATGAAGGGCTCATCTCTATAACCAACTCTTTGAAGATTGACTGAGACAAATCCAAATTGTGGATCTATTACCACAGCAGCATTGCTAACCCACTTACATTTGAACAAAGCAACTTTGAACTTGTTGTAGGTCATCTCCCATATTTCTTCTATAACTCCATAATAAGCCATTGATGCACATATGGGGTTTTTGTCTTTCGAACTGGAAAAGTGCATAGCTTCAGCTTCAACCATCACCCCACTATTTTGCATGGTACTTCTGTCATCTTGCTCTTTCGTGTAGAATGAATACCCATTTATGTCATAACTAGTCCAAGTAACAACTTGAAATGAAGGCCCCCAAGCTAGCCAGTTGATTGTCTCTGACACACCGATCTCATGCGAAACCTTCTCCTCAAACCACTTAACAAATGTCTTGTTTTGCTCAATAGCTATTTGCATGTCACTCTTCTTTGGATTCAAGTTCTTCAAAGTCTTTTTGTGCTCATCTATGTATGGCTGAACTTCTTCCATATTATTCAAGATATACAAGTGTGCTTGCAACACCTCTTCACGATCCGTAGTCTTCACTTTTAGTCCTCGTGTTCCCTTGCTTCTCCCCTCTTCATGCCGAGACTGTTCCTTTTTACTAGATAGATACTCTTTACAAAAGTCCATAGCCTCTTCAACTACATATCGCTCAACTATTGAGGCTTCAGGTCGATAAGGATTTTTAGAATACCCTTTTAAGATCTTCATGTATCGCTCAAAAGGGTACATCCACCTTAAATAAACTGGACCGCAAAGCCTTACCTCCCTTACTAAATGAACTACCAAATGCACCATTATATCAAAAAATGATGGAGGAAAATGCATCTCTAGTTGGGACAGAATTATATAACCCTCATTTTCTAGTTCATCCAACTTCTCATTTTCATCTCTTTCCCAGGAAGTCTTATAGTAAGAGATTAAGACTGAGATTCGTACTTATGACATATATGAGTGGCTTATAGTTTCTAGCAAAACTACTACTTTAAATTAAACGGTCGATCATGACATTAACTAAAGTGAAATAAAATAAACCAAAAGCAAAAAAAAAAAAAAAAAGCTTACAGCTAGCAGTTGGAAAATGGCGTGATGAAGAGGTTGGGAGGGAGGAGAGGCGCGCGACACACCGTGAGAGAGGGAGCTTCGATGCTGCAACTGTGAGATGATAGAAGGAGGAGATGAGAGAAAATGAAGAAGGAGGGATATGGTGGAAGGGGGCACGGCCGGACTGACCTTGTGGTGGCCTTCTGAATCAGCTCGGTGTTTTTGAGAGAGGGAGGAAGAGTGAACGAAAGGAATGGAGGGAAATGAAGAAAATAGTGGAGGGAAATATGTTTAGGCGTCCCTTCTGTATGAAGGGACGCCTAAAGGGTGCATGCCAGCCACGTGGCTGGCATGCACCCTATATTAGGCGTCCCTTCTCAAGAAGGGACGCCTAATACCCCCAAATTAGGCGTCCCTTCTTGAAGAAGGGACGCCTAATGTCTCCTTCAGGCGTCCCTTCTTGAAGAAGGGACGCCTAAAGATTAAAAGTCTCTCTTTATTTACGTAAATGCCACTGCGTACAGTTTTTACTTCCCTTTTCAAAGAAGTGACTTCTTTATGTGACGTTAAATCCCTTTTCTGTAGTAGTGACTCTCCAAAGGAGTCTAAATAATTTTAAAACTTATTTTGTAGAATTAAAGACCTATTTTCTAGAAAATTTAAAATTTAAGGGAAAACTCTAAAGAATGTTTTTTAATCCAAAAATTTGAAGGAAATTATTTAATAAAGTGAAGAAGATAGTTGTGAGATTGTAAAACCCTTTCTTGTAGCCGATAATACAAGAAAGAATTAGTGGATTAAAAATTTTAAGTGTAGACTGGAAACTAGACGTAGGTTAATGGAGGACTGAACTAGGATAAATTAAGGATAAATTGAGGATAAATTGTTGTGTGTTCATCTTACTCTTCTCTTCCGTGAGCTATGAGGATATACTTCGTTCTTACTTAATCTTTGTTTGCTTAAGTCATTGAAGTTCAAATTTTAATTTGGTCAAAATTTTATTACACCTAATTCAACCCTCTTAAATGTTAGCCATTCTAACACGTTTTGGAGGGAGATTTTTAATTTATTTTCGACGCAATTGATACTACTAAATTTTAAATAAGCACCGCAAGTGTACGAGCCATTGAAATAGTATAATAGTAAATCAAGGTCGTCCCACAGAGATTCAATGTAATAGATAATTAGGCATTAAAATTCTTATTTTCAGTTAAGTTGAGCAAATCAAAGAAAGAAATTAATTTAAAATTTAATTTAAACAAAAGCAAAAGTACTAAATTTAATGTTTTTGAGATTTTAATTGAGGAAAACAATCTAGAGTGGCTAATCCATTTTTCAAAGCTTAGAGCATGTATATACCCAAAATAAATGCACTTAATGTTAATTTGTTAATCTAGAGTTTAAATAGATATATGAATCTTCCAATTACTCATATCCCTATCTTAAGTTGAAATTGTTATTCTTAACTAATTTAATCAAGAGACAATAAATGTCCAATTTCACTCTAATATAGATTATATAGGTCCAGTAGGTATATTTCTATCCTATTGGCAAATTAGAATCAATTCTAATCTCACATTACTTAATCCTATGGTCCAATTAATATCCCTCTTCAAAAGCTAATGTAAATTTCCCAATTCATATTTAGTAGTGATCAAGCACTAAATAGACAGACAATACAAGATTAAGTAAACAAAATTAACAATAAACACAAATAAATGGTTTATACATGCTCAAATCCCTAAATTAATTTATGACTATTCTAGATTCAAGAGAATTAGCCACACATGTTTAAAATAAATCCCATCACAACCATAATAAGTTTAGAATCCAAAATACTGGGAATTAAATTGAAACAAGGAAATGAAGAACATGTAACAGCTGCCCAGGAGTTACGCTACCCGCTACAGCGAAATGAGTAGTGCGCTACAGTGCTATGAACAATCGCGGGTTACAGTGGTCAGTGAATAGCTTCCCGCTACAGTAACTGAATAGTGACGCTACAGTGTTCCAGCTGCTCTTCCTCTATCACTTTTCTTTTTCTTCCGCACTGCCGCCACTCTTTTGCAAAATCCTGTGGCTCCCTCAAACCAGTGGTGCCTCCCTTTTCCTCATCTTTTCCATGCCGGCTACCATCAGCTGTGTCTCCTTTGGTTCCACACTCTGCTCTCAGCTCCCCAAAACAACCGTGCCTCTCTTCTTTTCCCTTGTCGGCGGCTATCTCAAGAAGCAAGAGGAACCGTGTCGGCTGTGTTTCCTCCCTTTTCTTCAAACCCGTCACTACCAGCTTAGGTCTCCAATTCCTCCATTCAATTGCCAAAAAGCGGCGCATCACATTGGAAAGAAAAGAAGAAATTAATATATAATAATATTAATAATAAATATTATAAGAGAAAATTTCAGTAAAATACCAAATGAACTTCATGAATCTAGAGAAGTCCATTATAAGTTGAAAAAGATAAATAAGTCTTTATGGAGGAATTTGGGTTTATAAGTTTATGTGTAAAGTCCAAAATACCCTTCAAAGTAAATTACTCACACACACACACACACCTAATTAAACCCTATGCTCTGGCCCTCCATCGTGCTTCGTCTCCCTTCCGCAGTCCAGTCCGCCATCCGTCGCCTTCTACCATCGTGAGTGGGAGGTTTTGTTAAGAAAGTCGTCCTCCTAGCCGTCAAAATCCTCTCAGTCGAATATCACTCTAATCTCAAGATTTTCAACGACGAGGTTCAAGAATATGGAGTCATAGCTAGTGATAAGTAAAATATTTGCACATTTATTTTTCCCTTATATAAAGCATTTTTTGAATGACATTTGAGCTTAATGTAATGAATTTGGGTGTAATTGATAAATAAATAATGATTTGACATAAAATAGAATTCATTAGAAACTACTAAATTTTGACCCTGTTTCAGTTTTTAGGCAATATTTGGAGCTCTAGATGTCAAATTGGGACGTTCTTTATATGGATAGAAAGCTGAGAAAAATTCCTACAACTTTTGTGTTGAGGTGAAAACTCAGTTCTGTCTTTAAGAGCTCCGAATTTTACTGATTTTGTCCAGGTCTGACCTTTTTCCACTAATTTGACCATAACTAGAGCTACAAATGTTGAAATGAGGAGCTCTCACATGTGTTTTCAAGCTAAGATCCATATATACAACTTTCATGAAGACAAAAAAGTGAGATTCCAACGTTTTAATTACCAAACATTATTAGCTGCAATCAATGAGCAAGGTGGTCACAAAGTCAATATTGGTGGCTTAGAGTCATGATTTTTACCTAACATGTGGAAATTCTTACACCCAATTCATCTATAAATAGAGGAGTTGAAGGCACAAGGGAGGACATCATCTTAGAGTTTAATTTCATGCATTTTTATTGTTCTTGCATACCTCCTATATGGAAGATTTAGGTAGTCCTCCTTTATGGATGGTATAGGTTGCCTCCTACATGGAAAGTTTTACCTCCTATATGGAAGGCTAGATTTTTCTATTTTCATGCATCTTGTAGTTGTATCTTTATGTTTTAGAATTTAATAATCATGTTTTCTGCAATATTTATGAAGTTTTCAATTTATTTTGTTTTTGTTTTTAATTTCATTATAAGCTAAATTTTCATTTTCCTAGGGTGATGACATAGCTTACTAATGACAGATTGAATCTTAACTTATTAAATCCAGTTTAATTTTTCTTTCATGATTGAGTTTTAATTATTGTTCTTAATGCTTTCAATTGATTGGCCACCTTTTGGATGATCTCAATATGCATGTTGAGACCGGAAGGAGATACATGTGTGTGGATCCTATAATTAAAACCATAACTTTTATATGAAATATGAATATATTTATATGGGTTGTGTAGTCTTAATTGAGTTTCATAAATCTTAATGCATGATTGATTTCTTAAATTCATATAGGAATATATTGTGTTAGCAATTAATTATAGAATTACTTGACCTTGGAAGAGGCTAGTAATTAAAATAGGGAAACTCGACTATCAATCATGTGGAATAAATTGGACTAGAATAGATAAGTGATTCAATCCGGAGTTTGCTAAGTGAAATCTAATCCCTAGGGCCTTTTTTTTTATATTATATTTGTCTTTATAACAATTGCATTTCCATTTAATCATTTGTATCTTGCAATCTCAACCACCAACTAATCGATCGGCTAAATAGTATTAAAATTATCAATTTTTGTACTTAGTGATCAATCCTAGTGGGAACGATACTCTACTCACCTCTATATTACTTGTTTACGATAGTGTACACTTGCACTTCTAAATACACCATCCTACACTCGTAATAGCTAGCGTTGTGGAGTTCTCATTCTCAGCTTCTCCGATTCTATCTTCTCCCTACAATAGGAACTGAGCGGCTCTATCTCCTTTGGCTTCATCAAGTGGGTGTCCCATATCATTGACGAACACTCGCCGTCGGATTCTCGCGGTGAGGTATTTTGAAATTTTTCTAAGTTTTCATTTTTGTTGGTTTGTTTGAGATTTAAAAGTGTTAGGTTAACTATAGTTGTCTGATGTATTCTGTTTACTTAAGTAAGAAAATGAATGCCTTTGATAAATGGTTCAACAACTGCGTGGGTATGTAACCTGCAAAAACCTTCGTTGCAGATAGCTTAATAATATAACAATCATAATCATTGTTATTTATTGATATGTTATATTGTGTACATGCATAATTTAGGAGAAACTTAGAATTTTTGTGGAGTAGGGTGGTTGTTTTACTGCTAAATGATCATTCCTTTCCTTTTATTTTATTGCCTTGTTCTTGTATTGCTTCTGAATAACTGAATTTATATAATAAGAATTAGTCTCTATAATCTGATTCAAGTAATAACTTTAATTTAGGAATCACAAAGTACACAAAAGCTTGCACTGCTTTTGATTACAACTCATTTAGTTTCTTAGGGCTGCATCTTTCTTCAACTGTGGAGCACTTTTTTAGCCCCACACCTCTAGGTGCTAGAAGGCTTTAGCACTCTAAAGGTGTGGTTTGCAGTTGACTTAACATTTGACTAACTTGTTTCTACTAGAATGTGTAAGTTCTAGGCGCATTATTTTTTCCTATCTGAGTAAAGAGTATGAGTATCTCTCTATTGATGTCAACTTCAACCTTTCTATTGTTTAGCTAGAGATGACTGACCACATTGCAGTTCCATGTTTTCCCTTCCCATTCTACTTTTTGTGATTTTATTGAGTTTGCAATTTTCATTTTTATACTGGGGACTCATTATAATAAATACTTATTATAGTCATAGTTAAAATATACTGTTGACTTTACTATAATTGTGCATGCTTAATCAGCTTCAATTTTTTGCTGAAGCACTTTGTTCTAACTTTTGGCTGAAGTGGTCATCTAATCTAATTGATTTTTAAAACCAACACAGCTTAGTTCACCAAAAAAAAAAAACCAGCTCTCACAATATCTACTTTTGAGAAGAGCTTGAGCTTGTTGTTGCTGAGATTTGCATAAAAGCTCTGTGGTCATTGATGTTTTATTATTGATTTAGGCAACGAATCTTATTTTAAAGGTGACTGAGGAGAAAAATTATACAATTGAACAAAATACAGAGCAACACCAAGAATTGGTATGTAACTATATAGGCAACCTTTTACAGCTTTATGGCTTGCTTTTAAAGTTTCCATAGTTTTATTAATAGTTTATTCCACCCCATCATTCTAATATAGCTGGTTGGAAAAATTCAGAAATGAATTGAATAAGAAGAGGGACACTGCTTTGGGACCCCTCACTTCAGAAATGACAGACCAAGCGGAAATGAATACTATAATTTTGTTGTTTCTGTAAATTTTTTCCCTTCTAGGTTCAAGTTAATTTTGGGAATTAACCAATTTGTTAAAGAGATTGAGAAATGATGTTTAACTTATTTGCTAGTCATGGCATTTTGGGGTAGTAATGTTTAATTTTGTTAATGTGTGCAGATTGACATAGGTGTGGTCTTTTGTAATGTAATGTTAGTGAATGACTAATTGACGCATTATTATGATGTTGACAATATTTGTAATGATGTTGAAAAAAATCATAATTCTAATGACAATTACTGAATGACACACTAATGAATTGTGTGAAAGGAATGGCCACGATGACTTGATTTTGACAAATTTCATAATGGGAAAAACAAATATACTAATGGAAATAACGAGATTCGTAATGGGAATAACAAGAAGTGCATCTCTGATTCATTCGTGTGTGAACATGTTCCCCCAAAGGGGTGGCCACTCATAAATTTCGTAATGGAAATAACAAATGTGTTAATAGAAATAACAAGATTCGTAATGGGAATAATAAGAAGTGCAACTCTGATTCATTTGTGTGTGAAGATGTTGCCCCAAAAAGGTGGCCTCTCACAAATTCATTAATGGAAATAACAAATGTGTTAATGGAAATAACAAGATTTATAATGGGAATAACAAGAAGTACATCTCTGATTCATTCGTGTGTGAAGATGTTGCCCTAAAGAGGTGGCCTCTCACAAATTCAGTAATGGGAATAACAAATGTGTTAATGGAAATAACGAGATTCATAATGGGAATAACAAGAAGTGCATCTCTGATTCATTCCTGTGTGAAGATGTTGCCCCAAAGAGATGGGCTCTCATAAATTATGTAATGGGAATAACAAATATATTAATGGAAATAACGAGATTCATAATGGGAATAACAAGAAGTGCATCTCTGATTCATTCCTGTGTGAAGATGTTGCCCCAAAGAGATGGCCTCTCATAAATTCAGTAATGGGAATAACAAATATATTAATGGAAATAACGAGATTCATAATGGTAATCACAAGTTCAATGATGATGTCAACAAATAACCACAAATGTTAATGACAACAACTATCACGCAAATGGTCAAATGGCTTGTCAACATTAATCATTCTAACAAAACCTAATTCAAACAAGTCTTAAAGCCAAAATAGCATGTCCCTTCAGTTGTACAAGTGCTAACAATCAAGTATAACCATTAACAAAAGTAGTAATATTAATAACGAGTACAATATTAGGATTTACGAAAACCAGATTCATTAAGACAGCAACTGAGACATATATAAGCAAATAATATATTCACATTACTTATTCCACCTACACCTATGGCATATAAGTCGTGACCTCAAAAGAACATGTTCCTCCTTTTATACATAACGTACAAAAAAGTGTAACCATTAACAAAAGTAGTAAAGATAATGACAAGTATAGTATTGAAATTTACAAAAATCAGATTGTGCATTACAGCAACTATCATATACAAAGCCAAATGAGAAATGAACATTTCTCACCATAAAAAATATTCTTTTCCCTATACAATACTTACAAAAAGGGCATCTTATATGTCATAACCCTTCTAACAAAAAATATATGAAGGGATCCAAGTCATTGTACATAAATCAAAAGATGACTTGCAAAATATTTACTCCCACGTCTGCACACCAAAGCTTAAGTCGGATTTGGATTTTTGCACATTCTTCTAGAGTGGCCTGCTTGATAACATGAGCTACAAAAAAGTATCACCGTTAACAAAAATTGTAATGGTAATGACAAATGCAGTATTGGAATTTACAAAAAACCAGATTCTTCATGATAGCAACTACCACATACATAGTCAAATGATAAGTTAACATTACTCATTCCACTTACACCTAATGCATACAGATCATGAACCCTAAAGAACATGTTCCTTCATATATACTTTACTTACAATAAACTGTCACTATTAAAAATTCATCAGTGTGTCATTCAGTAATTTTCATTAGCATTATGAATTTTTTCAACATCATGACAATGCATCAGTTAGTCATTCACTAACATTACATCACAAAAGACCACACCTATGTCATTCTGCGTACATTAACAAAATTATTCTATTTGGATACAACCTATTCATCCCTCTATCTTTCTATTTCACAATAATATTGTTGTTGGATCTCACATATTAATAATTGAGCTCGCCAAGAACATTTCAAAGGTCTGTCAACACAATTTTGCACTTCGTTTGATTGCAAATTATTCAAAGGATGAGTAATTTTTTTTGCCATATGTGCAAATTTACCAGACAATGAACAAGAAACATGTCAAAAGTAGACAAGAAATGAGAAATATTTTCTTCTATTATCTTCTAACCTAATCAAACAAAAATAATAAGTTGTAACATGATTTATAAGTAAAAAGGTCTTTCTTTTTCACATTTCTTTCTGTCATTTCAGACTTCCTAATAAAATTTCAACTGTATCAGGCAGCCACATGCACAATAAATATGCAAATGTTTCTAACAAAAAGAATAAAATTACCATCTTTTACTTTGTAAAGAAGCCGACACCTTAATATTTTAAACCTCAAAGAAACCAAGAAAAAGGGCTAACGATCTCAACAATTTGAGCGAGAGTTGCAGAGAAAATGGGTTTTAAGGACCAGAGGAGTACTCACTTATGGTGACGAAAGGCAACCGATGGGTGACAGAAGGTAACGAGTGTTACGAGTGTATGATAGTGTATTTAGAAGTTCAAGTGTACACTGTCATAAACAAGTAATATAGAGGTGAGTAGAGTATCGTTCCCACGAGGATTGATCACTAAGTACAAAAATTGATAATTTTAATACTATTTAGCCGATCGATTAGTTGGTGGTTGAGATTGCAAGATAAAAATGATTAAATGGAAATGCAATTGTTATAAAGTCAAATATAATAAAAATGCCCTAGGGATTAGATTTCACTTAGCAAACTCCGGATTGAATCACTTATCTATTCTAGTCCAATTTATTCCACATGATTGATAGTCGAGTTTCCCTATTTTAATTACTAGCCTCTTCCAAGGTCAAGTAATTCTACAATTAATTGCTAACCCAATATATTCCTATATGAATTTAAGCAATCAATCATGCATTAAGATTTATGGAACTCAATTAAGACTACATAACCCATATGAATATATTCCTATTTCATATACAAATTATGGTTTTAATTATAGGATCCACACACATGTATCTCCTTCCGGTCTCAACATGCATATTGAGATCATCCAAAAGGTGGCCAATCAATTGAAAGCATTAAGAACAATAATTAAAACTCAATCATGAAGGAAAAATTAAAACTAGATTTAATAAGTTAAGATTCAATCCGTCATTAGTAAGCTACGTCATCACCCTAGGAAAATGAAAATTTAGCTCATGATGAAATGAAAAACAAAATCAAAATAAATTGAAAACTTCATAAATATTGCAAAAAACATGATTATTAAATTCTAAAATATAAAGATACAACTACAAGATGCATGAAAATAGAAAAATCTAGCCTTCCATATAGGAGGTAAAACCTTCAATATAGGAGGCTACCTATACCATCCATAAAGGAATACTACCTAAACCTTCCATGTAGGAGGTATGCAAGAATAATAAAAATGCATGAAATTAAACTCTAAGATGGTGTCCTTCCTTGTGCCTTCAACTCCTCTATTTATAGATGAATTGGGTGTAAGAATTTCCACATGTTAGGTAAGAATCTTGACTCTAAGCCACCAATATTGACTTTGTGACCACTTTGCTCATTAATTGCAGCAAATGTTTGGCAATTAAAACGTTAGAATCTCACTTTTTTTCTTCATAAAAGTTGTAGATCTGAATCTTAGCTTGAAAACGCATATGAGATCTCCTTATTTCAACATTTGTGGCTCCAGGTATGGTCAAATTAGTGGACAAAGGTAAGACCTGGACAGAATCACGTGCTTAACTTCTAGGCAAAATTCGGAGCTGTTAAGGATAGAAATGAGTTTTTATCTCAACATAAAAGTTTTAGGAAATTTTTTCAGCTTTCTATCCATATAAAGAACGTCCCAATTAGACATCTAGAGCTCCAGATATTGCCTAAAAACTGACACAGGGTCAAAATTTAGTATTTTCCAATGAATTCTATTTTATGTCAAATCATTATTTATTTATCAATTAGACCCAAATTCATTACATTAAACTGAAATATCATCTAAAAAATGCTTCATATAAGGGAAAATAAATGTGCAGATATTTTACTTATCAAATTCCCCCACACTTAGTTCTTGGACGTCCTCGGGCAAGAAGGATTGACTAATAAGTACTTTCAACAAAATCAGAAGTGTCAAGTTATAAACAAGGACACAATTAAAGAATAAAAAGATCATAGTATTATTGAATCAACAAAAGTATAAACTGGTAACTTCATTTGAAAATGAATGAACCAAATTCATAATTGTGACTCGTCCTCTCAATCTCTCAAGTGTTTAAGGGTAAGTGTTTCGCTCAAATTCACCTGAAAAAGTTACACTACCATAAGCTTGCTAAAAATCTCAATCTCCACTAATGAATTCACATGCATAATTCAAATCAAAAGGACTTGTTGAAGGTTGTAATGGGGCTAGGGTAAAAGGAATGTAAATAGTGATATAAAGGGTTACATCTAAGAAATAAACAGAGCATTTGAAAAATGGACCATCTTATGAATAGACTTATCATGGCAACCCACAAATTTTATTCCAAAATTAAATATCCTCTTTTTTTTACTTCTCTTTTCTCTCTCTCTCTCTGTTTTTTGTTGTTGTAATTGTATAATTGATAATATACACACCCCCATACTTGTCAAAAGCCCATTTCATAAAGATTTCAAATGCTTTGTTAATCTTTTTGAACTAAGTAAGAGCACTTGATATATCATTAAAACATATTAATGGGTTGACAATAAAGAAATAATCAATCAGGCTCAAAGGGGCTTATCAATGGTGTAATTGTAAGGTTGGCTTTTTGGCTCTGGCTAAAGAAAATGAATGCCTTTATCATTTTCAAATGTGCATGTGACATATAACTTCAACCAGATTTTAAGCAAGTTCTAGAGTAACAACTCAATAGATGAATATTACACACAAGAAAGATAATCATTATTGATCATATAGGCTCAAAAAGTCACAGTTAGGTACTTTCAAATTTAGCTCATTCAATCTCAAAATTCATCACCAAATCCAACAATCAGTTGTTCAATCATGCTATAAAATCTCTAAACTCAATTGCTCCATGCTTCAAACTTATATACTTCTTAAAATCATTGAAAACACTCATAAAAAAATTTTTATTACTTTTTTTCGGACCTCTCTCTTTTTTTTAGATGAAACAGAAAGAAAGAAAGAAAAATGCAACTAATAAGATGCGTCTTAAGAGTTAAGAATAACTTTTTACTCTGCTATCTTTTCATACCCCATGCATCTAATGGTTTTACTAACTAACTATTTAATGGAGAAACTATGCTTTTTTTTCTCCCCCAACCTAAATCAGACATTGTCCTCAATGTCTTCTAAATATTAGAGACATTTTTTTATTTGAAAACATAAACAAACAATAAAGTAAACTAAAATGCTAAGAGTAAAACCATTAAGATTAAGGAAAGTTTACAACTAGAGAGTGGTTTCTAGATTCGGCTTCTGACTGCTGGCTAAGGACTGCCCACCTTTTTCCTTTACTAATAGATTTGGTGTAGGTTCAGAGGTTTGCAGTTTATCAAGTAGTTGATCAGCAGTTGGTGCAGAAATGATGGAATGACGAGTCGCTTGGGGTACGAATCCTGTTTCCATAGCATGATCAAGAAAAGACAACAGGTTATCATAAAAACCATTAACATTTAACAATCCTAATGGCTTTTTGTGAAAGTTAAGTTTAGCCCAATATGCAACGCTCGAGATCCCTTCCAATATTTCCACACCACCGGGTAAAGCGATAAAAGCTTCAGCACTGTAGAACATACGTCCCATTCGTTTAGGTAGGCTTGAAACTTCTAACTCTTGCCCTAATAAGAAGATGTGATGTTCTAACTCCTTCACCCTTACACACAAACCCTTGCTACCATTAATGGTTGCAGGAATAGCCATACTTAACTTCAGTCCTGGAGTCCTCCCCCGTATAAAAAATTGATTTTCCGAGCAGCTAATGCACGACCCAGTTCCTGTGCTGTAGGTATAAACTCTCCATCCTTTCCTGAGTTAGTTTCATCGAAAATACAAATAGATGTAAATCTACATTTTTTGATGACACCCTTGCTCTCTATTTTTCTCTTAGACATTTTGGTTTTGTTTTTATAAGTGAAAAAATACATATTTATACTACTAAAACAAGGATAACAAGATCATGAAAATCAAACATTTTTCCAACAAGTTTGAAAAAAAAATATCCTACACGAATGACCGGTAGCTGTTACGTGAAGAAATTAAACAAAAGGATTAATGAAAGTCAAAAAGTTACTGAAAAAGATATGACAGATTAGACAAAAGCATGATTATGTACAGTAGTTGTGATTGTGGCTCACATCTTCCTTTTGTTTTACGTCCAGTAACGGCTTAAACACTTTCTATGAATCGAGGATTTGCTTCCCATCTAGTTTTCTTATAAACTGGCAAACAGGGTCTTTTAACGTCAAATTCCCAAGACGATAGCGCTCTTTTTCTTTGTTGAATATGTCAAATAAATCGAGAAGTACATAATGAACATCACCACTAGGATGCGTCTCAAGAGTCTGAATGATATCATCCAATGACTTCTTACTCAGTCCATCCTTTATAAATTGAATTTTATCTTGTCCATTTATCAAAACTATACCTTTGCTTCGATAACGCTGATCACAATTCCACCTTGCACATCTAGAACAGACCTGCATTCTTTTAGCTCTTCTCTTTTTGAAATAAGAGCTTCTTCCCATTCCTGACATAGGTTTAATAAATGATTCATGAATCTCACCTATTAAATGTACCTTAGCTTCGATGATCCAGCGGACATCTTCAGGAAGGCCTAAACGCTTGAATGTCTTCATTCTTTCAAGTTGACAGCTATAGATATTCCTAAGCACATCTTTGGGAAGAGTAGGAAACCTGTTCTTGAGATTTTCAAGAAATTCCTCTATGACAATAATGAGAATTAAGATTTAAGGATGCAGTACAGAGTGCTTTACTGAGTAGGAAAGAAAAATAAAAGAGTAGGAAAAGAAATTTTGGATTGCCTCCCAAATAGCCGCCCTTCTTTAACGTCTTTAGCTAGATAAAGACCAAACCAATAATTTTTTTCTTATTTTTTTATTATTATTTTTATATATTTATTTATTTATTTTAGGGCTTACCTATTGTTTCCTCAAAAGTGATGACAATTTTCAAAGTGTTAAACGCACCATCATTATACTCTTTCTGCCTTTGCTCGTTCACTTTGAATTTTCGATCACCATCTTGAATCTCCACTACTCTATATGGCCTTACTTGAACCACAGTAAAAGGTCCTGACCACCTTAATCTCAGCTTTGCTAGAAATAGCTTTAACCTTGAGTTGTATATCAGAACTTTTTGTCCCAGTGTGAACTCTCTCCTCAAAATTCTTTTATCTTGCCACATTTTTGTCTTCTCGTATAACTTTGCATTCTTATGAGCTTGTTGTCTGAATTCTTCAAGCTCATTAAATTGGAGAAGTCTCTTCTTTCCAGCTAACTTTAAGTCAGAATTTAAGGCTTTTATTGCCCAGTATTCTTTGTGCACTTCAGGATTAGTTGGTTTTGAAAAATATACTATTCCCATTACGAGTGGTTGATCCATGCAGCTTTTGTTCACCACGTCTTTTGTGCAGCTAGTCATTATATCTACTCTGTAACAGGTGTCACCTTCATTTGGACATGACCAAGCCTTAAAAATGTTAAAAGATACTTGGTCATCTTGAGCTTGTAAAGTCAACTTTTCCTGTTGCACATCTATTAAAGTTCTTCGAGTTGCTAAGAATGGCCTCCCAAGAATGATAGGAATTTCTTGGTCTTCTTCCATGTCCAGAATGATGAAATCAGCTGGAAATATGAGTTTGTCCACCTTGACCAGAACATCTTCTAAGACACCTCTTGGATGTTTTATTGATCGGTTAGCTAGAAGTAATGAAACTGTCGTAGGCTTCACCTCTCCAAGACTGAGTTTTCTGTAAACATATAGAGGCATGAGATTTACACTTGCTCCTAGGTCACAAAGTGCTCTTTCAAAGTTGCATTGACCTATGGTGCAAGGTATGCAAAAGCTTCCTGGATCTTTCAGCTTTAGTGGTAGTTTCTTTTACAAAATGGTACTGCACTCCTCAGTAAGTGCAATTGTCTTAAATTCTTCCAGTTTACACTTATTTGAAAGAATATCCTTCACAATTTTTGCATAGCTGGGCATTTGGGCAAGAGCATCTGAAAAAGGAATGTTAATATGTAGCTTTTTCAAAACCTCCAGAAACTTTTTTAACTGCTTGTCTAGCTTTGCCTTCACAAGTCTCTGAGGATATAGAACTGGTGGTACATATGGAGGAGGATTATCTGGGAAGCTGATTCTTCCCGGTACCACATCATCCTCTTGAGGATTATGTGCTTCCTCCTTCTGTTCTTCTTCACTTTCTTTATTTCTTTCATCTTTCTTCTGTTGAATTACAGGATCTTTCAATTCTTTCCCACTCCTTAATGAAATGGCATTCACATGCTCTTTTGGGTTTCTTTCAGTGTCACTTGGAAGAGTACCTGGTTGTCTGGAATTTAGCATATTTGCAATTTGGAAACCACCTGAATCTCTAAGTTCTTTATTGAGGTCTCCTGGATTTTAAATCTTTCATCAGTTTTAGCCATGAATTGAGATGTATTAATGGTTAGTTGAGCCAGTGCATCTTCTAAATTCATTTTCTGCTGTGGTGGATTTGGTTGTTGAAGAGCTTGTTACTGATAGTTCCCTTGCAGTTTGAATACATTTTGATTATTCTTCCAGCTAAAGTTTGGATGATTCTGCCAACCTGGATTGTAAGTGCTTGAGAATGGATCATTTCTTTGATTTCCAATGTAATGAGCTTGCTCAGACTGAGAAGGCATGGATGGGTATCTTTCTTGGCATTGCGTGCTCACATGAGGTTCTCCATATTGATCACAGGTTTCATGAGGAGTGCAGATTGCATTTGCTTGACTAGTCAATGAGTTCACTTGCTTGGATATAGATGCAACTTGAAAAGACAAAGTTGTAAGGATATCCAGCTCTTGCACTCCAACCACTTTCTTTGAAACATGATGTTCAGAACGCCATTGTTATGCATTGGCTGCCATCTCCTCAAGAAGATTGTAAGCATCTTCTAGACTTTTTCCTATAAAAGATCCTCCAGCTACAACATCTACAAGAATTATGGTTGTATGCGTAATCCCATTATAGAATGAGTGTAATTGCCACCAATCTGGTAACCCATGATGAGGACATCTCCTTAACAACTCCTTGTATCTTTCCCATGCTTCATAGAGGCTTTCTAGTTCATGCTGGGAAAATGAGGTAATTTCATTCCTCAATTTAGCTGTTCTTCCTAAAGGAAAGTATTGTGCTAAAAATTTTTGTGCTAAGACATCCTATGTAGTTATGCTTCCCACTGGTAGAGAGTATAGCCAGCTCTTAGCCTTATCCCTGAATGAGAAAGGGAAAAGTCTAAGTCTAATGGCATTATCAGTAACACCATTATGTTTGAATGTGTCACAAATTTCTAGGAAGCTGGCTATATGTGTGTTGGGATCTTCTGTTGGTAAACCACAAAACTAAATTGCTTGCATCATCTGGATAATTGTAGGCTTGAGTTCAAAATTATTAGCTGCTACTGGCAGTTTTCTAATTCCAGAAGTTGTCTCCATGACTGTTGGTGTTGCATAGTCACAGAGTGTTTTGGTATTTGTTATTTCTCCCTCTGGATTTGCCATCGGATTGATTGAAGTAGACTACTTTCGAATTCTCTGATTTCTCTGACAAGTTCTTTTGATCTCCGAATCACAAGGTTGTAATTCATTTTTCTTCGATCTTGTCATGCACTAAGCAAAAGCCTGAAAAGAAACACAAGACACCAAAAAGTAAACAAATGTAATGTAAAGACCAAATTAGTATTAAAATTACTAGGTATTGATATTAATGACAACAATCCCCGGCAACGGCGCCAAAAACTTGTTACTAGTGTAGGATGGTGTATTTAGAAGTGTAAGTGTACACTGCCGTAAACAAGTAATATAGAGGTGAGTAGAGTATCGTTCCCACAAGGATTGATCACTAAGTACCAAAATTGATAATTTTAATACTATTTAGTCGATCGATTAGTTGGTGGTTGAGATTGCAAGATAAAAATGATTAAATGGAAATGCAATTGTTATAAAGTCAAATATAATAAAAATGCCCTAGGGATTAGATTTCACTTAGCAAACTCCGGATTGAATCACTTATCTATTCTAGTCCAATTTATTCCACATGATTGATAGTCGAGTTTCCCTATTTTAATTACTAGCCTCTTCCAAGGTCAAGTAATTCTACAATTAATTGCTAACCCAATATATTCCTATATGAATTTAAGCAATCAATCATGCATTAAGATTTATGGAACTCAATTAAGACTACACAACCCATATGAATATATTCCTATTTCATATGCAAATTATGGTTTTAATTATAGGATCCACATACATGTATCTCCTTCCGGTCTCAACATGCATATTGAGATCATCCAAAAGGTGGTCAATCAACTGAAAGTATTAAGAACAATAATTAAAACTCAATCATGAAGGAAAAATTAAAACTAGATTTAATAAGTTAAGATTCAATCCGTTATTAGTAAGCTACATCATCACCCTAGGAAAATGAAAATTTAGCTCATGATGAAATTAAAAACAAAACCAAAATAAATTGAAAACTTCATAAATATTGCAAAAAATAGGATTTTTAAATTCTAAAATATAAAGATACAACTACAAGATGCATGAAAATAGAAAAATCTAGCCTTCCATATAGGAGGTAAAACCTTCCATGTAGGAGGCAACTTATACCATCCATAAAGGAGGACTACCTAAACCTTCCATGTAGGAGGTATGCAAGAACAATAAAAATGTATGAAATTAAACTCTAAGTTGGTGTTCTTCTTTGTGCCTTCAACTCCTCTATTTATAGATGAATTGGGTGTAAGAATTTCCACATGTTAGGTAAGAATCTTGACTCTAAGCCACCAATATTGACTTTGTGACCACCTTGTTCATTGATTGCAGCTAATGTTTGGCAATTAAAACGTTGAAATCTCACTTTGTTGTCTTCATTAAAGTTGTATATCTGTATCTTAGCTTGAAAAATAATGGAAGAGCTCCTCATTTAAACATTGTTGGCTCCAATTATGGTCAAATTAGTGAACATAGGTCAGACCTAGACAGAATCACGTACTCAACTTCTAAGCAAAATTCAGAGCTTGTAAGGACTGAACTGGGTTTGTACCTCAACATAAAAGTTGTAGGAAATTTTCTCATATTTCTATCCATATAAAGAACATCCCAATTCAACATCTAGAGCTCTAGATATTGCCTAAAAACGCAAACATTGTCAAAATTTAGTATTTTCCAATGAATTTTATTTTATGTCAAATCATTATTTATTTATCAATTACACCCAAATTCATTATATTAAGCTCAAATGTCATCCAAAAAATGCTTCATATAAGGTAAAATAAATGTGCAAATATTTTACTTATCAACGGTCTTGCGGCAGAAGGCAACAAGCTTGTAGAAGGGAGAGGGTTCAATTGGGCATTTGTGTGAGTAATTTAGTTTGAAGGGTATTTTAGACTTTACATATAAACTTATAAACCCAGATTCCTCCCTAGAGACTTATTTGTCTTTTTCAAATTATAATGGACTTCTATGGGTTAATGAAGTTCATTTGGTATTTTACTGGAATTTTCCCATATTATAATCCAAATTTTTTTAAAGAAGAATTTTAACTAATATTATTATCTATCTATTCTTTTACCTAAATTAATATTTTTATTTTAATCTTAAACTAGAATATTTATAATAAAATCCCAAAAATGATGCACCAATTCCACTTGATCTTATAACCATATAATCTCTTACAATTCTTTCAAAATTTACCTATATCCTTCAAAGACCCATTCACATACCACTTCTTTGATCTGATCTCTCAATGTTCCATTGATCATGAGAGGCTAGGCATCCAGTTCCTTTGTGGTTGATCAAGATAGCTGGAGTTCTTTATACTATTATGGAGTTTCTTCTACCTTAATTTCAATTTCACTCTTTCTTAATTATAGATTGCGATACCTAGGTCTCTAGGAATTATTATTTATAATTTTATTGAGTTGTGTTTCTGTTGTTGCATATTGAGATTGAGATTTGTATTTTACTTTGCACTTTGATGATGTGGTTGAATGTTTGTTATACTAATTGTTATCTTATTGGTGACTCGTGTGTTCAAAGCTCTTATTTGGCTAGATAGATTGATATAGTATTGTTAATTATGAGTTGAGAGCGCCTTCTGCAAGATTTAATACATGTTAGGTGACAATCAAGATGAATCTAATGAACTTGACTTAATCAAGATGTCTAGATAATTAAGGAGATTTGAGGCATTGTTTGGAAATGTCTTTTTACATGCCTAAATACTTAACTAAGGAATTGAACTCAATTAATTTAAAATAAGAAAAGATAGTGGATTCACTCATTCATAATACACTAGAAAATTCATAAACAAGTAGAATAGCTGTGTGAATATGTTAAATAATACCCATTCATTAAGTTGTTTTTTACACTTGATTCGTTAGAACCAAAAATAGGCCCTATGTAGATATCAATCTAGGTTAGTGTCCTATGCTGAATTTAGCTTAGTTTTGTTTGATAAGCCCCACAATATGGATCTTTAGTTACTAGTAATTTGGTATTTATAGATTTTTTATCTAAAGTTGGGAATTCATAATTAATTCTAGAAAAATTGTATGAGGGTGATTAAAATTCTTTTAGAATTGAAGCTATTGAAGCCAAGAACATGAGAAAAATATCATTCCAGCTTTATCTTGTTCAAATTGATACAGTATATTTATTTTCAAAGTTGCTGTATTTTTGAGACAGAAACTGTTACTTCACTTCAAAAATTCATAACTAGTGGTATAAACATCCAATCGACTTGATCTAGGATTTGTTGGAAAGCTCTAGATGTCTATTTATCACATGAAAATCATTATGACCATTAGAAATTGTTCACTATACCTTATGAAAAGAAACAATAACCATGGTTTGAAGAGAACCTAAACTGGGTAGTTAAGAACATGCATGCTTATTTTATAGTTTCAAGTCTAGTCTACGAATCCCAGTTGGTTCCATCTTAATATATCAATTATACATGCCAAAGGTCACATCATGAATGTACATATGTCATAGGATTAATTATTTATACATTTTTCAACATTTCGACCCAACTAAAGTTATTTTACCAATATTCAAAATTCAAGATGCATGTTACACATTCACTTGACAAATAGCATCACTATAAAAACAATAACATTCCTATATCATGTATACCTTTGAGAGTTATGGCCTTCAGTGAGCTTAAATCTTAGTACTACTCATTCCCTTTGAACAATTAAATTCTTCAATCACAGTAGATTGATTTGAATGATCAGAATTATTTTTCCTGAAAACATATGCTGGTTGTGTGGGAGGATGAAAAGTTGAGTCATTCTCCAATGTGGAAACAACATGGTTGAGAACAAGGTTTCCATTGGTGTTGATAGAGAAAACTCCAGAGGTATGATTCAAAGGATTGCCTCTGTTAGCAACCCAAACAATAGTTTGTTTTGGAACATTGTGGTACCATATTCCGACTTAGCAGTTTTTGGAATTATTACTAGGAGTGAAGAAACCTAGGATAAAACTTCTCTTGTAGAGAGCAATATGTTACCATCTTTGAGGGGCTGGTTTGTGGATATTCTGGTTAGTGAGTGACAAGAAGAATAGCGTAGGAAGAGAATGAATAATGAAATATTTATGGGAATAAGATGCTTAGATGAAAAGAGCTTCATCATGGAGGTTTTGGAGATTAGTTGTATCATATCCTTCAAATATGGTTGGGATGTAAATGTTGCATTTATCTCTATTCATAGTTCACCCTCCTTCACACCTCTTCTAAGACAAAAGGCCAAGAGTAATAATGGTCGATGGAGAAAGTTGAATAGTGGTCCTAATGCATGTGAAATTAATAGTCAACATTGAAGAAACGGAGGGCACAAGTTGTTGTACTGCTAATGACCAAAAGCTTGCGGTCTTTTGAGAAACTTGCTCTGGGGTTACTATGTGTCAATATATTTGTGGCAAGAAAATAGTAGTTTAAAAAAATAATTAAACAAGTGAGCTTATCACCCAAAACAATTGCCCTACTACAAAATTACAAAGTTGTAATGCTTATATTAATATTATCTGTGATATTTGATAAGCGTCACATATCCTAACGACACTAAAAGAAGCTGTGGTGCTACCCACAAGTTCCACAACATGTAATTTTTTATATTTAAATACTACCTAGGTTAGTACTTCCTTGAAGAAGCGCCACCCTAGAGCCTCTTTTTTTTAATTCACACCCCCTAAGGTGGTGCTTCCTTGAGAAAGCGCCACCCTAAAGCCTCTTGAAGGAGTAAAATAGCTTCTTCAAGATGTAATACCCAAAATTGTGGGACAAGAGAATTGAGAATAAGCCTTACTCAAGTGGACTACTAAGCCCTGGTTTAGCAAGTATTCGAGTAAGGTGTGATTTTATTCCCTAAAATTCCTTTATACCTATGGAGGTATTAAAGAGCATAGGGCATGGTAAAATAAGCCAATTAGTGGTCACACACAATATAATTATATTTGGAACATAAAAGAGATTTGCTGACAGTGATTTTTTCTTGTGGTAGTCATGTTTGTGTGACACTTTTCACTAGGCAAATGATGACAAAAAATTATGAAACTTTCCATAATTAAAGTAGACTTATCAAGCTTTAATTTTTTAGGTCATATAAGTTATTTGGAGCTGTACAAAAGGATTTATATATTTCTAAACTAGCTCAATAAAACAGGCAAGTTTCAGTAGCAGCGTCCAAAAATAATAATTCTTGGAATGTTGAGACTTTAATTTGTTAAATGTTATATTTTTTCTTAAAATTAGACTTAATAAGGGTAATATAGCCTTTGGAACCATCCTAATTGAATATTTACAAAATTAGATATGAATTTGCAAAGATTAATGAAAATTATGGCGTATTTGAGTATACATGGGAAAATGGGAACAATGTAAGAGTAAAATGATCAATTACCAATAAAGTAAGAAGCCATTAATTATTCCCCTTTTTCCTTGTGATTTTCATCACTTTTGGCAAGAGGCAAAGGGAAATAATTTACTTGGTCCAAATTAAACAAGAAGGAGCAATATTGGCCAAGTAAAACTGTGAAGAGGAAAAGTCAAAAAGCTAATATGTGTAAACTTGCAACTTGGAAATTTTGACCAAGATACAAATGAATTGCAAGAGGACTTGGGTACTTAAATTAGCACCTTTTTAGGTAGCATATTACAGTCAAAAAGAAGAGGAGAGAAGAGATGAAGATTGAATTATTTAACTCAACCAAGTTATGGTTAAATTAACCACTCTATTTTTCAAGAAGCATTAATAATAGCTACATTTTATTTTCTATTATTTCCTTGGAAAATTTTGTCCAAGTATTGGAGTCAAGGAAAGAGACATTTCAGAACATATCACTCCTCTCTCATTCATAAAATTCGCCCAACAAGCTTAATGAAAGAGAAAAGAGAAACAAGAACAAGGTAAGCAATTCTATTTGAATTTTCACCTAGTAAACCACTTCTTTGGCTTAAATGACCTTCATAAACCTTGTTCCTCTTGATGAGAGCTTTATTTATATGTTTTTATAATTTCAAGGGGAGGTGTTTTAAGTCTTCTAATAAGAGCCAAAGTTGGAGAATCAAGAAAATAGCTCAAGAAAGAGCAAGAGGTAAGCAAGAGCTTTTTTTTGATATATATATATTGTCTTGTTTGGTGGGACTTTTGGGACTTTTTCCTTGCTTCCCTAATTTATTTCATGAAGGGTTCTTAGGGTTTCATGATGCTTTGATCATATACAAGTGGTTATATGATGTTTGGGAAACATATGAACCTAGTTTAATGGTTAAATTGTGAATTTATGAATTCTTGTTTTGAAACCCTAATTTCGGTCAGAATAGGGTAGAAATAAGGAGTGTGATTTTTCCAAATTTGAGGTTTCCAATAGAGGAAGTGTTATTGTGCAATGTTTGTCACTAGTCAAACCTAGTACAAATATTATTAAATTTTACAGGATTAAAGTAGACATGTCGAGCTTTAATTTTATGGGAAGAATACAATTTGTGGACAAGTAGATTAAGAGATATGATTTTTCAAAGTTGAGCCCTGTTTCTATAATGTAATATGGAACACATGATGTTTGGAGAATTTTTGGGAAATTTATGATGACAATGGTCAGACTTAATTAATTTTCCATGAAAATAAATTTAAATATCTTCACACAGGCATTGGAATTACTCAATTTGTAATTTCCTAGAATTAATTATGATTTTCCAAATTTGACTAAAAATCTGTCAATTTCTGGAAAAATAGTGAAACTATACTATGTAGAATAGTACTGTGCAAAAACTGCTTAAACTGTAATAGATAACCAACATAATAATTTTAGAGTAAGTTATGAATAGCTAATAACTTAGTTATCCTATATTCAAAATCTTAGGATATATCGAAAGGCCGAGCTAGACCAATTGTCAGGTAAGGAAAGGGCGCGTTTCAGGTAGTAACACTTTCTTTCATGTACTATGCGATAATTGTATGTTTAAGTATACTATTCTCTATAACATGAGCTAGTGTCTTGGACACATAAATTTTCTAAGTTGTGGTTAGGGACCTAACAGGGGCGTAGACCAAGGTGCAAACATGTAGTTTGGCCTTAGGTAAGTGTACATATAGTTTCAATCATCTTACAAGACATGATGCATGACATATTTATTTTCACATCATATATGCTAGATTGCTAGTTACTATTGAGATTCTCTAAATCTCACCCTTCTATAAATGTACAAAGTTTCCAGCAGCAAGCAGCGACTCGAAGGGAAAAACAGTAATTTCCAATAGCGAAATGTTCCAGACGAGTTTGAGAAAGGAAGTTGGTTGTCTAAAGACCTTTTATTTGTTTAAGGTCTGTAATTATTTTGTATGCCCCTATGGCGAATTTCTGTATATAAACAAGCATTGTATCAATAATATCGGTATGTTTCTGCTGTTTCTGTTTATCCTAGTCCTATGAATGTTACGCTTATTATTTTGCAAATATCGAATTGTTAAAAATGTGTTGAAATTTTTGATATCAAAGCAGTAGTTCTGGTCAAAGAGCAAGCAGTTTGAGCAATAGTATAATATAATTATATGCTTGATTATACATTGACGAGAACAACGAAGTGAATTACTTCAGCTAGTTCACTAATAAGTCCCTAAAAGAACAGATAAGCCCTAGAGAAACAGTGAATACCTGGAAGGCAACCAGCCTCATAATACTGATATAAGGGTGGTACAAAGATGACCTATTGGCTAAGGCCAGAGTATGGGCCTCATCCTAAAGCAGTATCACCAATAGGCTGACCAGTGACAAACAGATAAACCACAGACAACTTTGTGAACTTTTGGGAGCATATTATAGGGTACTTGTCTGAGTGCATGTACAGGCACTAATATGTAGTCCCTACTCAGTATTTTAATGCTTGGAGATATTAGGCATGACTTTTGAGGCAAAGGCAGTATGAGATACCAGTAGTCAGAAGCAGCTAGAGCCGGTATCTGCGTATTTGCACGGGTACACAAAAGTTAAGCATGCTCAACCTAGGAAAATCTCGGGATGGGTGACCCCCTGTGAAGTTACATGAACATGTTATGTTATGTAACACAAAGGAGCAAGAACACGTTGTACAATAGTTTAGAGGCTGTATTAAGTTACTGGTTTTCCCTGTCTACTATAAACCCCTATTATATGATACTGTAGGAGTACTTATGTACCCAACATGATGTGAAATGACTAATATACCCTCATGCTATGTGGACATTTGAAACTTTTCAATTAAAGTGTTAGAAGTTTGAATAGCAAATCTCGAATGATATAGAGAATGATTAGAGGTATGGAGATGATGAAATAAGTGTTGATTTTTAATCCAAACCATTTTTGTTGCAGTGAGTACTGCTCAGAAAAGTTTATTCAATGAGGTTATGAAACTTGAGGTTTAGAAATTGTTTTAAGGTTACTTCGTACTGAGCAATGATTCTTAGTTATCTCGTGGGGCTAACACTATGTAGTTATGATATGTGGTGATGCATTATATGTGGTGATTATGCCGTATTTCTAACCTAGAGAATCTGATTTGTTGATACTGAAGGTTGAGGATAGGATTAAAATAGATCTAAGCTGAAATAGCGCTTGGGTCGCAATATGAATAAGGTTGCACTACGGTTCTTTTCCCTGAAGAAGTTGAACTTTGCGAACCTTGCGAATGATGTTGAACCTTCAGTAATGTTTGAGGATATTACCAAACTACTGTGAATGTTAGTATAGGCGCAATTGATCTTGATTGTTTTTAGTATGCCTATTGGGTATAATTGAGGCAAGTGATTTCTCATTTGTGTTATTTAGGTAGTAAGACAAGTGTGTGCAGATATATGACTTTGAAGAGGTATGTAGATATGAATCAAAGTCCTATACACTTGTAAGAGTATAAGATACTGAACTGACCCGCTTTGAGAAAGCTGCATAAATCAAGTCATAAGCTTATCTCATGTATAACCACGTCACTATACTCTTTGACCTAAGATCATCATGGATTCCTACATGAGGGTCGCTAAGCTTTGACCTAGTCAAAAGTCACCTTTGATTGGATGATGATAAAGGCTACAATCGGGCTTGGTGGTTTTCATGTAGAGGAATGTGAATGGTCAAGATGAAATTTGTTTCCCACATTAGTCGAGAGATATTACTAGGCCCCTCGATGAGTGAGTTTGAGAAATGTATGGTCATAGTATGATGGAAAAGAGTTTCCATTTCTATAGTCAGGCTACTCAGGGATCAAGAAAGTAATGGTCAGGAATAGGAGGATGACATTTTCCATGCCTCATCCTGACCGAAATATTGTGTGACAAAAGAGAAGTGATATGGTTGTATGACAGGTTATATTGGTTTATCGACCCTCATATGAATTGGGTAGTCATAATGTCTTACTAGAGGCTGCTTGTGACTTGTGGGCTAGTGTAGTTATTGGCCCATTGCCAACTTCATATAGGTCTACAGGGTCGCACATAAAAATAGCCCAACATGAGCCATAATGCCCAGATTCATTGAATATAAGATATGTGTAGATTTAATGAATGTAATGGTTAATCTAATGTGGATGAATTATATATATATATATATATATATATATATATATATATATATATATATGTGTGTGTGTGTGTGTGTGTGTGTGTGTGTGTGTGTGTGTGTGTGTGTGTGTGTGTGTGTGTTATGTTAGTTTTAAATATATATATATATATATATGTTATGTTAGTTTTAAATTTAGTTTTATTTGATAAATTAAATCTATTTCCATTAGCTCTTTATTCAGATTAAATAAATAGGTTCAATTAAAACTGTTGGACAGATTTAATTAAACCATATTTATTTAATTTGCTTATCAAAAAATAATTAAGTGTTAATTGATATGATATGTATTTCAAAATTAATTAAGATTAATTTGAAAATTCAATATCCATCATAAAATAGATAACCCTGACTAGTTATAAAAGGTGGGAGCTAGGGTTTTCCACGAATGATAGAAAAATAGAGAGTCGCAATAAAAACCCTAGAAAGACATTGGAAGCGCTAGCATGCTGACTATGTTGAAGTCGTATTCATGTGGATAGCGATAGAGAGAGCTGATTTGAGGTGTGAGCTTCTTGAGATCAAAAAAGGAAAAAATGTAAAGGTATGATTCTAACTACTCGATTTAAACTTTGTTGATAGATCCACAATTAGGATTGGTAAACTTTTACAATTTTTAATTTTACATTCTTCCACTGTGCCTCCCAATCTCAGCACAAAGATAATAAGACTTAATATGTATGTTTGCATGGGGTAGTGTCCCTGGGTAGTAAGGACTTATAGGTATCCAACAAGGGTAAATCCTATCGTTCTCCTGAGGGTAATCAATATGAGTTGATATCAGAAATTTGGAGGAAGAAATTTTATTGACAGGGGAAGAAAAAGGCATTTTCTACCTCCGCAAAATAATACTAATTTATTCCCATTTTAACACATGTCTTAGAATATTTTATTTCTTTCTTTTCCAGTTGGCTTTTATGCTTCCGTATGGCATTATTTATGTCCAAAAATTTATTTTCAAAAATTTATTTTACATCCCCTTTTCCTCTCTTGGCTGAAATTGGCTACTAATAATGGAAAAATCAAGAGCCTTCTTGATTATTTAACAAATGTCAATTTTACCCTTACATTTCTTTAATTTTTGTACTAAGTATGGTTTTCCTTCTTTCCTTTTCTTTTTGGCCAAATTTTCAATGTAAATTAGGCCAAGATTTGTGATATTCCATTCTAAATTTTAGGTTTCAATGTTAGGCCTTTGTCATGACAAAATTGGACTTTCTGTCTTGCTTAGCCAAAAAAAAATTCACATAATCACTATTTTCAACATTTCAGTTATTTTAAGTGCATCACAATTCTTCATTTTATTCTTTTGAGTATAATCAAATGTTCAAGGATTTTTGTAAAATAAAATTTGGGGAGTTACAACCTGTATTTAAATCAGGAGTTAAGGGGGGATACCCTAATAGACCAATATGTAATACCCAGAAGAAGAATGAGATTATAGAGCAGGGTCCTAATGATAGCTCTGTGGCTTCCATAGAGCACATCACGATGCTCATATTGGAATACATGTACCGGTGCTGATATATAGCTTATACTCAGTATTCAGTCTTCTAGAGAAAGTTAGCACAACTTTTTTTTGTTAAGGGCTTTCACGGGGTGCCAGAACTCAGAAGCAATTAAAACTGGTATCAACATTTTTGCATGAGTCTATTAAAGTTAATTGTGCTCGGCCTAAGGAAATGGAATGATGGATAAGCCCTTGGGAAGTTTTTGAAAATGTTAAGTCATGTAATACAAAACAGAAGAAACATATTGTGCAGTCATGTATGGGCTGTATATTAGTAAAAGCTTTACCTAAATTGCTATATATGTATGTTATATGTTATTATTGAAGTATCTCTGTTAAAAAATTTATGAAATGATAAAAATGCCCTTATGAACATGTGGAATTTACCTCTTCCTTATTTTAAAATATCGAGATATAAAGATGGTGAGACAAAGAGGTAGAGGTGCTTGGAGGGGCCAAGGAGCTAAACCCGACGTAATACAACAGATAATAGGCATGTTGACAAAGCAACGTACAATGATATACAATCTTAGGGATGAGCTGTTAGAAGTGTAGCAAAAAAAATGCAGATAAGGAAATGAACAAAAATCCTGGTAGTCATGGAGATGAATATGTATAGCCTCAGGAACCTAAACAAGGGTCTCTGCCTAGACCTGTCACTGAGGTTCAAAGTTTGCAAACATCGGTGACACGTTTCTGTCAACAATAACTCACTGCTTTTCGAGGAAAATTTAATCCTCAGTTAGTAGAAGATTGGTTATCTCAGCTGGAGAAAATTTTTAGAATTTTAGAATGCCCGGATAACATTAAAGCACAGCTGGCTATTTACCAATTAGAAGGGGATGCAAACATGTGGTAGAAGAACACTATAATGATCCTTCAGGCACAAAATATTCCAGTAACATGGAATTTATTTCAAGAAAGATTCAATGAGAAATATTTTTCCTGATTAATCAGAATCGAAAAGGAAATGGAGTTCTTATCGATACAATAAGATGAGGAAGAAAGTTTTGACAAGTACTTAGCTCGATCCATCCACTTGTCTCAATACTCTTCTTACTTGAGGTATCATGATGATGAGGGATGAAGTTCATATATGATAATTCATGGATTAATACCAGAGCTAAGAGAAAGGCTAGTTTCTAAGCAATTAGCAAAATTTAACAAGGTAGTAGAAGAGTGCCGAATCATAAAAAATAATTTATTGGATCTATGTGCTGACAGACATGTTAACAGTAAAGGTGCATCTAGCTGTGGGAATTCTTCCCAGAAATGCAAGAATCAAAAAGTTCCCTTTGGGTAGAATAATTAAAAGCCATATCAGGTTGATAGCCATAGCAATCAAAGAGTCCTTGAGAATAGAACATGTTGGCGTTGTGGCCAGCCACATGATGGCGGACCAAGCATGATTAGGCAGCAAATTACTCATAACTGCCAGAAGCTGGGTCATATTACTAAGGATTGCCTACAACAGCTGACAGAGCCTAGACCTCAAAGTCAAGGCAGAGTATTCACCATGACTCATGAGAAGGCGCAGGAGTCACCATAGATGATCCCAGGTACAATTTGACTTAACAATTATGTTTGCAAGTACAAACTGGTACTGGGGCTAGCTATACCTATATTGGATTAGACTGTGTGAAATACTTAAGGCTGAACATATATGAATTGCCTTATAATTTGATTTTGATCTCACCAATGGGTGTGAAAACTGCCTTAAGAGAATTTTTTGAATTGCATGACATACGTAATAGATAAAACTTTGTGGTAGATTTATTTTGTAAACTATTCTATAAACTCAAGGTTGTAGTCAGAGTTAATTAATTAACGATAAGGCATGTGTTGCCACACTGGGAAAATAAGGGAATTGCATATCCTACTCCGCAAAGTGATTTGGGTTTTCTCTTAGTGGCCTTAGCTAAGAAATGCTACATATGCAACGCCAAGGGTATTTTAGTTTTCCTCAATATTGGCAGAAGCCAAAATGGAAATTGAAAATAGCTGGTGAATTCCCTATTATCTTGTCTGAAGACATAAGTGGATTACTTGAATAGAATTGTTGACTATATTTAGATCAAGTTATGATAGACCTAGTGTCGATATTCTGATCTACTCGAGGAGAAGAGAAGAACGTGAGAAGCACCTATGAGTGGTGCTAAGGCATGTTGTCATACAAAATAGAATCCAGCATATCCTAGTAAAGCGGAATCAACATTGAGTTAAAAGGGGCCAAAAGCTGTCACAGTGGTACGTAATTGTCTTGGTCTAGTCAGGTGTTATAGGAGGTTCCTATAGAACTCTTTTCGAATAATATTAACATTATTGAAGCTTGTGTGACAAATGTGAAGCCTGTATGGCAAATATAAAGCCTGTGTGGCATAGTTCCTTGATGTAGTGTGCAGTGATATGACCTGTGTGTTCTACAATGAGGTAACCTGTGTGGTCTGTAGTGACACAATCTATGTGATCTGTAATAAAGTGACCTATGTGATCAATAGTGATATGACATGTGTGATCTACAATGATTTAACCTATATGGTTTGTGGGAATGTGACCTTCGTGGTCTACAGTGCTACAATCTATGTGGTTTATAGCGAAATATGTAAGCAGAGATTGGGATGAGCCCTAGAGTAGCAGAGAAAAATGGTAGCGAATACCTCTAAATAGCTAAAGCCTCTCAAAATGAATTACCCTTATCATGTTATAGAATTGCCAGTAATTGACTTTGATTTAAAAATATGGTGATTTTGAATATAACCTTATAATATTCAAGGTTGAGGTTCTAGGTGCAGTAATTCACAGAGGTGGCAAGGTCTAAGAATTGGTAGTAAGTCCCAGTGTACATGATTATATAGGGTAGTAAGACTGGAATATACAGCACTGTATTTGTAGAATGAGCCGAGCCGAAAAGCCATAATGAGATAAGTTGTAAGGCTAAGTGTACTGGGTAGCAACCCGAAGAGGCAGTGAGGCATGATTACCAAATGTTGTAGTGGTGGACTATATGTCCAGTGAACTGTGTGTCCAGTAAATTTAGAGGACTGTGTGTCTTGAGAATGATAAGTACTTATTGATGTTCGTAAGGTTTATTTTGCATGCTTCACGAACATTACATAACTATATTAAGTAGCAAGAGATGGAGCCTAGAATGTAGTTAAAATAACAAGTGGACTATGTATCCTAAGGCTGTAAGTCCTGATATACATTCAGTATGGATGTTGGACTATGTGTCCTAAGGCCATAAGACCAGTTAGCACTAGCGTGTTCTCAGTCTAGCAAATTGCTATGAAATCAGATTTATGTCGAGCAAGGACTAAAGACAATAAGACCTGATGTGCAAGTTTTCAAGGGGCAAAAGCTCTGGGCCATAAGATTAGTGTTCCTAACTTTATGACTATTGCCCAACACTATGGTATTAGACTAATGAATTCAAGGAATGTGTTTTGATGATTATTGAAAGCTATTTGGGGTTATCTGTGAGTTCTAGGGACTCCAGACCCGTACTATGAAAGCAACCAACGCTCGACATTTATGAGACCTATAATGATTTATTCTACATGCTACGTGAGCTTGCATAAGAAAAAGGAAGACTGAGTAATGAAAGAGATAAGATAGGTAATAAGAAGTGATTCCACGAGGTATAGTTGAATTTATAAGATATTTGAAACTTTGGGGATAAAATTTTATTGAGTGGATAGAGTTGTAGCATCCCAAATTTTATTCACCAAAAATCCTTAAATATTTGATTATACTCAAAGGAATAAAATGGTGAATTTTAGGGCACTTGAAGTAACCATAATGTTGGAAATATTAGTTGTGTGGAACTTTGGCCAAGACATAAAGCATAATTTTTGTCTTGATAAAGGCTTAACATTGTAGCCTAAAATTAAGTATAGAAGAACACAATTTTTGGCCCAATTTATGATGAAAATTTCAGCCAAAAAGAAAAGGGAAGAAGGAAGACAACACTTGGTACAAAAATTCAAGAAAATGTAAGGGTAAAATAGTCATTTGGCTAACAAAAATAAAAAAACCAATACTTTCCTTTTAATTGAAGTAAAATTCGTCCAAAGAGATGAAGGGGCAAGGAAAATATGATTGGAACACATTTCATGCTATGTGGAGTTCATAGGAAGATGCGAAAATTTGCCAAGTGTTGCATTTTGTAATAAAATATTATATAAATTAAGGAGGTGGAGGTGGATATTTTTTAAGAGCTCATTATTCTCTTCCAAGACCCCATTTTGTTCAGATTTCAAGAGAAGAGAGAGAGAGAGAGGTTGAAGAAAAAAAGACCAAAGATAAAGAGCAAGAGATCAATAAGCAAATCAAGGTGAGTTGGTAGTAAAAATTTATGTGTTATTGCCTTTAAACATATGGAAAACTTCTCTAATCTTCATATCCTTCTTGATATCATGCAAATCAAGAAGAAAATCAAAGGAAAATGAGAGAGCAAGGTAGCAGTTTAGAGAGAGAAAAAAGAAGAAAGCAAGGTAAGCTTGAGAACTTGATTTCTCTTGTTAATTCATGATTGTTGTTGGTGGTTTGTGAAGGTTATTGGAATGGTTAGTATTGAATTTGTGATTTAGGATGCATGAACTGTAAGAGAAGGTGCTATCCAATTTGACATTAATCATATTCAAGAGGTGTTTAAGTGATTAAAAGTAAAAAGGTGTTTTGTTGAAAGAAATCAAGAAACTTCAATTTTTTCAATTTTTCCAGATTTTTTCCAAACCTGTTTTGGGTGTGTTTGAGATTGAATTTGATGGATTTAATGATTCCATTGTGTTTAGAATGGAAAATTGTGTAGGGTACATGTGAAAGATGAAGTATGAAGGCTTTAGAGTAAGAAATGACAATTTTGGCCCTAAAACTCTAACTTTGTGGATGGCAAGGGTATTCTGGGAAATGGAGTGTAATTTTGAAAAACTGAGGTAAAAAATAGATTGTACATGTAAAATTTTGTAGGAATAGCCTGGGTCATAATTTTTGGAAAAGTAAAATTAAACCAGGTATAAAGGGAAATAGATTGGATGCCCTAGGGGCATTTTGTAATTACACAATTTAGGTAGAGATAACAAACTTATTGAGTCTTAGAATAAGGTATGAATGAGTAACAACTCTTTTTTCTTATTAATTTGGAATTTTAGGGTTTGATATTTTCCCGAGCCAAATGAAAAGTTAAAGGACCAGTAATAACTAGGCACCAGAAAGGAGACAATGTAGTAACTCTATCTCTCATATCCTATGTGATGGTTTATATGTATTGTTTTGCCATGTTCTGTGATGTGAATGTTTATGGCGGTAATTCCCAGAGCTGTGGTATGGGAAAAACACAAGTACCACCTAATGGGAAAACACAAATACTACTAGGCCAGTTTGGACCTAGTCAAGCACTAGTGCAAAACACCAATTTCACTACATGATTTCGTATGAGTTACTTGAAGAACAGAAGTGGTAATGGATGTGGCATTTTTTTACTTCTGTTTTAAGTTTATCTGATGCCTTAATTTATATTATGACATCAATTGTATAAGCACCCGATCCCATAATTAGGTTTATGATATTTTTGCATAAGGTATACTTCGAACAAATGCTATGTTAGTGTTTATAGCATCAATTTAGTAAAGACCAAACATCATAGTTAATTAAAAGGATTTGAATTAAGTTTTGAAATTTATTTATAATATATATATTGAAAAATAAATATATATTTTAAATATAAAATATAAAATTTTTAATTAAATAATGAAAACAAAGTTTTAAAAATAACAATCTTATAGTTACATTAATACATTAATTGGTTGCACATGAAGTAGGTTCTGAAATGAGAGACTATATAAATTTAACATGTTAAAAAAATTATATTCCCAATACAACGTCAATTACAATTATAACTGTCACCGTAATATGCAAATATGACAATTAGTTTAGACAAGAACGAATATCATAATCAATTAAATAATTACCTTCTATTATGACATCAATTGTATTTGGGTATGATGTAATAATACATTTATTCATTTATTGTGTCAGGTCCTTATTAACCGATGCTGTAATATAGGTCATTTCACTATAAAAAAAAGTTAGGAACGTAATTGTTGTTGTTGATAATTTCCAAAAGATTATATTATCAAAATTATAATATAAATACAATAATAAAATAAATCTATAAAAATTATTTTTTCTTATTTTTTATTAAAATATGTGAGTTTTAAAAAAATATTATATATAAATAAAAAACTATAAATATTAAATACAAATCAAAATTAAAATATATAATATTAATATTAATTAACATAATATTTTTTTTTCTTTTTTTGAATAAATAATATATTAATTATTAATAAATAATTACATTAAAAAATAAAATTAAAAATAAATATTTAATTTTGTAAATAAAGATTGTAAGTTTATCACATTTCAATTGGTAAAAGCATATTAACACCCATGTGAAGTCGAGGGTTTAAATCCTCCCTTTGTCACAAAATGCACATCCAATTTGTGACTTGAACAAGGCGCTGACATGGACACAAGGCATCTTAGAGGTGAGTTGGTAGGGAGACAATTGGCAGAGATGTGGTCAGCCGAATGGCCGGTCTATGATGTAGCAGCGCTTGGGGTAAACCAATTTTTTTGTGTATTTCTTTACGGCGTCATGTCGTTTATAATTGATGCCATAATATATTTCTTTATAGCCTCAGGTCCTTTGTAACTGACGCCGTAATATCTATTTTCCGCTACTCCAATTTCTACTACACCCTATATGTTGTAGCGATAATACATTTTTAACTGATGTCAAATATAACATTTTGCACTAGTGTAGGTAGGCCAATGTATCAAATATGAAAAAATAGTCATATGCTCTGGAATGATGTTGTGATCACTATGAGACGAGTAGGGATAAGCATCTATTTTGATCAGGATGAAATCGTTGTTTGATCTTGAACATTGATTGATTGACATGTGCATGGCATTATTATCTATTGTATTATATGCTGCATTGCATGTTTATCTTTCACATTTTATATGATTGATAGCATGTTACTATTGAGATTCGTTTGAATATCACCCTTTCTATAAATAAAATTAATTCAACTAGAGGAAGCGGCTCGAAGAGTAAAGTGGTAGATACTGGCAATTGAGGGTTCATGTAATAATCAAGACTTTAGTGTTAGTTATCTGCCTATCTTTTAAATTATTTTAGGATTTTTAAATTATTATTATGTACAACCCAGTAGGAATTTCCTGTAATATAATCAATAAACTGACCAATACGTGAAGCCCACACGCTGCCACAGACCTAGCGGTAGAGTCTACATGGCGCCATACCTATAGACCTCCGGTGACCTTTTTTCTACTTAGAACAATGGATTCTTCCAATTTTCCTCCTCTATTTGGTCCTGTTCCTTAAAATTCCAATAAACCAAGAGTCTACCCTATGGCTCTTATGTCAAGTACAAACTCTCTAAGTCAAAATAGAAATTCTTCCTCTTCCTTGTCCTGTCCTACAATACCTTCTAGGACTTTAGAGATGGCACCATAATTTCTAAAAAACTACCACATGATGGTTAATAATCACAAACTTTATAGGAAAAATTACCTTCAATGGTCCCAAAGTATCTTAAGATATTTACGTGGTAGTAGAAAAGAAAAGTATATTAATGGAGAAGCTTCCTAACACCCACAATGATATGAACTTTGACATCTGGTTGACTAAGAATAACCAAGTGATGAGTTGGTTATGTAATTCAATAACTCTAGGTATAAGTGAGGGCTACTACCTTGCAAATATGGCATAGAAAATTTGGGATATAGCTAGGAGAACCTACTCCTCTCTTGATAACACTGCTGCCTTAAGCCATCTCAACCGCCAACTTAGAGATTTGAGATAAGGTAACATTTTAGTGACTAAATATTATAATGCTTTGCTAAAATTATGGCAGTAGTAGGACCTTTTTGAAGCTTATCATTGGAAAAAATCTTGAAGATGCTCAATTGTACAAGAAAATTGTGGAGGAAGGAAGAATACATAACTTTCTACTGGGCCTAACTAATCATTCCAAAAAAATAAGGGGCAAAATTATAGGATTAAAACCCCTACCACATCTATTTGATGTTGTCAACTTTGTACAATTCGAAGAAAGCATAAAAATGCTAAATCAAAGTAGCTTGAGTCAAATTGGTAGTTCAGCACTTGTTGTGAAAGGACCACAGGGTGACCAAAGGAATGACAAATGGTGCAATTATTGCAAGAAGAAAGGCCATACTAAAGAAGAATACTCAAAACTACATGGAAAGTGTTACGAGTATAGGATGGTCTATTTAAAAAGTGTAAGTGTACACTGTCGTAAACAAGTAATATAGAAGTGAGTAGAGTATCGTTCCCACGAGGATTGATCACTAAGTACCAAAATTAGTAATTTTAGTACTATTTAGCCGATCGATTAGTTGTGATTGAGATTGCAAAATGAAAATGATGAAATATAAATACAAGTGATGTAAAGACAAATATGAGAAAAAAGCCGTAGGGATTAGATTTCACTTAACAATTCCGAATTGAATCGCCTATCTATTCTAGTCCAATTTATTTAACATGATTGAAAGTCAGGTTTCCCTAATTTAATTACTAGCGTCTTCCAAGGTCAAGCAATCCTATGATTAATTGTTAATCCATTATATTCCTATATGAGTTTAAGCAATTAATCTTGCATTAAGATTTATGGAACACATTAAGACTACACAACCCATATGAATATATTCCTATATCATATGCAAATTATGGTTTTGATTATACGATCCATACACATGCATCTCCTTCCGATCTCAACATACATATTGAAATCATTTAAAAGGTGGCCAGTGAATTGAAAGCATTAAGAACACTAATTAAAACTCAATCATGAAGGACAAATTAAAACTAGATTTAATAAGTTAATATACAATTCGTCATTAGTAAGCTATGTCATCACCCTAAGAAAATGGAAATTAGCTCATGATGAAATTAAAAACAAAAGCAAAATAAATTAAAAACATCATAAACATTGCATAAAAAATTAATTACAAAAATATAAAACTACAGCTACAAAATGCATGAAAATGGAAAATCTAGCATACTATATAGGAGGTAAAACCTTCAATGTAAGTGGCAACCTATACCATCCATAAAGGAGGACTACCTAGGCCTTCCATATAGGAGGTAAAACCATCCATGTAGCAGGCATGCAAAAAGTAATAAAATGTAAGAAATAAATTATAAGATAAATTCTCTCTCTCTCTCTCTTCCTTCCTTCTCATTTTAGGATACCAAGAAGCTCTATTTATAGGCTTCATTTTCGGGTTGCTACAGCAAAAACTGTCAACTACAGTGCAAACGGCGTCATCTATAGTACACTACACAGTGAAAATAGTATGAACAGTGAACTGCTACAGTACCAAATTCATTATTTAGCTCAAATAATGTTGTATGGCCTGTCAAAAGGAAATCATTATTTATTTATCCATTATACCCAAATTTATTATATTTAGCTCAAATAATGTCTACAAAATCATCATATAAGGGAAAATAAATATGCAAATATTTTTGTTACGAGTATAGGATGCTGTATTTAGAAAGTGCATGTGCACACTGTCGTAAACAAGTAATATAGAAGTAAGTAGAGTATCGTTCCCAAGAGGATTGATCACTAAATACCAAAATTGGTAATCTTAGCACTATTTAGTCGGTCGATTACTTGTGATTGAGATTGCAAAATAAAAATGATGAAATATGAATACAAGTGATATGAAGACAAATATGAGAAAGAACTTTAGGGATTATATTTCACTTAAATTATTCCATATTGAATCACTTATCTATTCTAGTCCAATTTATTCCACATGATTGATAATCGAGTTTCCCTAATTTAATTACTAGCCTTTTCCAAGGTCAAGTAATTCTATAAGTAATTGATAACCCAATATATTCCTATATGAATTTAAGCAATTAATCATGCATTAAGATTTATGGAACTCATTAAGACTATACAACCCATATGAATATATTCCTATTTCATATGCAAATTATGGTTTTAATTATAGGATCCACACACATGCATCTCTTTCCGGTCTCAACATGCATATTAAAATCATCCAAAAGGTGGCTAGTCAATTGAAAGCATTAAAAACAATAATTAAAACTCAATCATGAAGTAAAAATTAAAACTAGATTTAATAAGTTAAGATTCAATCTGTCATTAGTAAGCTACATTATCACCCTAGGAAAAGGAAAATTTAGCTCATGATAAAATAAAAAACAAAACCAAAATAAATTACAAATATCATAAATATTGCATAAAAATTAATTACAAAAACATAAAAATACAACTACAAGATGCATGAAAATGGAAAATCTTGCCTACCATATAGGAGGTAAAACCATTCATGTAGGTGGCACCCTATAGCATCCATAAAGGAGGGTTGGAACTGGCTGACACCCAAGAGGGGGGTGAATTGAGTGTACGATAGTAAAGTCTAATTGTTTAAAAACTTTTCGCTGCTTATCAAATCAATACATATGGAACTATAAATTCATACGCAGATATATAGATCATATATGCTGGAAATGTAAAAGCTTAGGGAAGAAAAGATGCAAACTGTAATTTATCCTGGTTTGATCCAATCCATGATGACCTACATCCAGTCCCCAGGCTCCTCCTGAGATTTCCAATATACTATCTTCTTGTTTAACTGGGCACAAGATAAGCCTCTACAAATTCAGAAGAGTTACTCCCCCTTACACACTGTAAGGTTTACTCCCTTACGGCAAGTCGAGCAAAGCAATCCCAAAGACCTTTCTCTCTTGCTTACCTGTGCAAGTCTTATGAGCAGCAACATTCTCTCCTGCTTATACCACTGTAAGTCTTATGAGTAGCAATGTTCTCTACTACTTGCACCTTGTAAGTCTTATGAGCATAAAGTCTCAGACAATTCACTCTACAACTTCCCCCGTAAGTTGATCAATCCTTTCAAGTTCTCTCTTCCTTGAGATCACTTCTAAAATACAGATAAAGTGTTCACAGACTCTCTCACAGAGTAGATATGATACTAACTGAAGTATAATACATATATTCTCACTCTCTCAAATATACATAATATAGAAGACAAAGTAGAGCAAAGAGTGATCGGAGGCTGAAGACTTAGGATATCAACATGTTCATGTTCTCATCGTATTGTTCATAGTTCTGTGTTTGAATCCTCTCCAATTTATAGCTGAGTTGTGGAAGATGACTGTTGTAAACATCCATCCATTAGAGTCTGTTGATTCATTTGACCGTTGAGCCCATTCGGATATTTTTGAATATTGTTGCTGCCCACTATTAATTGTCGTTGACAGTTTTTCAGTTACTTGTCATGTGCGTGGTAGTGGAGTACAATTACTTGTCATGTGAGTAGTAGTGGAGTACACCTGTAACATACTTAGAGAAATAGCTGTTAGAAAACATCACTCGGGTGATTACATACTTCACTGGTAGTGATTTTCACAAAACAACATTTCACTCGGGTGAATTACAACTTCACTGGCAGTGATATTTGAAAACTGGAGAATTACTGGAACTAAACTTGATTTCATTGGAGGTGATTTTCAGAAGATAGTATTCTACTGGCAGTGACTGGTAATGATGATCCCTTGAGTAATTTCCATGATTCTGTAAAGTTTCTGAAGGTGATTCTGATAAGAACAATGAATCACTCGAGCTATAAATTCTCTGGCAGTGATATCAATTCACTTGAGTGCAGCATTACTTCACTAGATGTGATTTTGATAAAACAATAAATCACTCGACTGTAGAAGCATTTTCTTGGTAGTGATCTTGATTTTCAGATGTGATTTTGATTTGCTGCTACTGGAATTGATTCTGTCACAGTAAAGAGTACACTGAGTGATCACTGGAAGGTATTTGATTCACTGGAAATGCATTGGGAGTGATATACCAAAATAAACATATCACTTGAGGCATATTGGCTTTCACTGGAGGTGCATTTAAGTTCACTGGGAGAAATCTCATCTTCACGGGAAGTGATTCTGATTCATAGGCAGTGATTTGATGTCAACCAGAAGTGATACTGAGAAAATAGCTAATCACTCGAGTGAATTTGGTTGCACTAGGAGTGATTTTCTAAACAGTGAAATTTTCTTCCGGTGATTTGAAAGCCACTGGAAGTGATATTCAAAATTTCACATATCACTCGACTGATTTGGAGATCACTGGAAGTGAATTTCAAAACAGTGAATTTTTCTTGCAGTGATTTGGCTTGCACTGGAAGTGATTCTGAAAAATCTCAAATAACTCGAGTGATTTTGCTATCACTAGAAGTGAAATTGAAAAGAGTGAATTTTTCTTGCAGTGATTTGGCTTGCATTGGAAGTGATTTGCAAAATCAACAAAATCACTTGAGTGTTTTGCTATCACTAGGAGTGATTTTGAGAACAGTGAAAAATTCTTCCGATGATTTCTGTGCCACTTGAGTGATCTGCCATCTGACACATTTCACTCGAGTGATTATTAATGATCACTTGAGTGATCTTCCTGATCACTCAAGTGATTATGTAAATCACTCGGGTGCTCTTTGTTCAGATCACTTGAACTTGTAGCTGCTCTTTCATTTTGACAGCAAACATGGGTAAACTTCAACATGTCATAACTCTTTGAATATAACTCTAAAATTGGCATATTATATATCTATGGAAAGATCTTTAAGTCTAGTTTCATATGGCACTAGTCTCAGCTAAATTGGATCTGTGTTTGAGTGTTATGTCCAAAATACCAAACCTGTTCTAGAAAGTGATGCTGATGTGAAGGCCAAATTCTAACACTTATATCTCCTTCATATAAACTCTTTTGATATTTCTTCCAGTGTCAAAATGACACATTAGGAGTATATTTTTATATGCAACTGGTTTTGTCTCAATCGGAGTTGTATTTTGAGAGATATGATTGAATAACCAGACCTCGCTCAGCTGGATAAAAAACAGAGCATGCAAATTCAAAGATCACTCGAGTGAATAGTGACTCACTTCAAGAAATTTTCCCTGTTTCCAGAATCACTCGAGTGATTCTGAAAATCACTTGAGTGATTGTTAAAATCACTCGATGCTACAGTGCGCTACAGAGCCATACGCTGCAGTATCCGTATGCTACAGTGTCAACTGCTACAATACCCATAGAACTTGAATCTTCATATTTTTCATTAATTCTTGCAAGTTCTTCATTTCTCAATCTCTTTCTTTCATTGCTTGACAAATCTACAAGATATGTAATATTAAATATAGTAGTTAGTCAATGTAAGAGATAAGTATATTATGCAAACTTTTGCTCTCCTAATATTTGACATCTATATTTGTCATCATCAAAACTAATCATATCTAAAAAGGAGGACTACCTAGGCCTTCCATATAGAATGTAAAATCATCCATGTAGGAGGCATGCAAGAAGTAAAAAAATGTAAAAAATAAATTCTAAAAATAACAACTCTCTCTCTAAAATAGAAGCTCTCTCTCTCACTCTTCATTCTTTCACATTTTAGGATACCAAGAAGCTTTATTTATAGGCTTCAATTTTCAGGTGCTACAGTAAATTTGCTACAGTCCGCTATAGTGAATCCCCCTATAGTACTGCTACAGTGTATTGTTACAATACCATCCCTTAAAAAAATCTTCTCAATATTTTCTTAATACGGTGTTGTATGGCCCATTAGAAGAAAATCATTATTTAATTTATTAAACTCCAATATCGTTCCTAAAATCATCATATAAGGGAAAATAAATATGCAAATATTTTACTTATCAATTTTACGTATCAAATTCCCCCACACTTAGCTCTTGGACATCCTCGAACAAGAAGGATTAACTAATAATTGCTTTCAACAAAATCAGAAGTGTTAAATCATAAGCAAGGACACAATTAAATAATAAAGAGATCATAGTATTCATGAATCTACAAAAGTATAAACTGGTAACTTCATTTGAAAATGAATGAACCAAATTCATAATTGTAACTCATTCTCTAATCTCTCAAGTGTTTAGAGGTAAGCGTTTCGCTCAAATTCACCTGAAAAATGTCACTACCATAAGCTTGCCAAAAATCTCAATCTCCACCACCTAATTCACATGCATAGTTCAAATCAAAAGGACTTATTAAGGGTTGTAACGGGGCTATGGTAAAAAGAATGTAAAAAGTGATATGAAGGGCTACATTTAAGAAGTAAATAGAGAAATTGAAAAATGGGTTATCTTATGAATAGATCTATCTCATCACAACAACCTACAATTTTTATTGAAATACTAAATATCTTTTCTTTCCTCTTTTTTTTCTCTTTTTTTGTTTTTTATAACTTCTACAATTTTACAGTTGATGATATATAGACCCCCATACTTGTCAAAAGCCCATTTCACATAAATTTCAAATGCTCTGCTAATCTTCCAAATTGGGTAAAAGCACTTGATATATCATTAAAACATATATTAATGAGTTGAGAATAAAGAAATAATCAATTAGGCTTAAAGGGGCTTTTCAATGGTATAATTGCAAGGCTGGCTATTTAGCTCTGGCTAAACAAAATGAATGCCTTTATCATTTTCGAATATGCATGTGACATGTAATTTCAACCAGATTTAAAGCAAGTTCTAGAGTGAAAACTTAATAGGTGAATATCACACACAAGAAAGATAATCATTATTGATCATATAGGCTCAAAAGCTCACGGTCTGGGGCTTTCAAATTCAGTCTCAAAATTCATCACCAATCCTAACAATCATTTGTTCAATCATCCTATAAAATCTCTAAACTTAATTGATACATGCTTCAAACATATATATACTTCTTAAAATCATTGAAAAGTACTTACACAGAATTTTTTTTAAATGAAAGAAAAACATACAACTAATAAGATGCGTATCAAGAGTTAAGAATAACTCTTTACTCTGCCATCTTTGTACACCCTATGCATCTAATGGTTTTACTAACTAACTATCTAATGGAGAAACTATGACTTTTTTTTACATAATTTTTTTTATTTTTAATTAATCCTCCCCTAACCTAAATAAGACATTGTCCTTTTTGTCTTCTAAAGATTAAAGAAGGTTTTTTGTAACAACCTAAACACACAATAAAGTAAACCAAAATGCTAAGAGTAAAACTATAAAATAAAGGAAAGTTACAACCGGAGAGTGGTATCTGGATTCTTCTTCTGACTACTATATGAAGATTGCCCACTTATTTCCTTATCCAATGGATCTGGTTTAGGTTCATAGGCTTGCATTTGATCCAGTAGTTGATCCGCAGTTGGCGCAAAAATTATGGAATGACGAGTCGCTTGGGGTATGAATCCTGTTTCCATAGCATGATCAAGAAAAGACAAAAGGTTATCATAAAAACCATTAACATTTAACAATCCTAGTGGTTTTTTGTGAAAGTTAAGTTTAACCTAATATGCAATGCTAGAGATTTCATCTAACGTTTCGAAACCACCGGGTAAAGCGATAAAAGTATCAGCATAGTAGAACATACGTCCTATTCGTTCAAGCAGGCTTGAAACCTGTAACTCTTACCTTAAAGAGAAGATGTGATCTTCCAACTCCTTTACCCTTACACACAAACCCTTGCTACCATTAATGGTCGCAGGAATAACCACACTTCCCTTTAGGCCCTGAATACCTCCCCCGCAGACAAAGTTGATCTTTCTAGCAGCTAATGCACGTCCCAATTTCTGTGCTGTAGGTATAAACTCTCGATCCTTTCCCAGGTCAATTTCACAAAAAATGCAAATAGATGTAAATCTACATTTTAGAGTGATACCACTCCTCTTTTTTTTGTCTCTCAGATATTTTATGTTTTTACAAGTAGAAGATTGCATATTTATATTATAGAAACAACGACAACAAAATCATGCAAATCACACATTTTTCAAAAAATTTTGAAAAAGAATTTCCAACATGAATGACCAATGGGCCATTACACAAAGAAAATAAGTAAAGTAAGTAAAGAAAGTCAAAAGTTACTAAGAAAGATATGACATATTAGGCAAAAGCAAGCTTATGTATAGTAGTTGTGATTGTGGCTCACATCTTCCTCTGGTTTTACGTCCAGTAACAACTTAACCCCTTTCTATGAATAAAGGATTTGCTTCCCATCTAGTTTTCTTATAAACAGGAAAATAGGGTCTTTTAACGTTAGATTCCCAAGACGGTAGTACTCTTTTTCTTTGTTGAATATATCTAATAAATCAAGAAGAACACGAAGAACATCCCCACTAGGATGCGTCTCAAGAGTATGAATGATATCATCCAGTGACTCCTTACTTAATCAATCCTTTAAGAATTTAATTTTATCTTCTTGATTTATAGAAACCATACCTTTGCTCCTACAGCGCTGATCACAATTCCACCTTGCACATTTGGGACAGACATGTATTCTTTTAGCTCTTCTCTTTTTGGAGTAAGAGCTTCTTCCCATACCTGGCATAGGTTTAATAAATGATTCATGAATCTCACCTATTAAGCATACCTTAGCTTCAATGATCCAACAGACGTCCTCAGGAAGCCCCAAAGGCTTGTATGTCTTCATTCTTTTAAGTCGACGCTATAGATCTTCCTAAGCACATCTTTGGGAAGAGTAGGGAACTTTTTCTTAAGCTTTACAAGAATTTCCTCCATGATGATACTTAAATTTAAAGATGCAGTGTTGTACACTTAAGTGAGTATGAAAGAAAAATGAAAGAGTAAGGAAAAGAAGTTTTGGGTTGCCTCCCAAATAGCCGACATTCTTTAATGTCTTTAGCTAGACAAAAGCCAAACCAATAATTTTTCTTACTTTTTTTAAATTTTTTAAATTTTAATATTTTTTTTAAAGTTTAGGACTTACCTGTTGGTTCCTAAAATGTGATGAAAATTTTCAAAGTGTTGAGTGCACCATCATTATACTCTTTCAGCCTTTCCTCGTTCACTTTGAATTTTTGATCATTGTTACGAGTGTAGGATGGTGTATTTAGAAGTGCAAGTATACACTGTCGTAATCAAGTAATATAGAAGTGAGTAGAGTATCGTTCCCACGAGGATTGATCACTAAGTACCAAAATTGATAATTTTAATTCTATTTAGTCGGTTGATTAGTTGTAATTGAGATTGCAAGATAGAAATGATGAAATATGAATACAAGTGATATAAAGACAAATATGAGAAAAAGCCCTAGGGATTAGATTTCACTTAATAAATTCCGGATTGAATCACTTATCTATTCTAGTCCAATTTATTCCACATGATTGATAGTCGAGTTTCCCTATTATAATTACTAGCCTTTTCCAAGGTCAAGTAATTCTATAATTAATTGCTAACCCAATATATTCCTATATGAATTTAAGCAATCAATCATGCATTAAGATTTATGGAACTCAATTAAGACTACACAACCTATATGAATATATTCCTATTTCATATGCAAATTATGGTTTTAATTATAGGATCCACACACATGTATCTCCTTCCGATCTCAACATGCATATTAAAATCATCCAAAAGGTGGCCAATCAATTGTAAGCATTAAGAGCAATAATTAAAACTCAATCATGAAGGAAAAATTAAAACGAGATTTAATAAGTTAAGATTCAATCCGTCATTAGTAAGCTACGTCATCACCCTAGGAAAAGGAAAATTTAGCTCATGATAAAATTAAAAACAAAACCAAAATATATTACAAACATCATAAATATTGCATAAAAATTAATTACAAAAACATAAAAATACAACTATAAGATGCATGAAAATGGAAAATATAGCCTACCATATAGGAGGTAAAACCATCCATGTAGGTGCCAACCTATACCATCCATAAAGAAGGACTACCTAGGCCTTCCATATAGGAGGTAAAACCATCCATGTAGGAGGTATGCAAGAAGTAAAAAAAATGCAAGAAATAAATTCTAAAAATAACAACTCTCTCTCTAAAATAGAAATTCTCTCTCTCTCTTCCTTCCTCTCCATTTTAGGGTGCCAAGAAGCTCTATTTATAGGCTTCATTTTTGGACTGCTACAGTATTTTTCTACAGTGATTTTGCTACAGTGAACCGCAGTGCTACAGTGAACCGACCACCCACTTGCTATATTGAACCGACTGCTACAGGAACCGCACTGAACCGCCCCACTTCCTCACACACCGACCGCTACAGTACAACATAATGGTCCGCTATAGTGAAATGCAATGGTTTGCTACAGTACCCCTGCTACAGTGCACAGTGAATAGTATCGCATGAACAGTGTATAGTGAATAGTACCACATTAATAGTAACTTCCCCTTAAATGCCTTCTTTAATTCTTCTTAATCCGGTACTGTCCATGGCTGCAAGAAAATCATTATTTATTTATTGATTACACCCAAATTGATTATATTCAGCTCAAATATAGTCCACAAAATCATCATATAAGGGAAAATAAATATGCAAATATTTTACTTATCAAAGTCCCTCACACTTAGCTCTTGGACGTCCTCGGACAAGAAAGAGTAAATAAGTGCTTCGAAAAAAATCAGAAGTGTCAAGTCATAAACAAGGACACAATTAAAGAATAAAGAGATCATAGTATTCTTGAATCAATAAAAGTATAAACTGGTAACTTCATTTGAAAATAAATGAACCGAATTCATAGTTGTGGCTCATTCTCTCAATCTCTCAAGTGTTTTAGGGTAAGTGTTTTGCTCAAATTCACCTGAAAAAATTGCACTACCATAAGCTTGCCAAAAATCTCAATCTCCACTACCTAATTCACATGCATAATTCAAATCAAATGGACTTATTAAAGGTTGTAATGGGGTTAAGGTAAAAGGAATGTAAAAAGTGATATGAAGGGCTATATTTACTAAGTAAATAGAGCAATTGAAAAATGGGTCATCTTATGAATAAATCTGGCCTATATCATCCCAACAACCCATAATTTATATTTTTTCTTTTTTCTTTTTCTTTTTTTTCTCTTTTTTTTACAACTTCTGCACTTTTGTGGTTGATGATATATAGACCCCCACACTTGTCAAAAGCCCATTTCACAGAAATTTCAAATGCTCTGTTAATCTTTCGAATTAAGTAAAAGCACTTGATATATCATTAAAACACATATTAATGGGTTGAGAATAAAGAAATAATCAATTAGGCTCAAAGGGGCTTATTAATGGTATAATTGCAAGGTTGGCTATTTGGCTCTGGCTAAACAAAATGAATGCCTTTATCATTTTTGAATGTGCATGTGACATGTAATTTCAACTAGATTTAAAGCAAGTTCTAGAGTGACAACTTAATAGGTGACTATCACACACAAGAAAGATAATCATTATTGATCATATAGGCTCAAAAGCTCACGGTTAGGGACTTTCAAATTCAGCTCATTCAGTCTCAAAATTCATCACCAAATTCAACAATCAATTGTTCAATCATGCTATAAAATCTCTAAACTCAATTGATCAATGCTTCAAACTTATATACTTCTTAAAATCATTGAAAAACACTCAAATATTTTTTTATTTTTTTTTATTTTAGATGAAATAGAAAGAAAGAAAGAAAAATTACAACTAATAAGATGCGTCTCAAGAGTTAAGAATAACTCTTTACTCTGCCATCTTTTCATACCCCATGCATCTAATGGTTTTACTACTAACTATCTAATATAGAAATCATGCAATTTTTTTTATTATAATCCTCCCCCAACCTAAATCAGACATTGTCCTCAATGTCTTCTAAAGATTAAAGAAGATTTTTTTTAAAACATAAACAAACAATAAAGTAAACCAAAATGATAAGAGTAAAACCATTAAGATTAAGGAAAGTTTACAACCGGAGAGTGGTATCTGGATTCTGCTTCTTACTGCTATCTGAAGATTGCCCACCTTTTTCTTTTACTAATAGATCTGGTTGAGGTTCATAGGTTTGCAGTTTATCTAGTAGTTGATCAGCAGTTGGTGCAGAAATGATGGAATGACGAGTCGCTTGGGGTATGAATCCTGTTTCCACAACATGATCAAGAAAAGACAACAGGTTATCATAAAAACCATTAACATTTAACAATCCTAATGATTTTTTATGAATGTTCAGTTTAGCCCAATATGCAATGCTAGAGATCCCATCCAACGTTTCAAAACCATCGGGTAGAGCGATAAAAGCATTAGCACTGTAAAATATACGTCCCATTCGTTCAGGCAGACTTGAAACCTCTAACTCTTGGCCTAAGAAGAAGAAGTGATGTTCTAACTCCTTTATCCTTACACACAAACCCTTGCTACCATTAATGGTTGCAGGAATAACCATACTTAACTTCAGGCCCTAGAAACCTCTCCCGTAGATAAAGTTGATTTTCCTAGCGACTAGTGCGTGTCCCAGTTCCTGTGCTACAGGTATAAACTCTCCATCATTTCTTGAGTCAGTTTCACCAAAAATGCATATAGATTTAAAACTGCATTTTAGAGTGATACCACTCCTCTCTTTTTCTCTCTCAGACATTTTGTGTTTTTTTACAAATGGAAGATTACATATTTATATTACAAAAATAACGACAACAAAATCATGCAAATCACACATTTTTCAAAAAAATTTGAAAAAAAATTTCTGACACGAATGACCAGTGGGCCACTGTGCCAAGAAATTAAGTAAAGTGAGTAAAGAAAGTCAAAAGTTACTGAAAAAGATAAGACAGATTGACAAAACTAAGATTATGTACAGTAGTTGTGATTGTGGCTCACATCTTCCTCTGGTTTTATGTCCAGTAACGGCTTAAACGCTTTCTATGAATCGATGATTTGCTTCCCATCCAGTTTTCTTATAAACTGGCAAACAGGGTCTTTTAACATCAGATTCCCAAGACGGTAGTGCTCTTTTTCTTTGTTGAATATGTCTAATAAATCAAGAAGAACATGATGAACATCGCCACTAGGATGCGTCTCAAGAGTCTGAATGATATCATCCAATGACTCCTTACTCAGTCCATCCTTTATAAATTGAATTTTATCTTCTCGATTTATAGAAACCATACATTTGCTACTACAGCGCTGATCACAATTCCACCTTGCACATTTAGGACAAACCTTCATTCTTTTAGCTCTTCTCTTTTTGGAGTAAGAGCTTTTTCCCATACCTGGCATAGGTTTAATAAATGAATCATGAATCTCACCTATTAAACGTACCTTAGCTTCAATGATCCAGCGGACATCCTCAAGAAGGCCTAAACGCTTGAATGTCTTCATTCTTTCAAGTCGACAGCTATAGATCTTCCTAAGCACATCTTTGGGAAGAGTAGGGAACCTATTCTTAAGCTTTACAACAATTTCCTCCATGATGAGACTAAAATTTAAAGATGCAGTTTTGTGTGCTTCAGTAAGTAAGAAAGAAAAATGAAAGATTAAGGAAAAGAAGTTTTGGGTTGCCTCCCAAATAGCCGCCCTTCTTTAACGTCTTTAGCTAGACAAAGACCAAACCAATAAATTTAATTTAATTTATTTTATTTTTTATTTTATTTTTTTAATTTTATTTTTTAAAAAAAATTAGGACTTACCTGTTGTTTCCTCCAAAGTGATGACAGTTTTCAAAGTGTTGAATGCACCGTCATTATATTCTTTCAGCCTTTGCTCATTTACTTTGATTTTTTGATCATCATCTTGAATCTCCACAGCTCCATATGGCCATGTTTGAACCATGGTAAAAGGTCCTGACCACCTTGATCTCAACTTTCCCGGAAAGAGCTTTAACCTTGAGTTGCATATCAGAACTTTTTATCCCGGCGTGAACTCTCTCCTCAAAATTCTTTTATCCTGCCACATTTTTGTCTTCTCCTTGTATAACTTTGCATTCTTTTGAGCTTGTTATCTGGATTTTTCAAGCTCATTGAGTTGGAGAAGTCTCTTCTTACCAGCTGCTTTTAAGTCAGAATTTAAGGCTTTTATTGCCCAATATTCTTTGTGCACTTTAGGATTAGTAGATTTTGATACATCTACTGTTCCTATTGTGAATGATTGATCTATTCAAATTTTGTTCACCACGTCTTTTGTGCAGCTAGTTAATGTATCTACCCTGTAACAGGTGTCACCTTCATTTGGACATGACCAAGCCTTAAAAATGTTAAAAGATACTTGGTCATCTTGAGCTCGTAAAGTTAACTTTCCCTGTTGCACATCTATTAAAGTTCTCCCAGTTGCTAGGAATGACCTCCCAATAATGATAGGAATTTCTTGATCTTCTTCTATGTCAAGTATGATGAAATCAGCTGGGAATGAAATTGTCTACCTTCACCAAAACATCTTCTAAGACACCCCTCAGATGTTTTATTGATCGGTCAGCAAGAAGTAGTGAAACTGTGGTAGGCTTCACCTCTCCAAGACCAAGTTTTCTGTAGACAGATAAGGGCATGAGATTTACACTTGCTCCTAGGTCACAAAGTGCTCTTTCAAAGTTACATTGACTTATGGTGCAAGGTATGCAAAAGCTTCCTGGATCTTTCAACTTTGGTAGTAGTTTCTTTTGCAGAATAGCACTGCACTCCTCAATAAGTACAACTGTCTCAAATTCCTCCAGCTTACACTTATTTGAGAGAATGTCCTTCATGAATTTTGCATAACTGGGCATTTGGGCAAGAGCGTCTGCAAAAGGGATGTTGATATGTAACTTTTTGAAAACCTCCAGAAACTTTTTAAACTGCTTGTCTAGCTTTGCCTTCATAAGTCTCTGAGGGTATGGAACTGGTGGTACATATGGAGGAGGGTTATCTGGAAAGCTGATTCTTCCTGGTACCACATCATCTTCTTGAGGTTTCTGTGCTTCCTCCTTCTTTTCTTGTTTACTTTCTTTCTTTTCTCCGTCATTCTTATATAGAATTACAGGATCTTTCAATTCTTTCCCACTCCTTAATGCAATAGCCTTCACATGCTCTATTGGGTTTTTCTCAGTGTCACTTGGAAGAGTACTTGGTTGTCTGGAATTCAGCATATTTACAATTTGGCCCATCTGGATCTCCAAGTTCTTTATTGAGGCTTCGTGGCTTTTAAGTGTTGCGTTAGTCCTAGCCATGAATTGAGATGTATTCATGGTTAGTTGAGCCAGTGCATCTTCCACATTCACTTTTGGCTGTGGTGGATTTGGTAGTTGAAGAGCTTGTTGCTGGTAGTTTCCTTGCGGTTTGAACACATTTTGATTATTCCTCCAGCCAAAGTTTGGATGATTCCGCCAACCTGGATTATAAGTGTTTGAGAATGGGTCATTTCTTTGATTTTCGATATAATGAGCTTGCTCCGACTGAGAAGGTATGGATGACTGTCCATCTTGACTTTATGTACTCATATAAGGTCCTCCATATCAATCACAGGTTTCATGAGGAGTACTGATTGCATTTGCTTGACTAGTCAATAAGCTCACTTGCTTGGATATAGATGTAACTTGAGAAGATAAAGTTGTAAAGATATCCAGCTCGTGCACTCTAAGTACCTTCTTTGAATTATGACGTTCAGAAGGCCATTAATATGCATTTGCCGCCATCTCCTCTAGTAAATTGTAGGCATCATCTAGATTTTTTCCCATTAAAGATCCTCCAGCTGCAGCATCTACAAGAATTCTGGTGGTATGCATCATCCCATTGTAGAATGTTTGCAGTGTTCACCAATCTGGTAACCCATGATAAGGACATCTCCTTAGCAACTCCTTGTATCTTTCCCAGGCTTCATAAAGGCTTTCTAGTTCATACTGGGAAAATGAGGTAATTTCATTCCTCAATTTTGCAGTTTTTCCTGACGGAAAGTATTTCGCCAAAAATTTCTGTTCCAAGGCATCCCATGTAGTTATGCTTCCCACTGGTAGAGAATGTAACCAGCTATTAGCCTTATCCCTGAGTGAGAAAGGGAAAAGTCTAAGTCTAATGGCATCATCAGTAGTACCATTATGCTTGAATGTGTCACATATTTCTAGGAAGCTGGCTATATGTGTGTTGGGATCTTCTGTTGATAAACCACCAAACTGATTGGCTTACACCATCTGGATAATTGCAGGCTTGATTTCAAAATTGTTGGCTGCTACTGGTGGTTTTCTGATTCCAGAAGTTGTCTCCATGACTATTGGTGTTGCATAATCACGAAGTGTTTTGGTATCTGTTGCTTCTCCTTCCGGATTTGCCATTAAATTGATTGAAGTAGACTGCTTTTGAACTCTCCGATTTCTTCGACAAGTTCTCTAGATCTCAGAATCACAAGGTTGTAATTCAGTCTTCTTCAATCTGGTCATATACTAAGCAAAAACCTGAAAAGAAACAAAAGACACAAAAAAAGTAGTATGAAGACCAAATTAGTATTAAAATTACTTGGTATTGATATTAATGACAATCCCCGGCAACGGCACCAAAAACTTGTTACAAGTGTAGGATGGTGTATTTAGAAGTACAAGTGTACATTGTCGTAATCAAGTAATATAGAAGTGAGTAGAGTATCGTTCCCATGAGTATTTATCACTAAGTACCAAAATTGGTAATTTTAATTATATTTAGTCGGTTGATTAGTTGTGATTGAGATTGCAAGATAGAAATGATGAAATATGAATACAAGTAATATAAAGACAAATATGAGAAAAAGCCCTAGGGATTAGATTTCACTTAATAAATTTTGGATTGAATCACTTATCTATTCTAGTCCAATTTATTCCACATGATTGATAGTCGAGTTTCCCTATTTTAATTACTAGCCTTTTCCAAGGTCAAGTAATTCTATAATTAATTTCTAACCCAATATATTCTTATATGAATTTAAGCAATCAATCATGCATTAAGATTTATGGAACTCAATTAAGACTACACAACCCATATGAATATATTCCTATTTCATATGCAAATTATGGTTTTAATTATAGGATCCAAACACATGTATCTCCTTCCGGTCTCAACATGCATATTAAAATCATCCAAAAGGTGGCCAATCAATTGTAAGCATTAAGAGCAATAATTAAAACTCAATCATGAAGGAAAAATTAAAACTAGATTTAATAAGTTAAGATTCAATCCGTCATTAGTAAGCTACGTCATCACCCTAGGAAAAGGAAAATTTAGCTCATGATAAAATTAAAAACAAAACCAAAATATATTACAAACATCATAAATATTGCATAAAAATTAATTACAAAAACATAAAAATACAACTACAACATGCATGAAAATGGAAAATCTAGCCTACCATATAGGAGGTAAAACCATCCATGTAGGTGCCAACCTATACCATCCATAAAGAAGGACTACCTAGGCCTTCCATATAGGAGGTAAAACCATCCATGTAGGAGGTATGCAAGAAGTAAAAAAAATGCAAGAAATAAATTCTAAAAATAACAACTCTCTCTCTAAAATAGAAATTCTCTCTCTCTCTTCCTTCCTCTCCATTTTAGGGTGCCAAGAAGCTCTATTTATAGGCTTCATTTTTGGACTGCTACAGTATTTTTCTACAGTGATTTTGCTACAATGAACCGCACTGCTACAGTGAATCGACCACCCCTTGCTACAGTGAACCGACTGCTACAGGAACCGCACTGAACCGCCCCACTTCCACACACACCGACCGCTACAGTACAACATAATGGTCCGCTACAGTACCCCTGCTACAGTGCATAGTGAACAGTACCACATGAATAGTGCACAGTGAATAGTACCGCATGAATAGTACTTCCCCTTAAATGCCTTCTTTAATTCTTCTTAACCCGGTACTGTCCATGGCTGCAAGAAAATCATTAGTTATTTATTAATTACACCCAAATTGATTATATTCAGCTCAAATATAGTCCACAAAATCATCATATAAGGGAAATAAATATGCAAATATTTTACTTATCAATCACCATCTTGAATCTCCACAGTTCCATATGGCCATACTTGAACCACAGTGAAAGGTCCTGACTACCTTGATCTTAGCTTTCTTGGAAAGAGCTTTAACCTTGAGTTATACAACAACAATTTTTGTCCTGGTGTGAACTCTCTCCTCAGAATTCTTTTATCATGCCACATTTTTGTCTTCTCCTTATATAACTTGGCATTCTCATAAGCTTATTGTTTGAATTCTTCAAGCTCATTGAGTTGGAGAAGTCTTTTCTCACCAGCCACCTTTAAGTCAATTTAATTCTTTGATTGACCAATATGCTTTGTGCTCCATTTCTAGTGGAAGGTGACATGCTTTTCCGTAGACTTATTGATATAGGGATGTACCAATTGGTGTCTTAAAACCAGTTCGATAAGCCCAAAGTGCATCATCCAATTTCCTTGCTCAGTCCTTCTGATTAGAATTAACCGTCTTCTTTAAGATCTATTTCAGTTCTCGGTTTGAGATTTCCACTTGCCTACTAGTTTGTGGATGATATGGAGTTGCAACCTTATGAGTGACTCCATATTTAGCTAACACAGATTGAAGCTGTTGATTGCAAAAGTGCTTCCCTCTACCACTGATAATAGCTCTGGGCACTCTAAATCTTTTGAAAATAGTTCTCCTCAAAACATTCACAACCACTCGAGAATCATTTGTACGAAAAACAGCTGCTTCAACCCACTTAGATACATAATCAACAGCTACTAAAATAAATTGATTACTGAATGAGGATGGAAAAGGCCTCATAAAATTGATCCCCCATACATGCAAAAGCCCAACTTCTAAGATGTTAGTTAGAGGGGCTTCATGTCTCCTTGAGATATTTCTCATTCTTTGATATCTGTCACAGGTTGTCATAATTCTTTGGGCATCCTTGAAGAGTGTAGGCCAGTAAAACCCAGATTGAAGGACTTTAGTAGTTGTTCTATTTACTAAAAAATGACCACTATTTTGGGATGAATGGCAATGATTTAAGATGCTGGCCATTTCTTCCATAATTGATGGCATGAAAAACCTTGCCTCTTCTTTGGCCTAAAACAGCTCCGACTGCATAATCACTTGCATCACACATTATTTCAAATGGAAGATTCCAACATGGAGCTATGATAACTGGTGCAGATGTCAAGGCTCTTTTTAGAGTTTGGAAGGCTAATAAACATTCCTCATTAAACACAAAGGGAACATTTTCTCCAATAGTATGCAAAGTGGTTTTGTGGTTTTTTAGAAGTCCTTGATGAATCTTCTGTAGAAGCTCATATATCTTAAGAAGCTCTGAATTCCCTTTATTGAGGAGGGAGGTGGTAGCTTTTCAATTGTTTCAATCTTGTCTCAGTCCACTTCAATGCCTCTATCAGATACCTTGTGACCCATCACAATTCCTTCTTTCACCATGAAATGGAATTTCTCCCAATTTAGAACCAGATTTGTCTCCACATAGCATTGTAAGGCTTTTGCCAGGTTTACAAGACAGTAATCATATGATTCTCCAAAGATTGAGAAATCATCCATGAACACCTTAATGAATTTCTCTACCATATCTGAGAAGATTGACATCATACTCCTTTGAAATGTTGCTGGTGTATTATATAGACCAAATGGCATTTTTCTGAAAGCAAATGTGCCATATGAACATGTAAAATTTGTTTTCTCTTGATCCTCAAGTGCAATTGTAATTTGATTATATCCTATGTACCCATCTAGAAAATAATAGTAGGCTTTCCCAGCTAGTCTGTTAAGCATCTGGTCTATAAATGGCAGCGAGAAGTGGTCTTTTCTAGTAGCTTTGTTAAGCTTTTTGTAGTCAATGCACGCTCTCCATCCCATCACCATTCTTTATAGAATCAATTCATTTTTCTCATTAGGCACCATTGTCATTCCACCCTTCTTTGGCACAACTTAAACTGGACCTACCTATTGACTGTCAGAGATTGGGTAAATTATACCAGTATCTAGCCACTTTATTACCTATTTTCTCACCACCTCCTTCATATTCAGATTAAGTCATCTATGGTGCTCAACTGATGGCTTGTATAAGCTATCAACCATCCAAATGCTATTTTATACTCCCATAGAACTCTTAATAACTTTTCTTCTTTTTCAGAAGTAAGAGCTGTAGAGATGATCACCGGTAATGTTGAATTTTCTCCCAAATAAGCATACTTTAAGTGGGATGGTAATGCTTTCAACTCCAGTGCTGGTGGAGTTTCTACTGATGGTACCGGCTTACTTAGTCTCTCTCCCAAATCTTCAAATGGTTTCTTGATAAAAATTGGGGAATTTGCATCAAGGTACCTAATATGCTCTAAGACTTCAGGATTAGTAGATTTTGATACATCTACCATTCCCATTTCTAATAGTTGATCCATGCAGATTTTGTTCACCACATCATTTGTGCAATTGGTCATTGTATCTACTCAATAACAGGCATCACCTTCATTGGGAAAGGATAAAGCCTTAAAAATGTTGAAAGATACGTGATTATCTTGAACTCGTAAGGTTAAATTTCCCTATTACACTTCTATTAAAGTTCTCCCAGTTGCTAGGAATGGCCTCTCATGAATGATAGGATCCATACACATACATCTTCTTCCGGTCTCAACATACATATTGAAATCATTCCAAAGGTGGCCAGTCCATTTAAAGCATTAAGAACACTAATTAAAACTCAATAATGAAGAAAAAAATAAAACTAGATTTAATAAGTTAAGATTCAATCAGTTATTAGTAAGATACATCATCACCCTAGGAAAATGGAAATTAGCTCATGATGAAATTAAAAACAAAAGCAAAATAAATTAAAAACATCATAAACATTACATAAAAAAATTAATTAAAAAAATATAAAAATACAACTACAAGATGCATGGAAATGGAAAATCTAGCCTACCATATAGGAGGTAAAATCTTCCATGTAGGTGGCAAAATATACCATCCATAAAGGAGGACTACCTATGCCTTCAATATAGGAGGTAAAAATATCCATGTAGGAGGCATGCAAAAAGTAATAAAATGCAAGAAATAAATTATAAGATAAATACTCTCTCTCTCTCTTCCTTCATTCACATTTTAGGATGCCAAGAAGCTCTATTTATAGGCTTTATTTTCGGGTTACTACAGTAAAAACGTCAGCTACAGAGCAAACGAAGTCATCTATAGTACACTACACAGTGAAAATAATATGAACAGTAAACTACTACAGTACAATTCCTTAAAATATCTTCTCAATATCTTCTTAATACGTTGCTGTATGGCCTGTTAGAAGAAAATTATTATTTATTTATGCATTACACTTAAAATTATTATATTAAGCTCAAATAACAAAATCATCATATAAGAGAAAATAAATATGTAAATATTTTACTTATCAGAAAGCCATCCAATAGAAAATCTAACTTCTAAAGTCACCTTACCATAGCAGAACAAAAGCTTAAGAATGATGATCACCTGAGCTATGAAGAATTATAGATGCTTCGTAGGATACTTGACAAACAGAACAAGACTCTATTCCTAGTGTAAATCTGTACAATCAAGTAATTCTATTATATCTCTTAATACTTTGATGACTAGTGAAGATACTTGGATTATTGACATAGGAGCTACAAATCACATGACTAGTAACAAAACTTTATTCCATAACCTTAAATTCTGTCATGGATACCTCAAAGTAAACATAGCTAATAATGTATTTACAAGGGTTGAGGGGATTAGCACAATCACATTATCTGATCACTTGGAAATAAACAATGTCCTATTTATACTTACACTCACTTGTAATCTAATATCTGTGAGCAAGTTGACCAAGGGTCAAATATGCCAAGTGATTTTTGATAATGATCTTTGTGTTTCTTAGGATTTAAAATCAAGGAGGACGATTGGGACTTCTAGAGAATGGGATAGATTACTCTACCTTGAAGGATTAAACTTAAAAAGTAAAGATGCATGGAACGCAAAAAAAGCACTAGTTAGCTCATATTCTCAAATGATGTATTTTTATGGCATTATTTCTCAAGCCACCCTAGTTTTGATTATATAAAGCATGTGTTTCCAAGTTTATTCAATAAAATTTTTATTCATTTTCATTGTGAAACTTGTCAACTTGCAAAACAAATTAGATCTTTATACCCCAAATAGCCCTATAGACCTTCCATATTGTTCACACTAATTCATAGTGAGATTTGGCGTCCTGCATTAATGAAAACCCTCACCAATTCTAGATGGTTCATTACTTTCATAGATGATCACATAAGAATCACGGGTTTACTTAATGAAAGAAAAATATGAAGTAGCCAAAGTATTTCAAAACTTCTATACCTTTGTACGAAACTAGTTCAATACTTCCATTAAGGTACTATGAAGTTGTTAGATATGATTAGCTTTGATGATGTCAAATATAGATATTAGATATTAAGAGGAAAAAGTTTTTATAATGTATTAATCTCCAACATTGACTAACTACTATATTTAATGATGCATATCTTGTAGATTAGTCAACTAAAGAAAGAAAGAGACTGGAGAAAAAGAGCTTAAACGAACTAATGGGAATATCAAGATTCAAGCTTCTAGAAGTAATACTGAAGCTTTCTATGGTCAGAAGGGAATTCAAAATTGGTACAGTAGTAGTGGCACTATTTGGTACTGTAGCGGTGGTACTGCAGCGTTGGTACTGTAGCAGTCAAGGTATTATAGAACTCGAGTTTGCACTATATCACTCGAGTTCACTGTTACTGTAGCATTCAAGTTTTTGGCATAAACAAAGCTGTTGAAGTTGCTAAAGTTGAGAACTCAAGTTGGCTTTGGAAAAACTCGATTTGGAAATGTTCTTAATTGCAAAAATGGGTGAGAACTCGAGTTTGATTCTCAGAACTCGAGTTCATGATGGAAAAATACACTATGTTCATCCCTGTTTTACGTTTAGCTTGAGCGAGCTTCATTAATTCGACCATATCCCTTAAATCAAAACTATGATTGAGATAAAACTAGTGGATATGAAAATAGGCTCCCAATACGTCAAATGTACAATAGAAAAAACATCAAAAGATCCTAGATGAAGTAGATATGAATGTTTGAATTTGAATTTGAAATCACCATCATATTCCATACATGGTTTAGTGTTTTAGACATATCTCCCAAACGACACGTCCAAATGAGATGAAACTGGTGCCATATGAAACTAAACTCAAAGAGATTTCCATTGATATATAATATATCAAATGTAGAGCTATATTCAAATAGTTATGTCTTTTGGAATTTGATGCTCGAAAATACATATACTGTTTACACTTATTGGATCACAACTTGAAGAATTCAATGAGTTTGAAGTTGATTCTTTTTGCATTGGAATGTAGATGATGAGAGTTATACAATGATCAATCATTCTCCATATTTGGAATCAAAATGACTATATCATGTTTGATGAAGAATTGAGGCCACTGTTCACACTCCAATAAGCTTTGCACAAAGACTTGGCTAGAAGCTAAAAATATCAAATGCACTCGAGTTCCAGATGAAGCACTCGAGTTCTGTGAAGCTATACACTTGAGTCCTGAGGGTTATGGGATGAGAGTTTATGCCTGAGAGATTTGAAGCACTGAGGTATATAAGGAGCACTCGAGTTCTCACCAACGCACTCGAGTTCTTAATAGATTTTGCACTCTTGTTCAGAGAGTTCTAGCGAGAGAGTTTATACCCGAGAGTCTTGATAATGAGAGGAACAAGTTGTGCACTCGAGTCCTGTATTGTACTCCCTAGAGTTTATACCAGAAAAATTATCTATAACATGAAAATGTCTGGTGCACTGGAGTCCTCGTGTTTGCACTCGAGTTCGTATGTGTTTACACTCAAGTTGGTGTTTTGCACTCTTGTGAGTTCCTAGCCTAGACTACCTAGAGATGTGAAAACATCACTATGCACTCAAGTTTCAGAGAGAAAACTTGAGTTTGGCAGACGCTGAAGTGAAGACAAATTATGGGACGAATCCGAATATGCTTAAATGTTATCTAATCATTATGGTTACACTTGTTACTATACTTAAACATCATTTGACATTTATTTCATGTGTGAAACAGGAGATCAAATGTTTGGGTTGTATCTTCAAGTTTGGAGGTGACTCATGGCAAACATCATCACTCGAAGTGATAAATCCCATAAAGCAAAAAATCAGTCTCTAATCGATCATTCAATGTAGTCATGTCTTATACTTCATTGTATCAATAAATGAAGTACTTCTCCATATTAACCATAAAGAAATCATTGGAAGAGGCGAAAAGTTGTTTCATGAGATGCCGAGAGTCCACTAATAACGGCTAGTTTTGCTAACGTGGAAAACTATCAGAAGGAGCACTGCATCTACAATGGCCATATCGAAATGCTACCAACGGCTCTCTCAACTCAGCTATATATATGGAAGCATTCAACCAAGACAGGACTGATAGAGAGACAAGAACCCAACTACGCCAATATGCTATTGTCATAAATCTTCATCTCAAATACTCTTTGTTCTCATCTGTTTACGATATCTTGTATATTTGATAGAGTGATTATTTGTTTTGTACTTCAGTAAGTATCATATTTACTCTGTGAGAGAGCCTGTAAATCTTCACAAATATACTTTGGTATTGATCTCAAGGTAGAGGGACCTTGAGAGGGATGATTTCCTTACGGGAGAAGCTGTAGGGAGAATTGCCGGTTAGACTTTCTACTGGTAAGACTTACAAGGTGCAAGCAGTAGAGAACGTTGCTGCTCGTAAGACTTACAGGAGTGTAAGCAGGAGAGAACGTTGCTGCTCGTAAGACTTGTATGGGTATGCAGGAGAGAAAGGTCTTCGGGATTGCTTTGCTCGTACGACTTGCCATAAGGGGGAGTGAACCTTATAGTGTGTGAGGGGAGTAACTCCGTAGTAGGCTACACAAGTGCCCGGTTAAACTTGTGGATTATAGAGGCTTTTCTTGTGCTAGGTCAAATAAGAAAATGGTGGATTGGAAATCTCAAGAGGAACCTGGGGACCGAATGTAGGTTATCGGGGATTGGACCAAACCAGGATAAATCACAGTTTGCATTTTCTCTTCCCTAAGCTTTTACATTTGTAGCATATATGATCTATATAACTACAAATGATTTTATACTTCATATATATTGATTTAATCATATACAAAAAGGATTTGAAAGTTTTTAATTTCTCATCGTACACCCAATTCACCCCTTCTTGGGTGTCAACTAGTTCTAATAGAAGTAATAATGCGAAGAAATACATGAGCAAATCCTTTACATAATTTTTTGATTAGCAAGGAATTCATAAACAACCTTCTTGCACTTACACCCCTCAACAAAATAGAGTGGCTGAGTGAAAAAACCGTCACCTATTGGAAGTTACTTGTAACACCTTATTTTCATAATCGGTTTGATGAGTTTTACATAGAGGATTCAAACCTCTGAGCAATATTCCTTTGCAAAATTCTTCCAATTCCTAACCTCAAGAAGGGATTCAAACCTGTAGTTGAGTGAGTTTTTCTGAATAGTTTAAAACTTTCTTTTAAAGATTATCATAAAGTGGTTTATAACTTCTAAGTGACTCATCGTTTCTTAATTCCTTTTATAATTATCAAAGCATTTCTCTGCTCATTCTTAATTCATTCATATAGGTACATACACAAATCTAATCAAAATACATAAACAATGCATTGTACTTTAATCTTCAATTCTCCTTCGTATTTCCCCCGTGCATATCTTCATGTATTCTTCTCCTTTACTCATCGTACCTATATGGTTGGGTGAGGGAGAGTGAGATCCAAGTGAATCTCAGTAGAAAACTTTGCTAACTATGCATACATGATACAAGCTTAATGCATGACATACTCGCTTATATAAATTAATGATAGCATAATGACATACTTGCATGTTTAATGCTTTACACATTAGGCCTATAGCCATAGCATAAGTAAAAATAGAGCTTTAATCATTCAAATATACTTCATACCATTCATTATAGAAATTAAACACATCAATGCATAAGCATACTTATCAAATAAATGCAAGTCAGTGAAGTTTTACTACCTCTTTTCTTTGAGTCCTTCTCTTATTTTCTTTTCTTTCAACCATTGTAGTTGCTTGGAACTCCTTCTATTTTCTCTTCCTTGACATCTCATAGCTGTAAATAGATAATTACATCATTAGATCTATGAAACCAAGTCATTGTACTTGACTTGTTTTCTTCAAGAACTTTAAAGTTCAAGTATTAACCTAGTCTGCTAGTTTTCATTGACCAACTTCTAAAATTCATAACTAATCACTAGAACTTCCAATGAGGTGGTTTAAATTCATATATGAAGTTCTTTAAATCCTATGTAGAGGAAAAATATTAGCCACTACTAATTAGAGAGGCTAAATTCTAGAAATCCTCGATCATCCTCATTGGTCTAGAATCCTTTCCAGATTTAATACATCAACTTCAACAATTCATAACTTATGATTTATAGCTCCAAATCACGCATTATACCGTTCATTTTAAAGCTTATAGAGTATACTAATAATTCGAGAAAATATAATCCTCATTGGATAACATTTTACTAGTCAAACACCAGCCACAAACAACCTGCCACATATCTAGAAGTGTTAATCCTAAGCTACATTGAATTCCAATTTTCATATTTTCTATTCTACTCATCCAAATTCACAACCACAAGCTACCCCTACTCAATTTTTCATGTAGAATCTATTGGTGACCTTAAATTCACCAAAATCTCACTCTTTATCCATACCCTATTCTAACTAAAAGTGGCCTTCCACAACAACCAATTCACAAGTTTGCTACTTTCACCACTAAACTAGTTTAATAACATCTTTAAACATCATGTATCATCATATTCATGATCATAGCTATGAAAACCTAATTTCCCATATTGAAAGAACTAGGGAAGCCAAGAAATTCACCATACTCAACCAAACAATACAATATATAGTTCAAATTAAAGCCTAAGCTCACCTCTTTCACTTTATAGGGCTTGTTCTTTATTTCTCCAACTTTGGTACCTTTATGGCAACTCAAAACTTAGAAAAAAACCATAGAAAGAAAGCTCTTAGTGAGGAGAATAAAATTTATGGAGTCCTTAAGAGCTAGAAAGGTGATCTTAAAGGTGAAAATCAAGTAAGAGTACTCACCTTGCTTCTTTATTCTTCAAGCTCCTTTTTCTCTTTCTCTTTCCTTTTTCTTTTCCTCTTCTTTTTTCTTTCCTTGGCTGAATTTTGAGTGTTAAGAATGAGAGATTGATTGCTTTATTCATTAATTCCCATCCATTTATAATGCTTGGTCAAAATTGAAGGGAGTGGAGAGATATAAAGTGATGTGTCAAGTTAAGGTTGCTTCTTGAAAAAGTTGGCAAGTTAGTTAACCAAAGATAGTTTGGTTAACTTGAGATTCATTCTTTCTCTCTCTTTCTTGGTCAATGGATATAAAATTACTTTAAGTAACATTCTCTTTCTTCCATTTGGTGTCTTGACTGAAATTACCCATACAAAAAGAAGAAAGCATATTGACCAATTGATCTCATGTGTTTAGGTTCTAGTTTGCCTAAAGTCTTCTTGAAAAGTGGTTTGACACTTTGACTAACTCTTCCTTTCTTCCCTTTTCACCCTTGGACATTTTTAACAACATAAGGGGAAGGGGTCAATTTTCTTTTTCACCTTCATCATTACTCTTGCTTTTCAATAGAAAATCCTAGCCTTTCATCTTGGTTCCTAATTCTAACCTCAAGATCAAATGGCAAATGGATTTTTTGCCCTTGCTTATGGCAAAATTATTTAGTTTGCCATTAGGTCTTTCGTTTATTTTATTTTTTCCCTTTCTATGGCACCATTCACTCTCTTTTTTAGTCCAAGCTAGACTTTATACCATTTCTAGCTTTAGATAAAGGGTTTAGGCACTTTCCTTCAATTAGTTGGTACTAATTTCCTTACTCAATTCCTAAAGTAGTCACTAGTATAAAATATGGATTTTACACCCATTTTTACACTTGAAAAAACATGATACGTGTAGAAAGTGTTACTGGTGGCATTTTCATAAATATATAGAAATAAAGGAACTTTCTACACTTGTTGGAAAGACAACACGTGTAGAGAGTAAATTTAAATTTCTTTTTTGTAAATTAGCATTTTTTTATATGTATTTTTTGAATCATATATGATTCATGCCTTTAATTTTATTTTAAAATTTTTAATTTTTTTAAATAAATAATGACTTTCTACATGTGTTGGGATCCCAACACATGTAGAAAGTCTATGCTCTACACTTATTGGGATCCCAACATGTGTAGAAAGCCATTTTGAGTTTAATTTTTTTTTAAAAAAATATTATCACTTTCTACACGGGTTGGAAGTCCAACCTATATAGAAAGTCTGTTATTTACATGGGTTTGGATCTATCCCGTGTAGAAAATAGACTTTTTATACGGCTTAGGCTCCCAACCGGTGTAAAAAGTATCTTAATTTATTTTAAAAATTTTCAATTTTTTTAAAAAATAAATAATTACTTTCTACACGGGTTTGAAGCCCAACCCGTGTAGAAAGTATTTTAATTTTAATTTTTAATTTTTTTAAAAAATTAATGATTACTTTCTACACCGGCTAGAGCCCATTCGGTATAGAATGTTGTATTGTTAAAAAAAATTTTACTTCCCGCGCCCTTTTTTTCCTCAAACACTCCAAATCCGCCGATGCATCTTCAATCTTTAATTAGAGTTATTTTGTTCAACCTCTGATAACTCCAAGCTCCCACGGAGAACAATCCCCGCGGCTATGGCCTCCCGTTATTTGGAGCCATCGCCTACCGATTTGATTTCTTCTATAACCAAGGTTGTGAAAAATCTTCTCCTCTCGAATCCAGAAGTAAAACTCCACCGTGTTCAGAACCAACATGCATTCCCACCCTTTCAATGCCTCTGATCCGAGAGTTGTCACCATCCTCGACGCCGCCAGCTTCTCCATCCTCTTTAACACATCAAAGGTCGAGAAGTGTGACGTCTTCACCGGAACTTACATGCCGTCCATTACCTCAAGGACTTGTAGCAACATAGCAAAGCATTTGATAAGCTCACTGACCTTGTTGAGGACCGCCAGCTTGACTCTATTCGCGTCCAAGAGGTTCCTCCTGGTCTCCTTAATATTTATTCTTTATTCTATATTTTATTTTCTAAGAAATAAGAAATTGTAAGAATCTGTTATTAAATTGAGCGATGGAGGCTTGGCGTATAATGATTAAGGCTGTGTGTTATACTAAACAGTTTTATGCTATGCTTTTTAAAAGTTATGTGATTTGGTAGGCCATGGCGTCAATTGCTGCATCTGCAGAGGTGGATTGGAATGCGATGCAGGTATGTCCAATATATATTCATTACCAGATGTAACCTTAATTTTATATTTAAGTAAGTGTGAAAGTTATTGATTGATGATCGGAGTTCTCCATATATTTCTTGAACAGGTTTTTATGGCCAACCATACGTCCATGATTGATTTCATTATTTTAGAATAGATGACTGCATTTGATATAATTATGCAAAAGCATCCTGGATGGGTTGGCAAGCATCCTCCTCAACTAAAAGCTATTTGTTTCTTTATGTTAAGCATTTAGAATTTTGGCATTTATATATGAAAACCCAGTATGCAACAATTTTCTAATCTGAGTTGTTTCAAGGGTAATTCAAATTCTTTCACAATATGAATTTTGTTGGCTTTGTCATATTAGAGTTTGAAATCAATGCAGATTGTTGCTGTTACTTTTTCTGATGAAGGTGCAATAATAGTTATCTATGCTGTTTTAGTCAACTACAGATTCATGCTTGAGCGGTCCTCAAACAATTATGGTGAGCAAATTTATGTTGTTGTTATAATTAGTAGTTTACATGATTAGCTATGTGATACTTAGTGTATAAAACTATGATCAAGCCAACCCTCTTGTTATTATTTTGACAACACTTGTCAGATTAGTTAATTAATGCGATGAGTAGCATGTGATTTACTTTATTTCAGGGGATAATTTTTAACAACTGTATTTGCCTTTTACTTTTCTCTCTTTATTGATGCTACTTCCTTAGTATATTTTTGATGAATTGTATTTACTTAGTATTGATTAAATAGGATGTTCCCTGATATATTATACTTACTTTTGATCAGTAAAAATAGTTTTCTTGTTAGTTGTCTTATGTTCTTTATCCTCATAAATATATAGATCACTATATATATCTTCATTGATATTATGTATCATATGCAGCTCATAGCCGCATGATTTTCCACCTTCTCCCACCAGTGTTCTAACTTTATGCTATTTTGTATTTTATAGTTTAGTGTTCCATATGACATGTTGATGTTTACCTCCCTAAAATTTTACCTTAATACAATTCGACAATTCTCTTGAACATATTATCTTGTCGATAAGGGTACAGAATGCAATTCTACATTAGATTTACTTTTAGAACATAACCGTGAGCAAGGCATAGTTGATCTTCTAGTCCCTTTTCTGGCTCTACTGATTACGCTTTTGCAGAGGTTACAGGTTTGTCTCGTAGAGGTTATGAACTTATTTGAGTTTAGAACATCTATTTCAATGACTGGGAGGGTATTGCGAATTATTTTCTAGCATTTATTTAGTTTCAATTTGATTATTACGCATGCTTGACTAAATCTTACACGTGATTCATGGTTATCTTTTTCTATGTTCTTGGCCTCTTGGGCATTGCTGTGGATCTGTAATGCATTTTCTGTTTTCTGATATAAACTTGAGAAATCAAGAGGAGGAGGATACAACTGATAATAATATTACTACATGACTAAATAAAAGGTATTTTGACTTTACCCACGACCATCATTCTTCTTGGTCATTGAAGATTTCATCCTTATGGCTTATGTTTTTCTCCTTATAAGAAAATTTTAAATGCAATATTTAATTTGATTAATTCTTCATGTTCCTCTTCTCTTCATAAATTCTGCATTTGTTTCTCACAGGTGGTGGAAATAAATGATAAAGATGGAAGTGCCAAGTTTATCTGCCTGGGATCTAATCTGGCTGATAATTAGAAACCACAGTACATAGTTCCCCCAATGTGTGGTTTGGTTCATTCCCAACAAAGGATTTTGATATATCAGTAGATGGATCAGTGCAAAGAACTCTTAGAGATCATGAAAGCCATTACCCCTTAGTTGGTTGCACATGTTTGGTATTGGATTTGACTTTGATTGTACAAATTTTATTGTAAAAGTGAGGCCAAGTTTGTTTACCTGCATTGATATAGCTTTGTTAATATTTTGGATTGGAATTTATAATAAATTTGATATTTCAGATTAGTTTTATTGTAATTGTTTTTATTTTTCAAGTATTTGGTTATTTATTATCATGTAAACAGTTTGTAGCATAATAAACAAACAATTTTTTTTCAAAAAATGAGTTTTTACACTTGATGAACAAGAAGAGGTGTAGAAAGTTCATTTCTACACATGTTGTGAGACAACAAGTGTAAAAAGTGGGGCTTTCTACACGTGTTGTAACACATCACGTGTAGAAAGTCCACTTTCTACACGCGTTGTGAGACAACAGGTGTAGAAAGTGAGACTTTCTACACCTGATGTGAGACAACATGTGTAGACTTTCTACACCTAATGTGAGACAACAGGTGTAGAAAGTCCCACTTTCTACACGTGTTTTAGAACACATGTAGAAAGTCCAGACTTTCTATACCTATTGTTTCTACACCTGTTGTATGTCAAGTGTAAAAAGTCATTTCCGTCACATGTAAAGAGTCTTTTATGCACTAGTGATTCTCTATCGCTATTATACTTTCTTTTTGGGGCATGTGATCCCTTGCTAACTTTGGGTTACTATAGTTCATACACTCATTAGCCCAACCAAATGGCATCATATACATATCCTGTGCACATTGTCAACACCCGTTTAACTTTTTAATATTTGCAGAGTAATTAGCGCAACGTTTATAAGACATACAGAAATAGCGGAAACACATTGATATTATTGATATAATGCTTGTATACATACAAACATTCACTATAGGGGTTTATAGAATAATTATAAACCTTACACAAATAAAAGGTCTTCAAATAACCAAATGTTGCCTCTCGTACTGATCTAGAACCTTAGTTGCTGGAAACTACCGTTCTGCCCTTCGAGCCTTTTCCTATTGTTGGAAACTTTGTACATTTATGGAAACAGTGAGATTTGAAGAATCTTAGTAGTAACACACAATCAAACATTATTGATGTAAAAATAAATATGTCATACACCATGTCATGTAAAATGATCAAAATTATGTATACACTTGCCTAAGGCCAAATGACATATTTACACCCTAGTCTACTTGGCACTCTTGTTGGGTCCCAGACCACAACTAGGATAATATGTGTGTCTAAGACACTTGACTCATGTTATAGATAATGGCATACCCAAACATACAATAATCACATAGTGTATGAAAGAAACTGTTACTACCTGGAACGCGCCTGAGAATCGGTCCAACTTCGTCTCCGGCTTTGGCTTTTAATATATCTTAAGATTTCAAATTTAGGATAAATGAGTTATTATTTACATTTACTTGGCTCATATTATTTTTCATTCTTCTTTAATTATCATGGCCACACAATATTTCTCTTCCTTCCCTCTTTATTGACCGAAATTGCAAGAGGAAAGAGGGATATTGATTTGCTTCTTGTATTATCTTAATGTTGCATCTTCTAAACTGTCAAAATTGGTCAAATTGCTTTTTGACCTTTTGACTTTCTACTTTTCCTCTTCTTGCTTTAATATTCATCAAGAAAATTGATTTCCCTTAGCTTTTCTTTGTTTGACTAAAATGTAATGGAGAAAAAGAGGATATTTGATTGTTTTATTACTTCTACCAAGTAATTAATTGAAGTCATATTGCCTTTTTGCTTTAACATATGCTTTTTTGTGATTGGTCAAGAATTTTCTTCTTGAATTAATGTTAGCTAAGTATATTTATTTCCCTTTCTTGCTTCCTACTTCATCCAAATTTTTTCCCAATTAAAGGGAAAAATAAATGGCTGCTTGATTTATTGGTCAAATGGCCATTTTGCCTTTACATTTTTTCCATTTTTGCATTTATTGGAAAATTGGGCAGAATTTTCACCAAATTTTGAAAATTCATATCTAATTGTATAGATATCTAATTGGAATGGTTCTAAAGGCTATGTGACCCTTATTAAGTCTAGTATTAACGAAAATATAATCTTTGGTCAACTAGAAGCTCAACATTCCTAGAATTATTTTTTTTGAATGCTGCCTTAGAAAATCGCTAGTTTTACTAGCCTAACTTCAAAAATACATAACTCTTTGTGTGCAGCTCCAAATGACTCATATTAAAGCTTGATAAGTCTACTTTCATTTTGAAAAGTTTCACAATTTTTGGACATTTTTTCCCATTGAAAAATATCACACAACAAGACTGGCTCACAGGAAAATTCACTGGCAGCAAATCTCATTTGTGTTTCAAATATAATTATGTTATGTGTGACCTCTAGTTGCCTTGTTTTATCACTTAATGTACTCTTTAACTCACCATTTTATGCCCCTTAATGCCTCCAAAGGTGTAGAGAATTGTAGAGAATAAATTATATTTTACTGGGATACTTTCTAAAATTTAGGATGTTACACACATTTGCACCGACACATTAATTCTACTTCTTACACATACTGAGCCCTATGCCCCCTTAATCCACCTTAATCTCAAGCCTCTATTCTCAAAATTTAGGATGTTATACACATCTGCACCGACACATTAATTCTACTTCTTACACATACTGAGCCCTCTGCCAAGAGGGCCGAGTCACATAATTCATGAAAGTCATTCTATCTCTTGGGTTTTCTTGGGATTCTTCCTAAATTAGACATAGTATTCTGCCTAATATAGGCTTATCCTTAAGTCTCTAGACCTAAACTTCAAGATATTATATCACCATAACCTTGTTAATAGAATGAAATGCTCCTACTATCTTTTGGGGTAATGCTATTCTTATAACAACTTATCTCATTTACCGTATGCCATCCAGAGTTCTCAATTACATCACTCCTATCCAAAAACTCCTTGAACAATTTTCAAATTGCTAACTAATTAATTCATTACCTCCAAAAGTGTTTGGTTGTATTGTCTTTGTTCACAAAAATTGTAACAGGATAGTGATCCTTACAAGTAACTTGGTTGAGTCTCCTGTAGTCTATGCATACTCTCTAGCTATTCTGAACTCTTGTAGGAAGGAGCTCATCCTTTTGATTGGCTACCACGGTTACTTCAGACTTCTTGACTCTCTAGCTGTTCTGAACTCTTGTAGGAATGAGGTTATCCTTTTGATTGGCTACCACGGTTACTCCGGACTTCTTGGGAATGACCTGGACTGGGCTAACCCACTGGCTATTAGAGATGGGATAGATAATGCCAGCTTGTAGAAGCTTAGTCACTTTCTTCTTAACCACTTTCAAAATGAGAGGATTAAGACGTCTCTGGGGTTGTCTTACTGGCTTAGCATATGCTTCTAACAGAATCCGATGCATGTACATAGAAGGGCTAATGCCAACAAGATCAACTAACGTCCACCCAGTTGCCTTCTTATTAGCCTTCAACAAGCTTAACAGCTTCTCTTCTTGATCAGGTAGAAGGTTGTTGGCTATAATGACTGGCAGTTGCTTATCCACCTCTAGAAAGGCATATTTCAAGTGAGCTGGCAATGACTTCAACTCTAACTTGGGCAGCTGCTGAATGGAAGAAAGAAGCTTAGGTATTTGCACTATTTCTGAAGTGTACACACCTGCAATACCTGAAACTACATGCACAGAAGCAGAACTGTGGCTAGGCAACTCACTATTAACATCAGAGTTCAATTCATAATCACAACGAACATCAAAATGAAGCTCAGCTTCACCATAATCAATATCAGAATCCACAAGTAAAGTAGAATCAGAAATCAAATCAATATCTCCATACAATGCATCATCAATCTCAGTGCAAACAGGGCACCATTCAGTGTCAGAACATGCACATATCACAGAATCTCCCACCAATGCAAAATCAGGAAAATCAGCATACTAATCAGAAAGAACATTATCAACAGTCTCATCTATCATATCAATGCACAAAATAGAATGCTATTCCCTATGATGTCTCATGGCATCAAACATATTAATAGTCACAACAATATCACCAAATTCCATGGAAAGAGTACCAGAATGCAATCTATCTTAGTCTTAGCTAGTTTCAAGAAAGGACTCCCTAAAATGATTGGGGACCTACTGGTAGGAGATTCATCCTCCATATCTAGAATGTAAAAGTCAGCAGGGAATATCAATTCATTGACTTTAACCAAAACATCTTCAATCAGACCAGTAGGATAAGCATTACTCCTATTAGCTAATTTGACAACAACACCAGTAGGTCGCAAGGGGCTAAGACCAAGGGATTTATAAATAGATGCAGGCATAACATTAATGGAAGTACCTAAATCAGCCATGCAATTATCAAACCTATAATTACCAATAATGCAAGGGATATAAAACGTACTTGGGTCCTTATACTTGTGAGGAATGGGTTGTTGGAGGAGTGCTGAGATATTCTGGTTCAAGCTCACTCGTTCAGTCTCCCTCAGTCACCTCTTGTTGGTACACAACTCCTTTAGGAACTTGGCATACTTGGGAATCTGTTTGATGACATCCAAGAGAGGAATGTTAATCTCAACTTTTTTGAATTTCTCAAGGATATCACTGTCTTGCACTTTTTCTGCCAACTTCTTGGTTTAAAGGGCTCTCTAAGGGAAAGGAAGAGGAATATGAATTTCATACTCCTATTCACCTTGCTTCACTACCTCTTTGTTTCTAGAGTTAATCTTCACTTTTTCTGACTCTTTTTCTAATGTGGATTCAGTCACATCTGCAGCTGGTTTATGCCCTTGTATTTGCTTACCAGACCGTAGGGAGATAGCACTGATGTTTCCCTTCAGATTATGAATTGTCTGTAAAGGGAGAGTATTGGATTCCTAAGGCTGGAGTTGGTTCAATGATGTTGCCAACTGCCCAATCTGAGTCTGCAAACTCTGGATAGAAGCCTCAGTTTGTTGCTAGAATTGCAAATTATTTGCTACAAGCTGCTTCATTATTTCTTCCAGTGAAGAGCCACTACTTTTAGTCAGCTATTGTTGTACTGGCTGTGGAGGTGTGAATTATTGGAAATTATGTCTGTTCTGTGGAAACTATCTCTGTTGGTAATTTCCAGAACTCTACTGCACATGACTATTATGGTTCTGAATCTGATTCGAATTCTGGCTCCACCTAAAATTTGGATGATTTATCCAGCCAGGGTTATACATATTTGAGAAGGCATTATTTTGCTGCTGGTATTGTGGCTTCCTTAGAAAAAGGCCCACAACAGCCACTGACTGATCTTGATATGTGGTGTCTTGCAAAGTGGGGCAAGAATCAGTGGGATGAGAGGGATCAGAACAGAAGCCACATGAATAGCCCAACTGTAGAGTGGAAGACTGCACTATTTGAGTCACTGCCAGTTGCCTTACCAAGGAGGTTTGATCATCAATTCTATTTTCCAATCTCTGGTGAGAATCATTAGACCCGCTGATCTGGAACACAACACTACTATTTGCTCTAGTGCCAAATTGTTGAGAGTTAGCTGCAATAGTAGATATTAAATCTATGGCCTCTTGGGGTGTCTTGTTAACTAAGGCTCCACCACTAGAAGCATCCACCAGATTTCAGTCATTGGGTAGAAGACCTTCATAGAAATAAGTAATCAAGAGCTGCTCAGTTATCTGGTGATGGGGGCAGCTAGCACACAACCTCTTGAATCGTTCCTACTATTCATGCATATTCTCGCCATTAATTTGCTTGATTCCACTAATTTCTTTTCTGATTGTAGTGGCTCTTGAAGAAGGGAAAAATCTCTCCAGGAACAATCTCTGCATATCAACCTAACTTCCAATAGATGAAGGTTGAAGATTATATAACCAGTCCTTCGCTCCATCCTCAAGAGAGAAAGGAAAAGCTCTCAGTTTAATGTGATCTACATCAATATGTTGTTGTTTCATTATGCTGCAGGCCACATGGAATTCCTTCAAATACTTGTGCGGTTCATCACCTGCAAGACCATGAAACTTGGGCAACAAATGGATAAGACTAGATTTGATAAGACCAGATTTAAGTTCAAGGTTAGCATCAAGAGCAGGGTAATGGATACACAAAGGCTGATAATTATCACCAGGTGCAGTCAATTGCTTTAAAGTCCTATTATTTCCCTGATCTTCCATAGTTTCTGAGTGAACAGAAATGCTACCAGAATCAGATGAACTAGAAGTGCCAACAAAATCAATGTCAGAATTAGGAACATGTTTAGTAATAACCCTCTGACTTAACCTAACAACCCTTATAGCAGTAATAATTGTGCGTTCTATTTCAAGATCTCTGTCCAACAAATTAGATGCACTAGTACTGCTCCTAGTCATACAGCATCAGGCAAAATCAAGACAACAACTAGAACACTAAAAAAACGTAAAATCACAAGTCTACACTAGAAATGGACCAAAATAAATTCAAAAACACTATCAAATGATTTTTAAAAATTATGGGACTTCCACATAACAACTTCTATACTATCCGGGAACCCAAAAATGTAATAAAAAAACTTAAAAATTGAAAAAGTGGTCTAAACGATGGAATTTGGAAAAGTTAGGTGGTGCTCATAGTAAAATAATGAGTTATGCTCATAGGCACATTTTCTTTCAGCTCACCAAAAATCAGCCCAATCAGAGCAGGTCGAAAATTCTAGTAGAAATCCTAGAACAATTTCTGAAATACTGGCTACGTCCCACTGAGACCAAAAAACAGTCAAAAAGTGGTCTCGATGATGAAATTTGGGAAAATTAGGGGTGATCTCACTTCCAAAAGGAAGTATTTTTTGCTCAGAATGCCCAGTCCCTTCAAAAAGACCTAGGGCAGAGTGATTTGGTTGAGATACAAACTGCCAAATTACCAGAACCACCTGACTCAAACTATGGAATTCTATACTACACTACTGTTAATGCTAGATCGATGCAAATTCCCCGGCAACAATGCCAAATTTTGATCGAGAATTTTTGAGTTCTCGTAAAATAACTAGTTTCAATAAGAATTTACAGTATAGATAACCTGGATCGTTTCCCACAGAATTCACATGTGGTCTAAAATAGTCAAAAAATGATTGAATGGGGGGGTTTTATTAAGCTATTAACAAACAATAAACTCGGATTAAAAACAAAAATCGAAAATGACTTGGACCAAACAGATTAAAATGACTGACCTAGAATTTAGATTTAATAGTTTCCTACTATCATCGGATGAAGAATTTATAACGAAACTCGTAACTGGTTCTGGAAAAACCAAAATCTCTGCATTTATCCAGAGAATCCCTCGACTAGACGATCGTGTAGGTTTTGTTCGTATGTGTGGCATGCTACTGTGCGATTGCACAGTATCACTGTAACCCGATTTGAACTGTGTCCTTAGGATATACCAATCCGAACATTTCAAACTATTTCCAAAAATCGAATCTGATTAAAGTAAATAGAAACGAGTTACGTTACCAGTTTAATCATGTCCTCTGATTGGAAACGTGAATCCTCAATCCATAGGTCAATCACAGAAGCTTAGCTGGACGTGGCTGGAAAATCCGAAGAATGAACGAAGAACGTGAAGAACATGAAGAACATTTTTCAGAGAATTCTTAACTTCTGATTTCAATCCAAAATTCTCCAATACATCCTCTCTCTCTTGTTTCAGCTAACTAAAGTAAAAACTTAATTGATAAATGGATCAGAGCCCACCAATTCAGCCCAAAACGAAAATTACTAATAAATGGTGCTCCATTACAAAATTTGGGCCCAATAAAAATCCATAAAAATATATATAACGTTGACTAAAATTTTGACTATCCTCTTGTCTGAATCTGCCTTTCAAGTCTTTATATCAATTTTTGCTCTCTGAATTATCTAAAAAATGAGACAAGAATGAGATCAGTCGGATATTTGGTTCAAGAGTTATGATCAAAATAGAGAAGGGTTGTAAATCTGGAATTTTTATCATTAAAATATGTTAAATCCAATAAAACACCCAAAGCCCAAATAAGCATAAAAGCCCATTATTTATTAACTAGATAATCTAAATTTATTAATCAAGAGATACAAATAAGTATAATAAATATTCAATTATCACTCACACCCAATGAATTGGAAATAAATGTTTGAGATCAATTTAGGAGTGGATGCAGAAACAACAAGAGAAGTACAGTCTAAGATAATAAGAGGAACAAAATAATGATAGAACTATCTCTCCCATTCAAAAGAATGATCATGACTCCAATCCGGGATTAAACCTTGAAGAGCTGGCTTGGCCCATTGCATTGAGAAAAGGGATAAGATCTTATACTCATAATTCAATTTAACGGTTTGTCTCATACGGTAACATGTCTGCAAAAATGAAAAGCTTTGTTGTAAATAGTACATAAATGAAAACAAATTACAACAAGCTATTGCTTATCTAAATTTGGAAACAAATTATAGAAGAAGAGCTGAAGGCACTCAAGGAAAATAAAATGTGGGAGATTATAACTCTTCTTGAAGGAAAGAAATTAGTATGATATAGGGGGATCTTCACTCTAAAATTCAATCCATATGGTAGCATCAATAAATATAAGGTGAGACTTGTTGCAAAAGGATATACCCAGACATATGGGATTGATTATCAGGAAACATTTACTTAATAGCATCAAAGTACTGTTATCAATCATAACCAACTTGGATTGGTCATTACACCAAAAGGACGTGAAGAATGTATTTCTAAATGGAGACTTATAAGAAGAAGTATACATGGAGATTCCAAATAGAGTTGTAGCTCCTAAAAACTCTACGTGTAAACTCAACAAGTCATTATATGAACTTAGGCAATTTCCAAGGGTATGGTTTGGCAAATTCAGCAAAGCAATGAAGGAACTTGGGTATACTCAAGGACAAGTAGATGACACGGTGTTCATCAAACATGTTAATGGCAATATCACTATCCTGATTGTCTATGTAGATGGCATATGTAACATCCCATTTTTAGTCATAAATATTCCTTGTATGTAATTGATAAATTAATGGAATAAAATGATGGATTTTGATGTGCATAAAATAGTAAACACTACAATCGGTGGTTATACACAAATTGGCAAAGCTGGGACACAAAGGATCAGCACTTGTCCACTTAAAGGCTTAACATTGTAACCTAAATTAGAGCATGAAAGAACACAAATCTTGGCTCTATACTAGTACTAAAATTTGGCCAAAAACAAGGAAGAAGAGCAAGACATTGATTTTTACAAAAATGTAGTGGCAAAATGGTAATTTTCTAACCAAGCAAGAAGTAATTTATTTATCCATTTCCTCTTATTATTTTTCGATAAATAAGGAAAAGGGAGGGAAAATAAATACTTAGAAAACAAGAGTTCCATATGGAATTATTTTAAAGCCAAATAGAAGAGGTGATGTTATAAAAGAAAAGCACATGGTAAATTGTCATTAAACAATATTAAAACAAAAGCAATTAGAGATATTTTAAGATGCAATATTTTATTCCCTTTTCTCTCTTAATTTTGGTCAAGGAAGGGAAATGAAGGGAAAATAATTTTACTTGGCTAGGATTAATTCAAGGAGGAAAAGAAATTAAGGCCAAGTAAATTATGCACATGCTAATTTTCAATAAACAATAATAAACATAAAGTAAGAGAGATATTATGATAGAACTTCATTATCTCTCTTTCCTTCTTCATTTTTGGTTTGAGCAAGAAAAATAGAGAGAATGAAGAGAGCTTAAGAACATAAGGAAGAGCTAGGTTCAAGAGGCATAAATCCAAGGTAAGATGCTTGAAATTAAGTGTTCTTGCCTTCTAACTTCAAGAATACCTCTTCTAACCTCTTCTTCTTCTTGAAAATCATGGTTAGCAAGCAAAATCAAGAGGGAAGAGAGAGTGGGTAGAGACGCCAAGAGAGAGGAGGTGAGAAGATCAAGAGGCAATTTCCAAAACTTTAATCCTCATACTTTATATGTTGTTGTTGTGGTGGTGGTTATTGGTTTTGGCTTGGATATGTTGATTTTGTAAAATTTGAGAGATGAAAACTTAAGATGAAATGCTGCCAAAATTTCCATGAATCATGTTTATTAAGTGTTTAAGTAGTTAATCTTGTGATTATAATTGAAAAGGAAGTTGTTAATTAAGAGAAATCAAGAAAACCTAACTTCTCTTCTAAGGTTTTGATATTTTCCCAAGAGAAGAACCATAAGGAGTTGTAATTTTTCAATTTTGATGGTTCCATTAGATTTATAAGGGAAAATTGTGTAGGAATACATGTGTTCATGATTTTTGGATGTTGGTATGTAAATCTGGAAATTATTGAAGTTAAGTGTAAATGTTGTTTCATTTGTTTCACTGGAGGCAGTGTTGTTGTGGAATGAATTTTTGTAGTCAAAACTAGTTAAAAAATTATGAAACTTGATAGTCATAAATTAGACATGTAGAGATTTAATTTTATAGGTATATCATAATTTTTGGATTAGTAGATTAAAAGATATGGATTTTCAAAGTTGTGCCTTGTTTCTGGAATGCAATCTAGAACAAAGGAAGTTTTGGTGAATTTCTGGGAAAAATGTGAGGACCCTAGTAAAACTTAGGTATTTTTCTATGAAAATACACTTAAAAAGGGGAGATGGTGAAAATGTGCTGTGCAGAATTATATTGCTGTAACTATATTAGTTAGCCAGCAAAATATGATTAAAGGCAGTAGTAGTAATGCAAGTAACGACCAGTTACTTGTTCACTTAATTTATAGGACTTGGTAATTGTAACATTCCAAATTTTAGGATAGAGCCTTGAGAATAAGCCTGAAACAAGTGGACTGCTAAGCCCTGATTTAGCAAGTGTTCCAGGAAAGCATAATTTTATTCCCTACAATTCTTTACACCTTTGGTGGCATCAAAAGGAAATAAAATGGTGCATTAAAGAGCGCATTAAGTGACAAAATAAGGCAATGAGTGGTCACACAACAAGATTATACTAGGAATACAAATGAAATTTGCTGCTAGTGTGTTTCTCCACGTGTCAATCATGATTGTATGACATTTTTAAATAGGAAAATGATGTTCAAAAACTCTTAAACTTTTCATAATGAAAGTAGACTTTTTAAGATTTAATTTGATAGGTCATATGGATTATTTAGAGCTGTACACAAGAAGTTATGTATTTTTGAATTTAGCCTAGTAAAACTGGTGAATTTCAGAGGTAGCATCCAAATACAATGATTCTAGAATGTTTAGCTTCCAATTTGCCAAATCTTATATTTTCCCTTAAAACTAAACTTAATAAGGGTCATATAGCCTTTGAAATCACCCCAATTGTATGTGTATACAATTATATATGAATTTTCAAAGTTTGGTGAAAATTCTGCCAAATTTTCCAGCATGTATGAAAATCACAAAAATGTATGGGCAAAATGGTTATTTGACCAATAAAGCAATCAACCATTTATTTTTCCCTTTAATTGAGATAAATATTGGCTGAAGTAGGGAGCAAGAAAGGGAAATAATTTATGTGACCTATATTAAATTTAAGCAAAAGAAAAGCAATAGCCAATTAGAACTAAGCACAAGTTACTATCTAAAAAGGAAGAATAGATGATGCAAGTGGCATTCAATTATTTCTTATTTCCCTTGACATTTCGGTCACCAAAAAGGGGCAAGCATGTAATACCCTAAATTTTGGGATTAAAGGCTTGAGGTTTAGCCTGGATTAAGTGGACTGTTAGACCCCAATTTAGCGAATGTCCAAGTGAGGAATGATATTTATCCCAAAATTCCTCTATATTGTTGGGTATTAAAATGGAAATAAAAGGTAAGGGCAAAATGGTAATTTTGCCAAAAAGTTGAGAAATGATGGTTTTCCCTAATATTCCTTATGATTTGAGTTGAATGGGAATTCAAAGGACGGAAATGACTACTTGATAATTAATAAGCCTATGTGGGTGAATTAATGGGATAATTTGAGAGTATGGTACTGTTCATCTCTCGTTCTATTGTGTTTTGGGGGCCAAAATGATGTCCAATGGATGTCTAAATGGCTAATCATGTAATAAGGAGTAGAAATGAGGGTATTAAGTCAAACAAAGGGAGAAACTGACACAACTCTTCAGAGAACTCTATATTATCTGTCATGCGTGGGGCGTGAGCCATGAGTTGGAATTTCATCAATTGGATGATTCCATTGAGTTCAGAAGAGAAAATTGTGTAGGGTTCATGTTGAAGGGAAAATGAGAAAATGCCTGGAGTGTGAAATGACCAAATTACCCCTTAAGGACTCTAAGTAAAGGCTATCAAGGGTATTTTCATCATTTGGACCTGAATTTGACTGATATGAAGTTATAAATGGATTCTACACGTGAAATTGTGTAGGATTGGCCTATGTTGTAATTTCTATAAAAGTACAGTTGGGCCGGGCTTCCGGGGGCATTTTGGTAATTTAGCATAATTGGGCTAAGTTATCAACTACTACGAGTCTAGAATGCTATAAGGATGAGTAGTGACTCATGTATGCTATGTTTGGGAATTCTAGGACTCGACGAATGGACGTGCCCGAACCGGAGCAAAGACGAAAGATTGAGGACGGACATGAAGTCCGATAGGTAGTGAACTTACCTTTCCTGCATGTGTATGATATATATGTTTATACATTGATTATGTGACTACTTTGCCTATTTGTGTGGAACATGTATGATTGGTTGAAGCTCTGTTATATTTGTGTAATGGCCATATGTATGTCATAACATCGAGCATGCAACATGTCATTATGTTGTCATGAAATAGTGTAGGCAAGCATGTCATGCATTCATATGTATCTTCCATGCATAGTGGTACTGTTCGCTATTGAGATTCTCTCGAATCTCACTCTTCCCAAATAACCATTTTAGACAGGTTGAATGATGCATGGAGTTATGCTCGGAGGAGGAATTGCTGAGGAGAAGATCGTTTGATAGCCTTGTGTGGCTTGAAGTATATGTGTATGTATAAGCATGTATGAATTATTGTTGTTAAAGCAGAGAACCACTCTAATGTAATAAGAGAATCTCTCTAGTGTAAATAAAGAGAATGACTTTTAGTTATTAAAATAATCGCTTACTTACTCTAATATTGTGGAACTAAGAGCCGGTGAGGTGTTGTAAGGAAGGGTGTCACATTTGTTTGGTATTAGAGCATAGAATAGATTTATGCTCATAGGGAAGTTGATTATAAAGCAAGAGAAATATTAATTTAGTGAATATTAATGCAAAAAGAAGAGAAAAAGAAAATAATGACCAATCACAAGCTAACACATAATGAAGCAACTTGAGATATATTACAAAAAGCTATTTCCTTCTTCATCCATTATTCATTTCGTTCAGCTGAAGCTAAAATAGAGAGAGAGTGAGTTCAAACACTTGAAGAAGTACAAGAAGGGTCTTAGGGTTCCAAGAGCAAAGATCAAGGTAAGGGGCATGAAAACTTAGTGATTTTGCTCTATAATCACCTTGGAACCACTTCTAACCTCTTCTCCTTGAAATCCATGTTTTTCAAGACAAATCAAGAGAGAGGAGAGAGTGAACAGTGAATTTTTAGAGAGTGAAAGCCAAGGAATCTAAGGTAAACCCAAGAGCCTATCTTTTTTGTTGATTATTGATGGTTCCTAATAGTTGTTGTTGTTGTTGTTGTTGTGGTTGTTTTGGCTTGATTTGTGATTTTGGGAAGCTCAAACTCTAAGGGATTATGCTGCCTAATTTTCTAATAATCATGGGGGTAAGGTGTTTAAGTGATTAAACATGTGATTAGAGGTAAAAAGGAGGAGGTTTATAGATTGAAAACAAGAAAACAACATTTTCCCTTAATTTTCCAGATTTGGTCTAGTGGAACTTTTGTCTTGTTTGGTTTGGAATTTCACCAATTTGATGGTTCCATTGAGTTTAGAAGGGAAAATTGTGTAGGGTTTATGTAGACTGCAAAGTGAGAAAAGCCTTAGAATGCGAAATGATCAAACTATCCTTAAAACCCTAAGCTAGGGGCTGCCAAGGGTAATTTCATAATTTGGACCTGAATTTGACCAATCTTAGGTCAAAATTGGATTCTACAAGCGAAATTGTATAGGATGAGCCTAGGTCATAATTTTTGGTAGGCTGTAATTTGATCAGGAACAAAGGGACTTAGACCGGGTCCCCAAGTGTATTTTAGTAATTTTGCAGTTTTGAGTCAAGATGACAAACACAATGAGTTTAAGTGAGTTATGAATAAACAATAACTTATGTATCCTAAATTTGTAATTTTAGGATAAACCGATAGCCCTAGCCGAAGATGGAGCTGGACTGATTGGCAGGCAAGGAAAGGGCAAGTTCCAGGTAGTAACTCCTTCTTACGTATACTATGTAATTACTAAATGTTGATTATGTCATTCACTGTAACAAGAGCTAGTATCCTAGACATACCAATTCGCCGTGCTGTGGTCAGGGACCCAACAGGTGCTCCAAGTAGACCAAGGGGTAAACATGTAGTTTGACTTGGGCAAGTGTACACATAGTTTCGATCATCTTACATGACATGACATAACATATCTATTTTTTCATTTTATATGTTTGATAGTATTTTACTAATAAGATTCTTCGAATCTCACCCTTTCCATAAATACATAAAGTTTCCAGCAGCAGGTAGCGACTCGAAAGGCAGAACGATAATTTCTGAAAACTAGAGGTTCCAAGCCAGTACAAGAGGAGGCGTTGGTTATCTAAAGACCTTTCTATTTATTTAAGGTCTGTAATTACTCTGTACACCCTTATGGGAAATTATGTATGTAATCAAGCAATATTATTTCAATATATCAGTATATTTATGTTATTTCTATGTGCCCACTGAGCTACTCTAATGCTACTCTGAGCAATATCAATAATAAGACAGGGTCTTATAGTAATAGCCCAAGCTGGAATAAAAGTATAAGACTAACAGCAGGGTTGAAAAAGGACTTAGGTAGTAGCACTTTCTTTCATATACTATGTGATAATTGTATGCTTTGTGTGTGACATTTTATGTAACATAACAGTGCCTAGAGCACACACGACCTAGCTGTGGGACTTAGCGATGGTACACTAGTTAAGCCAGGGTTGCAAAAATCTATTTGGCCTCGGACAGTATGCACACAGCATTATTTGAGTTTGCATCTTACATAACATGGTGTATTGTATATCTAATTTTTGTTTGCATTCTATATGTCTAAAATGTATGTTACTACTGAGATTCACTCGAATCTTACCATTTTTCAATATTATAACATACAGTTGAGGCTAGCAACTCAAAGGGCAAGGTACTGGTTACCAATGAATAGTATCTCAATACAGGCTGAAGCTGCCAATATAGTTAGTTAGCGTTGTTTGTATATATTTTTCAAACCCTACATGGAATTCTTTTATTATAAACAAGTACTTAATGTCAGTATGTTTCCCATTTTTGTATACCTACAGATCTATGCGCTTATTACTCTATGGATATCGAAATATTAAGGGGTTTGACAGCATAATCATTACAGGGAACGATGAAGGATCTATTTCCAACTAAAATGAGATTTGTAAACTGAATTATAGGTTAAAGACCTTAGACAAATGAGGTATTTTTTAGGCATGGAAATACCAAGAACTAAAATGGGCATCAATGTATCACAATATAAGTATACCCTGGACCTACTACATGAAATAGGAATGTTGGGTGCCTAACCGAAGAGAACATTAATGGAAGAAGGATATCACCTATAGATCAAGCCATAAAGTGTTCTAGTTGACTCAAAAAGATATAGAAGACTTGTGAGGAAATTAATATATTTAACCTATACACATCCAAATATCAGCTGTGCAGTTGGAATAGTAAGTCAGTTTATACATCAACCATAATAAGAGCACATAGAGGCTGTGTATATAAATTTGAGTTATTTGAAACTTAATCCTGGAAAAGGAATCTTCTTTATGAAAGGAACTACTAGAAACATCAAAATCTACACTGATGTAGACCATGCAAGGGACAGAGAGACTAGGAGGTCAACCTTAAGGTATTACACATATGTGTTGGGAAATCTAGTTACGTGGAGAGGAAAGAAACAAACTCTAGTGTCAAGAAGTAGTACAGAAGCAAATTTGAGAGGTGTTGTCAATAGATTAAGTGAAGGAATATAGGTTATCATGTTATTGAAAGAGTGGGGAATTCCATATGACGGACCAATACAACTATAGTATGACAACAAGGCTAGCATTGAAATGGTCAAGAACCTATTATATCATGATAGAACCAAACATGTGGAGATAGATAGACACTTCATTAAAGAAAAGATTGAGGCAGGCATAATGAATCTAACCAACATTATGATCTACAGACTATATTGCAGACATTATGATAAAACCACTAGGTAGAACTAAGTTTGAAAGGTTTCGAGACAAGTTGGGAATTATTGACATATACTCTTTCTCCAGCTTGAGGGGGAGTGCTAAAAATTTATCATTAATATCCAAATTCCGTGATTATGGCACATTATCACATCCCTTCATTATAGCCCTTCTAGTTTAGGGAATATTCTGATTTTATGTTTGATTGATTCTAATCCTCTCTTTAATTCCCTCTTAATTGCTCATCGATAATTGCTTTCTCTTGAGCCTATAAATTGTCCTCTTATCAATATATCAATAAGAGTGAATTCTTCCTCTCTATTTCTCATCAATGTATAAATATTCTATCCCTTAATAACGTTTTGCACAACTTTGATTTCTAATATGAAATTTCCTGGTTTACATTTGTACTTCCAGAGATTCAAATGTCAACATATAATAGCATTTACCCATATGCAACAACACTACTCCAATGCACTAAATCACTAATTACAAACGCTATCCATGTCTATGTGTGTTTTATTATGCTTTTTTTCTCTTGTTATTAAACTTTCTCTCTTTAGATTCAAACTTTCAAGAATGGTCTACTTGCAAAAAAATTAATCACATGAGACAACACAAGTAGGATAGTGACTTAGGCACATGAACTTACTTATGGAAGTGCTTGCATGTGAGTTCCACCCTCTTCTTGCCCTTCATTCTTCTTCCTCTTCCTCTCACCACTTAAGCTCTTTCTCGTGATTTTGGTTACAAGTGACGAAATGAGAGAGGAGGCTGGAGGTTGTAGTTAGTGATGTCCAAAAAACCCAGTGGTCTGGTTGGTCCGGTCCAACCCGGTCCGACCCGACCCGGTCCAGAAGACCAAAAATCAGTCCAAGACACTTAAAACAGACCGGACCGGACCAGACTGATCGGGTCGGACCGGACATCGGGTCAAGGGTCCAGACCCTTCGGTCTAGTCCGGTCCGACCCGATTTTTTTAAAAAAAAATATCTTGTATAATTTTTTTTAATCCTCAAAACTCAAATAATTTTTTTATACTTATTAGATTTAATGTGTTTAATTGATTGTTATGGATTGTATTAAAGTAACTTAAATGTTGTTATTTTTTATTCATGTTCAATGTTGTTGGAGATTATTATGGATTTATGAATGAGTTTTAATATTTTGTGATATATTTTTCTCAATTATAAGTATTATTATGCATTTTTCCACTGTCTCTAGCTCCTTGCATCAATCCAAACAAGAGGGAGAACAAAATTAAAATAGGTCCTGGACTGCCTGGACTGGTCCAGGCAGTCCACTGGACCGGTCTGGTCCAGCCCGAGCTCGGGCTAGTGCTGGACCAGACCGGACCTCAGGCTGACTTGTCCAGCCCGAGGTCCTATAAGGACCAGACCTCGGGTTGAGGCCCAACCCGGTCTGGTCCGGTCCATGGACAACCCTAGCTGTAGTGATTAAGTTAGGGTAAGTTGACAAAAAAAATTTAGGGTAGGAGATGTTATTTTATTAATCTTTGGGTCCTACATAGAATTAACCCTTTTCTCTTATTTGAGTCGATCCAACATGAAAAGCTAATGCTCTCTTCCTTTAGTTATGGGGGGCACGTCTTGGGCTTCTAAGTTCTAGCCAAACATTGGCCTAATTTCATTGTTTGGGCATTGGCGATTAGACCATATTACCCCTCTCCACCGGTACTAAAATGATCAAATAAATTCTAAAAATTAATATTTAATACTTTATAAAGATTTTATACCTTATATAGCTCCTTTACCTTATAAAATAATTTTCCTAAAATATCCGGACTAAAAATCATCGCTTTTGCTAGTTTTTTTAAATTTATCAAGAAAATAAGCCCTTAATTCCCATAAATTAGTTTTAAAATTATTTAGGCAACTTTTAGGGAATTAAACCTCTTCATAATTTCTTCAAACTCCCCAAAATAGGCTTTTTAGCTAGCTTAACTTATTTAACTAGTATTTGAAATTCGTGATGTTACACAGAGGTTAAGCAAACTAATAATTATAATAGAACAACTGCTAAGTATGGTATGGCAGAATTTGCGCAAACTAATATCTAACAGTTATAATATAAATAGTTAATTATTTTTTAAGAATACTTGATAGTTAATAATGATATCCATTAAATATAAGGAGGCCAAATTCTTAAAAAAAAATTATTTAACAGTTATTATGATAACTATCAAGTATATTATAAAAATATTTAACAGTTGTTAAAAAAGAACGGACAAATAATGTTGTCATTTTTTTTAAATTGATGAGAAGATACTTGACAGTTAAAAGAATCGTTAGTATTTTTTACAAATACTTAATAGTTGTTAAACAAGAACAATCAAATAAGGTTGTCAATTTATTCCATTAAATTAAGAAAATACTTGACAATTATTCATGAAGAACCATCAATGTATATAAAAAATACTTAATGGCTGTTGAAAAAGAACAAGCAAATAAGCTTGTCATTTTTAATTTTCTTAATTTGAGAATATACTTAATAGTTCTTCATAAAGGAATAATTAAATATTAGAGTAAAATACTCTAACTCTCCTTCTGTTTCGCCTTAATTATACAAACATCCATTTTATTTTGAAAACATACACTTAGATTCAAATCATTAACTCTATTAAGAACATTCTAAAAATATTTTTTAATTAAAATTTATATAAAATAAATTGGAAAAATTGTTAAAAAATACCTTTGAGGAAAATTAATTATCAAATGCTACCATGGGATATCTGTTGTTCACGAAGGATGATATTTTGCACACAATCGGATGATATTTTACATACCACGGAAGATGTTTGCACATCCGTAGGGAAGATTTATGCACACATGGAAGATTGGTTGCAAATCACGGAAGATATGTTCACACGACGAAAGATGGTTTGCACACGTGGTAGCATTTGGCAATTAATTTGCTCCAAAGGTAGTTTTTAGCAATTCTCCCAAATAAATTTTATTTACTAATTTGTGCTTATCATATCAAATCCGTAATTTATTTTTGATAGTTTACAAATATAAGGATAAAAAATCAATGGCCAACAATAAATCATTTATATAATATATTGAACTTATATTATTTATACCATATGATAACAAAAATATGTGTTTGAAATATGTTTTTATATGTCTAAAATAATCCAAAATAAAAATGTTTCAATAAATATGATGAGAAACTAAAATTGTAAAATTTCATAATAAAATAAAAATTAATGAATTTTATAACATATTAGAAATTATGTAAATGTATATTAGAATTATTTTTTGTTGTATAATATTTTTTGAAAAATATTTGTGTTTGTGTGTGTTTTTAAATAATTCTCATGTTAAAGAGGGGTATTTTGGTAAAAAAACTTTTAGAATCAAACTTAAGGGTCGATTAACGGTTAGATGTATGGAAAATGAATTTTAAAAATATAAGGGAGGTTTGTGTAACATATATTTTGATTTTAAGGGAGGTTTATGCGAGTTTTAAAAATAGAGTGGAGGTCCATGTAATTAATGCAAAATAGAGGCATAGTTAGAGTATTTTACTCTAAAAGTTAAGATATGTTTAAATTTTTTTTAAAAAAAAAGATGTTGTACAATTTTTCTCACCTACATTTTTAATAGAGGTAAATTTGAAAAATAGTTGTGCTTGAAATTTGAAAAATATGGAGCTACCACCAAAATTTTTTAAAAATTGATAATTTTAGAAACTTTTTTTCCTCAGAAAAAAAACCAGATAGAGTTCGGGAGTTGATTGTGCGTGGGGAAGGTGTTAGGTACCCTATAACACATATCCATAAGAACAGTTACCCTAAATCAATTATTTCAAAATGAATATGGCCTTTAATTTATTATAATTACCCGAAGAAGAAAAGAAATTAAAGTTACAAGTAATTGGTTATTACTTGTACCATTACTGATTTTTAATTAAATACTGATGGTTATCTAATGCTGTTATAACTTTTTTTGCACAATACAATTATGTATAGTGCAGTTTTACTATTTTCTAGAAGTTGGCAGATTTTTCAGTCAACTTTAGAAATTCATAATTAATTCTAAAAAAAATACAATTTGACTAATTCCAAAACATAAATGAATGTATTTCAATTTCAATTTCAGGAAAAATAATTAGGTTGGACCACTACAATCATGTCATTCCCAGTAATTTGCTAAACCCTACTGTTCTAGATTGCATTCCAGAAACAGGGCACAATTTAAAAAATTTATATCTTCCAATGTACGTGTCGAAAAATTACAAACTACCTATCAAATTAAATCTACATGTCTCTACATTAATCCTACAAAGTTTTGAAATTTTTGAACAAATTTTATCCTACGAAATACATTACACAACATCGCTGATTTATAGAAAGCAATTAAACAGCATGCACCTTCAACTTCATAAATTTCCAAATTTGTATACCAACATCCAAAAATCATGAACACATGTATACCTACACAATTTTGGCTTCTAAATTCAATGGAACCATAAAAATGGCAAAATTCAAGCTTTTGGTTTTGGCCGAAAATAGGGTTCTTAAGGGATGAAATATGTTTTCTTGATTTCTCTTACTTAATCACTTCCTTATCACTTCTATTCATATAATTAACTTCTTAGACACTAAATGAACATGATTAGAGGAAATTTTGGCAGAATTTTCCCTAGGTTTCGTATAAGCCTAAATTTGCAAAACAAAAGAAAACCAAGGCAAAACCACTAACCACAATAATAACAACATTAAACAAGACAAGATAATCAAGCTTTGAAGCTTACCTCTTGGATTTCAATTTTTTTGTCTCTCCTCACGTCTCAACCCTCTCTCTCTATACTCTTGTGTCTTGCTAAACACAGGTTTCATGGAGGAAAAGAGATTAGAGGAGGTGGTAAAGAGATTAGAAGGCATTATATATCACAAGGTTTTCATGCTTCTTACTTGAACATTTTCTCGGCTTGGAAACCCTAGAGCTCTTCTTCCTTCTTGTGTTCTTAGCTTCTTGAATTTTTTGGTTCTCAAATATGTTTTGATGATAACAAATCTTGATTAATCAATAAATATCTTATGATTCAAGTAAATTCAGAAAGGATTTGAGTGCTTAAAATTGTTTGAAGAAGTGAGGGTGAAAAATTGGATTAGAAGGCATTCATCTTACTGTAATCACAAAAGATTACTCAAGTGATGGAGAAGTCACTTGAGTGAAGGATCTCAACTTTCAAGGATTCTGCCAGTTACTTACTAAAATTTCAGAAAGTTATGAAGAGATCACTCAAGTGGATAAGTGGCCATTTGAGTGATATGATTTCACCTGCGTTAAATCAACAAGTCACTCACTAGAACTCTGAAAGTTGGAATAACTTCACTCGAGTGATTAAGTTACCACTCAAGTAACCATATTTACTTGCATCATTTTGCAAGTCAATCACAAGTTCTACAGAACGTAAGACAAGTCTCCACTCGAGTGATAAAGTGTTCACTCGAGTGACAAAGAGATCCCTTGCACTCACCTGAAAGTCACTCGCTGACATATATGAAGATGAGACATGGAGCCACTCGATTGACCAAGGCTTTACTCGAGTGGCATAAGTTCACTTGTAACCTGTGGCAAGTTACTCATAGAATTTCTGAGAGTTGAGTTGAGGAGCCACTCGAGTGAATAAGTAATCACTCGAGTGACTATGACCACTTGCCATAGTCAAAAGTCACTTGCTAGTTTTCTCAAAGGTTATAAAGAAGTCTCACTCGAGTGACACGTTTATCATTTGAGTGAAATGCTCTTACGTTTATCATAAGGAAGCAATCATCGAAAGAGGTCTGAAGAATCGATTGATACATAAAGCAAATACAACCTAATGCAGATATTCTCCAACGACTAGAAAGATCATTCCAACGGCTATTTCAAACTTTCTCAATGGTCATTAAAGAGCTTCACCTACAAATACTCTAGCATTCAATTCGAATAAAAAAAAGGATCTATTATGCACAATAACATCATTCATTACTCAATTCTCTGTGTCTGATAATCTCTTGTACTTTAGTGATAATTAATTAGCTCTATGAGAGAGTCCATTATTCATTCTCAATTTAGAAATATCTCAAGGTAGTGGGACCTTGAGTGTGGGTATCGGATTACATCGTGTAAGGGGGAGTGAGTCTAGGTTAGGATTACCCGCTGCTTGATATGATTGTAATTGGTTTTTCAAGAACCTGATAACTCCTGGAAGCATAGTGGAAACTCAGAGATGCTCTAAAAGAATTGGACGTAGGTTATAGTTAGACCAAACTAGTGTACATCGGTGTTATCTTCTTCTACCTTATCTCTTATTATTTCATTCTTTACTTAATTTTTTATAGTTTCACCCAATTCACCCCCTCTTGGGTGAAACTCAATCTAACATTTGGTATCAGAGCTTGGTCTTCTCATTTCAGGATTAACACCCCAAGAAAGATCCATGGAAGGAATATTACCTGATGGCGCATCTATCTCAAGGCCTCTTGGCTTTAACGGAGAACATTTTTCATTTGGGAAAGTGAAATTCAGAGTGTTCATAATGGCAACAGAATATGGTATGTGGCAAGTCGTCGAAGAGGGGAACTATGTTCCTAAGAAGAAGGTAGAAGGAAAAGAAGTTCCAAAATCTCCCACTGAGTTTGATGAATATGACAAAAAGCTGGTAACTCTGAATAGTAAAGCTATTCTAATGATTCAGAGTACTCTCAGTCAGAAGGAATACTTCAAAATTTGTAATCTGTCAACAGCTAAAGAAATATGGAAAGTATTGGAAATTGCTCATGAAGGAACTTCTGGGATCAAGGAGAATCGAGTCAATACCTTGATCACAGAATACGACTTACTTTGAATGAAGCCCTGTGAAAGTATAGGTGAATTTGAACTTAGATATACTCACTTGATAAATCAACTGGCTACATTGGGTTAAATATATGAGCAAAATACTCAAGTGAGAAAGATCTTAAACATTCTCATAAAGGAATGGGAGGCCAAAGTCACTGTAATAGAAGAAGCTAGAGGAGAATCAATGAGGTCTGTAGTTGCTCTATTTGGAAGTCTCTCCGAATATGAAGGGAAGATGAAATTCAAGCGAGAGCTAAATGATATTGAGGACAACAAACGAAAGAACATAGCACTCAATGTCACGAAAGAAAAGGAAACTAAAGAGATGAAGGAAGCTGAAGATGAAGAAGATGAGCTGAGAATGATCATTCAAAGATTCTAAAAGTTTTACAAGAAGGATTAAGGATTTTGTAAATTCCAGAAAGGAGGTTCAAGTAATCGAAAGGAGACCAAGGATCAAATCATATGTTATGAATGTGAAAAACCTGGACATATCAGGTTCAAATGTCCACAGTTAAAATAGAAGGAGAAGAAAAGAAATAACTTCTTCAAGAAAAAGGCCTATGTCTGATCGAGAATTGTCGAGTTCTCGCAAAATAACCAGTTTCAATAAGAATTTGCAGTATAGAGAACCTGGATCGTTTCCCATAGAATTCACATGCAGTCTAAAACATTCGAACAATGATCGATTGGGGGGTTTAATTAAACTATTAACGAACAATAAAAAAACTCAGATTAAAGACATAAATCAAAAAAGAACTAGACCAAACATATTAAAATGACTGACCTAGAATTGGGATTCATAGTTTCCTACCATCATCGGACGAAGATTATAATGAACTCGTGACTGGTTCTGGACGAACCGAAGTGTGAAAAGAAAAGTGAAAAAGAAACACAAGAAATAAAAGAAAAGGGAAATAGGGAAAGAAGAATACTCCCCAGGTGTTTACGGAGGATAAGTGGCATCAGTGAGTATGAGGTCCGCTTCTTCAGGTTGCTGCTGTGATCCCTCATAAAATGGTTTGAGTCGATGTCCATTCACTTTGAAGGTCCTCCCTGTAGGTGGATCACACAACTTAACAGCACCAAAAGGGAAAACATTAGCAATCACAAAAGGGCCATCCCATCTAGATCGAAGCTTACCGAGCATAAACTTGAGACAGGAATTGAATAGAAGAACTTTCTGCCCCACAGAAAACTCTTTCCTCAGGATTTGCTTGTCATGGAATGCCTTGGCCTTCTCCTTGTACAACCGTGAACTCTCATAGGCATCCAATCGAAGCTCATCCAACTCTTGTAATTGGAGCTTCCATTCCATCCCAGACTTAGCCAAATCCATGTTACACTGCTTAATGGCCCAATAAGCTTGATGCTCTAATTCAACCGGAAGGTGGCATGCCTTACCAAAAACAAGCCTATATGGAGACATCCCAATTGGAGTCTTGTAGGCAGTCTGATAAGCCTACAAAGCATCATCTAATCGCTTGCTCCAATCCTTCCGGGTAGAGTTAAAAGTCTTCTGAAGGATTTGCTTAATCTCCCTATTCAAGACTTCAGCTTAACCATTGGTCTGAGGATGGTATGCCGTAGACACCTTGTGAATCACTCCATACTTCCGTAACAAAGCACCCATGCTCCGGTTACAAAAATGAGAGCCCTGGTCACTAATAATGGCTTGAGGAATGCCAAACTTGCAGAAAATGTTAGACCTGACAAAATCTACCACCATAGCATAATCATTAGACCGAGTGGCCTTCGCCTCAACCCATTTCGAAACATAGTCAACATCAAGCAATATGTAAGTGAAACCTTGAGAAACAGGAAATGGACCCATAAAATCAATACCCCAAACATCAAAAATTTCATAAAACAATATGGGGTGTTGGGGCATCTCATGCCTACGAGAAATACTACCTGCTCTCTGACAATTATCACATAACTTACAAAACATACGAGAATCATGAAACAGGGTTGGCCAAAATAAACCAGAGTCTAGCACTTTCCTAGCAGTCCTTTGGGGTCCAAAGTGACCACCACAGGCAGAAGCATGACAAAAATGTAATATGGAGTCAAACTCATGATCAGGTACACATCGCCTAACTACTTAGTCACTATAAAATCTTCACAGATAAGGGTCATCCCAAACATAATTTTTAGATTCACTTTTTAATTTCAGAGTTTGGGCCCTAGTGGAATCAGAAGGTAAAACACCAGCAACCAAGTAATTAACTAAATTAGCATACCATGGAAGCTTACCTTGCAGCTGTAAAAGCTGCTCATCAGGAAAATCATCCTGAATGGCAGAGGGGGAAGAGGAATGAGTGACACGACTCAAATGATCAGCTACCCAATTCTGTGCTCCACTCCTATCTCTGATCTCAACATCAAATTCTTGGAGCTATAACATCCACCGAATAAGTCGAGACGTAGCATTTATCTTTTTCAAACGAAACTTCAAAGCAGCATGGTCAGATAAAATAATTACCCTACTGGCTAGCAGATATGACCTAAACTTATCAAAACCAAACACTATAGCCAAAAGTTCTTTCTCAGTGGTGGTATAATTGGATTGGGCAGGATCCAAGGTCTTGGATGCATATGCAATGACATGAGAAACCTTGTTGACCCTCTGAGACAAGATAGCCCCAACAGCATAATTGGAAGCATCGCACATCAACTCAAATGGGAGAGACTAATCTGGTGGTTGGATAACTGGAGTGGTGGTCAGGCAACACTTCAAGTGATCAAAGGCTATCTTATACTCAGCATCAAATGCAAACTTAGTGTCCTTATGTAGAAGGTTAGACAAGGGTTGGGCAATCTTGCTGAAATCCTAAATGAAGCGTCGGTAGAAACCTGCATGGCCAAGAAAAGAACGAACTTCCCGTACAGATGTGGGATAAGGCAAAGCAGTAATAACATCAATTTTAGCAGGATCTACCTTAGTACCCTCTTTAGACATAATGTGTCCCAACACTATCCCTGACTCAACTATGAAGTGAAACTTTTCAAAATTTAGCACAAGATTAGATTAAATGCATCTATTCAAGACTCTAGACAAACTAGCCAAGCATGCATCAAAATCAGACCCATACACAGTAAAATCATCCATGAAAACCTCCATGCAATCCTCTAGAAAGTCAGAAAAGATACTTACCATGTAACGCTGAAACGTACCAGGTGCATTGTAGAGGCCAAAAGGCATTCTTCGGTAAGCATAGGTTCCAAAGGGGCATGTAAAGGTCATCTTCTCTTGATCCTCAGGAGCAATATGGATCTGGAAGTACCTCGAGTAACCATCCAAAAAGCAGTAGTGAGACTTACAAGCCAAATGCTCTAACATCTGATCAATGAAAGGTAAAGGATAGTGATCCTTGCGGGTAGCTTGGTTGAGTCTCCTGTAGTCTATACATACTCTCCAACTATTCTGAACTCTTGTAGGAATGAGCTCATCCTTTTGATTGGCTACCACGGTTACTCCAGACTTCTTGGGAACGACCTGGATCAGGCTAACCCACTGGCTATCAGAGATAGGATAGATGATGCTAGCCTGTAGAAGCTTAGTCACTTCCTTCTTAACCACTTATAAAATGAGAGGATTAAGATGTCTCTGGGGTTGTCTTACTGGCTTAGCATCTGCTTCCAACAAAATCTGATGCATACACATAGAAGGGCTAATGCCAACAAGATCAGCTAACATCCACCCAATTGCCTTCTTATTAGCCTTCAACAAGCTCAGCAACTTTTCTTCTTGATCAGGTAGAAGGTTATTGGCCACAATGACTGGAAGTTGCTCATCCACCTCTAGAAAGGCATATTTCAAGTGAGCTGGCAATGACTTCAACTCTAACTTGGGCGGCTGCTGAATGGAAGGAAGAAGCTTAGGTAATTAGACCATTTCAGAAGTGTATACACCTGCAATACCTGAAACTACATGCACAGAAGCAGAACTGTGGCTAGGCAGCTCACTGTTAACATCAGGGTTCAGTTCATAATCACAACGAACATCAGAGTAAAGCTCAGCTTCACCACAATCAATATCAGGATCCATAAGTAAAGTAGAATCAGAAATCAAGTCAATATCTCCAAACAGTACATCATCAATCTCAGTACAAATAGGGCACCATTCAGTGTCAGAACATGCACATATCACAGAATCTCCCACCGATGCAAAATCAGGAAAATTAGCATACCAAGCAGAAAGAACATCATTAACAGTCTCATCTATCACATCAATACACAAAACAGAATGCTCATCCCTAGGATATCTCATGGCATCAAAGATATTAAAAGTCACAACAATATCACCAAATTCCATGGAAAGAGTACCAAAATGCACATCTATCTTAGTCTTAGTTGTTTTCAAGAAAGGTCTCCCTAAAATGATTGGGGACCTACTGCTAGGAGATTCATCCTCTATATCTAGAATGTAAAAGTCAGTAGGGAATATCAATTCATTGACCTTAACCAAAACATCTTCAATCAGACAAGCAGGATGAGCATTACTCCTATTAGCTAGTTAGACAACAACACCAGTAGGTCGCAAGGGATCAAGACCAAGGGATTTATAAATAGATGCAGGCATAACATTAATGGAAGCACCTAAATCAGCCATGCAATTATCAAATATATAATTACCAATAATGCAAGGGATAGAAAACATACTTGGGTCTTTGCACTTGTGAGGCATGGGTTGTTGGAGAAGCGCTGAGACATTCCGGTTCAAGCTCACTCGTTCAGTCCCCCTCAGTTACCTCTTGTTGGTACACAACTCCTTTAGGAACTTGGCATACTTGTGAATCTATTTGATGGCATCCAAGAGAGGAATGTTAATCTTAACTTTTCTGAATGTCTCAAGGATATCACTGTCTTGCACTTTGTCTGCCAACTTCTTGGATTGAAGGACTCTTTGAGGGAAAGGAAGAGGAATAGGAACTCCAAACTCCTCTTCACCTTGCTTCACTGCCTCTTTTTTTCTAGAGTCAATATTCACTTTTTCTGACTCATTTTCTGATATGGATTCAGTCATATCTGCATCTGGTTTATGCCCTTATAATTGCTTACCGGCCGTAGGGAGATAGCACTAACGTTTCCCTTCGGATTGGGAATTGTCTGTGAAGGGAGAGTATTGGATCCTTGAGGCTAGATTTGGTTCAATGATGTTGCCAACTGCCCAATCTGAGTCTGCAAACTCTGGATAGAGGCCTCAGTTTGTTGCTGAAATTGCAAACTGTTTGCTGCAAGCTGCTTCATCATTTCTTCTAGTGAGGAACCACTGCTGCTAGTCGACTATTGTTGTGTTGGCTGTAGAGGTGTGAATTGCTGGAAATTCTGTCTATTCTGTGGAAACTGTCTCTGTTAGTAATTTCCAGAATTCTGCTGCACATGACTATTATGGTATGAATTTGACTCAGATTCTGGCTCCACCTAAAATTCGGATGATTTCTCCAGCCAGGGTTATATGTATTGGAGAAGGCATTATTTTGCTGCTGGTGTTGTGGCTTCCCTAGAAAAATGCCCACAGTAGCCACTTACTGATCTTGATATGTGTTGTCTTGCAAAGTGGGGCAAGAATCAGTAGGATGGGAGAGATCAGAACAGAAACCACATGAATAGCCCAATTATGGAGTGGAAGACTGCACTGTTTGAGTCACTTCCAGTTGCCTCACCAAGGAGGTCAGATCATCAATTCTATTCTCCAATCGCTGGTGAGAATTATTAGACCCGCTGATCTGGAACACAGCACTACTATCTGCTCTAGTGCCAAATTGTTGAGAGTTAGCTGCAATAGTGGATATTAAATCTCTGGCCTCTTGGGGTGTCTTGTTAACTAAGGCTTCACCACTAGAAGCATCCACTAGATTTCGGTCATTAGGAAGACCCTCATAGAAATAAGTAATCAAGAGCTACTCAGTTATCTGGTGATGGGGGCAGCTAGCACACAACCTCTTGAATCTCTCCCAGTATTCATGCATATTTTCGCCATTAATTTGCTTGATTCCACTGATTTCTTTTCTGATTGTAGTGGCTCTTGAAGAAGGGAAAAATCTCTCTAGGAACAATCTCTGCATATCAGCTCAACTTCCAATAGATGACGGTTGAAGATTATATAACTAGTCCTTCGCTCTATCCTCAAGAGAGAAAGGAAAAGCTCTCAGCTTAATGTGGTCTTCATCAATATGTTGTGGTTTCATTGTGCTGCATACCACATGGAATTCCTTCATATGCTTGTGTGGTTCATCACTTGAAAGACCACAAAATTTGGGCGACAAATGTATAAGTCCAGATTTAAGTTCAAGGTTAGCACCAAGGGCAGGGTATTGGATACACAATAGCTGATAATTATCACCAGGTGCAGTCAATTGCTTTAAAGTCCTATTATTTCCCTGATCTGCCATAGTGTCTGAGTGACTAGAAGTGCTGCCAATTGATCGAGAATTGTCGAGTTCTAGCAAAATAACCAGTTTCAATAAGAATTTGCAGTATAGAGAACCTGGATCGTTTCCCACGGAATTCACATGTAGTCTAAAACATTCGAACAATGATCGATTGGGGGGTTTAATTAAACTATTAACGAACAAGAAAAAACTCAGATTAAAGACAGAAATCAAAAATGAACTAGACCAAATAGATTAAAACGACTGACCTAGAATTGGGATTCATAGTTTCCTACCATCATCGGATGAAGATTATAACGAACTCGTGACTGGTTCTAGATGAACCGAAATCTCTGCATTCATTTAGAGAATCCCTTGACTAGATGATCGTCTAGGTTATGTTCGTATGTGTGGCGTGCTACTGTGCGATCGCACAGTATCACAGTAACCCGATTCGAACTGTGTCCTTGGGATGTACCAATCCGAATATTAAAACAAACATTCAAACTATTCAAGAAATCGAATCCGATTAGAGTAAATAGAAATGAGTTACGTTACCGGTTTAAGTATGTCCTCTGATTGGAAACGTGAATCCTCAATCCATAGGTCAATCACAGAAACTTAGCTGGACATAGCTGGAAAATCTGAAAAATGAATGAAGAACGCGAAGAACATGAAGGACATTTTTCAGAGAATGAAGAACTTCTGATTTCAATCCAAAATCCTCCCCCAATCCGTTCTGCCCTATTGTTTCAGCTAACCAAAGTAAAAAACTAATTGTCAAATGGGTCAGAGCCCACCAGTTCAGCCCAAAATGAAAATTAATAATAAATGGAGCTTCATTACAAAATTTGGGCCCAATAAAAATCCAGAAAAATACATATAACATTGACTAGAGTTTTGACTATCCTCTTGTCTGAATTTTCCCTTCAAGTCTTCATATCAAAATGTTGCCCTCTGAATCATCTAAAAAATGAGACAAGAATGAGGTCATTCGGATATCTAGTTCAAGAGTTATGATCAAAATAGAGAAGGGTTGTAAATCTGGAATTTTTATTATTAAAATATGTTAAATCCAATAAAACACTCAAAGCCCAAATAAGCATAAAAGCCCATTATTTATTAACTAAACAATCTAAATGTATTAATCAAGAGATACAAATGAGTGTAATAAATATTCAATTATCAATGTCTCAGCTATATGGGGAGATAGCTCATCAGACGAAAAAAGTGATGAAGAAGAAGTAGCCAACATTTTCCTCGTAGCTTATGATGATTCTGAAAATGAAGAGCTAAATCACTCTGAGCCCTCTTATGATGAATTATTATCTGAATATAATGCTTTACATTATGAATTTGAAAAAGTTGTTAAAGAACTTGTTGTTACAAAATGAAAAGTTAAAACTCTTGAATCTCAACCTAAAGATATTCTAGAGAAAATGTGTGAAGAATGTAATGTTTTGAAAAAGGAAAATTCTGATCTTAATATAATTCTTGAAAAATTCACTAGAGGTAGTGAAATGCTCAAGGTATTCTAAAAGCTAAGAAATTTACAAATGATAAATCTAGTATTGGTTACAACCCAGAACATGATAAAGCAAAAGGAGTGAAGAAAATCGGGGGTAAATCTTACTTAACTTTTTTCTGAAAATCTGTTTATTTGTTAAATCATTTTGCTAATTGCAACTATTGCAACAGAAAAGGCCACAACACTTCCTCATGTCTTCACAAAAAGGGAAAGTCTATTGGAACTTATAAATGGATTCCAAAAGGATCAAATACTTCTTTTGTGTTTTGTACTAACCTCAAGGGACCCAAGAAAAGATGGGTTCCTAAAGCTTAATTACTCTTATCTATAGGTATGCATGAGGGCATCAAAGACTAATAAATGGTTCATAGACAGTGGCTACTCTCGACATATGATTGGAGACATAGAAAGATTCACAACTATAACTCCAAGAGAAGGAGGCAAAGTTAAGTTTGGCGAAATCAAAATGGAAAAATTACTGGGATTGGAGAAGTTGGAGTTGGGAATGAGATACACATTAAAGATGTGTACCATATAGAAGGACTGATGCATAACATTCTCAGTGTTAGTCAAAGTGCTGACAAAGATAATTGGATCATATTCCATTTAGAGGAATGTCTTATAATAAACAAAAGCGACTTTCCAATTAACAAGGATGATCTAAAGGTAAAAATCAGGGCTAGAAGGGAAGGTAATTGCTATACTATTGATATTGATAACAACTTATTTGAAAACTGTTTTATAAGCAATTCTGATAAAAGTTGGCTTTGACATAAAATATTAACTCATGTAAATATGCATCAGTTAGATAAGCTTATCAAAAAGGAATTAGTGATAGGATTACCTAAATTTCATTTCAAAAATGACTTAGTGTGTGATTCCTGTCAAAAAGGGAAACAAACTAAATCGTCGTTTAAAACTAAAAAGGAAATATCAACAAAAAAACCATTAGAATTGCTTCATATGGATTTAATTGGACTAGCAAGGGTGAAAAGCCTTGATGGAAATTTATATACTCTGGTTATTGTTGATGATTTCTCACAGTTTATAGGGACTATCTTTTTGACATCAAAAGATGAAACGTTAAATGAACTTGTTATCTTTGCTAAGAAAGTGCAAAATGAGAAGGGTATGTCAATTGCAGCAATAAGATCAGATCATGGAGGAGAATTTGACAACCAAGCATTTGAAAGCTTCTGTGACATGCATGGTATTGATCATAATTTCTCAGCACCAAGGACCCCTTAACAGAATGGGGTTATTGAAAGAAAGAATCGTGTTCTCACTGATATGACAAGGGCAATGCTGAATAAAAAGGAAGTATCACAAGTATTCTGGACAGATGCTATGAGTACAGTAAGCTACATCTCCAACCATGCATACATCTGAACAAAACTGGGAAAAACTCCATACGAGTTGTATAAGGGTAGAAAACCTATTGTCAGTCATCTTCACATCTTTGGGTGTAAGTGTTTTATTCATAACAATGGTAAGGAAAATATTGGTAAGTTTGATCCTAAAGCTGATGAAGGTATCTTTTTAGGATATTCTAATAGAAGCAAAGCTTATAGAGCTTTTAAGAAACGTACTTGCACATCTCCAACCATGTTGTATTTTCCAAAACTGATTCTTATGTTAAGGATAATGATGATAAGCCTGAATTCATTAGTTTTGACCCTAACCAAGCTATTTCAAAATCCTCTCTTGAACCTTCTGACAAAAGTACCTCTGAACCATCATCTTTTGACCAACCTAAAGCTTGGAAGCTTGTTAGAAATCACCCGATTAATTAGGTTATAGGCAATGTTGAAGAAGGTGTAAAAACTAGGAGAAGTATTTTGAATGAAGTTAGTTTCTCTACTTTTATTTCTCAGTTAGAACCTTCCAGTATTGATGAAGCCCTATTAGACAATGATTGGGTTATAGTGATGTAGGAAGAACTCAATCAATTTGAGAGAATGAAGTTTGGGACTTAGTACCTAGAGCTAATGATCATACGGTTATTGGGATCAAATAGGTATTTAAGAATAAACTTGATGAATCCACAATCATTGTCAGAAACAAGGCAAGATTAGTGGCCAAAGGCTATAATCTGGAAGAAGGAATTGATTATGAGGAAACATATGTTCTAGTGACTAGATTGGAAGTTATACATGCACTCTTAGCCTTTGCGTGTATCAAAGGATTCAAACTCTACCAAATGGATGTGAAAAGTGCTTTTTCTAAATGGTTATATCTCTGAGGAGGTATATGTTGAACAACCTCCTGGATTTAAATATTTTTCTAAACCTGATCATGTTTACAGACTTAGAAAGGCCCTTTACGGTTTAAAACAAGCCCCGAGAGCTTGGTATGAAAGACTAAGCAATTTTCTTAGTATTCATGGTTTTGACAGAGGAAAGGTGGACACCACATTATTTCTAAAATGAAAAGGAAATGAACTGTTAGTAGTACAGATATATGTTGATGATATTATTTTTTATTCTACTAATGATAATTGGTGCAAGGAATTTGCTGACATTATGAAAGGAGAATTTGAAATGTCTATGATGGGTGAGTTAAACTTCTTCCTTGGTTTGCAAATCAAACAAAGGAAGAATGAAATATTCATCTCTCAAACCAAATATCTCAAAGAACTACTGAAGAAATATGGAATGGTTGAAGCCAATGGAGCAGAAACCCCTATGAGCTCAAAAACCTTATTAGATGCTGATGAGAAGGGAAAATCATTTGAAATAACCAAGTATAAAGGGATGATCAAATTATTACTTTATCTCATTGCCAGCAGACCATATATTCAGTTTAGTATTGGCATGTGTGCTCGATTCCAATCTTGTCCCAAGGAATCTCATGCCAAGAAAGTAAAAAGAATTTTTCGTTATCTTGTTGATATGGCAGAGTTGGGAATATGGTATCCTAAAGGTGGAAATGAGTATCTAATTGCTTACTAAGACTCAGATCATGGTGGATATAAAACAGATAGGAAGAGTACTAGAAGACAATGCCAAATACTTGAAGGAGTAATAGTTTCATGGTTTAGTAAGAAACAAACGACTGCATCTTTGTCTTCAACTGAAGCAGAATATATAGTAGTTTATGGATATTGTGCTCAAGTGTTATGGTTGAAGCAGTAGCTGCGTGATCTTAGTATCTTTCTCAAAGAGATACCTATATATTGTGACAACACCAGTACTAGTCTTGCAAAGAATCACGTACAACATTCAAGGACCAAGCATATAGATGTATGACATCACTTCATCAGAGATCATATTCAAAGGAAAGATGTCAAAGTTTTATTCATACCAACTCATCTACAACTTGCTGATATTTTCACAAAGCCATTAGCCAAGGATGAGTTTCTGTATATTCGAAGAGAATTGGGAGTGGAAAATCCTAATGAATTGTAAGTTAAATTCTTCTTCCAAAATATTTTCATTATGTTTTGATGATTTAATTACTAATTTAAGCATCGGAGTACCCAGAACTTGTTTTGTAGAATGACTTTGTTAATTTGCCAGAAAACAGAGACAAACAGAGAGGGAACAACTTGTAGATGCACTCAAGTGAGTACGAGAGTGAGGCAATCTCACTTGAGTGATTATAGATAACTCAAGTGATGAATTCAAAATCTAGAAGCCAAAACTACGCATTTGAGACAGCACTCAAGTGCTGAGATATTTACTTGGGTGAATCACTCGAGTAAGCAACTTATGCACTCGAGTGACTAAGAAAATTAGAATAAAACACCCAAGTGAAATAGAGCTCACTTGAGTGAGGGACCCGAGTTGACTAGCTTACACCCAAGTTAAGAAGCTGTCAGTTGATTAAGGGCAAAAGAAGTATAATCACTTGAGTGAATTAACTATCACTCGAGTGGAGGTCTCAGGTGTTCACATTACACACCTTATTTTTATTTTTTCTTTGCATATCACTCGAGTGACATAGAATCCACCCGAGTGAGACCTCATCACTCGAGTGAATCCTTAGCCACTCGAGTGGAAACTTATATCAACAAATAAACTAGTTGCAACTATTCTTTTCCCGCGTTACTCCTCTTTCAGTTCAAATTCCTCTCCAAATTCTATGTTCTCTCAACCTCCCTAAATCACTATCACTCTTCCCAACTGTTAAACCGTTTCAAACACCCATTGTTTTCCAAACAACTCTTCGGTTTCACCTTGTCTATTCACCACTATTTTGACTCCCTTTAAAATTCCTTCCTTTCAATCCCTAATCTCACAAAAGCTTCGATAAGAATGGCACAGACAAAAAAGACAAGCAAGTGTAAAGGATCATTAGTTTCTCCACCCTCAAATAAAGCAAAAGTCTCGAAAGCATCCTCAGACCCTAAATTTCATCCAAAGGTATAATCTTCTGAGCCCCTGGCAAAACCCAAAGGTATTCATATTAAAGAACCAATGATTAGTCAACAATCTCCTAAACCCACATATTCCGGGAAAGGTAAGGAGAAAGAGGCACCTAGAGATGCTGATATTCAAGCCAAGCAGTTCAGGGCAAGTCTTAATACGGCATTTCAGCGGTTTGCCTCTCAAAGTCAAGGGCAAAGTGGGTCAGAAGTTCCTCATAAGTCTCGATATAGCTCTCTTTCTCTAGATGTCTTTGCTAGTTAAACTCATCCAAGTGATTCTGGAGGGTCTGCAAGCACCACTCCCTCTAAGGCAGTTAAGGTTGCCCAAGCTTCTGTGCCTCCTCTAAATTTTATCACCAACAAACTTAAGGTATCAGATTCTACCGCTTTAATACTGATTAAGGCCAAAGATCCTTCTGTCCTGCTATGTATGTGGATTTTGACAAACTAAAAAATGAGTGTAATATATATCTCATACCATATCTGGGCCATTTTTCTCCTCTGTTGAAAATAAGAATTGTTTATTCCCCCACCATTATTAAGGTTTTCTATTTTAACATGAAAATCGAGGATTTAAGGGATCAAGATGATAACATCATTACGGAAGTTCTTACAACAACAGTAAGGGAAAAAACTATTCGTCTCACAGCCAATCTCATTAATACTTTCTTGGGTATTGACAATGCTCCTGCTGGTCCCTTTAAGGAATTCAATAAAGCAGAGATTTTTACTACCCTCAAAACCTGGTATAGAGATGGGCCCTCTAAAGTTTTCTCCCAGATCCATGAAGGATGAGTATCGGTTAGTTTGGTACATTTACTCCTGGAGTTTGGTGAATAAGGGCAAGAATTTTTCTTACTTCACTGGCAAAGATTTTCTATGGATGACATCCATTATATCTAAAGAGCCCAGGAATGTTGGAGCTTGGATACTTAATGAAATGAGGCAATTCAGATTTCACTCTAACATAACCTCTACCATACCTTTTCCTTCACTGATCTCATATATCCTATTTTTACATAATGTCTGGTATCTAGTTGCTGGAAAAAAACCAGTGGCTATTAAGAGATTTGGGAAGGTACACTTGGCTTGGATGAAGATTTCGTTCAAGGAAGGTACATGCCAATCAAAACCAACCAAGATAAAGAGGATGTCACCTTCCCCCTCTATAGCAGATGAGGCACAATCATTTCAGGCTGGGTCACCTATTGGTACTGCTCCCTCCTTCTTTTAAGCTAGCATGCACACACAACTTCAAGAGATCATACAGTATGCCCTCCAATCTTCTAATGAGTCTCTACTTCAAAAGATAGATATCTCTCAAGAGCTCTTTTTCCAACGGGTTCATTAGTTTAATGAAGAATTGGTGAATAAATTTGATTCTCAAATCAAGAAGGTAGTTGAGGGCCTAAGCAACAACTTTCACATGCTTTCTGACACCTTTCAGAGTTAAATTACAAGGCTGGATCGATTGGAGACTATGTTAAGCACTCATTTGGGTACCACTGTCTCTTATGGTCCATCTACCCCTCCTGTTGCCACTTCCACTCCTACCACTTCTGTGCCTTCTGCCTCTGTGGATCCTCCTTCTTCCATTCCCTCTGATCCTAGTTTTGCTGAGCCAGAACCTACTTTCACTCCTATCCACCTTTCAACTTCTTTATCTGATACATCATCTCCTTCTTTTGATCCCATGACTACTCTTGTAGTTTATACTCCTCCTTCATCCTCCTTTAGTTTTGCTATCCATTTTCCTAATGACAAAGGGGGAGAAGAATAGTTGATATGTTGGTTATTAGCTGATATATGTATTATGTTTGCTATGCACTATGTTTTATATTTGTTTAATTTACGGTTATGACAGTTTGTCTCATGAATCTTAATTATGAACTGATGTTATGTATTATCTATTATGTTCTTTGATCTTATCAAATGGTTTCAAAATTTGCTCTCCAACATGTTTAAAGACTTCTCAACATATCAAGTTTTGTCATCATCAAAAAGGGGGATAATCTTGGTTCTCAAATATGATAACAAATCTTGATTAATCAATAAATATCTTATGATTCAAGTAAATTCAAAAAGGATTTGAGTGATTAAAATTGTTTGAAGAAGTGAAGGTGAAAACTTGGATCAGAAGGCATTCATCTTACTGTAATCACAAAAGATCACTCGAGTGATAAAGAAGTCACTTGAGTAAAGGATCTCAACTTTCAAGGATTATATGAGTCACTTGCTAAAATTTCATAAAGTTATGAAGAGATCACTCAAGTAGATAAGTAGCCACTCGGGTGATATGGTTTCACCTGTGTTAAATCAGTAAGTCACTTGCCAGAACTTTGAAAGTTGGAATGACTTCACTCGAGTGAATAAGTAGCCACTCGAGTGACCATGTTTCACTTGCATCAGTTTGTAAGTCACTCGCGAGTTCTGTAGAAGGTGAGACAAGTCTCCACTCGAGTGACAAAGTGTTCACTTGAGTGACAAAGAGATCACTTGTACTCACCCAAAAGTCACTCGCTGACATATCTGAAGATGAGACAAAGAGCCACTCGAGTGACCAAGGCTTCACTCGAGTGACATAAGATCACTTGCAACATGTGGCAAGTTACTTACGAAATTTCTAAGAGTTTAGTTGAGGAGCCACTCGAGTGAATAAGTAATCACTTGAGTGACTATGACCACTCGCTATAGTTAAAAGTCACTCGCTAGTTTTATCAAAGGTTATGAAGAAGTCTCACTCGAGTGACACGTTTATCATTTGAGTGAAATGCTCTCACTCTCAGATTCAGCAAGTCACCTGCATCAGTTGGGAGAGTTATATCAGCAATTTTACCCGAGTTAAATACAATTAAGCAAGTGAAGTCTTAGTGATTATCAGTAAATCAATCTTTTCACTTTCTGGTTCTATATATATCAACTGATTCTCACTTACTTATAGTATTTTACATTGTTTCAATATTACTAACGATATATATATGAGTTTCAGAAGAATAAAGATATCATTTATTATGGCAAATTCAAATTCTTGTTGGATGTCAGAAATGTATTAAATGCTCAACCATAACAGGAGAGAGACAGAAGGAAGCAATCACCTAAAAAAGTCTGAAGAATCTATTGATACATAAAGCAGATACAACCTAATGTAGATATTCTCCAACGACTAGAAAGATCATCCCAACGGCTATTTCAAATTTTCTCAACGGTCATTAAAGAGTTTCACCTACAAATAATCCAGCATTCAATTCAAATAAAAAAGGGCTATTCTGCACAACAACATCATTCATTACTCAATTCTCTGTGTCTGATAATCTCTTGTACTTCAGTGATAATTAATTAGCTCTGTGAGAGAGTCCATTATTCATTCTCAATTCAGAAATATCTCAAGGTAGTGGGACCTTGAGTGTGGGTATCGGATTACATCGTGTAAGGGGGAGTGAGTCTAGGTTAGGATCACCTGTTGCTTGATACGTTTGTAATTGGTTTTCCAAGAACCTGATAACTCTTGGAAGCATAGTGTAAACTCAGAGACACTCTGAGAGAACTGGACGTAGGTCATAGTTGGACCGAACCAGTATACATCGATGTTATCTTCTTCTACCTTATCTCTTATTATTTCAGTGTTACTTATTTTTTTTAATATTTCACCCAATTCAATTTATTGGAACTCACTAAACTTTTGGAACTCACTAAACTAAGATTTATTATCCTCTTGGGTGAAACTCAATCTAACATAACTCACTCTCTCTCTTTTGGTTTCAGTTTTTGGCCGAAATGGAGGAGCAAGAGAAGAGATATATTGTCTTAAATTATCATTTTTTTGGCTTATTCATAATATGGTTTATTAGAAATTTAATTATGTAATTTCACTTGGCTCTTCTCTTTTTCCTTTTCCCTTCAATTATCTTGGCCACACAAATATTTCTCTCTTCCCTTCCTCTTTGAATGAAAATGCAAGGGAAAATGGGAATATAAATTTGTTTCTTGAATTTCCATAATTACTTCTTCCAAGTAATTAAAATTAGTCATACTACTTTTTGACTTTTGCAACTTAATTTCCCCCTTGGTAATAATACTCCAAATTGTACTTGTTGTTAGAGCAAGCTTTTCACCCAAAAGGGGGGGTGAATTGGGTGATTACAAAAATAAATAGATACTTAAATTAAATCATAAAACTTTAAAGCACAGTTATAAGAAGGAAGAGATATCACCGAAGTTCACACAGGGGTTTATACTGGTTCGGTCTCAACCACTTGACCTACGTCCAGTCCTCAGAAATCCTTCTGAGCTTTTCACTATATCTTCCAAGATTCAATGGGTTCTTGGCTCCATAGTACAACAGCAAGTTCCTCTCTTTGGACACTCGCTTACACAAGGTAATCTCAAATCCCAACTTAAGATTCCTCAACCTTAAGTTATCACTGTCGGAAATAAAGCGTCTATGACTGACTAATCTCTCTCACAGAGTATATAGATGAAAACTGAAGTACATATGAAGAGTTGATAAGAGACGAAGCACTTATGAATGTATTGTACGTAGTGTGTTCAAGCGTTGTTCGTTGTACTTCATTTTTTTGAATGGCTGGACATATATATCAGAAGCTTTGAAGACCGTTGTAAATTTGTCCGTTGATTCATAGTGCTTCTGACAGATGCAACATTATTTGTTTTTCGTTATTTATGAATTTTGTTGCAGCCCACGATTAGTTGCCATTCGAGTGGTGTGTTCAGTTGCTTGTCATGTGAGTGGTAGTGGAGTACACCTGTAATACACTCAGGAAAATGACCGTTAGAAAATATTTGGATATCATCAGAGTGAGAGTGATGTCTGAAAATCAAGAAACCATCGGAAGTGATCTTGCTTTCACTGGAGATGGATTTCAGCAATTGAGTAATTTTAATGAAATAATATGCCACATGATTTTGACAGTAATCTGGAATAACTAGCAATGATAATTATTATCAAGATCTAACTAACAAAATCTGTTGATTTACGTGGAAGTAATTGCTAGTGGATCACAGTGACTGTCTGAGAGTGATACTGATAAAATGAAGCATTACTAGAGTGAATTTGATGTCACTGAAAGTGATTTGAAAAACTTTAAAATCTTCTGCAAGTGATAACAAACTCACTGGAAGTGAACATGAATTTTCATATACTAATCAAGTGAATTTAGCATCACTGGAAGTGATTTTGCAAACGGTGATTTCTTCTTGTAGTGATTTTCAATGCACTGGAAGTGATTTAGCTAAAATAGTGTATCACTCGAGTGATTCAAGATCACTGGAAGTGATTTTGCAAACAGTAAAATATTCTTGCAGTGATTTTCATTCCACTGGAAGTGATTCTGAAAATTTTAGGCATCACTCGAGTGATCTGATAATCACTGGAAGTGATTTTCAAAATAGTGATTTTTTCTTCCAGTGTTTTCAGATTCACTGGAAGTGATTCAGAAGAAATCACGTATCACTCGAGTGATTCAAGATCACTGGAAGTGAAATATGGAACAGTGATTTTTTCTTGCAGTGATTTTTGATTCACTGGAAGTGATCTGACGCATCACTCGAGTGATTTCCCATATCACTCGAGTGATCTGGTTATCTTCCATATCACTCGAGTGATTTTTAATGATCACTCAAGTGATTATCCAAATCACTCGAGTGATCTTACTCAGATCAGTTTTATCACTTCCTTTGCTGATATATTTGTTTTAATCAAATCCAAATACTTCCAAAACATGATTTGTTATCATCAATTCATGAAATCTAACACTTGTTAATTACAAAGTAGCCAATTTTGTCTTCTTAATTCCCTCTTGGATGAAATTATTGGGAAAATTAGAGGAAATATAATTGCTTCTTGTTTTATGGAAAATTACCATTTTGCTATTACATTTTATGATTTATTGAAATAAATCATTTCTTACTCCTTTTCCCTTGTTTTAGCTGAATTTTTGACATGTGTATTAGGCCATTATTTATGTCATTTTATGCTCTAATCTAGGTTATCATGATAGGTCTCTAAGTAGACATTAATTGTTCATTTATGTCTTTGCTTGGCCAAGTTGTGTGTAACCGGCAATTGGAATGTTTCTGACAGTTGATGTACACCATAATGCACCATTTTATTCTATTGAATGTATTAGTTGTATACAAGGAATATTGGTGACTAAAAATGGAGTGTTACATTAAGCACCTTTAACCATTCCTCTTGCCTCTTTTCTCACTCCATTTTCTTGTGTTTTTTCTTTCCCAATTTTTATGTCTTTGCTCTTCCAATTTGTTTTTGTGTCTTGCTTCAACCCTTGCTTCCCTATTTATAATCTCAAGGTAGGGTTTTCTTCAAAAATGCTCCTCCTTTTTTTGAACTTTTTTATTTTTATTTTTATTTTATGTTAATAAAACTTTGTAACTTGATCCAATCACCATCAATGAGAAATTTTTAAAATTTTTTTATTTTCCCACAAGTAATTTCATACTTTAAACCTATCAACATAAATGAGAGATATTTTTAATTTTTAATTTTCATTTTTCATTTATTTTTATATTTTCCATACAAGTAATTTCCTAATTTATACCTATCAACATGAATAAGAGATATATTTTTATTTTTTAGTTTCTATTTTTTTTCTCTTTTACAATGACTCCACACTAAGTTTACTAATTGGTATATCAATCAACATTAATGAGATGAATTATTTTGAAATTTATTGTCATTTATTACAAACTTCAATTGCAAGACAATCACCATTTGTAACACCATAAGTTCTAAAGCCTTTAGATGAGTTTAAACATATAATGATTTCAAACCTAAGACTAATGTTCATTTGAAAATAGTTGAAGTCCTGACTTCAATACAGGATTCGAACATGCACTAGAGTGAGTTTTCAAAAACTTTTAAAAAAATTTTAAGTATGGTCTCAATACGGTTTGTGATTTCATTATAACTCATGAGTTCTTATTTCCTTTTATTAAAATCAGAGCGTTCTTTGTGTAACGATTGTCACATATGAGCATAAAACTATCTTATGCTCTGATACCAACAAATATAACACCCTTCCTTATATTACCTCATCGGCTCTTAGTTCCATTATATCAGAGTAAGCGAGCAATAAATTATTAAACTAAAAGTCGTTCATCATGCTTTACATTAGAGCGATCCTCTGCTTATACAACATTCATACGTATCAAAATACATCCAAATATACACACATACATGAAATACAAATATATTGCCTTGCACTACAATCTTCTCTTCCACTTCACATCTCCTCCATGCATCTTCATGCATCCATCACCTGTCTAAAATGGTTGTTTAGGAGGAGTAAGATTTGAGAGAATCTCAGTAGCGAACAATACCACTATGCATGACAGATACATATGAATGCATGACATACTTGCCTACACTATTTCATGCCAACATAATGACATGCTGCATGCTCGATGTTATGACATACATATAGCCATTGCACAAATATAACAGAGCTTTAACTAATCATATATGTTCCACACAAATAGGCATAGCAGCCACATAATCATTGCATAAACATACATATCGCACACATGCAGGAAAGGTAAGTTCACTGCCTGTCAGACTTCACATCCGTCCTCAATCTATCGTCTTTGCTCCGGTTCGGGCATGACCGTCCATTAAGTCCTAGAAGTCTAAATAAATTTCATGAGTCACTACTCATCCATATAACATTCTAGACTTGTTTTCAGTTGATAACTTAGCCCAATTACGCTAAATTACCAAAATGCCCCCGGAAGCCCGACCCAACTTTACTTTTACATAAATTATAACCTGGGTCAATCCTACACAATTTCACGTGTAGAATCTATTTATGACTTCATATTAGTCAAATTCAGGCCCGAATGACAAAAATACCCCTTAACAGCCCCTATTCTATAACGGTAGTTTAGTCATTTCACCCTCTAGGCCTTTTCTCACTTCGTCATCAACATGAACCCTACACAATTTTCCCTTTTGAACTCAATGGAATCATCCAATTGATGAAATTCCAATTCCATCCTCATGCCACACCTCAGGCAGCCATTTAAAGAGTTCTCAGAAGAGTTGTGTCGGTTCCTCCCTTTCTTTATCTTAATATCCACCTTTCTACTTCTTATTACATGATTAGCCGTTTAGACATCCATTGGTCCCTAAAAAAATAGAACGAGAGATGAACAGTACCCTACTTTCAAAATATTCATCCAAAGGACAAACATAAATGGTAGAAAGGAAGCTTACGCTTACCTCTATACGCTTCTGAATTCAGTTTGGAATTTCGGCGACGCTCCGACCAGCAAGACGGCACCAACCATCTCTAAACGAGAATATGAAAACATAGAATCAGAGCTTGGGATGAGTATAAGAATGTTTGTACTGGGTACTTGGAGAGAAAACTCCGTTTCGGACGAGTTCCAGCAATTCCAAGTTTTCTCTCTCTCCATCGCCTTCGTTCTTATTCGCTCCGTTCGTTCTCGTTCTTTCTTTTGTTCTCATCTATTCCCTTTTCCATTTCCTATCCCCTTTTTAATCTGAACACACGAAAGAATGAGAATTAATTGATGAAGGTTGATAATTAATTAAAATCATCTGGTGGCCTTTACTCAATTAGTCCACCTATCATATTTCTTGCATAGCAAGTTTCCTTTCTCTTTTCCTTCATCATTCCATCAATATTAATGAGAATTATGAGAGTATAATTCACTCTCAAATTATCCCATTACACCACCTCAATTGTTCAACCGAAGCCTTATGCTTCTCCGCTTATTGACTTTGCTTGATAATAATTTACCAATATGGCCTCATTAATTACCAAGTAGTCATTTCCCTCCTTTTAATTCCCATCCAACTCAAATCATAGGGAATATTGGGGAAAAACCATCATTTCTCAACTTATGGAAAAATTATCATTTTGTATTTACCTTTTATTTCCTTTTTAATATCCAAAGATATTAAGGAATTTTGGGAAAACATCATTCCTTACTTGAACATTTGCTAAACTGGGGTCTAGCAGTCCACTTAATCCAGGCTAAACCTCAAGCCTTTTATCTCAAAATTTGGGGTATTACACTCTGTTACAAACCCATATAGTGGTGGTTATCTTATAGGCTCTTAGGATTTGGTTTCCTGATTCTAATTCATTTATCACATAAAGGTACTAGTCTGCATGTTAATGTACTAATATATAAGGTTACAGCTATTGTGACTACTGCTACTACTAGTACTAGTCTTACTATAGCTACATATATAAAATATACAATTCCCTAAAAATAGATAACCAATAGAAATATAAACTTTTTTGTCATTTGCTTCACTCCTCTATGGTTAACTTCTTGCCCTTAGAACTGCTCACCTTTATTGAGATTAGTTGTTGGAAAGGGGTGAGATTCATAGGAATTTCATTAGTAACAAAAATCACTCATATAAAATGCAGGTTCATAACACATGCTAGGTAAACCATCATATCACAATACATCACATAGTTAACATTTAGTTCAATTCATAATATGCAGCATGAAATTCATTCGTAGGACACACTAGTTCATTCCCACAATGCTGGGTATTTTACTAGGCCTCTGCCCTTCTTAATATAAATGCTTAATAGGCCTCACTGCCTATCGCGTGTTCATAACACAAGTGTTCACGATGGTAAAAAATGGATGTAAAAGAATACAAAATATATTAGAGAAAATTTACTACCTGGCAGTCTTTTCAACTCTTGTTCCTGTTCCTAGTCTCTTGGGCATCCTGGGCAAATATCAAACCATATAAGTTAAAATTCACGAGTGAACGAGTTATTACTTATTCCAATTCTTTAACTCAAGATACTTAAGTTGATTATCTTTAAGTCTAGTGCATTGTGTCATATAGGTATGCAATGTGTCTATACTAGCCCCAAGTACTTAACTCTACCCTTGAACTTCAAACTTATTACAATTTACCCTAAGTGTCTTAAATTCGCATGATAAGCCTATGCTGCTAGAATTTTCACCTAAATTTGAAAATTCATAACTTTGTCTAGAAAACTCCAATTGGGGTGGTTCAAAGTCCTATATGACACTCTTTAAGTATATTTTAAAGGAAAAAAAACTCATACTTCCTATTATATGCATATAGTTCCAGAATCTTCAATCAATCTACACTACCACAAAAATCATTCCATATTTAATACCTAACTTTAACAAGTCATATCTCATAATATACTCACCAAAATGGCATATATTATATAAAAAATTAGAATGTATACTATCATTATGGAAAATATCATGATCATTGGGTATCATTTCATCAGTAAAAAATAAGCCACAAACAACCTGTCTCGAATCTGGCAGTATTTAACCCTAGTAACTTCAAAATTTCAATTTTAAGATTTTCTATCTAATTCATCCAAAATCATAACTATAGTCTATTCTTACATGTTTTTTTCATGTAGAATCCATTAGTGACCTTAAATTCATCAAAATTACACTCCTCCCCACTACCCTGCATCTGGCTGAAATTCACTTCCCAAGCCAACTATCAACAAGTTTGCAATTTTTCCACCAAACTAGTCTAGCATCATCATTAAACATCATATGTCATCATATTCATGATCATAGAAATATAAAACCCTAGAATTCCCATATTAAATGAACCCTAGGCAGGCAAGAAAACTTAAAACTCAACAAATCTACCAAGTGTTTGATTCAAATTAAAGCATAAGCTCACATCTTTCACTTTCTATGGCTTGTTCTTAGTTTCTCCAATTTTCACACCTCCTTAGAAGTTCAAAACTCCTTCCTTTAAGAAAAAAAACCAAAGAAATATAGCTCTTAGTGAGAGGTACAATGTTTGTGAAGGCATCTAGAGCTATAAAGGTGATTTGGAAGGTGAAAATAAGCAATAATCACTTAATATGCTTCTTTCTTCTCTTTGAGTGTAATGAGAGTGAAATTTTGATTTCATTAATCCTCATCTCATTTAATAACTTGGCCAAAAATTGAAGGGAATTAGGAGAGAAAGGTGAGGTATCAAAAGGTGGTGGTGTCTTGAAAAGGTGCCTTAGTTAATTAACTATGGATTGGTTTGGTTAAATTGAAACTCTCTCTTTCCTTGTCTCTTCTTATCTTGGACAAATTTTCCATTCAAAGAGGAGGGCAATATGCTGACCAATTTATCTCTTAAAATCTTGCTTTTTGGTCAACTCTCCAAGTTGGACAAGGTTGAAGACTTATTGACTTTTTTCCTCCTCTTCTTTTCTTACCATATATAACTGAATTGTAATGGCAAAAAGGGAGTAGAAATATGTTGACTTGTCTGTTCCTTTCCCTTAAGATGCCTATAACCCAACCTCTTTTAAGAAAAAGGTGAAGAGTGTTTTTAATTAGACTTTTTCGCTTTCCTTCCCTTTTTCCCTTAGTCAATGGTTATAGAATTTCTTTGATTGTTTTCTCTTTCTTCCCTTAGGTCTTTAACAAAAAGAGAGGATGAATGTTGACCAATTGATCTGATATGTAAGTATTCAAGTTGTTTAAAGTTTTCTTCCAAAGTGGGTTGACACTTTGACCAACTTCTCCTTTCTTCATATTATGCCCTTAGCCATCCACTTCGTCTTAAGGGAGAGAGTAAATTTTGCTTTTTACATCTTCATCATTACTTTTTTCTTTTCAAGAGAAAATCCTAGCCCTTAATCTTGATTTCCAATTCTAACCTCAAGATCAAATGGAAAATATCTCTTTTGCCCTTAATTATGGCCACATTAATTAAGTTGCCATTGGATATTTTATTCCATTTTATTTTCTCTTGTAATACGCCATTCCTTCCTTTTGAGTCCAAGTTAGACTTTATATCATATTGGTCACAACAAAAAGGTATTAAACACTTTGCTTTGACTAGTTCATACCGAAACTCATACTCTATCCCTAATGTAGTCTCTATCACTATTAACACTTTCTTTTGGGTCATTCAACCCTTAAATGAATTTTGGGATATTACACCATTAATGATGATCATTTTTTTCAATTTCAATTACAATCTAATCACCATCAATGTCATTTTCTTTTTAATGTAGATGTGCAAGCATCAAAGAGGATTTTTTTCATGTCTTTATTTTTTATTATTTTTTGTGCAGGGCCAAAACAAAATAGGGTGTTCATAACAGTCATTAATGACTCTTAAGCTTGACTTATATTTTTTGACAAACTAGATTTATAATGAAGATCAAAGTGGTACGTGCCAATTTGTTGGTTTGAAATATGTTTTGAAACATCCCATTTGTATTCACCAATAATCTCAATATGTAATAGATACATTTTATGGAATAAAATGGTGAATTGTGATGCACATAAAAGGATAAACACTCCAATCGGTGGTTATATACAACATGGCTAAGTTATGATACAAATGGGCAACTCTTGTTCACTGAAAGGCCTAACATTGTAACCTAAATTGGAGCATGAAGGGACACAAATATTGATCCAATATTAGTGTTAAAATTCATCCAAAAGCAAGGAAAGGAGGAAGCTATGATTTATTTCAATAAATCACAAAAAAGTAATGGCAAAATTGTAATTTTCCATAACACAAGAAGTTAATTATTTTCTTCTAATATTGGGACACATTTTTTGTTAAATAAGGAAATGGGAGGGAAATAAATACTTTGAGATAAATATTATAATTTTAGAGCATTTGAGACTAAGTGAAAATAAGTGGAAAAAAATCAAAAAGTAATATGACACAATTAATTATTTGGAAGATGGGATTATGGGAAAAAGTAGAAAACATATTTATTTCCCTTCTCTTCTTGATATTTTAGTTAAGTAAGGGAAGCAAGAGAAATTGAATTTGCTTGTTCCAAATTTATTCAAGGAAGAATTAACCATAGCCAAGTAAATTAAGCACATGGTAACTTGGCATTAAATAATATTAACATAAAGCAAGGTGAGATATTTTGATGAAGCTAATATCCCTTCCCTTCTTCATTCATTTCGGCCAAGTTGAGAAGAGAGAGAGATAGAGAGATCCAAGAAAACCTAAGAGCAAGAGAGAAGGAGGAAGATCAAGAAGCAAAAGCCTAAGGTAAGTAGGCTTTATTTCAAGTGCTCTTGCCTTATAACTTCATTACAACCTCTTATAACCTCTTCTTCTTCTTAGAAACTATGTTTAGCAAGAAAATCCAAGAGGGAAGAGAGAGATAAAGTTAGTACCAAGAGAGAGAAAGTGAAGAATGCAAGAGTTAATCTCAAGAAACTTAATCCTTTTGGCTAGTATATGATTGTTGTGGTGGTTGTTGTTGTTTTTGGCTTGGTTTGGTTGATTTTGTAAAATTTGGATGATGAAATACTAAGGGGTTATGTTTCCCAATATTCTTCAAAATATGATTAATAAGTGTTTAGATGGTTAAACATAAGATTAGGAGTGGAAAGGAAGGTGTTTATGGATTGAATTAATGAGAACACATTTTCCTCTTTCTCTTTCCAATGTTTTGGCTAGATACAGAACATAAGGGTAGAGTTGGAATTTTAAAATTATGATAGTTCTATTGGATTTAGAAGGGGAAAATGTGTAGGAAAATATGTGTTCATGATTTTTGGATGAATGTATGCAAATTTGAAATTTTTAGAAGTTTAAGGGAAATGTTGTTTGATTTGATTCTTGGAGGCAATTTTGTTGTAGAATATATTTTGTTAGTAAATCTGAGTCCAAATATTATGAAATTTTTTTACAATTAAAGTAGACACCTAGAGCTTTAATTTAATAGGTAGATCATAACTTTTTGACTAGTAAATTAAAAGATATGAATTTTCAAAGTTGTACCTTGTTTTTGGAATGTAATCTGGAATAGAGGAAATTTGAAAAATTTCTGGGAAAATTGTGATAATAGTGGTTAGAATTAAGTATTTTACAATGAAATTACACTTAAATAGCTTTACATAGGCTTTGAGACCAGTCAATTTGGAATTTTCTAGAATTAATTATGATTTTTCAAACACTAGTACAAAAAACACAATAAGTTGCGCTTATTTTTAAGAATACTATGGCGCTTAAAAAACGTCATAGATTCCAACGCCATAAAAAAAAGCTATGGAACTTCTTAAATTTATGGAAGCACCATAACTTGTTTTGTTTAGAAAAAAAAAGCTTCTTATGGCGCTTTCCTGGGAAAGCATCATATGAAGTATTTTTAAAAACATAATAATAATTGTATGTAATTCTTTTCCTAATGAAATCTATATTTTATAGTACAAATTTACAATAAAATGAACAAAACCAAACCAAAATAAAACCAAATCAGAATGAAATAACTAAAAAAAAATAACTACATTGAGCAAATTAAACTAGTAACAACTAATAAAATTATATTTGTAAGCTCAAAAATTAAAAAACTTTCAATGTATAGGAAGTTTAACAAGATAGAGTTGTAACTTCAAGCAGATATCTAGAAAAAATTATAAGCACATATAAAACTATAATATAAAATTCATGACAGATTTAAAACTTAGAATAAAAAAAAGGAAACAATAGTGCCAATTGATGAAAGCTTTTGTAATAAGAAAAGACTTACAAGGGAGTTTCTATAGGAGAAGACAATAAGAAAAAAAAGCTTATGAGATTTGTGAATTCAATATGTACTTAGAGAAGAGTCATACTTATTTTCTCAAGTACCATAAACTTTAGTGTAAGCTTTTCAATCTGATTGAACTGCGTATTTCTTCGAACATAAAAGACTTGGACAATAGAGTGATGATTTCCGCATCTAGATCTGTACGTATAAGTCACAATATAAAGAAGAAAATATATGGCGAGTTGGACAATTTTTTTAAAATAAAGCCTTGTAGGAAAGGGAAGCTATGACGCTTTCCTAGACAAGTGCTTTAGCTTTCAATAATTGGAAAATAAATAAAAAAGCATTGCCTTCAACGGTGCTTGGTGACCAAGCGCAATTGAAGACAATAAATATTACCTAAGGAAATATTAAGCCTTCAACGGCGCTTACCAAGCACCATTGAAAGGAATAGGAAATATATATTGCCTTTAAGCCTTTAATGATGCTTGGTGTTGAAGGCTATTATCTTAAACGCTATTGGCTATTACCTTTGTTGGCTATTACCTTTAACGACGTTTGGTGTCTAAGCACCTTTGAAGGCTTAGACTTGATTTTAAAGGTCTTTGTATGATGCCCACTACAAAAAAATGACGATTAGTAGCGGTTAATTTGAAGCTGTTGAAATAAACCGCAACAAATATAAGAATTTATAGTAGTTAATGGAAAAACCGCTACCGATTTGCAACAGTAAGCATCCGCCTATCACTGAATGAATTTTGTAGCCTTTTTATGTACACTTTGTAATGGTTATGTCTTCAATAACCGTGACAAATATTGTCAAACCCCTTCTTATTTTGACATCTATCAGAGTATTAATGCGCAGTTTAATGGGTAAACAGAAATAATACAATATACTGATACAAAATTCTTACATTACAAAATATTCCCATAGGGTTCATACAATTTATAATGTCATTCCTGGTTACAAAGTACAACTAGTAGATAACCAAAACAAAATCTTCTTGATCTCCACTGGACCTTCAGCTACCAGCAATCGTTACTTTGCCATTTGAGTCGTTTCTACTTGTTGAGATAAATTTTTAATTTATAGAAAGGGGTGAGATTCAAAAGAATCCCAGTAGTAATAGTATATCAATCATATAAAATGTGAAAAGTAACATGCAATGCAACATTTATCATGATGCAGCAATCAAAATGCCAATGCCTATCTGAAAATGCTCAGGAACCAAATGATGATTTTGTTCGGATCAAAATGATCATTTATTCCTGATATGCACAAATCATATCATAGTATGATCACAATAACTTGGAGCAGGTAAATACCTGTCTGTACTATCATAACTTGGAGCAGGTCAACACATGTCCGTACATATCAAGTCACTCAACTGGGTCCACCTGGCCACATGGTACCCTAAAGGTCCCACAGGGTGGTTTAACTCATCATCCATACCCAGAGAGTATCAACATCATAGGCAATACATTGACCAGATCATGGAAATAATCATATAGTATATGAAAGATAGAGTTACTACCTGGACTCCTTTCCAAAGCCTAGCTTTTACCGGTCCTTTAATCTTTCATTTGGCTCGGGCAAATATCAAATCCTAAAATTTCCAAATTAACTATAAATAAGTTACTATTCATTCATATCTTAATCTTGAATTTGCAAGTTGGTTATCTTAGCTTAAAATTACATATTTACCAAAATGCTCCTAGGAAACTCGATCTAATTCCCCTTTTTACCCGGTATTTTGTACTTTTCCAAAAGTTATGACCCATGCTAATCCTACATATGTTTTACATGTAGAATTCATTTTTGAACTCAAAGTAGTCTAATTCCTGTCCCAATTACAAATATGCCCTTGGTAGCTCAAACTTGAGGTTTTTAGGGGTAAAAATGTCATTTCACATTCTAGGGCTTTTCATGCTTCATAATCAACATGAACCCTACACAATTTTCCCTTATAAACATCATGGAACCATTAGAACATTGAAATTCTAACCCAAACAAGATGAAAATGGCCCAAGGAAAATCTGAAAAATTAAGGGAAAATGTTGTTTCTTGATTTTAAATCCATAAATCGCCTTCTTTTCACTTGTTTAACCACCCAAACCTCAAATTTTACATGATCAATACAAATTTGGGTAGAATCTCCCCTTAGAAGTTGGACATCCCAAGTTTACAAAATTTCCAGAAACAACTAATAACCAACCAGAGATTTACCACAACTCAGTTTTCATCAAGAATTCTGAAGTCCTAAGAACTTACCTTGCTTCCCTTTTTCTCCTCCTTGAAACCAACTCCTCCTTCCTTCTTTCCTTATGTTTTTTCTGATTGGAAAGCTAATCCAAGATAGTATGGAGGTTAAGGAAGAATTTCACAAGCTACAAGACATGAATAAGTAGAAATTTCCACCTTCTTTCCTATTGCTTACTCTTGGATCTCTTTCTTCACCTCTTGCTCTCCCCTTTGTCCAAACTCTTTTCTCTCCCTTCTCTCTTCTTTTGGACATGAAAATGGCCTCTTGACTTATAAAGGAAGATGGAGTTTTCTAGAGCATGCTTATGTGTCCTTGTATAATATTATTTTATTCTAATTAAAACATATGACAAAATTTTATATATTAATTATTCCATAATATTTTCCTTTAATTATTCTAGATATTCTTCTTCATCCCCCCTTATGTAGAAAATTTGTCAGATTTATTTGTTGGGTCAAAATGACCATTTTGCCCTTGAACTTCTTTCATTTTCGCAATAATTGGAAACATTGGTAGAATTTCTGTCAATTTTTAAAAATTCATATCTAATTGTATAGATATCTAATTAGGATGGTTATAAATTTTATGTGACCCTTATTGAGTCTAGTTTTAAGGAAAAATATAAATTTTATCCAATTGGAAGCTTACCATGCTCAAAATGTTTATCTTTAAGGTCTGTTGCAGAAAAATATCAAATTTACTATGCGAAGTTCAAAAATTCATATCTTCTTGTATACAACTCCAAAATTTCCATATGACCTATCAAATTAAATCTTATCATGTCTAATTTTATTCTGGAAAGTTTCAGAATTTTTAGAGTCCATTTACTAGTCTCAATATTTCATACAACATGATTGTCTTGTCGAAGAACACACTGGTAGCAACATTAAGTTGTGTACCAAATAACCATATTTTGTATGACATCTAATTGCCTTATCTTGTCTCTTAATGTGCTCTTCAATTCACCATTTTATCCCCTTTTATATCACAAAGGTATGGAGGAATTTTGGTGACTAAAATTTGGAATGTTATATTCCCTGACTCCTAGAGTCGGTGTTCAGCATAGTCAGACATATGTCATAACCAAAAATTGGCAAATACCGCGAGATATCCCACTGACTCAGCATCCTTAATTATACTAACTACAAGGTGTCTTGTTGACTCAGCACCTTTAATTATGTCAAGGCTACGCGGCGGCTTCTCATTGGTCCACCCAAAAGCTACTTTTTAAAAGTAACTAGCTGACTCAACGCTTGTAATTATGGCAAGGTCAAGTGGTAGCTTTTCATTGGTCCATCAAAATTGCTTTTCAAAAGTCACTTTAATTTTCATAATTACATCTTTATGTCATCATTGTTTATTTTATTAAATCTACTTTAATAAAGTTACTTTATCGGTGTTTAATCGAGAATCTACTGGGGACTGCGGCACGCATATCAAAGCCCACCACATAACACCAAAAATTCATCATTTTTATTCCATTGAACATAATTAAATATTCAAGGAATTTTGGTGTTTGAAATTTTGAGATATTACAAATATGGAACCAGCTTCGCGCCAAATGGCTTCAAGGTGGCACGGCTATTGTCACGGGTATTTTGTAGCAGTTATGTCTCTAATAACCACGATAAATAAGGTCCCAGTGTCGTGCCAAATAGCCCAAAGCTGGCACACCTATTGTCGCTGGTACTTTGTAACAATTATTATTGACATAACCGCTACAAATATGGCGCCAAAGTGGCACCCAATAGCATGAAGCTAACACGCATACTTTAGCCCTCACATAGTAGCAGTCACTCACGAACAAACCACTACATATTCGACGCGCACCTTGTGTCGGTTAATTGGTAGCAATTATGATTAAATTAACCACTATAGAATTCAAAAAGACATTACTCTGTGGCGGTTAAGTAGTAAGCTGCTACAAATGGGAAGATATGTCGTAGTTATATCAAGAACCGTTACTAATTGTATGCCTATAAATAGCCACGTACAGAATCAGAGATGTCAAGAAAAGAATTTGCAACACGAAGCCAACAATTGATTTCAAAGGAGCTGCCAACCCCTGAAAGAAGGGAAATGGATTCTGATTGGAATCATGTTACATAAGATGATACCAAGCACATGCCATTTGCGTTGTTTCAAGTGGGTGGCAACTGCTTTCAAACCAATTATTTGCTTCGTGCTGTAATTTCTTTTCTCTTGCCTGACATTTAGTAGCGGTTATTATATAAACCACTTCAGATGCTTAAAACAGTAATTTAAAACATTTGACTTGCAATACTTAGTAGCTCTTAGTTATTTTAAACTGCTACAAATATTTAACTGCATTTATTATCCACAATTCATGAAGTTATAATTTAAAGGTTATTGTAGTGGTTTATGTTGTAACCGCTATAAATATTTGACTACATTTATTAACCACAATCCATAAAGTGAGAGTTTAACGGTAATTGTAGCAGTTTCTCTAATAGCCGGAACAAATATTTGACTGCATTTATTAACCATAATTTACGATGCAAGATTTTAGTGGTTATTGTAGCGGTTATATAAAAATAACCGCTATAAAGGTGGCGCCATCTGTAGCAGTTTATTATAAAACCTCTACAATGTTGAGCTCTATATAAACCACCGCCTCCTTCCTTTATCTCATTTTTCCATTTTGCTTTCTGACAAGGTTTCCTCAAAATTTTACATTTCTACATATGGCTTCAAGAGATAGGGGAAGGGGGAAAGGGGAAGGAAGTTATACCATCCCTAAGATCATTTCTACGTGGTAGCGGTAGTAGAGAAGGAGGGGGTCGTAGCAGGGGTCAACGCAGAAGGAGTGGGGTCGCATGACTACAGATAGGCTCAGAGCAGCTAAACATCACAGCCACAACAGACAGCCCTACAGGGAGGGGCCTACCATAGCTATAGCTGACGGCCCTACCGGAGGGGATCTCACTATAGGTCCATCATGAGGGAGAGGGAGATGAGATCAGCGTCAACAATTATGAGGATGAGAATGACGAGATGTTCAACTTTGACCAAATTCCTCTCAGTGACTTAGAGCAGTTCTTAGATGAAGAGGTCATAGCAGACCAATACCACCCACAACGGTCATCTTCTCGATTGACCGGGTTTGAGGTACAAGTGAGAGGTAAATGTAATTTTGTTATTTAATTTTCCCTTAAATACAATTAAGTGAAATGTGAATTTAAATTTAAGTAACGTATATGGTAATTGTACAGATGAGCACTAATAAGTAAAATATCTACACATTTATTTTCCCTTATATGAAGCATTTTTGGATGACATTTGAGCTTAATGTAATGAATTTGGGTGTAATTGATAAATAAATAATGATTTGACATAAAATAGAATTCATTGGAAAATACTAAATTTTGACCATGTTTCAGTTTTTAGGCAATATCTAGAGTTCTAGATGTTTAATTGGGACGTTCTTTATATGGATAGAAAGCTGAGAAAAATAACCATAACTTTTATGTTGAGAAAAAAAGCCAGTTCTATCTTTAAGAGCTTCGAATTTTTCTTAGATGTTGTATACGTGATTTTATCTTGGTCTGACCTTTGTCCACTAATTTGACCATAACTGGAGCTAAAAATGTTAAAATGAGGAGCTCTCATGAGTTTTCAAGCTAAAATCTAGATCTACAACTTTTATGCAGACAACAAAGTGAGATTCTAATGTTTTAATTGCCAAACGTTAGCTGCAATCAAGGTGTAAGGTGGTCACAAAGTCAATATTTGTGGCTTAGAGTCAAGATTCTTACCTAACATGTGGAAATTCTTACACCCAATTCATCTATAAATAGAGGAGTTGAAGGCACAAGAGATGGGACCATCTTAGAGTTTAATTTCATGCATTTTTGTTGTTCTTGCATACCTCCTACATGGAAGGTTTAGGTAGTCCTCCTTTATAGATGGGATAGGTTGCCTCCTACATGGCAGGTTTTACTTCCTATATGGAAGGCTAGATTTTTCTATTTTCGTGCATCTTGTAATTGTATCTTTATGTTTTAGAATTTAATAATCATGTTTTCTGCAATATTTATGAAGTTTTCAATTTATTTTGGTTTTGTTTTTAATTTCATCATGAGCTAAATTTTCATTTTCCTAGGGTGATGACATAGCTTACTAATGACGAATTGAATCTTAACTTATTAACTCTAGTTTTAATTTTTCCGTCATGATTGAGTTTTAATTATTGTTCTTAATGCTTTCAAATGATTGGCCACCTTTTGGATGATTTCAATATGCATGTTAAGATTGAAAGGAGATACATGTGTGTGGATCCTATAATTAAAACCATAATTTGCATTTGAAATAGGAATATATTCATATGGGTTGTGTAGTCTTAATTGAGTTCCATAAATCTTAATGCATGATTGATTGCTTAAATTCATATAGGAATTTATTGGGTTACCAATTAATTATAGAACTACTTGACCTTGGAAGAGGCTAGTAATTAAAATAGGGAAGCTCGACTATCAATCATGTAGAATAAATTGGACTAGATAGATAAGTGATTCAATCCAGAGTTTGCTAAGTGAAATCTAATCCTTATGGCCTTTTTATTATATTTGTCTTTACCACAATTTCATTTTCATTTAATCATTTTTATCTTACAATCTCAACCACCAACTAATCGATCGGCTAAATAGTATTAAAATTATCAATTTCGGTACTTAGTGATCAATCCTCGCGGGAATGATACTCTACTCACCTTTATATTACTTATTTACGATAGTGTATACTTACACTTCTAAATACACCATCCTACACTCATAATAAGTTTTTGGTGCCGTTGCCCGAGATTATTGTCATTAATATCAATACCAAGTAATTTTAATACTAATTTGGTCTTTACATTACATTTGTCTTTTTTTTTTGGTGTCTTGTGTTTCTTTTTAGGCTTTTGCGTAGTGCATGATAAGATCGAAGAAGACTAAATTACAACCTTGTGATTCAGAGATCGAAAGAACTTGTTGAAGAAATCAAAGAATTCAAAAGCAGTCTACTTCAATTAATCCAATGGCAAATTCGGAGGGAGAAACAACATATATCAAAACACTCCGTGACTATGCAACCCTAACAGTCATGGAGACAACTTCTGGAATCAGATAACCGTCAGTAGCATCTAATAATTTTAAACTCAAGACTACAATCATTCAGATGATGCAAGCAATTTAGTTTGGTGGTTTACCAACAGAAGATCCCAACACACATATAGCCAGCTTCCTAGAAATTTACAACAAATTCAAGCATAATGGTGTTACTGATAACGCCATTAGACTTAAACTTTTCCCTTTTTCACTCAGGGATAAGGCTAAGAGCTGGCTATACTCTCTACTAGTGGGAAGCATAACTACATGGGACGCCTTAGTGTAGAAATTTTTGGCACAATACTTTCCTTCAGAAAAAACAACTAAATTGAGGAATGAAATTACCTCATTTACTCAACATGAATTTGAGAGCCTCTATAAAGTATGGGAAAGATACAAGGAGTTGCTAAGAAAATGTCCTCATCATGGGTTACCAGATTAGTGGCAATTCCACTCATTCTATAATAGGATGACGTATACAACCAGAATTCTTGTAGATGCTGCAGCTGAAGGATCTTTTATGGGAAAGAGTCTAGAAGATGCTTACAATATTCTTGAGGAGATGGCAGCCAATGCATACCAATGGCCTTCTGAACATCATGTTTCAAAGAAAGTGGTTGGAGTGCACGAGCTGGATATCCTTACAACTTTGTCTTCTCAAGTTGCATCTATATCGAAGCAACTGAACTCATTGACAAGTCAAGCAAATGCAATCATCACTCCTTATGAAACCTGTGATCGATATGAAGAACCTTATGTGAGCACACAATGTCAAGAAGGACACCCATCCATGCCTTCTCAGTCTGAGTGAGCTCATTATATCAAAAATCAAAGAAATGATCCATTCTCAAATACTTACAATCCAGGTTGGCGGAATCATCCAAACTTTAGTTAGAAGAATAATCAAAATGTATTCAAGCTACAAGCGAACTACCAGCAACAAGCTCTTCAATCACTAAATCCACCACATCAAAAAGTGAATATAGAAGATGCATTGGGTCAACTAACCATGAATGCATCTCAATTCATGGCTAGAACTGATGCAACACTTAGAAGCCACGAAGCCTCAATAAAGAACTTGGAGATCTAAATGGGCCAAATTGTAGATATGTTGAATTCCAGACAGCTAGGTACTCTTCCAAGTGATACTAAAAGAAACCCAAAAGAGCATGTGAATGCCATTTCATTAAGAAGTAGAAATAATTGAAAGATCATGTAATTCAACAGAAGAATGATGGAGAAAAGAAAGAAGGTGAAGAAGAACATAAGGAGGAATCACAGAAACCTCAAGAAGATGATGTGATACCAGGAAGAATAAGCTTTCCAGAAAATCCTCCTCTATTTGTATCACCAGTTCCATATCCTCAGAGACTTGTGAAGGCAAAGCTAGACAAGCCCGTTTAAAAAGTTTCTGGAGGTTTTCAAAAAGCTACATATCAACATCCCTTTTACAGATGCTCTTACCTAAATGCCCAGCTATGCAAAATTCATAAAGGATATTCTTTCAAATAAGCATAAACTGGAGGAATTCGCGACAGTTACACTTACTGAGGAGTGCAGTGCCATTCTACAAAAGAAACTGCCACCAAAGCTGAAAGATCCAGGAAGTTTTTGCATACCTTGCACCATAGGTCAATGCAACTTTAAAAGATCACTTTATGACCTAGGAGCAAGTGTCTTAGAAGAGAATACTAAATTTTGTTATTTAATTTTCCCTTAAATACAATTAAGTGAAATGTGAATTTAAATTTAAGTAACGTATATGGTAATTGTACAGATGAGCACTAATAAGTAAAATATCTACACATTTATTTTCCCTTATATGAAGCATTTTGGGATGACATTTGAGCTTAATGTAATGAATTTGGGTGTAATTGATAAATAAATAATGATTTGACATAAAATAGAATTCATTGGAAAATACTAAATTTTGACCCTGTTTTAGTTTTTAGGTAATATCTGGAGCTCTAGATGTCTAATTGGGACATTCTTTATATGATTAAAAATCTGAGAAAAATTCCTACAACTTTTATGTTGAGGAAAAAACCCAGTTTTGTCCTTAAAAACTCCGAATTTTGCTTAGATGTTAAGCGTGTGATTTTGTCTAGGTCTGACCTTTATCCACTAATTTGACCATAATTGGAGTTACACATGTTGAAATGAGGATCTCTTATTTGTGTTTTCAAGCTAAGATCTAGACCTACAACTTTCATAAAGAAACAAAATAAGATTCCAACGTTTTAATTGCCAAACACTAGCTGCAATCAAGGAGCAACGTGGTCATAAAGTCAATATTAGTGGCTTAGAGTCAAGATTCTTACCTAACATGTGGAAATTCTTACACCCAATTCATCTATAAATAGAGGAGTTGAAGGCACAAGGGAGGGGACCATCTTAAAGTTTAATTTCATGCATTTTTATTGTTCTTGCATACTTCCTACATGGAAGGTTTAGGTAGTCCTCCTTTATGGATGGTATACGTTGCCTCCTACATGAAAGGTTTTACCTCCTATATGTAAGGCTAGATTTTTCTATTTTCATATATCTTGTAGTTGTATCTTTACGTTTTAGAATTTAATAATCATGTTTTCTGCAATATTTATGAAGTATTCAATTTATTTTGGTTTTGTTTTTAATTTCATCATGAGTTAAATTTTCATTTTCCTAGGGTGATGATTGAGCTTACTAATGACGGATTCAATCTTAACTTATTAAATCTAGTTTTAATTTTTCCTTCATGATTGAGTTTTAATTATTGTTCTTAATGCTTTCAATTGATTGGCTACCTTTTAGATGATTTCAATATGCATGTTAAGATCGGAAGGAGATACATGTGTGTGGATCCTATAATAAAAACCATAATTTGCATATAAAATAGGAATATATTCATATGGGTTGTATAGTCTTAATTGAGTTCTATAAATCTTAATACATGATTGATTGCTTAAATTCATATAGGAATATATTGGGTTAGCAATTAATTATATTTGTCTTTACAACAATTGCATTTTCATTTAATAATTTTTATCTTGCAATCTCAACCACCAACTAATCGATGAGCCAAATAGTATTAAAATTATCAATTTTGATACTTAGTGATCAATCCTTCTGGGAACGATACTGTAATCACCTCTATATTACTTGTTTACGACAGTGTATACTTGCACTTCTAAATACACCATCATACACTCGTAACAAGCAGGGGAATATTTCCACGAGGAGGCTGGACATGATCGGTCTGAAAAGCATAGACCGGAGATTATGATTTGTGGTTTCATGGAATGAGCCTACGGACCAACCCATTGAGAATGGGGATCACATGTTCAACTACTACATGAATGACCTAGGCTCGAAGTAGATGCGATTCCCTATTCACTTCAGGACGTGGAAGCAAGTTCTGAAGGGCCTGAAGGATCACGTATGGGAAAAGGAGGTTAAGGTATATTATAATTGCATTTAATTATATTAAATTATTTGTAGTTAAATATTTTTAATTATTATTTTTATATTTTATATTTTTGAAATAATCGTACTTAATTGTTTATTTAATTTTTTTTGGGGTAGGTTTGCCTTACAGGAGAGCTATAAGAGGTATGCGCTGATGAAGTTGGGAGACGGCTGGAAGAACATGAGGAATCATGTTTACCACATCAAGGACATGGATGGGATGATTCCTCTAGAGCAACTGATTGAAGATGTCACAGACGACGTCCCACCAAATGATTGGGCGGGTTTTGTCCAGTACAAGAGAAGTCAGGAGGGGTAAGTAAATTTTTTAATAACTATTATTTGACCATTTTTTGTTATTTAAATGTTTTTTAATAATTATTATTTGAGCAATGTCTATAGACTCTTTCTCAGAGAAACATGATGAGCAGCGCTTAACAGTCGATTCACTACATGGCTAGATCGAAGAAATTTGATGTGACCTACAACGAATTAGTATATTTTTACAATTTTCAGTTAATTTTATATTAATATTAATAGTTCAATTTCAATTAAATATTTATAATAGTAATTTTATATTTCCATTGTTTAGGAGCGCTAGGTTCAGGAGGAGAACTACCAAACTGATTACGGAGAGTTATTCACGGTAACACACAGGCACCGGGACGAGACTCTGGTGTCTCAAAAGGCAGAGGAGGCCATTGTAAGTATAATAATTAGAATTATTGTTAATTAATTATTTAAAACAACTAATTTATTGTTGGTAATAATAACAATTATAATAACTTGTACATAAAATTGCAAGTACAGATTCAGTAGTCCCAAGATGAATTGAGAGAGACACAGACCTAGGAGTCTCAGGGGTCTATGGACCCCATGGCACCACTAAAGGCTTCTTTGGGAGTAATCAAGCACCTAGGCATGTGAGGGGATGGGATTATACACCAGACCCAGCATGGTGTATGGGAGAAGCGGCAGCGCTGAGGTAGACCTTCTCGAGCACGGATGTCCGGGAACAAACGTCTAAAGGAGGAGACTGTTGAGGAGATTCGATCAGAGGTTGCAAGGGCATCTACTATGATGGCACAGCAGATGCAGGAGCAAGTAGATTTCTATTACGCACAACAGACGCAGTAGCAGGATATCACGAACTCCGTGCTCGACAAGGCGTAGAGTGGCTTGTTCCCTGATGAGGCATTCCCAGTAATCCCCCTGTCCCGAGATTCATTGTGAATCAACTCGTCCTCCATCCAATGATGCCAATGTTGACTCTACCCAGCTCTGTCCTCCACCCACCCTTGAGACAAGACCTGATGAATAAACTGGTGACGGTGCCCCTTAAGAAAGGACCTGCCGATGACACTCTAGATAGTTATTTTTTTATTTAGGATTTTTTTAAAAATATCATACAAAAATGTTTGGATTAATTTAAAATTTTTTTTACAAAGTTTTTTACTTTTTGTTAGTTTTGTTATTAAATGTCGTTTTAAAAAAACAATTTTGAAAAAAAACAAAAAATAAATAAATATTAGTAGCGGTTTACATCCATTTGTAGCGGTTTTTTTGAATATGACAATCCCGTAAATAGTCACAACCATTTTTAGCGGTTCATAACTAGTAACCGCTACTAATTTAGGCAAATTTGAATTTTGAACCTTTAATTCCTGCCAACGGTCACATTAATTGGTAGCAGTTATAGACCCATAACCGTTACTAATATTCACATTCTTTGTAGCGGTTTATGATTTTTTTAACCACTTGAATGTATGAAAATATTTGAATTTTGAATTTGGAATTCCCGCTAACGGTCACATGAATTTGTAGTGGTTAGAGAGTCATAACCGCTACAAGTTTTCATGCATTTGACTTTTGAATATGTCAGTACCACCAATGGTCACATGAATTTGTAGCGATTATAAAGTTTAAACCGCTACAAAATTTGTATGAGTAGCGGTTTACGTAGTGGTTTATTAAACCGCTACTAATTTTTTGTCGTTGTAAAAATTCAATATAAGTATCTTGTCAAGCGTCAATTGTTTTTCACTCATCTTGTTGGCTAAATTTTCTTGTCTAGCTATGGATAAATCATGGATCAAGTTGGCACGCATTCTCCAGCTTATTTAGATGGATTAAACAACTTGGATTTTTCTTACTCCCACACCAGCTGTAATGGAACGATCATATATCCGTGTCAGAGATGCAAGTTCAAGAAAGTGGCATACACGAGAAGTTATTAAGGAACATTTTCTTGTGAAGCCTTTCCCAGAAGAGTATACATTCTGGAGAGTTCATGGTGCGAAGGCTAATATGAGATACGTTGATGCTCTTCCTCAAAGTTCATAAGTAGGAGTTCAAGTAAATGAACATGATCTTGTTAATGATATTGTGTGTGATGCATTTGATTTTCAAGACGAGAACTTCAACAAACAAGTACAGGGTTCAAAGCCTGTGTTTTTGAGAAATAAAGCAACACAAGATTTTTTATCGTCCCTTGTATCAAGGTTGTCGAAAATACTCAAAATTATCTTTCTTAATCAAATTTTATCATATCAAGTGCTTGTATGAAATCACTAATAAGGCAATGTCCATGTTCCTAGAATTATTACAAGATGTATTCCCTGACGTGGAGATTCCCATATCATTCTACGAGGCCAAGAAGATTTCTAACAATTAGGATTGAACTACCAAAAACTTGATGCATGCCTTATTGATTGTATGTTGTATTGGGGAGATGAAGCTAGCATAGAGGATTGTAAGTGATGTCACACATTGAGGTACAACACAATTCAGAAGTGGAAAGGCAGAAGAAGAAACCTATAAAGATTCTAAAGTACTTTCCTTTAAAGCCTAGGTTATAAAGATTGTTTATGTCCTCTAAAACAACTTAGCACTTGAGGTGGCATGATGTTGATAAGAATGAAGATGGTAAATTAAGACATCCATGAGATGCAAAAGCCTATAAAGCATTTGATGCTAAATTTCCATCTTTCACAGCTGACCCTAGAAATGTTCGGCTTGCTTTGGCGACCGACGGTTTTAATCCCTTTGGGAATCTTAGTACAACTTATTGTATTTAGCCGGTAGTTTTAGTTCCCTACAACTTGCCCCTGGATGTGTATGAAACAAAGCTTCTTCATCTTGTCTATGATAATCCCAAGCAAAAAAACACCGAGTAATGACATTGATGTCTATCTCCAACCACTTATTGCGAAATTGCTGGACCTGTGGCAGGTCAGGATCAAGACATATGACTCATACAAAAAGTCACCTTTTAATTTGAGTGCAGTGTTGATATGGACTATAAGCAACTTTCCTGGGCTTAGAAAGTTATCCGGGTGGAATGTGCATACTGGAACGGCATGTCCAGTTTGTAATTTTGACTCCAAAGTAGTACACCTTCCTTACAGTCGGAGGTTTCTTGATGGTAAGCACAGGTTCATGTTGCAACGGAATCATTTTAATATAAAAACGGAAAAAAGAGGACCTCCTCAGACTTTAATCGGTGTAAACATATTACAACAGCTTCAGGACATTGAATTCAAGTTTGGAAAAAGCGTCGATTCCACAACAACAGGGCGAAAGAGTAGGAGGACTACTTCAGCTTATGCACCTCAACAATGGTAGAAGATAAGTATCTTCTTTACTCTTCCATATTAGAAAACTATTTTACTTCGCCACAGTCTTGATGTCATGCACATTGAAAAAAATGTATGCGACAATGTACTATACATGCTGCTTAACGAACCCGACAAATCAAAAGATCATCTTCAAGTGAGGAAAGATTTACAGGCCGTAGGAGTTCATGAACATCTATGGCCTGATGAGCATGAAAAATTTCAACCGGCATAATTCACCCTCACAAAACCGAACAAGGAAGTCTTCCTCGCTACGTTGAAGAAAATAAAAGTTCCTGATGGCTATTTAAGCAACATTTCATGATGTATTGACATCCAGGCATGAAAGGTCTCTGGCCTGAAGAGTCATGACTCACATATTCTTATGCAACAGTTACTTCCGTTGGCTATAAAGAATGCACTTCCTCCGGATGTGTCCATTATTTTGGTAGAGCTGTGATCCTTCTTTCAGAAGTTGTGTTCTAAGATTTTGATCGTTGAGGAGCTCGATCAACTGCAGTCTAAAATCATTCTCACACTTTGTCATTTGGAGATGATCTTTCTTCCCTCCTTTTTTACTGTGATGGTTCACCAGACAGTCCACCTTGTTCATAAAACAAAGCTCGTTGGCCCAGTTTAATATTGATGGATGTATCCTATTTAGAGGTACTGTATTTACATATGTGTGTCATCATTACTTTCTAAATTTGCTACTTGCCCATTTCACCATTTAGTATCATATTTTCCTCTTTACTTTATAGGTTTCTTGGCAAATTGAAATCTTACTTAAGGAATAAGACGTGGCCAGAAGGTTCTATAGCTGAAGGTTATATAGGGGTTAAAGTCCTATATTTCTGCTCAAGGTACTTTGATGACATTGAGACATCTTTCTACCAACCACCTCATGTCGAAAATTGTCCTAAACCTAAGCCAACAACATCAACAGAGTTGCTAATCCCTCGTGTTGATAAAGCAGTTGGAGGAAGTGAGAACTTCAAACTAACAATAACTGAGAAGTTACAGGCACATTGACATGTCTTGATTAATTACACTCAAGTTGAACCATTCCTTCAGTAAGAACCGTACACTCATATATTATTCTACAACTATCCTTATATTTTTTATTTACATGTCATGATCATCTTCCCATGATTAATTACAGGGAATTCAAAAGTCATGCGAAGTGTCAACTAAGGATTTGAACACAAACATCCTCCGAAGTTGACAAAATGTTCCACAGATAATTCCTAACCTGGTTTGCATGCAAAATATTAAATAACCATAACTCGTACTCATCAGAGTTTAAAGTACTTGCAATCAGCCCGCTTAACCATGCAAAAAGGTTTACAGCATACAATGTCAATGGTTTCAAGTTTTGCAAGGTATCATGAGATCAAGGATTGCAAACTCAAAATTTAGGTGTTTTTGGCATCTTTAGGACACGGAATTATGCAAGCAGCAGTGATGGTAACATGCAATTCGGAGGTATCGCTTACTATAGAAAGCTTGTTGATGTCTTCAAACTAAATTACCAAAGTCATTTCACTGTTACGCTTTTCAAGTGTTTGTGGGAAAATACGACCACTTCCTATAAACTTACAACAGACAATTTAGGCATCATATCAATAAATTTCTCTCATCGAATTCACACCAATCAATCTGAAGATGATGAACCTTATATTCTTGCTTAGAGGCACACCAAGCTTATTATGTCGAGGACGAGAGGTATACGGATTGGAACATGATAGTGCGCTTAAAGCCTCGAGACCTTTATTATGATATAGGTGATGATGACAACATCACTTATGAGAGTGAGTCGTTCCATCCCGCCAATTTCAAAAAATTCTTCCTTGAAGGCGATAATAATTTACCTATAGTTAGATGAGTTTTTGTAAGTTTACATCATTTACAATTACTATTTTCTACACAGCAATACCATACTAATATTTCTTTCACAAAATTTTTGTAGGGATGGCAAAGAAGAATGATTAAGTGGAACTATGATTTTTTTTAAATTTTGATATGTATTATATAAAAAAAATTGAATCATAGTTGTAGCGGTTACATAACGGCTACAAAATAAAATAAAACTGCTACAAATAATAAACTGCTACAAACATGACATGCTAACTGCTATAAAATATAACTGCTACAAATACCGTGATACTAACCGGTACAAGAGTCACACATATCTCTATAAATATCTCCACACCAACTCTTTTTATACACATCTCCATTTCTTTACTCTCTTCTTCTCTCTCATTTTTTCACATCCAGGAATTTTTTTTCCAAGAGCTAAAGATCTAAGTAATGTGATCATCATACATGGTAATTTCTTTTATCAATTATTTCATCTCTTCTTTTTTTTCCTTCTTATAATACTCATACTATTTTTTTTCGAGACATTAAGGGACTATTCCTTAAAAACGTTCCTTACAAAAACGATCCATATCTAAGGGATAAAAAAATAAGGCATATTACCTACAAATTCATAACATTACCTACACTTTCTCATTATTATACATACAAATTTTATATTTATGTAACTCAATTTAAATTTTTTCTTTACCCAGTAATTCAGTTTAATTAATTTTTTAAATAATAACTACATTTAATTCAGTTATATAACTAATGAACATGATAAAATGATACTATAAGAATTAAATTATATTATTGGATGATTTTTTAATTTTTCACAATAATTTGTAGCGGTTATATACACCATTACAATGTTAACGGTGAAATTGAAAAATTGTTTAAATTGTTTGGCACCTCGTTTAGAATTTTATTTAGTAGCGGTTATATCACCGCTATCAAACAAATTCAAAAATTTTCAATTCCCGCCATAACCAAATATTAGTAGCGGTTGTTGAACCGCTACAAATTTTTTAGCACTATTCTTAAATATCCACGTCTTGAAATTAGTAGCCATTATAGAATAGAGTCTACCAATATTTGGTATAAATTTATAGTGGTTATTTAACCACTACTAAATTGTCACAAAATGGTTTAGTCATCATCCAGCTATTGTAGCGCTTAGTTGTAACCGCTACTGTATTAGTAGCGATTCTTTTCTCTTGAGTAATGGTTACATTTAACCTCTACTAAATTGCTTGCAACAATGGCTTTTGTAGCAGTTTACTTAACAGCTGCCAATATTGTTTGCAATGGTTAAAACTGCTACAAATACACATTTTTAACCGCTACTAAATCCAAATTTTTTTGTAGTGGCCTTGAAACTTAGCCTTAACTTTTAAAGACCTCTGTACGATACCTCAAAACTTTTAAGGGTGGCTTTGTATGACGTTTAACTAGATAAATGCCACAGAAGGCCTATATTTTTTTTAAAAAAATAAGACAATATATGGTGCTTGTCTAGGTAAGCGCCATACAAGGGGTCAGATATACAAAGGGTTTAAATTTTTTTTAAAAAATAACCCCTTATATGGCGCTTCCCCAGGAAAGCGGCATATAAGGTATTAGGAAGCTATGGTACTTTCCTGGTCAAGCGCTATAGCTGCCACATGTATTTTTTAAAAAAAACATGAAAGTCTCCTCTAGCGCTTGTTTAAAGAAGAGCCATAAGATTAGCACCGCTAAATCTATATTTTGTAGTAGTGAAAGTTGACTGAAAATCTTCCAGTTTTCTAGAAAACAGTGAAACTGCACTGTGCAGAATTATATTGTCCAGAAACTATTGTAACTACATAGATAATTAGCAGAATATGATTAAAGGAAGTAGTAGTGCAAGTACAACCAGTTACTTGTTCACTCTAATTTATAGGAATTTGCAATAGCCCAATCCGACACAAGAGTATTGGACAGACTGTAGGACTAAAAAAGGACTCAGGTAGTAACACTTTCTTTCATATACTATATGATAAATGTATACTTTGTATATGCCATCTTCTGTAACATGACAGTGCCTAGGGCACATATGACCTAGCTTTGGTCTAGGACCCAGTAATGGTATATGAGTTAAGCCAGGGTTGCAAATATCCGTTTGGCCTCAGACAGTGTATACACAACATTATTTGAGTTTGCATCTTACATAACATGGTGCATTGCATATCTTTTTTTACATTCTATATGTCTGAAATGCATGTCACTATTGAGATTTACTTGAATTTCACCCTTTTTCAACATTACAAACATTACATCTGAGGCTACTGGCTCAAAGGGCAAGGTAGTAATTACCCGTGAATAGAGTCCCGGTGCAGGCTGAAGTTGCCACTGGTTATTTAGCATTGTAATTTAGCTTCTTTAGAACACTTATGCATTTTGTATATATTTTTCAAACCCTACGGGGAATTTGTGTTGTAAACAAGCACTTAATGTCAGTATGTTTTCACTATTTCTATATGCCTTACTGAACTATGCGCTTATACTCCGCGAATATTAAAATGTTAAGGGATTTGACATATTTTAGGCATATCTTATATACTATCCATATTATTAAACTGCATGAAATTGGACGTGATTTTGATGTCTACTATACAAAACTTAAATGTTGCACATACCTTCAATTTCATGCGGATGAGGTTAACACTTAGATGACAAATACGTCATTTTAACTTTCAAATTCTTGCATTCCAGCTACTCCATCTTTAGTTGTAATAAGTTAGCTTTATCATTTTAATATTATTGATCTTTTTATCAAAAATTATTTTGTATTCCACTTTTTTGTGATCTTTTTTTTATAACATAAAAGTAATCAAATTAAAATAAAAAATGTTCGTTAAAATTTGTTAAAGGCATTAAATATATATAAAAATGCAAATTATTTTTAAAAAAAGAAAAAGTATACATTTGGTCCTCTAAATACAAAGTTGTAAACTTTTAAAAGCATTTTTTAAGTCTTTTAACTCTAATACTATCATCTAAAATGATGTTTTTCTTGTAACCATTACTATTATTTTGAAAATTAAATTTTATATGTTAGCATTTGATGATATTTTGTAAAAAATAAAATTTCAATATCAGCAGTTTTTTAATTAACAACTATTTTGGGATAAAGGACTAAAAAAGACCGTTTTAAAAGTTAACAAACTAAATTGAAACCTTATATAAAGTTCAAGGACCAAATGTAAACTTCTTCCTTTAAAAATGTCTTTATTTATAGAGAATGAGTGTAAGTGAGTACATAATATATTAATAGAGTGAGACTAACCAATAATTAATAATGGCAAAAAAAGAAAAAGCATTAAGGTGCAAAAATACACATGAGATTTTACCAAAAGTGCGTCTAACACCAAATGTTTTCTTGAGGGGTAAAAGTAACTATGAACTTCCAAAAGAGGTGAAAAAGTAACTATAAATTTCCAAAAAGAGGTGCAAAAAGTCACACTAGCCATTATGATGAAAATGTTGACCATGAATATGAAATTATTTGACTAAAAATGGTGATATAGAGCCTGACATTGATGATTAAGAACCTACCTTATCTTTTTCATGGTTGTAGAGAAAGAATGATGTGTTCCCCATCAGAATATCCACCCCTAATACCACAAACTCCTGTTTCATGCCAATCCAATCAAATCATAGACAAATTTATCTTTTTGTATCAAGCAAAAATGAATATTTTGATCTAGAGAATTATTAGTGTTTGTTTGTTTATTTACTTGGGGTAATGGAAGATGGGTGGAGTAGCCTAGAAAGCCATGGCATGTGAACATGAACAAAGCTAAAATTCTAAAACAAATGGGTTCAAATCTAGGGTGGGGAAAAATGATGTAACGTATTGAGGGTGGTAAGAAGGGTATTGCGTTGAGGTGACGAATGAATGAGGTGGTGAAGAGACCAAGTGGGAACAAAGCCCAAGTCAAAAGGAGACAAGTATAAGGGCACCATTTGGAGGGTATAATAAAAGGCTATGATGAAAAGTAAGCTAAGATTTCCTCTCCCTTCTCTATGCTTGACTCTTTCCACTTCCTCTGTATCTTTATCGATTGAGATTTAATTTATGGTGTTGGGGTTGGTTTCCGGCTTAGTATAGATTTTCAATCCTTGAACTTTCACATCTCTATCAGTTAAAGGAGCAATAAATTACACCTTGACACCAGCTGGCAAAATTATGGAAAAAAATGCCATCTAACATTAATGGCCAATGTGACTTTTGCACCACTTTTGAAAATTCATAATTACTTATACACCGCTTTTAGAAGTTTATGTATACTTTTATCCCTTAAAAATGCATTTGGTGTTAACACACTTTTAGTAAAATCTCATGTATATACTTGCACCATAACCCAAAAGAAATTTGAAACTAAAAATTTCAACCTAACTATTAGTGTCTCTTCTAAATATCAACATGATATCCAATATAAAATTTTCTTATATATATATGACTAGAGTGAGTAGTTAACTTCTAGAAAGCTATACTAAAATTTCTTCCATATATGTAACAAAAAATGTTGCATCCTTTTAAAAATGATTCTTTCGAATTTCCCACTTTTATCATACAATACCATGTAGACCCTAGCTAGTTGAGATAACAATTTTTACACCCAACTTTACTATATTGGCATGTGTGAAATCGAATTCGATATATACATATACGTGTGTGTGTCTACATATGTACACACACACTGTAATATCCCAAAATGTACTCAAGGGCTAAGTGTACAAATAGACAATGAAATTAATGATAGAATTGTCTCTAGAAATTTTACAATGATTTTTGTCTCGATTAGCTATCAATAAGACAAAGAGACTTGGTGGTGGGATGAAAGTGTTCCAGAGAAAACCAAATATAAGAAAGATTGTTTTATAACCATACACTTATGTAATAATGCTAAAAATTGGGAAACGTATCGCATGGCTAAAAATGAGACTAAAAAGGCCGTGAGTGAGGCGCGTAATAAAGCATATGAGGAGTTTTATAAGGAGTTAGGAACAAAGGCGGGAGAGCGCAAGATTGATAAGATCGCAAAGAATAAGGAGAGAAAATCGAGACACTTAGACCAAGTGAGGTGTATAAAGGACGAAGAAGGAAAAGTTTTGGTTACTGATGGAGATATTAAGGATAGGTGGGAAACCTACTTTTATAAGCTGTTCAATGAAGGTGGGGAAGGGTCGCATTGTGACACGGAAGATTTAACGACTCGAGAAAGTGATCTCAATTTGACATTTTACCACAGGATTCAAATTGGCGAGGTTAAGGAAGCTCTTAAGAAAATGGAAAATGCTAAAGTTGTTGGACCTGATGATATTGCTATTGAAGTTTGGAAATGTTTGGGCGAAGAGGGTGTATTATGGCTCACAAAATTATTTAATGAAATCTTACGAACCAAGAAAATGCCGGATGAGTGGAGAAAAAGTACATTGGTTCCTATTTATAAGAATAAAGGGGATATCCAAAATTGTGCAAACTATAGAGGAATTAAGCTAATGAGTCATACAATGAAATTGTGGAAAAAAGTGATTGAACACAGATTAAGGTTGGAGACAGACATCACTGGAAACCAATTTGGATTAATGCCAGGAAGGTCTACAACAGAAGTGATTTATTTATTAAGGGGGCTAATGGAAAAGCATAGGAGCAGAGGAAGAGATTTGCATATGGTCTTCATTGATTTGGAAAAAGCGTATGACCGGGTGCCAAGAGATGTACTTTGGAAAGCCTTGGAAAAGAAGGGGGTGAGGGTTGCATATATCAAAGCCATTCAGGACATGTATGAAGGGGTTACACCTAAAGTTAGAACACTTGGAGGTGTTACAAATAACTTTCCTATAAGGATTGGACTACATCAGGGATCAGCGTTGAGTCCTTATTTATTCAACCTAGTGATAGATGTTCTAACTGAGCCTATAAAAGAGGAGATCCCTACATGCATGCTTTTTGCGGATGATATAGTTCTGTTGGCTTAATCTAGAGAAGTTATTAATTCTACACTTGAGATATGGAGACGGACTTAAGAATTGAGGGGCTTTCATCTTAGTAGGAACAAAACTGAATATATGCATTGCAAGTTTGATAAAGGATAAAGCCAAAGGGAAGTAGAAGTTAAATTGGGTGGGCAAGTCATCCCACAAGTGACAAAATTTAGATATTTGCGATCAATTATAAACAAGATGGTGAAATTGATAGAGATGTCGATCACAGAATTTAGGTCGGATGGTATAAATGGAGAAAATTTACTGGAGTTATCTGTGATTGTAAAGTACCTGATAAGGTAAAAGGAAAGTTCTATCGCACTGCTATAAGACCAGCAATGCTATATGGTAGTGAATGTTGGGCTTTAAAGGGACAACATGAGCATAAAATGGGAGTCACTGAGATGAGGATGTTGAGATGGATGAGTGGCCATACAAGAAAAGACAAGATTCGTAATACTCATATACGTGAACGAGTGGGAGTGGCCCCTATTGAAGAAATAATAGTAGAAAATCGTTTGAGGTGGTTTGGACATGTTCAGCGTAGGCCTTTGAATGCTTCGGTGAGAAGGGTGGATCAAATAGAATGGAGTCCTATTAGACGAGGTTGAGGATGGCCGAAACGAACACTCAATGAGGTCATAGAAAGAGACCTTCTAATTAATAATATATCAAAATCTATGGTTTTTGATAGTGCACAATGGCGTCATGCGATCCGTGTAGTCGACCCCACCTAGTGGGATAAAGGCTTTGTTGTTGTTGTTGTTGTTGTTGCTGCTATTGGTAAATTACTTAAATTTTGACTAAAATTGGGAATAGTCAAAAACATACTTGAAACACAAGAATAAAAGGGAATGACACTATTAGTAAGGAAACAAGGCCATCTAAACCATTAGTGTACAAACAAAGAGAAATGAAAGAATGAATGGCATAAGAATTAATATTGTCATGATCAAGGGTAAATAAGTCAATTGCCACTTGATCTTGAGGTTAAAATTGGAAGACAAGATGAAAGGTCAAGATTAGCTCTTGAAAGGCAAGAGTAATTAGGAGGGTTGAAAAACAAATCAACTCCCTCCCTTCATAAGTTAAAAATATCAAAAAATAGAGGCAAGAAAGGAAGAAGAGTAGTTGGTCAACATATCATCACCCTTGGTCAAAAATTATGACTAGGAAGAGAGGACTTGGTCAATATATTTTCCCTTTTTAAGAGTCTAAATTCGGTCAAGAAGAGAAGGAAGGAAAGAAAGAAAACTACCTCAAGTTATCATAACCATGGTTGGCCATTTAACTCGTAAGCTTGGAAGAAATCATAAGAAGATGACATATGGCATTTTTCCCTTAATTTTTTGAGAAATTTGATCAAGGGAATTAAAGAGCTGAAGTGAATTATTTGGACACATATTTCACTGTCTCTTCAAGCTCAAAAAAACGTCCAAGTGCTTAAGGAAAGAGAAAACAAGGAGACAAGAAGAAAAGGTAACCTTCTAGCTTGATTTTCACCTAGTAGATCACTTCTATGACTCAAATGCTCTTCATAAACATTGTTCCTCTTGATGCTAGCTTTATTTCTATGGTTTATAATTTCAAGAGGAGGTGTTTTAAGCCATTTTTTAAAAGCATAAGTTGAAGAACCAAAGAAAAAGAAACTAAGGAGGAGTAAGAGGTGAGTTTTAGCTTCATTTGAGCTATGGATTGTGTTAGTTTATTGAGTATTTTGGCATGTGAAATTCTACCCTCTTTTTGTTCAAGCTATGGTTTTGAATATTTGTGGTGTTTTGATTATGTTCTTGATGTTTAGAAGGCATATGAAACTAGTTTGAGGCTTAAATTGGAAGTTTGGTAATTGTTGGAATATCTGCCAAATTTTTGCCAAAACAGGACGCCTATAAGGAGTAAGAATTTGGTAATTTTGATAATTCCGTTAGATTTAGAGGGAAAAATTGTATAGGTATACAAGTTGTCATGATTTTTAGATGTTCCTATATCAATTTGGAAATTTAGGAAGTGTGCATGAACATGTTGTGTAATCTGCCTTGTGAAATAGTAGATGTTGTGTATGATAATTTAAGGAGTAAGTCTTGTCCAAAAATTTTTAAACTTTTCAGTCTAAAAGTAGAGACATAAAAATTTAATTTGTTAGTTCATAATGATCAATTGGACTTGTGTGCTGGGAGTTATACATTTTTTGCAGTTTGGTCATGTAAAACTTGAGAATTCTGGAACAATGTCTAATAACTGGAAATTCTAGATTTCTATGCATCCAATTGGCTAAGTGAAGTATTTTTCTCTTAAACTAGACTTAATAAAGGTCACATAGGCTTTAGAACCACTCCAATTGGACATTTATGCAAAGAGATATGAATTTTTAAAGTTAGTAGACCAAATCTGCCAGCATTTGTGCCTATGCGAAAATTGCAAAATGTAATGGCATTTCTTTGTACACCAAGGGTAGAAATCAGTCCCTTGTGATAATTTGACCATTTTAACTCATTGGTTGACTTGGTAAAGTGACCATAATAACCCTAATGATAACCAACATTAGAGAGTGATTTACAAATGTATTGGGCTAAGTAATAACATGTCCATGCATGAATTCCCACATATAGGATTCGATATTTGCCCGAGATGACCAAGGAACTGGTAACACATCACGAAACATTGGAAAAGATAAGGTAGTAACTTCACTCTCATATTCTATATATCTTATTTCATGCATATTATTACCATGTTACATACTTGAACTGTGAACATGAATCGGGCAGAATTGCCCTTTAAGCATTTAGATGAGAAGGGCTTTGGCCCAATAGAATACCCAGTGCTATAAAAAGGGACAGTAAGTCCTTGAATAGAATGTTGGAAATTGTACCCTAAGGGCCAATCATTGTACCTTAAACATTATTGTTATTTAAGAATTTCTCCATATTGTTATCATATCGTTTGCATGTTTATTATGATAATTGTATCCTTGGATGAACTATAAAGATTATCCTAAATGTCTCCGGTCGGTTATCTATGCGGGAGCAAAGATGAAATAAGACCAGTATGACTTTGATGAGGTATAGAGATACAAATCAAAGTCTTAGGCACTTGTAGGAGTACAAGGTGCTGGAACGACCCGCTATGAGAAAGCTGCATGGATTAAGTCATAAGCTTATCTCATACATATAATCATGTCACAGTACCCTCTAACCTGAGATCATCATAGATTCTTACATGAGAGTTGCTAAGTTTTGACCTAGTCAAAAGTCACCTTTGACCGGGTGATGATAAAGGCTACAATCGGGCTTATGAGTTTTCATGAAGAGGAATGTGAGTGGTCAAGATGGAATTTGTCCCTCACATTAGTGAGAGATATTACTGGGCCCCTTGATAAGTGAGTCTGAGAAATGTATGGCCATACTGTAATAGGAATGAGTTTCCATTTCTAATTTCAGGCTACTCAAGAATATAGAAAGAGATGGTTAGGAACAGGAGGATGACAATGTTCGTGCCTCATCCTTGACCAAAATATCGTGTGACAAAAGGGACGTGAAATGATTGTATAATAGGTTGCATCGTATCATCGATCCTCATGTGAATTGGGTAGTCGCAATGTCTTGCTAGAGGCTGCTTGCAACTTGTGGGCTAGAACAGTTTTGGCCCACTACTAACTTCATGTGGGCCTACAGGGTCGCACACAAGAATAGCCCAACACGAGCTATGATGTCCAAATTCATTGAATCTAAGATATGTCTAAGATTCAATGAATACAATATTTGACCTAGGGTGGATGAATTATGTGTGTGAGTATATATGTGTGTGTGTGTGTGTGTATGTTCAAAAAATAATAATAATTGTAGTAATATTATATACATATTATAATATTATTATAAGGTGTTAGTTTTATATTTAATTTATTTGATAAATTAAATAATTAAAGCTAATACAGATATCATATATTAGATTTAATTTATAAAGATAAATTAAATCTATTGGCTCTTTATTTAGATTAAATAAATATGATAAATTAAATATGTTTAATAGATTTAATCAAATCAGATTTATTTGATTTAATTTGAATTTCAAATTAATTAAGATTAATTTTGAGATTCTAATACAGCCTACATCAATTATAAAATTCGAAGGGCTAGAGAACCCTAGGCTGTATGGACAATTTGAAGAGCCGCAAGAAACCCTAGAGAGGCATCTTAGAGGCGCTAGCACGCTGCCGCGTTAAGGCTTGTTTGTGTGGATACCGGTAGAGGGAGGTGACCAGAGGTGTTTACTACTAGAGATCAAAAGCACGAAAACCACAAAGGTACTATTCTAACTACTCGATTTAGATGTCTTTGATAGATCCGTAATTGCAATTCGAGGATTTTAAACGGTTAATTTCTTCCGCTGCATGTATGAATCCCAATAGTGACATCAGAGACAGATCAATTGTACATCTAAATTGAGTTTATGTTCTTATATATGTGATATATATGGGATATATATGTATGTTTATAAGATGCTCCGAATATATATCTGAGCATGTGATTTTCGTTTTCGATTATATGTGATTTTTATTTTTGATTATCTGCTAATATGTCAATAAGAAATTGTTTCGATCACATGCGACATATTTCCTTCTGATTAGCGTCGTTGTTCTCGCGATTTTGGTTCTAGATGAGATCTGAAACTAAAACTCGTATGGATTTTTTGAATAGTTTCTGCGGCGTATTGAATAACAACCGGGTCACTTTGGTCTCTAATCGGATTTTAGGGATCCGAAGCTTGAAGAAGAAGGCTAGTATGATGTCATTTTGTGTGGTTCGCTGAAGTGTTCAGATCATGACATAGAATGACGTCGTCTCTTCCTCTTCCCAAAACGCATAGTTTCATTAGGTCTAGAAGAGTTCTGGGCGTTAATGAAACTGAGCTGAAATTTTAAAAATAGGGCCGAAACAAAACATTTTTACTAAAGGAGTATTCCTTTTTTCAAAAAGGTCCAAGGGAGCTGCCCCCTACAACCCCCGCAAGGGGCGCTGCCCCTTGACCCCGCCAGCTAACTGGCTAGTGAGACCGCCGTAGCTAACTGTTCGTAGTGCGACATAACCTAATCACGACATTCGTTGTTTCTTTCATATTATATGAATTATTACTTGTTCTGGTTTATTCTCCAAAGTTGTTTAGGTATGGTGAATAACATGGCTCTAGTCTTTACAAAAGTTGTAATGTTTAAATATGGCATGCGTGCCATGCCTTTCTCTAAACATTCTCTTCTCATCTCACTCCCTTAGTATGTTTAAACAAGGTTTCTCTTGATGTAATTTTTCTTTTTCTTATTTATTTAGAGAAGTCCTCTCATTAGCTTGGGAGGATTTTAGGTTAGGTGAGCCATGTTGTGTCACATTTAAATTATGCTTTTGATTAGATCATAACATGCATACTTTTGTATTTATATGTATGAGATACAACCGTGATTACATTCACACAAATGAAACTAATTAATTAAAACCCTCCGAATAAAATCTTAAGTCACAATGCCTTCAATTAATGAATACTTGTCAAAACCTAGATCACTTAATTGTAGGTTCCACCAAAGTGGATACATTTGAGTTATCATGGTGAGGTAAGTGTGAGTAATGGTGCTACTCACAAAATTCATTATTTTTTTGACTTAATTGAGATCATCAAAATGGTTTTGGATCTCAAGGCATTAGATGGGATTAAACATACCGGGTCACATGATGATCGAATCCCATAAAGATCTAAGAGTTACATGTGATGTAATTGGTAAAGATGTTGCCTACCTAAATAACTTGAATTTAAGTGTCCTACCAAAGCGAAACTAAATTTAAGAAAAATATGGATCTTAGCCCACTGATTATATTGAGGGTTGTTAACTTAGTAGGAGATTACTAATCAACTTTGCATATTTTAATTGTAGAATCATGTCGACTAGTAACACCGCTACACTATCACTGCGATCAGTCCTTGAGAATGACAAGCTTAATGGGATAAACTTTCATGACTGGTTCAGGAACTTGAGAATTGTTCTCAAGCAAGAAAGAAAGGCGTATGTCCTCGATCAACCCATTCCTGACGAGCCTGCAGCTAATGCTCCAAGAGCTCAGAGAGATGCTTACATAAAGCATAAGAATGACTCTGTGGATGTAAGATGCCTAATGCTTGCCACTATGGTTCCAGAGCTCCAGAGAGATCTGGAACATATGGAGGCATTGAGATGATTGTCCATCTTAAGGAAATGTTCCAGCAACAGGCAAGGCAAGAGAGGTATGAGACCACAAAGGCCCTACATTCTTGCAATATGGCTGAAGGTGCATCAGTTAGTCCTCATGTGTTAAAGATGAAAGGCTACATTGATCACCTTGAGAGGCTTAGATTTCCCATGAGCCAAGAGTTAGCTACAAATTTGATCTTGAACTCACTCCCAGAAAGTTATGACCAGTTTGTCATGAACTACAACATGAACAACATGGAGAAATCCATCTCTGAACTGCATGGGATGCTCAAAACTGCTGAGCAGAGTATTAAGAAAAGGCCCAGCACCGTTTTGATGGTTCAGAAAGGAAAGGGTATGAAAAGGAAAGGCAAGGGCAAGGGAAAGGGTAATGGCTCAGGTGGTAAGACCAAAGAGTCAAATAAACCCGAACCTAAGCCTGCTGCCAAGAAGGCAAAGCCTCCAAAGGATGGAGTATGCTACTTCTGCAATGAACCTGATCATTGGAAGAGGAACTACAAACTCTACCTTGAAGATCTGAAAAAGAACAAGAAGGATAGCGGGGCTATCTCTTCAAGTATTTATGTTATAGACATTCACTTTTCTGCTTCCTCTACATGGGTATTAGATACTGCATGTGGTTCTCACATTTGTAAAAATGTGTAGGGTCTCAAGGACAGTAGAAAGTTGAAGAAGGGCGAAGTAAACCTACGAGTTGGAAACCGAGCAAGAGTTGCTGCTTTAGCCGTAGGCACTTATAAATTAGTTCTGCCCAATGGGCTTTTGTTAATTTTGAACAATTTCTTTTATGTTCCTTCTTTGACTAGTAACATTGTTTCTCTTTCTTATTTGGATAAGGAAGGTTTTACTTCCATTACTGGGAATGGTAAATGTTCTATTTATCGTAATGACATTTTTTATGTTGATGGTGATTTGCATGTTGGTCATTATTTTTTAAATTTAGAACATCCTAATAATGGAAACATCTATAACATAACTACCAAAAGGATCAAGTCAAATGATTTGAATCCGACCTACCTATGGTATTGTCGTCTGGAACATATAAATGAGAAACGCATTTCTAAACTCCATCAAGATGGATTTCTTAACTCATTTGATTTTAAATCATTTGATACGTGTGAATCTTGTTTATTAGGAAAGATGATAAAGGTACCTTTTACTAGGCACAGTGAGAGGGCCACTGATTTATTGGGCCTCATACATACCGATGTATGTGGACCAATGAATATAGCTGCCAGAGGTGGTTATATGTACTTCATCGCATTTATAGATGATTTTAGTAGATATGGATATATCTATCTAATGAAACATAAATCTGAATCTTTTGAAATGTTCAAAATATTCCAAAATGAAGTGCAAAACAACTTGGCAAAACAATTAAAGCACTTCGATCTGATCGGGGTGGTGAATATTTGAGCCGAGAGTTTACTGACCATCTTAGGAGTTGTGGAATAATCTCACAACTCACTCCTCCAGGAACACCACAATGGAATGGGATTTCTAAGCGGAGGAATTGAACACTATTAGATATGGTTCGATCTATGATGAGTCAAACAGATCTTCCACCATCCTTTTGAGGCCATGCTCTAGAAACTGCTGCGTTCACACTAAATCGTGTTCCATCTAAGGCAGTTGAAAAGACACCATATGAGATATGGACTGGGAAGAAACCTAGTTTGTCTTTTCTCAAAATTTGGGGATGTGAGGTTTACGTTAAATAACAAGCCTCTGATAAATTATCGCACAGATCCTCAAAATGCCTTTTTGTGGGGTATCCTAAAGAAACGAAGGGATTCTATGTCTACAATCCCACCGATCACAAAGTGTTTGTTATCCGAAATGGTATCTTTCTAGAAAGAGAATTTATCTCTAAGAGAACTAGTGGGAGCAAGGTACATCTCGAAGAAGTTCGAGACTTACAAGATAGCACAGAACCACATATGGAAAATAAAGAAGACTCACAACAAGTTGTTGAGCCTCCTCATGTAACACAAGGCCCATGAAGGTCTGATAGGATACAACAACAACCTCAGAGATATGGATTTCTGGTTACTGGAAGTCTTGATGTGTTGCTCGTTGAACACAATGAGCCAACCACCTATCAAGAAGCCATAATAGGACTAAACTCCGACAAATGGCTAATTGCTATGAAGTCTAAAATGCAATCCATGTACGACAATCAGGTATGGACCTTGGTTGATCCACCCGAAGGTGTAAAAACCATTGGGTGTAAGTAGGTTTTTAAAGAAAAAACTGACATAGATGGCAAAATAAATGTCTTCAAGGAACGACTGGTTACAAAAGGATTTACTCAAACTTATGGTGTAGACTATGATGAAACCTTTTCCCCAGTTGCAATGGCCAAATCAATCAGAATCCTTCTTGCCATTGCAGCATATTATGACTATGAAATATGGTAGATGTACGTCAAAATAGCCTTCCTTAATGGAAAGCTCCTTAAGGATGTGTACATGACACAACCTGAAGGTTTCATACATCCAAAGGACTCTGATAAAGTATGCAAGCTTCAAAGATCCATTTATGGATTGAAGCAAGCATCTCGAAGCTGGAACCATCGTTTTGATAAAGTAGTCAAAGAGTTTGGATTCATTCAAAACATTGATGAACCTTGTGTTTACAATAAGGTTAGTGAGAGCACAGTTGTATTTCTAGTGATTTATGTAGATGACATCCTACTCATCAGGAATGACATTCCTACCTTGCAGAGTGTCAAGTCTTGGTTAAGAAAGTCTTTCTCAATGAAAGACTTAGGTGAAGCCACTTACATCCTAGGGATCAGGATCTATAGAGCGAGATCCAAGAGACTAATAGGCCTAAGTCAGAGCACATACATAGACAAGATACTGCATAGATTTAGCATGCAGGATTCAAAACGGGTTACATGCCCATGTCTCATGGCATCTATCTTAGCAAAGATCTGTGTCCTAGTACACCTGATCAAAGAGATCGCATGAGTAAGGTTCCATATGCCTCTGCCATTGGATCCATCATGTATGCCATACTATGTACTCTACCGGATGTCTCATTTGCCTTAAGTATGACCAGTAGATATCAACAAGATCCTGGTGAGAATCATTGGACTGCTGTCAAGAATATCCTAAAGTACTTAAGAAGGACTAAGGACTTATTCTTGGTATACGGTGGATTGGATGTTGAGCTCTGTGTAACTGGTTACACAGATGCGAGTTTCTAAACTGACCAAGATGATCTCAGATCGCAGTCTGGATATATATTCCTTTTGAATGGTAGTGCGGTAAGCTGGAAGAGCTCTAAGCAGAACACTGTAGCAGATTCTGCAACAGAAGCTGAGTATATAACAGCATCAGATGCAGCTAAGGAAGCCGTTTGGATCCAAAAGTTCACTACTAAACTAGGGGTGGTACCCACCATCTCAAATCCAATAGATTTGTTCTGTGACAATAGCAGTGCTATTACACAAGCTAAGGAGCCTAGGTCACACCAAAGTACCAAGCATATACTCAGGCGATTTCATCTTATCAGAGAAATCAATGATAGAGGTGATATAAAAATATGTAAAATACTAGGAGAAGACAATGCTGCTGATCCTCTCACCAAGCTGCTTGCACAGGCAAAACATGAGCGTCATGTTAGGACAATGGGAATTAGGCAAATTAATGATTGTACCTAGTTCAAGTGGGAGGATATTGGAAATTGTGCCCTATGGGCTAATCATTGTACCTTAAACATTATTGTTATTTAAGAATTTCTCCATATTGTTATCATATCGTTTGCATGTTTATTATGATAATTGTATGCTTGGATGAACTATAAAGATTATCCTAAATGTCTCCGGTCGGTTATCTATGCGGGAGCAAAGATGAAATAAGACCAGTATGACTTTGATGAGGTATAGAGATACAAATCAAAGTCTTAGGCACTTGTAGGAGTACAAGGTGCTGGAACGACCCGCTATGAGAAAGCTGCATGGATTAAGTCATAAGCTTATCTCATACATATAATCATGTCACAGTACCCTCTAACCTGAGATCATCATAGATTCTTACATGAGAGTTGCTAAGTTTTGACCTAGTCAAAAGTCACCTTTGACCGGGTGATGATAAAGGCTACAATCGGGCTTATGAGTTTTCATGAAGAGGAATGTGAGTGGTCAAGATGGAATTTGTCCCTCACATTAGTGAGAGATATTACTGGGCCCCTTGATAAGTGAGTCTGAGAAATGTATGGCCATACTGTAATGGGAAGGAGTTTCCATTTCTAATTTCAGGCTACTCAAGAATCTAGAAAGTGATGGTCAGGAACAGGAGGATGACAATGTTCATGCCTCATCCTTGACCAAAATATCGTGTGACAAAAGGGACGTGAAATGATTGTATAATAGGTTGCATCGTATCATCGATCCTCATGTGAATTGGGTAGTCGCAATGTCTTGCTAGAGGCTGCTTGCGACTTGTGGGCTAGAACAGTTTTGGCCCACTACCAACTTCATATGGGCCTATAGGTTCGCACACAAGAATAGCCCAACACGAGCTATGATGTTCAGATTCATTGAATCTAAGATGTGTCTAAGATTCAATTAATATAATATTTGACCTAGGGTGGATGAATTATGTGTGTGTGTGTGTGTGTGTGTGTAAATTTGAAAAATAATAATAATTGTAGTAATATTATATACATATTATAATATTATTATAAGGTGTTAGTTTTATATTTAATTTATTTGATAAATTAAATAATTAAAGCTAATACAGATATCATATATTAGATTTAATTTATAAAGATAAATTAAATCTATTGGCTCTTTATTTAGATTAAATAAATATGATAAATTAAATCTGTTTGACAGATTTAATCAAATAAGATTTATTTGATTTAATTTGAATTTCAAATTAATTAAGATTAATTTTGAGATTCTAATACAGCCTACATCAATTATTAAATTCGAAGGGCTAGAGAACCCTAGGTTGTACTGACAATTTGGAGAACCGCAAGAAACCCTAGAGAGGCATCTTAGAGGCGCTAGCACGCTGCCGCGTTAAGGCTTGTTCGTGTGGATACCTGTAGAGGGAGGCGACCAGAGGTGCTGACTCCTAGAGATCGAAAGCACGAAAACCACAAAGGTACTATTCTAACTACTCGATTTAGACGTCTTTGATAGATCCACGATTGGGATTCAAGGATTTTAAACGGTTAATTTCTTCCGCTGCGTGTACAAATCCTAACATAGAATTGGTTGTTGCATAAACATATCTCTGAATGTTGAATGAATATGGAAATATTTGGTATATGGTGGTTCATATGGCATGTTTCTCTGTATGCATTTTATATGAGTGTTGTTTGTTACGACTGAGATTCTTTTGAATCTCACCCTTTTTCTAATAACTAACCTGCAGCACAGGCAAGTAGCTTTCATGGGAAGAAGGTAGCCACGGACGGGTTAAAGTGAAGACTTAGAATTTATTTTTTGTTGGTTATCTAACTTTTAGAATTGTATATAAAGCTGAATGGTATTTTAAAAAATTAGTACTTATGGTGGAAAAGTACACTAATTGCAGACCTGGAAGACTGTATGTAATCAATGTAGTTTAACTAGAGCAGGGTGTATCAGATGGACCCTTTAGTAGCAAACTTAATCTGAATATCCACTGAGAACTTCAGTAAGTACTCTGATATTTACAAATGGAAATAGACCTGTATGAATTAAATAGATTTGGAAATTGAAAATGACACCACAACTAAAATGTTTTGAAAAACCTTTCGAAAACCCACTTAACTATAAGATCGAACCCTATAGTGAAGTCAAGATCCCAAATGGATTAAGAAATGTTTCTAGTCTCTGATGTGGCATCAGGTCACGTTTTGAACTGTTTTGTAAGGTATAAAGTAAGGTGTTACACACACACACACACACACACATATATATATATAAGAACATAGTAATTTGAACGCAATTAATGTGCAACAAGGAAAGCTAGTGGATTCATTCATCAAGCACTACTACATTTACTCAAAACAGATGCCAAAGGCCTTGTCTTGGTCTTTGGCATCCATTTTCTGAAACGGACGCTATAAAGTGCTTTTAGCATTCGTTCCAAGAAATGAATGCCAAAAGCATTTAAAATTCCCTAATCATATCTAAGTCTTGGTCTTAATTATTCTTTATCTCTTCCCTCTTTGCTATTCCTCTCCGTCTCTTTCCTCCATTATGACTCCTCCTGCATCTCCTCCCTCCTTCAACGCTTGTCCTGCGTCGACCCTCATTGTCCATCTCCTCCCTATGCGCAACCTTGGACTTCGGCACCTCCTCTCTGTTCTAAGATTCATTCGCAACTCTTCCTTCGTCTCCTTCCTCTACAACAAACGCTCCTCCATCTCCTCCTTTCGTCGCTCCTCCATCTATTCCCTCTATCTTTAACCCTATTCCCGGCAGTCTACCATTTCTGCTTTTACAAGGTAAGTTTCTTCCACTTTGATTCCCTTTGAATGCCCAATCTGAGTAGTTATAAAAGAAAAAAAAAATACTTGATTATGTTTCTAGTTCTTAAAAGATATTAATGTTCCTATTGTTGTTGTTGATGTTAAGGTTGAGAGAAGAGAAATTTCAAGCATCCAAATTTAAATTTAACGTAATTAGAGTTGAATATTGTTGTTGTTAATATTGATGTTGGTGTTGATGATGACTTCTATTGATCTTGTTATTTTGTAATTTTGGGATGTAGGAATATAAGAAGATATGATCTAGAGTTGAATGCAAAACACAATTTAAGAATTAATCAAGGTTAAATAGTTGATTAAAAGCTAGAATATAGTTTAATGACATAATAATTGTAATATGGCTAGCATGTTTATGTGCATTGAACTTCTTAAACTTGTATGAATGTGGATACTTTGAAGTCTATGATTTCTAGTTTTTAAATTAGACAACTTAGCTATATTTTTTGTCTTTTTGTATTAATGAAATTGCTGGATTAAATTGCTGATATTGTTCTGAATTGCTTCAGTTAGTTAATTTTGTTTGAATTAAGTTGAATTGGGTCGTTATTAAAATTTTGGGATGTCTTACTTTTAAGGGGAAATGTAGCCAATTTTTTTTAATAAGTAAAAGACAATCCCTTCCTTGACCCATATTCACATGTCCTTCCTTGACAATTGTTCTAAACATGAGTGTTGTTAAAAATGGCTTAGGTGATATTAAAATAGATCATAATTGGATGAATGCTTTGAGAAATTATAAAGAATATAAGAATGGGGTAGCAGAGTTTATTGAATTTGCTAAGAGGAATGTTCCTAGAAAAAATGGGATATATTTTTGTGCTTGTGTCAATTGTCTAAATGAGAGTCGACAGAATATTAATGATATAAGAAATCACCTACTTTGTCATAGAATAAATCTTCTATTCACAAGGTGGATATGACATGGTGAGGAAGTAACTGCTTACACATCACACAAGAAGGAAGTCGTGGATGTCGTAGATCAAGATAGAATGGATAAAATGACTCATGACATTGAGGTAGAATCCTTTGTGCAATCAGGTGTATATGATAGCCTGCAGAGTGATACAAAGACACCATTGTACCCATGTAGTAAGTACACACGTTTGACAAGTACTTTGAATTTCTTTAACATAAAGGCAACTTGTGAGTGGACCAATAGTAGTTTCACATTATTGCTTGAATTGTTGTGCGATATGTTTCCAAACGATAATGTACTTCTAAATCATATGTATGAGGCCAAGAAAATTTTATCTACGATGGGTATGGATATAAAAAGATACACGCTTGCTCTAAGGACTATATATAGTAAAGAAAGGAGTATGAAGGTCTTAATGAGTATATGAAATGTAAGACTTCACGATACAAATTGAAGAAAGATGGTGGTTATGGTGATGAGACGACTAAAAGGCAACCATTAAAGGTGTTATGATATCTTTCAATAATACCGCAGTTTAAGCCTTTGTTTGTGGATGCAACAAAAGCAAAGAAGTTGAGATGGCATTTTGATAAGAGAATATCTGATGAAAAATATCTTCAGCACCTGACTGACTCTCCACGATAAAAGAACATAGTTGAAATGTTCCCTTAATTTAGTAGTAACCCAAGAAACCTTTGGCTTGGGATTTGTATAAATGTAATCATATAGAACTGTTAGTGGCACATATAATGCATGGACGGTTCTGCTAGTGATATAAAACTTATCTTCCTGGTTGTACATAAAACGTAAATATATGATGCTTTATATGATGATTTTTAGACCAAAACAGCTAGAAAATGATATCTATGTCTACTTGGCACCTTTCCTTGAAGACTTAAATAAGTTGTGAGAGGAAGGTATAGATATTTTTTATGCATATAAGTATAAGTCCTTTAAGCTATGTGCAATGATTTTCACTGTGATAAACAACTTTCCTGCATACAAAAATTTATCAGGGTACAATGTGAAGGGGTATAAAACATGTTTAATATGTGAAGCGAACACACACTTCCATTAATTTCAACACAAAAGAAAAATAGTCTACCTTTGTCACAAGAGGTTTCTTCATTGATTCCACCCATATCGTAAGTTAAGAAAGAGTTTTAACATCTTACTGGAGAATGGAATGTCTCCAAAGGTATTAAATAGAGAGGAAGTTGATAGTAACATATCAATGTTATCTTTAGTAAGAATCAAAGGACATCAGGTGAGAAGAACATATGGAAAAAGAGGTCAATTTTCTTTATCTTTCATATTAGTATAGTCTTGATGTGAGACACAATATTGATGTGATGTATGTAGAGAAAAATATTTGTAATAGCCTTGTTGGTACATTTTTGCACATGCCAATGAATTCTAAGGATAGAATTAGTGCGAAACTAGACTTGGTTGAAATAGGAATAAGAGAATAATTACATCTACAACTAAGAGTTTATGGTAAGAGGGCATATATGGAGCCAGCAGCGCATACACTGTCAAAAGCTGAGAAAAAAGTTTGTGTGGGTGTTTGCATGACATTAAGGTTCCACAAGGGTATTCTTCTAATGTGAGAAGGCTTGTCTCAATAGATGATTTAAAGTTAATGGAAATGAAGTCCTATGATTATCATGTATTGATACAACAACTATTACTGGTATAGCTATAAGAGGCATTATGAAAGATGACGTGTGAACAACTATAACAAGATTGTGTGTTTTCTTTAATGCTATCTGTAGCAAAGTCATTAACACTGAAAAATTGAATGAATTGGAAAATGAAGGTTATATTATTCTATCCTAACTAGAGATGCATTTTGCTCAGACATTTTTTCATATAATGGTGCATTTAATAATTCATTTAGTAAGGGAGCCAAGGCTCTATGGTCTATTTTACCTAAGGTAGATGTACCTTTCTGAGAGATACATGAAGATCTTAAAAGGGTATTCTAAAAATCCTTATTAACCTAAAGCCTCAATTATTGAAAGATATGTAATTGAAAAGGCTATGGACTTGTACACAGTCTTGGCATGAAGAAGGGAGAAGTAAGAGAACACGAGGTCTCAAATGAAGAGTATGCCTTGTGAAGAGGTGTTGCAAGCACACTTGTATATCTTGAATGATATCGAAGAAGCTTAGCTGTACTTAGATCAACACATAAGAGTAATTTAAAGAACATATATCCAAGGAAGAATGACATGCAGATAATAAATGAGGAGAAAAACAAGACATTCATATAGTGGTTTGAGGAAAAGGTTTCACACAACACCAGTGTATCCGAGACAATCAAATGTATAGCTTAGGGGCCTTCTTTTGAAGTCGTCACTTTGAGAGGTTACGATATAAATGGGTATTCTTCCTACACAAAAGCCCAATATGATAGGAGCACTATGCAAAATAGTGGGGTGATAGTAGTAGCCAAAGGCATGCTATGAGAAGTGGCAAGGCGTCAGTCATATATCGTATTCTATAGTCACATAAGATCCCTCCTTCTCTATCAAGTCTAGTTCAAGGCCTGCAGACCCCTTAAGCCTTTTAGATAGGGAGTTCCATTAAGCATAGCCATAAAGCTAAGAATATCTTGATCTATTCTAAATTGCATGAATATACTCAATATGTGAGCTTTTATTCTATTATACAGTCAAGTCAAACATGCAAAGCAAAAACTCTATCTCATACATATATTATATATAGGTTTAAAACTTTAGGTTTAATGTGTGTGTGTGCGCGCGCGCGCGTAATTAATTGTATACAATTTTTTTCTGTATGTATATAAGGGAGATATTAAAGGGAGAATCCCTATTTTATTAAAAAAGAAAGAAAGAAAGAAATTTGCTTTAAAAGTTAACAGTTCTTACATAAAAACCGTTATTTATATATAAACTATATATGAGAGTTGTTTCATTAAACCCGTGAGTATTTATAGCAAATAAATAATGGTTGCAATATAACACCTATTATGTAAGTTTATACTTTATATAACGATTATTATGGTTATGTATGTTACAAAGTTTATAACAATTGTTTACTTGAGACTGCTATTTATTATGCCAGCATTACGATTTATATAATAGTTCTTTACATGAGCCTATTTTATTATCGTTACAACATTACGCACAGTATGGCCTCACCTCACCTCAATACATAACAAGTATTATATTAAAACTGTTATAATTGATACTGAATAAATAATGGTTCGGAACCTTTACATATCTACGCTGAGCATATATAGTGCCCGCATATATGACGGTTCAAAACCATTATATATGGCAATAATAACCATCATAAAAAGCATTTTTTGTAGCAATGAAGGGTTTCAGTGCTCTGTAATTTACTTTTTCATTAAGTATATGTCTTTAAGCATTAATGTATAATCAAATAAAATATGATTAACTTAAAATAAAAAAAATTTATGGTTTAGAAGGATTCTCAAGAATAATTCAAGCAAGAAAAAAAGGAATTTTGTTATAAAACTAAGGAAAATAAAGAGATGAGGAGGGGAGATGAAGAAAGACAAGATAGAATTGTAGAGATGAAGAGTGAAGGAGAACTCTAATTCATATAGCACATACATGTACATCCAATCCTTTGTGTTAAGCCTTTATATATAGGCCTTCAATCCTTCCAAGAGTTACAATGTCATAAACATAAGAATTAACCTATATTATGATGGAATTACAATGTCATAAACATAAGAATTAATCTACAATATAAAACTACATAAAACCATGGGAGGTTATTGGCATTATTAATCATAAAATGGAATCCTAAGAGGCTTATGAACATCCACCACCATAATATTTATAACAAATTTAAAGAAAGAGTTTCATTAACGTAAAAAAAATCAAACTACATATCACACAAGTCAGAACTCTATTATTAATGAATTTTGATGTTATTTTTATTAACAAAACAAATTTGAGTTGAGTTCTTCCAAAAATAAAATTTTTTATTGACAATATTTGTAATATCCCGTTTTTAGTCACCAATATTCCTGTATATAATTGATACATTTAATGAAATAAAATGGTGAATTGTAATGTGCATACAATGATAGAAGCATTCCTATCAGTGGTTACACATAACTTGGCTAAGCTAGGACACAAAGGAGCAACTAATGTCCACTTAAAGGCCTAGCATTGTAGCCTAAATTAGAGCATGAAATGACACAAATAATGGCCTAATACAAGTGTTAAAATTCAGCCAAAAATAAGGGGGGATGATGAAGACAAGAAGTTTTACAAAAATATAGTGGCAAAATAGTAATTTGCCAAAAAAATAAGAAGCAATTATTTTTCCCATTTTTCCTCATTAATTTCGGCCAAAGAGGGAAAATAAAAGAGAAAATGACTATTTGGTAATAAATATTTCATGTTGGAGCATTTGTTACCAAGGGAAAAATAAATGGTAAAAAGTCAAAAAGCAATATGATATTAATTAATTACTTAGAAGAAGCAATTATGGAAATTCAAGATGCAAACTAATATTCCCTCTTTCTCTTGCATATTCAGTCAAAGAGGCAAGGAGGGGAAATAATTTATGTAGCCATAATTAATTCAAGAGGAAGGAAAAAAAAGAAGGACAAAGTAAATTCCTATATTATTTTACCATGAGATAATATTATGACACAAAGCAAATTGGGATATTTTAAAAAGCTATCATCTCTTCCTTCTCTTCATCATATTTCGGCCAATACTATAATGAGAGAGAGATATATATGAGCTTAAGGAAAACTTGAAGAACTTCCAAGAAGTAAGAACTCAAGATAAAAGCTTGTAATTTTAGTGTTCTTGTCTTCCAACCTCGTTGGAACTACCTGTAACCTCTTTTTCTCCTTGAAATTCATTGTTAGCAAGCAAAATCTCAAGAGAAGAGAGAGAGTGATGAGACATGTAGAGAGAGAAAGTGTGAGAAATCAAGAGATAATCTCATAAACTTGATCCTCTTGTGATATATATTATTGTTTTGGTTGTTGTTGTTGTTGGATTTGGCTTTGGCTTTGTTTGCTTGATTTTGTAAATTTGGGAAGATGAAACCCTAAGGGGACTACCAAAATTTCCTCAAATCATGTTCATTTCGTGTTTAAGTAGTTAATCATATGATCAGAAGTGGAAAGGAAGTGATTAAGCAAGAGAAATCAAGAAAACACGCATGCCCTCCTAAGAACCCTAGTTTTGTCAAGACACAGAACATATAGGTAGAGATGAAATTTTGAAATTATGATTAATTCCATTGGATTTAGAAGGGAAAATTGTGTAGGTATACATGAGTTTATGCCCTGTTTCTGGAAGGAAATTTAGTATAGTGGAGTTTGACAAATTTCTAGTAAAAGTATGATGCATTGGTTAGACTAAAGTTTTTTTATGCAAAACTAAATTTAAAGAGCTTCATTTAGGCTTTAGAATCAGTCAAATTGGATTTTCTTAGAATTAATTATGAATTTCTAAAATTGACTAAAAATCTGCCAGTTTTCTGAAAAACTGTGAAACTGCACCATGCAAAAGTTGTATTATGTAGAACTTGTTGAAACTACATTAGATAACCAGTAGAATTTAATTAAAGGCAGTAATAATATAAGTAATAACTAGTTACTTGTAACTTGAATTTTATAGGAATATACAATTTTCCGAGCCTTAACCAAAGTTTAGGACAAACAGAGGAACCGAAAAAAGAGTCAGGTAGTAAATTTTTCTTACATATACTATATGATTATTATATGTTTGAATATGTCATTCTTTGTAACATGAGCATTGTGTCTTGGACACATATATTAGCCTAGTTTGTTAGATATGATTAGTTTTGATGATGACAAATATAGATGTCAAATATTAAGCATAAGAAGCTTGCATAGTATAATTTTCTATTACATTGACTAACTATTTGATGTTGCATATATTGTAGATTAGTCAAGCAATGGAAGAAAGAAATTGAGGAATAAGGAACTTGCAAGAATTAATGAAAAATATGAAGATTCAAGTTTTTATGGGTACTGTAGCAGTGGTACTGTAGCAATACGGTTACTGTAGCAATTGGCACTGTTTGGCACTGTTTGGAACTGTAGGAGAGTGATTTTTAACAAATCACTCGAGTGATTTGAGGAATCACTCGAGTGATTCATTAAAAAACGAAATCACTCGAGTGATTCAGCAAATCACTCGAGTGATGTGCAGCATTTCAGAGTCTGTGCTTCGTCCAGCTGAGCGAGGTCTGGTTATTTGATCATATCTCTCACAATACAACTCCAAATCATACGAAACCAATTGCATATGAAACTAGACTCCCAATGCGTCATTTTGACACCAAAACCAACATTAAAGGAGATCATATGAGGGAGATATAAGTATTCCAATATGACCTTCATGTCAGCGTCACTTTCTGGAACAGGTTTAGTATTTTGGGTATAACTCTCAAAACACTGATCCTATTGATCTGAAATTAGTTCCATATGAAAGTAGACTTCCAGGGATTTCCAATGATATATAATAAAGCAATTTTAGAGTCATATTCGAAGAGTTATGGCTTCTGGAAGTTGACCTCTGTTTACTGGTGATCTGTGCAAAGATCACTCGAGTGATTTTGTTAATCACTCGAGTGATATTCAAGATCACTCGAGTGATTGCGGAAAATTACAGATCACTCGAGTGATATGGGAAATCACTCGAGTGATCCGCAATTTCACTTCCAGTGATCGCGAAATCACTGCAAGAAAAATTCACTGTTTTGAAAATCACTTCCAGTGATTCTGAATCACTCGAGTGATCCGCCAAATCACTTCCAGTGATTGTGAATCACTCGAGTGATCAGGCTAATCACTTCCAGTGATTTTGTTTTCACTTCAAGAAATTCCCACGGTTTTGCTATTCACTTCCAGTGATTCTCATTCACTCGAGTGATGCGCCAAATCACTTCCAGTGATTGTAAATCACTCGAGTGATGAAGCAAATCACTTCCAGTGATTAGGATTTCACTTCAAGAAAAATCTACTGTTTTACAAATCACTTCCAGTGAATTGAAAATCACTGCAAGAAGATTTCACTGTTCACCAAATCACTTCCAGTGATCATAAATCACTCGAGTGATATTTGCAAAGTTACAAATCACTTCCAGTGAATTGGAAATCACTCCAAGAAGAAATCACTGTTTACAAAATCACTTCCAGTGATCCCAAATTCACTCGAGTGAAATATGGAAATTTCAATATCACTTCCAGTGAACCAGCAATCACTGTCAGAAGTTTTCAACGTTTTCAAAATCACTTCCAATGACATTATATTCACTTCCAGTGATATTGCATTTTCTCATATAATGATTAATTGTTCAAGTATACATCTTCCTACATGGACTTTGATCCATTTGCTTTTACCTTCATAAACGACAATTGATTTTGCTAGTGAATTTCTATTATTACTGATTTCTCCAAATTACTATCAAAATCATAATCCGAATGGGTTCCTATGTTATGCAATCTTTATGTTTTCACTTACTATCATTCTTAGACATTGCTTAATATTTATTTCAAGTGTGAAATAGGGACTCAAGCGTTTGGGTTAAAACTTCAAGTCTGGAGGTGACTCACGGCAAGCATCATCACTTGGAGTGATGCAACCCAGAAAGCGGAAATCCTGTCTTTGGTCAATGATCCAACATATTTATGATTAACACTTCATTGTATTGATATTTGATGTATTGTTACAGAAAGAACAATGAAGAGACCATAGAGAGAGGAAAAACCACTTCGTCGAAGAAGTCGAGCGTCCACTGATAACGGCTAGTTTTTCTGAAGTGGAAATCTGTCAGAGCACGATCAACGGGAAAATATTTAAATACACTCAACGACCGTGCAAAGCAATGGGACTCCAACCGAAAATGATATAGTGACTGTCTAAGCATCAGATGGGATTATAACAAAAGAATATCTGAATGGGTTCAACGGTCAAATGAATCAACAGACTCTAACGGATATCTTCCACAACTCAGCTATAAATAGGAGAGGATTCAAACACAGAAAAGAAAGCAACGCAATGAGAACATGAACATGCTGATATTCTAAGTCTTCTACCTCCGACCACTCTTTGCTCTACTTCATCTTCTATATCATGTATAATTGAGAGTGAGAATATTTGTATTGTACTTCAGTGAGTATCCTATCTACTCTGTGAGAGAGTTTGTAAATCCTTACAAATATATTTCTGTATTGAACTCAAGGTAGAGGGACCTTGAGAGGGTTGATTACCTTACAGTGGAAGTTGTAGAGTGAATCGCCATTAAGAGTTTCTGCCTATAAGACTTACAAGGTGCAAACAGTAGAGAACGTTGCTGCTCGTAAGACTTACAGTGGTGTAAGCAGGAGAGAACGTTGCTGCTCATAAGACTTGCACGGGTAAGCAGGAGAGAAAGGTCTTTGGGATTGCTTTGCTCGACTTGCTGTAAGAAGGAGTAAACCTTACAGTGTGTAAGGGGGAGTTACTCTTGTGAATTTGTAGAGGCTTTTCTTGTGCCCAGTTAAACAAGAATATAGTGGATTGGAAATCTCAGGAGGAGCCTGGGGACTGGACGTAGGTCATCGTGGATTGGACCGAACCAGGATAAATCACAGTTTGCATATTCTCTTCCCTAAGCTTTTACATTTCTAGCATATATGATTTACATATCAGCTTATGTTTCTATACTTCCACATGTATTGATTTAATAAGTTGCGAAAAGATTTTAAAAGATCATACTTTCTTATCACACACCCAATTCACCCCCCCTCTTGGTTGTCAGCCAGTTCTAACATAGTTGTGGTCTAGGACCCAATAGGGGCGTAAGGTTAAGGCATGATATAAACATGTCGTTTAGCCTTAGACAGTGTACACACAGCATTCTATCATCTTATATAACATGCACAATACATATTTATTTTTTCATTTTATATGTTGAGAAAAGCATGTTGCTACTGAGATTCACCTGAATCTCATCCTTTTTTAAAATATAAAACTTTACAACTGAAGCTAGTGACTCAAAAGGTAAAGAAGTGGCTACTCGGGAGTAGAGTCCCCGGTGCATCCTGAAGCTATTGTAGTTATCTGTGCTTGTAATTTAGTTTCTTTTGGAACACTCCGTATGTCTACATATATTTTTCAAACCCAGTAGGGATTCCTCTATAATGTAAACAAGTACATTATATCAGTATATTACCGCTATTCCTATATGCCTTATGGAACTTTGCACTTATTACTCTACTTGATGATTAACAAGTTGAGAAATGATAATTTTTCCCTAATATTCCCTATTATTTGATTTGGATGGGAATTAAAAGGAGGGAAATGACTACTTGATGATTCATAAGCCGAGTAGGTAATTATTATCAAGTAAAGTTAATAAGCAGAGAAGCTTAAGGCTTCGGTTGACCACTTGAGGATGGGATAATTTGAGAGTGAATTATACTCTCTTATTTCTCATTAATATTAATGGAATGATGAAGGAAAAGAGAAATAAAACTTGCTATGCAAGAAATGTGATAGGTGGACTAATTGAGTAAAGGCCACTGGATGATTTTAATTAATCATCATCCTTCATCAATTAATTCTCATTATTTCTTGCATTCAGATTAAAATGGGAAAGGAAAGAGAAATCAGACAGAATGAGAAAGAGAAAGAACAGAACGAGAGAACGAGAACAAAGGCGGTAGAGAGAGAGAAGAGAGAGAAAACTTGGAATGCCGAAACTAATCCAAAACGGTGTTTTCTCTCGAAATGTCCAGTACAAATGTCACTCTACTCATCTTGAGCTTCATTTCTACTATTTTAGTTTGTCGTTTGGAGATGGTTGGTGCCGTCTCGCCGGCTGGAGCGTCGGCAGAATTCCGAACTGAATTCAGAAGCATGTAGAGGTAAGCGTAAGTTTCCTTTCTACCATTTCGGTTTATCGTTTGGATGAGTATTTTGAGAGAAGGTTACATTTCATCTCTCATTCTATCAGTGTTTTGGGGGCCGAAACGATATCCAATGGATGTCTAAACGGCTAATCATGTAATAAGGAGTAGAAAGGAGGGTATTAAGTCAAAGAAAGGAAGGAACCGACACAACTCTTCTGTGAACTCTTTAAATGGCTGCCTGAGGTATGGCATGAGGATAGAACTAGAATTTTATCAATTGGATGATTCCATTAAGTTCAGAAGAGAAAATTGTGTAGGGTTCATGTTGAAGGGAAAGTGAGAAGAGGCCTGGGGTGTGAAATGACCCAATTACCCCTTAAAGGCTCTAAGTAAGGGCTATTAAAGGCATTTTTGTCATTCAGGCCTAAATTTGATTGATAAGAAGCCATAAATGGATTCTACATGTGAAATTGTGTAGGATTGGCCCAAGTTATGATTTCTGTAAAAGTACAGTTGGGCCGGGCTTCCGGGGGCATTTTGGTAATTTAGCATAATTGGGCTAAGTTATCCAATGAAACGAGTCTAGAATGTTATATGGATGAGTAATGACTCATTAAATGTATTTGGAATTTTAGGACTCGATGGATGGTGGTGCCCGAACCGGAGCAAAGATTATGGATTAAGGACAGACGTGAAGTCCGACAGGTAGTGAACTTACCTTTCTTGCATGTATACGATATATATGTTTATGCAATGATTATGTGACTGTTGTGCCTATTTGTATGGAATATGTATGATTGGTTGAAGCTATGTTATATTTGTGCAATGGCCATATGTATGTCACAACATCGAGCACGCAACATGTCATTATGTTAGCATGAAATAGTATAGGCAAGCATGTCATGCATTCATATGTTTTTGCCATGCATAGTGGTACTGTTTGCTACTGAGATTCTCTCGAATCTCACTCCTCCCAAACAACTATTTTAGACAGCTAATGGATGCATGAGGGTATGCATGAAGGAGATATGGAGACGTGAAGTGAGGAGAAGATTGTAGTGTGAGGCACTACATTTGTATTTCATATATATGTGTATATTTGGATGTATTTTGATATGTATAAATGTTGTATAAGCAGAGGATCGCTCTAATATAAAGCATGATGAGCGGCTTTTAGTTTAATAATTTATCGCTTGCTTACTCTGATATAATGGAACTAAGAGCCGATGAGGTAATGTAAGGAATGGTGTTATATTTGTTGGTATCAGAGCATAGGATAGTTTTATGCTCATATGTAACGGTCATTACAAGTATGGCGTGCAATTAGGCTATCAATCATCACCTTTTTCAAATTTTCCAAAAAATATTTATATAATTATTTTTGTAGGGTTTTCTAATTCAGCAGACTGCTTCATTAATTAAATGTGTAGGGCTTTGTATGGGAAGAAAATTAGGAGAGAGAATATTAGGAGTGAAAACTCTTAAAAATAGTAAATTTTTTTATCATTTTAAGAAGTTTTCATTCCTAGTATTCCCTTCCCATTATTTTCCCCTCACTTTTCTCTCTATCCAATCACTTTTCTCTCTATCCAAACATTGCATAAGTCTTGTTTGTAGGTGAGATTGTGAATTCACACCCTCTATAGATATAATGGGTGCTTAAGTTATGATAAGAAAATGATATAATCCAGCATTTACTATTCGCTACTCAATCATCAATGATAATTCATTAATGGTGTCCCACTTTATCCTCCTTGAGGACATCCGCTAACGAGTTGATTGAAAATCACTCATCAACCAACAAGTACCACAGTGGATGAAAATAACCAAAGTTGGACTTAACAAAGAAATACTTACATACTCTCAGAGTGCCTAGTTATCTATACTTTAGCCAATTAAAATGCAACACATAAACTAACTTTAATCCTAATTGTAACTCTTTATTTTTAGCTAAAAACAAGGAGAAAAAACCCTCCCACTAACCCACACGTCTCCCCATATCTTGGTCTTATCGGCCCACCTGTATGCTGTAGTTTGCTAGAGATTTGTTGTCCTTGAGCACTGTGTAGAAGGTTTTCACCACCCCCTTCAAAGAATGGCTCATGGAAAGCTTGTAGCCAACCAAAGATAATCCCAGGTAGTGTACCATTTTTGGCATCCTATGCTAGAAAAGTTGGTCCGCAAGAAAATGTACTCTTTTCAGTCAAGAGTCATTTGAACCCCCATTGATTGGTAAATGAGGCACTCTCCTTCATAGAACACACAATAAAGGTAATTGAATTTTATCAAAATGTGAGGCTTAGATAACACTTTTTTGTGCATGTTATTTTAATTTTCACTTGTGTAGTAGCAGTTAGACATCACCATGTACATATTCTTTTGAAGCAAAATAATTACCATTCCAATAAAAAAATCAAGGGTCTATTATTTTTCAGATGAAATTGGTTTCTTTTTTTCCTCCTAATTCATACAGATAGTGAATTAATCCCTCATAATGCCAACTGAGATGCAATATCTTCATACAAAATCTGAAAATCAAAACTAGGGCTCCAAAACACACAAACTTTGAATCTAAGCCTTGTCTCCTCTGTGACCATTACCAATCAAGGCTTGTCTCCTTGTCTACCTCACTACAGTACATCGTCTTCATTCATGTTAGGATTTTGTAATTGCGATTTTCAAATTTGAAATTAGATTTGGTCATGCTTCATGGATGAAGTGGAAGGATAAGAACACGATGGAAGAGGAGTTGGGTTCAAAGTAGACTACGGAGAAAGGTTAGGTCTGTAATGTACTGAAATTCCATGATTTGTACTGCTTTGAGTATGTATGAATTTGTAGGTTGAATGGGCGTTTAAGATATATGTATATATGTATACTTGTGTATGAAACTTGGAAATAGTTCAAGACACTTCATGGCTTCTGGAGGGCACTCAAAATGGCGCCATTATTAGGGAGAATAGGGGAGGATGGCACGATACTAATAAGTGGGACCTGCACGGATACCTGATATTCACTAAAGTAGATCAGGACATAAACTTGGTAGTTCCTGGAGGCACAAGGCTAGGTGGTGCCATTTCATAGGGACATGTGGTAGCCTCCAGGCAGCCTTTAAGACACATGGTAATAATCAGGGGCAAAGTGACACGTGTCACAAAACCAGTAGCCCTATGTCAAAAAGTAGATTTATTAAAGTAGCTTTGGTAACACAACTTTATTAAAGTATCTTTTGAAATTTTTTCCTAATTAGCCAATCATATGCTGGCATCTACCATTGGATATCTGATAGAGGTAGAAAAGCCGATGTAACCTACTAATCTCCAGTTCGACTACATACCAAATTTTACAGACTACAATATCGGAAACCGGATGAACCCCTCTCTCTTGATAGTTGAATTCGCCTAACCATATTAGAGGGGAAAGGAAGATAGATTTTAAGAGGTGCATTGAGTACCCTGCAGTGTAAAGTAAGAACATCTTGTACACAAGATTGCCGGTTACCTAATAATTTCCAAAAAGGAGCATATAGCACCCTAGCTTCTTAAGACATATGCTATAATTTATTAAAATATTTCAAACCTTTCCCTCTCCCTCTAAAATTCATCCAACCCTTCAAAAAGCAAGGAAAAATAATAAAAATTTGGAGAAAAAGAAATAGGAGAGAAGTTCTTTGTGCTCTTGAGGTTTATAACCGATTCAAAACCCAAAATCGCATTTTTAGCTTCCGAAGCCTTTAGTAATCTTCTTCTACTCATCGAGAGCAATGTTTCTATGATTTTGGATTTCTGATCAGAGGTGTTTAGTGACATCCTATCAGTGGAAGTACTGTCAGAATCAAGAAGCAATCGGATAAATACATAGAGGTAATCATAAACTTTAATTTGAACATAACGTCTTGCTATTTTGCTGAGTAATTGTGAAGTTCTAGACCCCTTAGGGTTTTGGTCAAGGTGCTGAAATTGAGCTCTAATAGCTTATTGATGATGAATATGTTGTTAATTAAGGATCTATGGTGGTTAATTACATGTTTAGAGGTTAAAAGTTGCAAGAACACAACTTGTGCTTTAGAAGTCAGATTCGGCCAGACTTGATTCATGGGGTTAGAGTTGGATTTTGATAAATTTGTTGTTATAATTAGATTATATGTCTAAAATTGTGTAGGGATAGCATATGGTCATGATTTTTAGATAATTAATTAGAAAACCCTAATTTTGGAATTCAAAATGCAGTTGTTGAATCTGCTAGATTTGTGGAAGTCTGCTTGTGAGCTGTTTTTGGATGGTCTAAAATTTTTCTTTGATATTTTACATATTTGTAGTATACATTCTAAGCTTTATAATGATAAATAATATACGTCATTTGGCTTTGCAAATTGTGAGATATTCCCAGTTGAAGTTGTGACTTAAGCCCTAGAATCTATTCTGAGATAGTAATGTTGGTCATGAGTTCTTGAGGTTTTGACCCTATAGTTAGCTTGAGTGGAATTTTTCTTTGAAATATGACTTAAATATCTTTCCATAAGACTTGGAACCACCTTATTTGGATTTTTCTAGATTAAGTTATGAATTTTCAAAGTTGGGGTCAAAACTACCAAGTTGGGTTGACCTACAGATTTGAAGAGTCTAAGCTCAATTAAGTCAAGTTTGATTCCAAAAGATAAGTGCATGTATTAAAAGCCAATGTAGACCCTATTTATTGTCATTTAACTTAATGTACTAGACTTAGAAGATTTTTAACCAAGTCATGACACATTTGTTATGGATTCTAACTTATAGGGTTTGATTTTAGCTCGGACCAGCCAAGAGATTAATAATTAAGGATGAGTGATCAGCAAGTTTTTAGGTAGTAATCCTTTCTCTCATATACTATGTAATTTCTTTCATGTATGTTTTTCCATCCATGTGATTGTGTTTGAGCATATGAGTTTGGTAGGTGAACGCCCATACCTTCAAAGCATGTAGCAGGTGAATGCTCGTGTTTGTTACCAAGCACTGTGGTATAAGTTGTTTATATGCCAAGTTGCATAATGAGATGATAAATGCTCTTGATATGCTCATTGTTTGTGATGGTTCATATGACATGCTTTGTTTAATTGCATTTTCTATGATTGAATGTATGTTACTACTAAGATTCTTCCAAATCTCATCCCTTCTGGAAAAAAAATATTATACAGTAAAGTCCAGTAGCACGAAGGGTAAGAGGTAAGCACAGATGGATGAAGGAGACAAACAAAGTGACAGCTATTTTGCTACTATTTGTATATATTTTGGATGTGTAGTTTTTATAACTAATTACCTTATATGACTGGCTATAAGCCTAGCGAATCTTTTGCTGATGATAATGGTAGAAATGATAGTATGAGACAGTATCAGTTTATCTAGTTATTTTATCGAAATCCTAAGAATTTTGGTAATAACAATACGTGAAAAGGTAAGATCAATATTCAAGACAAGAGTATCAATACCCGAATGCGGTATCAGAATTATCAGAAAGCAGTGGTATCAGAGAGTACTCCCGAGATGCTAGTATCCGTATTGACTTACCTTTCACCTTTTTATATGAATCTTGTAATAACCCATGAGTTCTAAATAAAAGAGAGTAGGTATTACAAGGTCTAAGAAGAATAAAGCTTTGTGTCAGTAAAGAAGTTAGGAGGAAGAACATCATGGTGGGGGTGGAGGGCCACTATCAAAACATGGAGATGAAGGGGCACATGGCTTAGGGGAGGGCTTTTTTTAAGCAAAAACAAGAGTGACAACTAGGATTAAAATTAGTTTAGGTGTTACATTTTAATCAGGCAGAGCACATATAAAGTAGTACTTTCAGAGTATACAAGTATTTCTCAACTTATCATAATATACTTTAAATACTACCTTTTTTCCTCTTCTGACAAAACACCGGTAAAAAAAATCACTTTTAAGACCGGTTAAAAACGATATTTTAGACCGGTTCTAGATCAGGTCTTGATACAGCCGGTCTAAAAAGTATTAAACTTTTTAGACCGGTTAAAAAACGGGTCTAAAATATGAACTTTTAAGACCGATTCTACAACAACCGGTCTTAAAGTTTAACTAAGGAACAAGTAGGGAAATTTCAGTATAAAAAAATAACAATTTAAGACCGGTTCTAAGAATAACCGGTCTTAAATATATATTTAAGACCGGTTATTAAGAGAACCGGTCTTAAAGTTTAATATTTTAAGACCAGTTCTCTTAATAACCGGTCTTAAATTCATATTTAAGACCGGTTATTCTTAGAACCGGTCTAAAAATTTTGTTTTGTTTTTTTTCGTTTTATTTGTTTCAATCTTACCCAGGCCAGTAAGCCATATTCAACAACATCCCCCTCTGTGCCACATTACATACACATGCATATATGTATATATTGACAATCAGAAGCAGTGACAATAGCATTTTTATTTCCAGAAACAATTGGTATTTCTCAGAATGCAAACTTGCTCCAAATATAGAATCATGAAGCCTAAAATTCTTATTAGTTCCCCTTTCCCTCTTTTGTTAAATATGACCTTAGTTATCGTAATCGGTATGAACCTATAAATGTCAGTCTGTTCAAGGGAAAAACACTTGGCCCTTACAATCCTCGACTCTCAACAATCAAAGAATGAACATTATGAAAAAAATCATTGAAAACAAACACATTCAATTCCAATGACTACCAATAACACATGATTAACTTATTCAATTCTCAGAAACAATACAATATTAACAATTTATAATTATCAGGCGTTTTAAACCACAGCAACACAATTAAACAATGATAGCAGGAAAATTGCGACATTGTGTGAACTTGCAATCCCAAAGCTTGTAAAGAGAAGGAGGAAAAGAAATATTTCTCATTATATGGAAAAAATTCCTAAGCTTTACAGAGAAATGAAAAAAGTGGAGGAAAATTTACAATAGTGATCCCCTGCCTGAATCAACAGCCAACTAGTATCACCAATATCCAAGAATTTGTCCTAAACAGAGATATAAACCAAGTTAGATATATATGAAAACCATAAGTATTATTAGAACAACATAAATCGGATTCAAGAACTTACTAATCATGTAAAAGCTCATAAATGAATTCAGCACAACAATTACGGATGAAATCAATATCTTCTTCAGGAAAGGGATCAGCAAGATCAAACATCTGTATGTGTAACACTGAAGTCAAACAAAACATTAACTTACTAACTTAAAAACAATAAAGTAATACAAAATATTTGAAATATACATTTATTACCTCCTCGGTAAAGTCAGTCGTGTCTAGGCTGATAATATTGTAAATCTGCCTCAACATATAAAAACCACATAAGTTGGAGCCCGGTGGTTGCCTACGGGTCTGAAAAAGAACATGATATCATCAAAGCAAGCATAAAAGCATAGCTTATGAAACGCATCTTAAATAAAACAAATATGTACTAACCTTTGGCGTGATCCATGTAGGGTCTTTTAAGTCACGAACATGCCTACCACACTTAGCGTGTAGGAAAGTCCGCATAGCCCTATGATCAAAATCACAAAGATTACTTATTCTGCACACAAACTTTGCACACAAAAGGTAATAAAGCAAGAAAACTTATGAGTTCATGGTCTTCTTCAAGTCAGTCCCCGGTTTGAAGTGGAGGGAGCAGAGGAGGATCACTGTGTAACTAGCCTTACACAGAATAACTAATTGCCAATGATCCCTGAAAAAAAGAGATGAATGTTAAGCAAATATAAAGCATTATATATGATGTTTCGGAATATAAATTTGATGTTTCTTACCCATGCACATAAGGAACCAAGAAACAGTCAGTTTCTGTTTCACTGAGCCTCTGTGATAAATATCTATGTCTGGTGGTAGAAGTGGTCCCTTTCTCTGTGGCATGAACTGGGCACATGAATCCAAATTTAGCGCTCTGCCCAGAGGAAACCAACCTATGATTCATGTACCTACAAAAATGGAAGCACACAAATTAAGGTTACAGAGGGTAATTTTTAAGATATTTACTTCCAATTGAAGAAGATACTTACATCAAAAAAAGCTGGACAATCGCAATCGTAAGATTTTGTCTAGGAGCGACCATGGACATTAAATCATCCCTCCCAAGATAGCATGCCACCCCTGATAGTCCAACAACTGAATCCATAGGCCAATTTTTAGTCGGGAAAGATGTATCAAATTCCATCAGAATCACTTGCTGCATCACATTCAGTGGTGGAGGCTGTGAAACTTCACGAGGGACGAGAGCTGGACTTGGGGCTCTGATCGGGGAATCCGCAGCTCCAACAGAAACAAGGTTCTTCGGCCATGATATGAAAGTACCCAAGACATCGACCATAATCTTGAACTCCTCAGAAGGGATAGGGACAGGTGCGTCTGAGATAATAACCTCCTCAACTGACACCCTAACCTGATCATCTGTCATCTTGAGGTGGTGAACAGTTGATCCTAGGTTATGCACACTCCCCCGCGCAACTAACCATCTTAGAGGATCCTCAACATATAAATCACAAGGCTCAGTATCGTCCTTTCCAGGACCCTCTGATGACTATCCCACATTGCAACAACTCCTTTTGGTGCTCTGCTTATGGCGATCGAGCGACTGTGCCTGGACAGGAGCGGTATCTTGTCTTGTGCTCACCATGGCATATACCTCGTCCTTCATCTTGCTCAACCGGGCATCCAATAGTGCATCAAATGATGCTTCTACCTCAGCCCTTACTTCCGCCCTCGCAGTGGCCAACATACGCTCCAATTCATCTCTCGTGACCACGTTGGAAGAGGAACTGCGTAAGGAGGATCCAAAGTAATCATTTATACCCACCCCTCCTCCAACTCCCCTAACGCGGCTTGGATGCTCACGTTTTCCAGTAGCAACCGTGAGAATGTCATTCCTCCCCTCTGACTTGAAGGCTCCCTCGGCTTTCTTCTAATGAAATTATGTATAGCCATAGTTGCACAGACAATGCGGACTTGTGTGTCAAAGCTATACTTATGCATTTTTTGTAATATTTCAAACCTATTTTTCCATACTCCAAACGTCCTTTTTATTTTGCACATCAAACTTGAATGATAAAAATTGAAGGCCTTATTAGGATTCCGAAACCCCCTCAAAAGGAATTGATGGCCTCCAAATTAATGAAATCTAGTTACATAACAATAATTAGAAAAGCTCATTTGTTTATTATTCCAATCAAATTAGACATCCTTTGACCTAGAAACAAATCAAACCTATTAAAAAATTAGCCTTTAAACTTAAATGATATTGCTTTTTTTTCGCAGAGATTGCTATAAACTATAGGAAGAAAACCAATCAAACTAAAATCTGATCAAATCAATATATCAAACATTAGAATTTAGAAACATAACCATTATTCTCTCTATCGGCCTCCAATTACATTCTTCTTTTCTGAATATTTAGGTTTTAGTATCCTACCATCTTCTTTTTGGGCAACACAAATGGTTCGTCAGCCTCAGAATAAATCAATCCAATGACGGTGTAACATTATTTTAAATATGAAGGTGTTAAGCTACTAATTAACTCTAGCAAAAAAAACTGCTAATGAATCACATTCACACATGTACATCTTTTTGAACCAATTTCTCGTCTTGGTAATGAGTAATTACGTACGTAGATATCCTACTTCATTTTGGCCATATACAAATTATTTCCATAAATTGTTTGAATTATAAAAACAATGGACCTAGAACAAGATACACTCAGATGAACGACAAACACATAGTACCACAGAACCACAATGATGGTGAAGATTAACAGGGAAGTTTGGTTGATTAATGATCTTAACTTAGGAGGCTAACAAATCACGGTCCCTATTGAGGAGATCGGACAGAGCATGAGGTTCCACTGTAGAATGAGACAACGATCGTCGCAAGCATAAACAGAGCTCCAAGTTGCACAGATCTGAGACCCACTTCTGAAGGCCGTCAGGAACTGGATCCAAAGATGTCGTTAGACGTCGACCCAACCTGCCAGCCCACAACCGTTTATCGGACTCTAACGAAGATGGAGAAGAATGGCAGACCCACACTAGACTCTAAGCCCACCGATGGAGCTAAAAACCATACTGGATCCACAAGCTGAAGACAATGTCGGAAGCACACATGTTGTTCGCTGCCACCGCGAGCAGGGGAGCTAAAGCTTGGAGGAAGAGACCTTTGCGTGCTGGGGAGTTGAAGGTTTCAGAACAGATTGTTTGAAGGAAGAGAGAGAGCTGGGTTTGAGTTTTGAGCAGAGATTCACATGAAGCAAGAGGACAAGACAAGTAAAGTTAGGTTGGTAAATAAATTAAACTATCAAATAAATGCATCTAACGATCTATTAATTGGCTGATGATTAAAAAATTGAAGGGAAAAGCTCCTACATAGAGGTTATGGTCTATCGTGCGATTCTATGTATAAGTGAGATCAAGGGAACATTGTACCAAACATCAAGCTTTTTATGGGTTACACCCAATCGTGCGATTGGGTTTCCAATCGCACGATTGGGCCCAGGAATCGCCGCAACAAACATGCACTTAATTGATTATTGCTTGATGAATGTTCATTTCTTTTATAACCTATTGGTAATGCTATATCTTAGCATGTGAAAATTAGACTAAGATTAGTATCACAGTATCAATGGCGGGTTACATCTTATTTTGTGATCGTTTCATTTATGAATAACTTATTATACTACTCCAGGTGTGAAGTAGATGTGACTTGAAATGTTACAAGACCACATTATAAGATTAATATTTTTGGTAGGATATATTGTAAGATAATTTAATCATGTTGTTACCCCCACTTAACATTTGTGGAATTGTTTGGAAGATTTAAATCTTCTATGTTTGCTTTGAAATTGTGACAAAGATACTGAGATATTTTTTATGAATAATTGTCAAGTTTTTGTAATTTGTGACTTATTTACAGTCCTTGTAGCTTACTTAAAATTTCTATGATAATAAATATAACTAGGGAATTTTTTTGGAACATCCAATCCCAATAATGACCTATATATATTTTTTAAAATGTTACTGTTTAGGCCAGTTGTAATTTATAACCAATCTAAAAAGTTCTTTATAGACTACTTGTAATTTACAACCATCTAAAACATGGGCTTTCCAAACCTGTTCTAAAATAGGATAGGCCTGGAAAGTGGAATTTTTAGGTCGGTTGTAACTGCAACTGACCTAAAAAGTTGATATAAGATCAGACCCAAACTTGATCTAAAAATTCAATTTCAACTGGTTTAAAAGAATTTTTTTCAAGTAGTGAATGCCCTAAAGTATTTTTTTTCATGTGCATTCATCACCTTAAAGTACTTTTTGTGCAATTTTGCAATTAACAATTCAGATAAACCTAAAAAAATACTTCACGGAGTTGGATGCATCATCAAATTAAAATAATAGTTTATGGTACTGGATGCACATGAAAAAACACTTCAGGGTATTAGACGCAAAAAAAAAATAGTGTACAACAATACAAAATACTTTAGAGCACTAGATGCACTTTGAAAAATACTTTAAGATGCTAAATGCACCTTAGCCCATTATAAATCATAATAAAGTTAAATTTTTAATTAAACAATATTATATAACTAATTGGATCTCGTGCTCTGTAATTTGGTTTCTAATTGTTAGATAAAAATAGAATTGAGATAGAAAAAACAATAAGTTTAAAAAACAAAGAGAAAGAAATAGAAATAGAGTTGTGAAAATCATCCCATTTAATTCACGAGCCAGACTCATAATTTAGAGCCTCCAGAAGGAGGCAAGCCTAAAAGGGTCAGCCCTGTAGGGCCATGAGCTTAAACAAGCTGCCCCGTTTAAGCCAGAAATTTTTTTCAACCCCTGCCCCCACTCAAAGTTCAAAAACAAAATCCTAAACTTAAAGAGTTAGTTGTATGCGCCTCCCCTCAAACATCACACATCCTCACTCATTTTGATTACATAATTGGAACTTTATCATTTTGATTCTAGTTTTAATTTCTTGAAGACATGGTTTTTTATTTGTTAGAATCATCATGACCTATCACTACAAAAAAATAGTGGATTAGTGATGGAATTTAGCGACGGAATTTCATTCCGTCGCTAAATCCATCCCTAATCCCTCACAAATTCTGTCACTAAAATTAGCGACGGAATTTAGAAATGGAATTTTTCCATCACTAAATTAGCGACGGATTAGTGATGGAATTATATTCCATCGCTAAATTTTGTTACTAATTTCTGTCAATAAAAATTAGAGACGGAATTTTTCCGTCACTAAATTACACATGGATTTCCTTTACTAAATATTAGTAACGAAATTTTGAGATGAAATTTTTCTATCTCTAATTAGAGACGGATTAACGACGGAATTACATTCCGCGCTAAATTCCTTCACTAATTTCCATTATTAAAAATTAGTGACGGAATTTAGAGATGAAATTTTTCCGTCGCTAATTAGAGACAGAATTTTCGTCACTAATTTCATCTCTAATAGCTAAAATTTTTAATAATTCAATTTTTTTTCAAAATTATAATTTTTTAAATAATTTAAATTTTAAATTATTTTAAATTTATTATATAATATTAAAATAAATAAATAAAATTATTAATTCATATTTATTTTTGAAATTAAAATTATAATATAATATATTTGAATTTTTAATAATATATTATATACAAATAAAATGAAAATTTTATAAATGCAAACAAAAAGATAAAATATAAAAAAAAGATATTAATAATAAAAATTTAGGTAGAATATTTAGATAAAATAAAATAAGAAAACTAAATTAAAATATTCAATAATATATAAAATTTTGTGTTTCTATTTTTGTTTGCAAGCGATATGTATGTATATGTATATGTATGTATATTTGTAAGTATGTGTGAATATGTGTGAGTATGTGTCTATATATATGTGTGTGTGTGTGTGTGCGCGCGCGCGCGCACATATATATATTCTATATATATATGTATATGATTTTACATTTAACTTTCACAGGTTCTTCTTAGTTCAACTGGCAAAGGCACTAGCACACGCGTGAGAGGTCATGGCTTTGAATCCTAACTTGGTCACAAAATGCAACTAATTTATGACTTGTGACACATGGCACGTGGTGGAGGGTGACACGTGGTGGCTTACCAGAACACGTGATGGCCAGAGGCAAGGTGGCGGTGGCTAACTGGTACACATGGCGACTGTCGGTGAGGGACATATAGAGGCTCGTGTTGTAGATATGTGGCAATTTAAATTATATATAAAAAAATATTTAGCGACGGATTAAGGACGGAAAATTCTATCTCTAATTAGAGATGGAATTTTCCGTCGCTAATTAGTCAATTCCATCTCTATTTAGAGATGAAATTTAGGGACGGAATTTCCATCGCTAATTAGAGACGGAAAATTTCCGTCGCTAAATTCCGTCTCTAATTAGCGACGGAATTCAAAATTCCATCACTAATCAATTAGTAACGGTTTTTTTTATCGATGGAACAAATTCCGTCGCTAATATGGTTACATCACTAATTTCCATCGCTAAGTTGATTAGTGACGGAAATTCTGTCGCTAATCCGCTATTTTTTTGTAGTATATAAAGGTTCTAAATTATAACAAAAAGCATTGCAGTCACCACCCTCCTCTGTTGGTACATTCATGGAGATGACTGATAGTCTTATACAATCAAATATATCTATATATTTAACTATGCACACACGTATATATTACTTTCTTCTTATGTATGTGTGTGTATATATTCGTGTGTGCGCACTATCACTAGTGTTGATGTTTGAAGTTAAGCTCCATGAACATGAGGGAGTGAGCTTTTGGTTTCTGTACTGTTGGATTATTGCCACTGTGATCATCTTCTCCTTGTTTGAATCACTGGGCAAAGCCCAGTGGTTTTTTTTTTTTAGGAATCATAATAAGAGAATCTTGTGGTTAATTGTATCATTTTGATTATTGTGGTTGGTATAATTTTATCATATTGTTTTCTTTCATCCTTAGACTTTGGTGATTTCTATGATTGATTGCATAATTGAGTTGTTCAGAATGGATAAATGATAAAATTCTGCAATTCTTGAATTTGATTGGATATTTTGTTTTTATTTAATTAATTATGCAACTGAAGGGTTATTTGGTTAAATTTGTGATTATTGACTTGTTGAATATGAACTTTGATATGCTGTTTTTTTTTTATTATTATTATTATTTTTTTTTTTTTGCAAAATTTGATACGCTAGGGTTTAGATTTTGGTTTGTGTAATTTATCTAATTGTGGCCAATAGTCTAGGACCTAGCGTTATGTGTTGCTGAATGCAAATGATACTTAATATTTCATCTTAATTTTAATAATATTTATGTCTTAAATTAAAAATTTTATTGTTTTATCTTGAATTATTTAAAAAATAAAAAATAATAAAACATATTAAACAGGCCCTAAGGCCTACGTGCTAAGAGTTCATGTGCCAGGCTGCAAAACAGGTGACTTGTCCGTGCCAATTTGTTGGTTGACACTTAATGCCAACTTGTCCATCTTTCAGACATATCTTGATGAGCACTCCTAAACTTAAATGTTGCATACTCCTTCCACTTGATGTGGAAGAGGTTGACACTTTGATTATAAGTGTGCTTATTTTAACTTTAAATTTGTTAATTCCACTTCTTCTAGCCATTTTTATAAGTAACTAACAGAATTATGTAGATAAAAAAGTTGGTTTAAATTGGTTAAAGACAATAGATATGTAAAAAATAAAAAGCAATTTAGTTTTCAAAAATATTCTTATTTATAGAGTGAGAGTGAGTGAGTGGATAATTAATACAATGAAACTAACCAATAGTTAATGGGGGAAAATGAAAATATGAACATGCTATTCAATATGTAAAATTTTCTTATTTTGGACCAGACTCACCGAGGGAGTAGTTAACTTCAAGAAATCTACACCGTAATTTGTTCCATATATATAACCAAAAAATGCTGCATCTTATTAAAAAGATTTTTTTACTTACCCACTTCTAACATATGCAATATTGCCTTGTAGACCCTAGTTATTATAGCAATTTTTACACCCAACTTCACTATGTATACATGTGTGAATTTGGATTCGAGCATACATACATACATATATAATATATGTATATATGTATGTATAAGGGAATTACAAGGTTCATGTTCTCATAATTATTCATAAGATAAGCATTATAGTTAGGCCTCTAATAGAATCTATGTATGAAAGAGAACATAGATTCTTCCATAACCTAGATCATTTACAGTCAAATCTGGAATGCTTTTCTTATTAATCCTATTATGAGTTCCTGAACGCCGTCTATTCACTTATGGTATTAGAGCTTGGAGGATAAGATAATACGAATGCTTAATTCCTATGTTTTATTATAAAAAGTTATTTTTGTTCACATGCTCTTAATTTCTAGCTTACTTGAGTTTTACTTTACTGAATTCTGAAGTTATATTGCTTATAAAATAGTGTAAAAGTATCTGAATTGACAACTAAATGAATATAATAGAAGTATTCACTACTAGAAAAAATACTTTTAACGTCCCTTATTTGGGACTTTTAACGTCCTTTTAGGGGGGACGCGTATGTCAGCGACGTAATAAATTTGGACTTTATACGTCCTTTGTAAAGGGATGATTGAAGTCTGGGTTTAGGCATCCCTTTTAGAAAAAGGGACGCCTAAAGTCCCCATTTAGAATTTTTTTATTTAAAAATTAGGGACTTTAGGCGTCCCTTTTGGCCAAAGGGACGCCTAAAGGGTTTTTTTTCATACAGTGCCATTTGTATTGTTTCTGGCCATATCATTCTGAAAGCAAACAGCAACGTATACACAAAAAGGAAACATACAACACGCAGTTTATAAGTAACAAAACACAACATCCACCTCTAATGAAACATTCATGCACTACATTGTTGACAGAAATGTTGTCCACTAATATAATAAACAACTACTAAGTAAATGTACAGGAAATGATAAACTTCTATAAATCAATGTGTTGAAGAATCCTCCCAGCCAACAAGTCTCTGATCAAATTAATGTCTTCATATAAGTAAGCAGCATCATTATCAAAGATCTACAAATTAGAAAATATGATTATACGAAATCAATGAAATTAAAGGATTGTTTAGCAATTCAATTAAAATACAACCAAAATATTATCATTTGATTACCTGTTGAAAATCATTTGTAATGTCACTTTGAATGATATTATACATGTAAAGTAGAACATAATAGCCACATTCAATACCACCTGGCTGTTGAGGGCACTATAAATCAAACGCAATTGGTTAAAATCAATAACATACATCATTTATAAAACAACCGTAAATAAAATAACTTAAATTATATTGGAACCACATACTTTGGGATAGAACCACTTTGGCTTGCGAACAACTCTATCCTCACGTGACCCGCCAAGCATTCTATATGTTTGGGTCGCGCTACCATTAAAATGTAAAACATTTTAAGTTAGAACAATTTATTTAAATCAAGCATTTCTTTAATTAATAAAAAAGAAATAACTAACGTGTTGAAGACTGATTTTGTGTCCTTGTCGGGCTTTTTTGTCAAGAAATCAAACCAATAGATTTCATTGAGGCGTGGGCAAACAACACACAGGCTCCAATGGTAACTAAAACAATACACAGATTAAAATGAAGTTGAGATTAGAAGAAAATTATTTCTCAAACATTCAAAAATAAAATTTTTTACTACATACCCTTGAACAATTGGCGCTAGGTAACATCGCAATTTGGTCGTTGCCATTGTGAAGCCCACATAATGCGTCCTTTGTGTGACATCATTATTATCCGATGTCGTATTTGCCGGACACAAGAATCCGTATAAATTTGGTCTTTCCATATCAATGCACATGTGGTAGAAGGACCTAAAATAGAAATAAAATAACCAATGAATTATTGAACTTATGAAATCTTGAACTTAGAAAAGAAAAACTAACCAAATGGCAAGTTTGACCCATCCTGCATCTATCTCCTCCAAATGCATAAACTCCTTAAGATCTTTATTGTCGATCGTGTAGGGATACGTCAATTGTGTACCCACAATCCCTGGAGGCATATTGAAGTCGACTTGGGGAATACCTTTGTACATCTGTTGGAGCCGTGCTAGAAAGGGCCATCTCAGCGCATGTTGCTCCTCCTATAACCATAGAAAACAAAACCAATTATATTACAATGATGCCAATAAATGTAAAGTGATATGAATATAATTCCTACCATTGGTGGGGTCGCCAACGTGCCAATAAGATATTGAGGCCAAAGGATGAAACCTCCAATTGCCTGACCCAGCGTGGCAATCTCAACGTCAGGGATAGGGATGGCTGCACCTTCTTCCCCCTCATGAACACGTGTCACTGTCACCCTACGTAAATACTGTAGAATTTGATTATGATGGTGGGTGGTAGCTTGTGTGTAAACGAGAGCATCGGCTACAACACGAATCATGGGGGCATCCAAATAGAGGATACACGATTCACCTGACTTCGGAGTGGCAGAAGGCTGGCCCAGTGGTTCTGTTATGTGAGAAGGCTGGCCACAGGGTTCTGTACTATGGGAAGGCTGGACAAGACTATGGAAAGGAGCGGCAAAAAGTTCTGGAGTGTGGGAAGGCTGGACAAGGGGTTCTGGATTGTGGAAAGCCTCGGCAACGAGTTGCGGAGTATGGGAAGGCTATACAAGGGATTCGTCCAGTGGGTTGTGACTTCCTTTAGTGCTGGGGAAGGTCGAGGATTCCTCGTTTCTAACCCTAGTAGTCTCCATGTGATGAAAATCAAACCACGATTTCATTTCACCACGTAGTTGTGTCATTAGCTCATCTCGGAGCTCTTCTCAGATTTGATCGCGAAGATTATCCACAAACTCTTGACTGGGTTCAGCTTGTGAAGAATATATCAAGGCTTTACCAAAATACTTTGAAATACCAACTCCCCTCTAACACGGCCGGGGTATTCAGCCTTCCCAATCGCTGTTGCCAATATGTCCCTCCGTCCACTTGGAGTGAACGACCCTTGGCTACTCTGCTCTTCGAGTTCGTCCTGTAGCATACAATTCGTTATGAACAAAAATTAAATGCTAGAAATGTGAAAGAATTTCACAATTAACTACTTATGCTATTACTACTTACAATCCTCGAGGCAACCTCAGTAATAGTAGGATTTATATATTTGCCACCCTTAATCCTCCCTGCTTTCCATTTTTTGTGACGTAGAGGAGGAGCTGGCGCTTACACAACAACGGAAGGATCCGATTTCGCAGCTTCCTTCATTTTTTCCAGCTCTTCTGCCATCATCATCCGCTCCAGCTTCCTGTAGCCACCCCGAGACATGCAATGCTAGTACTGATTTGCTTCTTGCCTCTGTGTGTTCGCCGTACTTAATTCCTGTTTAAGGGAAAAAGGGAAAAATAAGTCATTAGTGCATTAACTATATTGAAATTATAAATTTTCATACTGAAGACAGAAAATTTACCAAAAATTCAGGAGTTTTTCGTTTAGCTACAAACAACCTCCAGTCCTCTGGAGATAGATATGAATATTCCTGACAAGGATCCAGATGACTCTTGTCACCTCTAAGGTACTTCCTGGAGAGCTTATTTTTAAACAGGACATCATAGCTCGTGTTGGGCTATTCTTGTGTTCATTGAATCTTAGACACATCTTATATTCAATGAATCTGGACATCATAGCTCGTGTTGGGCTATTCTTGTGTGCGACCCTGTATGCCCACATGAAGTTGGCAGTGGGCCAAAAATTATTCTAGCCCACAAGTCGCAAGCGGCCTCTAGCAAGACATTGCGACTACCCAATTCACATGAGGATCGATGATACGATGCAACCTTTTATACAACCATGTCACGTCCCTTTTTGTCACACGATATTTTGGTCAAGGATGAGGCATGGACAACGTCATCCTCCTGTTCCTGACCATCACTTTCTCGATTCCTGAGTAGCCTGAAATTAGAAATGGAAACTCCTTCCCATTACAGTATGGCCATACATTTCTCAGACTCACTCATCGAGGGGCCCAGTAATATCTCTCACTAATGTGAGGGACAAATTCCATCTTGACCACTCACATTCCTCTTCATGAAAACTCCTAAGCCCGATTGTAGCCTTTTTCATCACCCGGTCAAAGGTGACTTTTGACTAGGTCAAAACTTAGCAAGTTTCATGCAGGAATCTATGATGATCTCAGGTCAGAGGGCACTGTGACATGATTATATGTATGAGATAAGCTTATGACTTAATCCATGCAACTTTCTCATAGCGGGTCGGTCCAGCACCTTATACTCCTACAAGTGCCTAAGACTTTGATTTGTATCTCTATACCCCATCAAAGTCATACTGGTCTTATTTCATCTTTGCTCCCGCATAGATAATTGACCAGGGACATTTAGGATAATCTTTATAGTTCATCCAAGGATACAATTATCATAATAAACATGCAAATGATATGATAACAATAAGGAGAAATTCTTAAATAACAATAATGTTTAAGGTACAATGATTGGCCCTTAGGGCACAATTTCCAACAGAACCTTCTCCTCAAACTACTTAACAAATGTCTTGTTTTGCTCAATAGCTATTTGCATGTCACTCTTCTTTGGATTCAAGTTCTTCAAAGTCTTTTTGTGCTCATCTATGTATGGCTGAACTTCTTCCATATTATTCAAGATATACAAGTGTGCTTGCAACACCTCTTCATGATCCGCAGATTCACTTTTAGTCCTCGTGTTCCCTTGCTTCTCCCCTCTTCATGCCGAGACTGTTCCTTTTTACCAGATAGATAATCTTTACAAAAGTCCATAGCCTCTTCAACTACATATCGCTCAACTATTGAGGCTTCAGGTCGATAAGGATTTTTAGAATACCCTTTTAAGATCTTCATGTATCGCTCAAAAGGGTACATCCACCTTAAATAAACTGGACCGCAAAGCCTTACCTCCATTACTAAATGAACTACCAAATGCACCATTATATCAAAAAATGATGGAGGAAAATGCATCTCTAGTTGGGACAGAATTATATAACCCTCATTTTCTAGTTCATCCAACTTCTCAGTGTCGATGACTTTGTTACAGATAGCATTAAAGAAAACATACAATCTGGTTATAGTAGTTCACACTTCTTCTTTCATAATGCCTCTAATGGCTACTGGTAACAATTGTTGCATTAACACGTGATAGTCATGGCACTTCATTCCCACTAACTTCAAATCGTCCATTGACACACACCTGCTAACATTAGAAGAGTAGCCCTGTGGGACCTTAATTTCATGCAGACACCCACACAAACTTCTTTTCTCCGCTTTTGATAGCGTATGCGCAGCTGGCTCCATATATGCCCTCCTACCATCATCTCTTAGTTGTGGATGCAACCGATCTCTTATTCCCATATCAACAAGGTCAAGTCTCGCGCTCATTCCATCCTTGGTCTTACTTGGGATGTGCAAAAGCGTACTTACAAGGCTGTCACACACATTTTTCTCCACATGCATCACATCAATACTGTGTCTTACTTCAAGACAATGCCAATACGGAAGATCAAATAAAATTGACCTCTTCTTCCATATGTTCTTCTCACCCTTAGTCCTTTGATTTTTACCAAAGGTCACGGGTAGAAAAATGATTTTTTAGACCGGGTAAAAATGATTTTTTAGACCGGTTTTTGATGAGGTCTTGATACAGCCGGTCTTAAAAATATGATACTTTTTAGACCGGTTATGCAACCGGTCTAAAAAACACTTTTTAGACCGGTTGTTCCAACAACCGGTCTAAAAAATATGAGTTTTTAGACCGGTTATTTGGAGAACCGGTCTAAAAAATGTGACTTTTAAGACCGGTTATTTAAATAACCGGTCTAAAAAGTGTCTTTTTTAAATTTTTTAGTCAATTAATTACGTTATTATACTTAATTTGTACATATTCTGAAAGCATGTTTTTAAGGCCATACTTATAATTACTTGTCACGAATATATCCTGGTGAAGTCATACATGAAGAACCCAATGAACATATCTTAGGAATCCTGCAACACCCAAAGCAAATACATAATGAGTTGCGAATGGCTCAATAATATGAAATAATATCAGAAAATGAGTTAGAAAAGAAAGTAATTAGATCATAAGTTGGAAGATAACTTTGTATTTAAGAAATTTTTTCGGAGAATAAATATTTAGAAACAGGGAAAATGACAGAAGCAAATACTAACCTTGGCCCCTACTAATGAAGAATCCAATTTGTAAACTCTCTCAAATGTCGCAATCGTAAGCCTGCAGCAAATATGAGTATAAAATTTTGTAATAGAAATCGATCTAAAGTATATGACGGTAGCTAATATGAAGTATGTATAAAACTAATTAAGTAAAACACTTACCTTAAACCAATTGGAGGGAAGAAAAGTTGAGCCTTACGGTAATGGATTCCATCGTACCTCTGCGTTTGACGGCGGAGATGGTTAAGGATGGAGGAGCGATGTGGGAAGGAGGAGTTACCGCGACATAGGGGGGGTTTACAAAAAGCTTGATAAATATCAGATTTCAAATTTGAAATTAGGCGCCAGCTAAAGCCACGAGAAAGGATTTTAAATATTATGGCGGACTTTTAAGACCGGTTATTTAACAAAACCGGTCTTAAAAAGTTCACCTTTTAGACCGGTTATAACTAATAACCGGTCTTAAAAATAAAAACTATTTAATTTTTTTAATTCCGCGTCTTTTAGACCGGTTATTATTAACAACCGGTTTAAAAAGTTTTATCTTTTAGACCGGTTATAACTAATAACCGGTCTTAAAAGTAAAAAAAATTTAATTTTTTTAATTCCGCATCTTTTAGACCGTTGTTAATAACAACCGGTCTAAAAATTTTTATCTTTTAGACCGGTTATTAGTGACAGCCGGTCTAAAAGATGCGGAATTAAAAAAAATTACATATTTTTTACTTTTAAGACCGGTTATTAGTTATAACCGGTCTAAATAATATCTTTTAGACCGGTTATTTTAAGAACCGGTCTAAAAAATTCTTTATAATTACGAAACTGCCACCGGTCATTTTTTTTAGACCTTATCCGCAATAACCGGTCTAAATGATGCGGTCTAAAAAGGTTAATTTGTACTAGTGGGTCACATTGACACGTTCTACCCGACTATAAACTTCCTCCCCGGTTAAGGCCTTTGGTGCAACTCCATGTTCTGGTAAGCCATCAAAACGCTTTCTCAGCCTACGATATGGGTGGAATCGATGAAGAAACCTCCTGTGGCCAAGGTACACTATTTTTTTACAATGCTTAAGTTGTCGAAAGTGTGTTTCTCTTTCACAGATTGGGCATGCTTTATGATCCTTCACACTATACCTTGACAAATTTCCGTATGCGGGGAATTCGTTTATCGTGGTAAAAATCATTGCACGCAACTTGAAAGACTCTTTCTTATAAGCATTGAACACATCCACACCTTCCTCCCATAACTTCTTCAAGTCCTCAATCAAAGGAGCCAAATACACATCGATGTCATTCCCTGGCTGTTTTAGTCCAGAGATCATCATAGAAAGCATAACGTACTTGTGCTTCATACATAACCAGGGAGATAAGTTGTATATTACAAGGAGAACTGGCCACGAACTATGTGTACTAGTAAGAGTTCCATACGGATTTATTCCATCTATACAAAGTCCAAGCTGAAGGTTTCTCGGCTCGCTGCCAAATTGAGGGAACATTTCATCTATCTTCTTCCACTGTGGAGAGTCGGTCGGGTGCCGAAGATATTTTCCGTCACAAATTCTCTCATCAGAATGCCATCTCAACTTCTTTGCTTTTGTTGCGGTCGCAAACAAACGCTTAAACCGTGGTATTATTGGAAGATACCATAACACCTTCGAAGGTTGCCTTTTACTTGTTGTCCCTTCTCTACAACCACCGTCTTTCTTCACTTTATATCGTGATGTTTTACAGTTAGGACACTCACTAAGACCTGCATACTCCTTTCTATACAATACACAGTCATTAGGGCAAGCATGTATCTTTTTGTACTCCATACCCATCGTAGACAAGATTTTCTTTGCCTCATACATACGGTTTGGAAGTACATTATCTTCTGGAAACATATCACACAATAATTCCAATAGTAATGTAAAACTACTATCGGTCCATCCATAAGTTGCCTTTAAGTTCACCAAATGCAATGTTCTCGTCAATCGTGTGTACTTACTCCCACGGTATAATGGTGTCTCTGCATCACTCCGCAGGCTGTCAAATTCATGTGCCTGGGCAAAGGATTCAACCTCGGCATCGTGAATCATTTTCTCAATTCTATCTTGCTCTATAACATCCACTCCTTCCTTCTTGTACGACGGACAATCAGTTACTTCCTCACCATGCCATATCCACCTTGTGTATCGAAGATTTATTCCATCACAAAGTAGGTGATCCCTTATATCATCAGCATCTCGTCGACTCTCGTTTAAACAATTCACACAAGGACAAAAATACTTCCCATTTTTAGTTGGAGCATTCCTTCTAGCAAATTCAATAAACTCTTCCACCCCATTCTCATATTCTTCACTAGTTCTCAAAGCATTCATCCAAGTATGATCCATTAGAAGAACATGTCTTGGACCTACATATGAGTTGAGTATATGTGTGAACACTTTCTTTCAAGCAAGGAAAGGGAACGTTCCAGGTAGTAACACTTTCTTTCATTCACTATATGATTATCTATATGTGTTGAGTATGCCCTTCTCTATAATATGAGCTAAGTGTCTTGGACCTACATATTTTCCAAGTTGTGGTCAGTGACCCAACAGGGCCACCAAGTAGACCAAGGTGAAAACATGTCGTTTGACCTTAGGCAAGTGTACACATAGTTTCAATCATCTTACATGACATGACAATGCATATTTATTCTCACATTCTACATGTTTGAAAGTATGTTACTACTGACACTACTACAAAAAAGGGATTTAACGTCACATAAAGACGTCCCTTCTTCGAAAAGGGAAGTAAAAACTGTACGCAGTGGCATTTACGTAAATAAAGAGAGACTTTTTAATCTTTAGGCGTCCCTTCTGCAAGAAGGGACGCCTAAAGGAGACATTAGGCGTCCCTTCTTGAGAAGGGACGCCTAAAGGGAGCATGCCAGCCACGTGGCTGGCATGCACCCCACATTAGGCGTCCCTTCTGTATGAAGGGACGCCTATTTATATGTTTAGGCGTCCCTTCTTGCAGATGGGACGCCTAAACATATTTCCCTCCACTTTTTTCTTCATTTCCCTCCATTCCTTTCGTTCACTCTTCCTCCCTCTCTCATACACACGTAGCCTCCTTTCACCGTCTCCCTTCCACCATATCCCTCCTTCTACATTTTCTCTCATCTCCTCCTTCTATCATCTCACAGTTGCAGCATCGGACTCGCTCCCTCTCTCACGGTGGTGTGCGCGCCTCCTCCCTCCCAACCTCTTCATCACGCCATTTTCCAAGCTAGCTGTAAGCTTTTTTGTTTTTTGTTTTTTGCTTTTGGTTTATTTTTTTTCACTTTAGTTAATGTCATGACCGTTTAATTTAAAGTAGTTTTGCTAGAAACTATAAGCCACTCATATTAATGCCATAAGTACATGTATGTATGCTAGAGATTCCATAAACCTGTTGACTTGGTTTCTACTAATTTAATGAGGAAGATGAGTTTATACATTGATTAATTTAATTTCATACATACATGATTGAAATTAATTATGAATAAATGAAAATGTATATATTTATGTGAATTAAGCAACTTTCTCTTTAAATATGTTTACTCATTTGTTCATATGGTTTGACATTTCACGCACTGAATAATATTTGTTTGTGTAATTTTATTACTAATTTTTATTTCTTGAAATTGAAATGACTTTATTGCATTCTATATACGTTTTCAAAAATAAAAATAAAACATGTTCAGGAAGCTATAAAAAATTTAGAAAATAATAGTTTTTTAGAAAATAAAACATTTAGAAAATTTGCACTCATCAATATGTTTTACTAAAATAAATTAATCAATAATGTTACTCATCATATATATCTTTAATGTAAGACCTAGTTAACTAATTTTATTAGATTAAATAAGTTATATAATTTATTTAATTATAAAATAAAACATGTTTAGGAAGCTGAGTGCTATATAAAAAAACACATTTTAGAGTGCTAAATGCAATTTAAGTAGTCTAAAATCTAAACATAGAACTTGTTTTATTTTATAAAACAAGTTATCAACAAGTAATTTTCAACATTAACCAATTGATTTTAATTTCATTGGTTTGAAATAATGAATACATGTATAGAACTTTTAATATTATGTAGGTGCATAGAACTTTTAACTTATACTAATTTAAACATATTAGTTCCCTAAAGAAAAATTGATATTTTAAATTGTTGATATTGTCCTTAATTGCCTCAGTTACTTTATTATTATTTTTTTGAATTAAGGTGAAATGGTTTGTTATTAAAATTGTGGGATCTTACACTTAATGGGAAATGCTGCCGAAATGTTTTTTGAAAAAAGTGATAAAAGGCAATCTCATAGTTAACAATTGTTATAAACTTGAGTGTTATTGGGAATGGTTTAGGTGGTAAAACAATGGATCATACTTGGATGAATGCTTTGAGAACTAGTGAAGAATATGAGAATGGGGTGGAAGAGTTTATTGAATTTGCTAGAAGGAATGCTCCAACTAAAAATGGGAAGAATTTTTGTCCTTGTGTGAATTGTTTAAACGAGAGTCGACGAGATGCTGATGACATAAGGGATCACCTACTTTGTGATGGAATAAATCTTCGATACACAAGGTGGATATGGCATGGTGAGGAAGTAACTGATTGTCCGTCGCACAAGAAGGAAGGAGTGGATGGTATAGAGCAAGATAGAATGGAGAAAATGATTCACGATGCCGAGGTTGAATCCTTCGCCCAGGCACATGAATTTGACAGCCTGCAGAGTGATGCGGAGACACCATTATACCGTGGGAGTAAGTACACACGACTGACGGGAACATTGCATTTGGTGAACTTAAAGGCAACTTATGGATGGACCGATAGTAGTTTTACATTACTATTGGAATTATTGTGTGATATGTTTCCAGAAGATAATGTACTTCCAAACCGTATGTATGAGACAAAGAAAATCTTGTCTACGATGGGTATGGAGTACAAAAAGATACATGCTTGCCCTAATGACTGTGTATTGTATAGAAAGGAGTATGCAGGTCTTAGTGAGTGTCCTAACTGTAAACATCACGATATAAAGTGAAGAAAGACGGTGGTTGTAGAGAAGGGACAACAAGTAAAAGGCAACCTTCGAAGGTGTTATGGTATCTTCCAATAATACCACGGTTTAAGCGTTTGTTTGCGACCGCAACAAAAGCGAAGAAGTTGAGATGGCATTCTGATGAGAAATTTGTGACGGAAAATATCTTCGGCACCCGGCCGACTCTCCACAGTGGAAGAAGATAGATGAAATGTTCCCTCAATTTGGCAGCGAGCCGAGAAACCTTCGGCTTGGACTTTGTATAGATGGAATAAATCCGTATGGAACTCTTACTAGTACACATAGTTCGTGGCTATTTCTCCTTGTAATATACAACTTACCTCCCTAGTTATGTATGAAGCGCAAGTACGTTATGCTTTCTATGATGATCTCTGGACCAAAACAGCCAGGGAATGACATGGATGTGTATTTGGCTCCTTTGATTGAGGACTTGAAGAAGTTATGGGAGGAAGGTGTGGATGTGTTCAATGCTTATAAGAAAGAGTCTTTCAAGTTGCGTGCAATGATTTTTACCACGATAAACGAATTCCCCGCATACGGAAATTTGTCAAGGTATAGTGTGAAGGATCATAAAGCATGCCCAATCTGTGAAGGAGAAACACACTTTCGACAACTTAAGCATTGTAAAAAAACAGTGTACCTTGGCCACAGGAGGTTTCTTTATCGATTCCACCCATATCGTAGGCTGAGAAAGCGTTTTGATGGCTTACCAGAACATGGAGTTGCACCAAAGGCCTTAACCGGGGAGGAAGTTTATAGTCGGGTAGAACGTGTCAATGTGACCTTTGGTAAAAATCAAAGGACTAAGGGTGAGAAGAACATATGGAAGAAGAGGTCAATTTTATTTGATCTTCCGTATTGGCATTGTCTTGAAGTAAGACACAGTATTGATGTGATGCATGTGGAGAAAAATGTGTGTGACAGCCTTGTAAGTACGCTTTTGCACATCCCAAGTAAGACCAAGGATGGAATGAGCGCGAGACTTGACCTTGTTGATATGGGAATAAGAGATCGGTTGCATCCACAACTAAGAGATGATGGTAGGAGGGCATATATGGAGCCAGCTGCGCATACGCTATCAAAAGCGGAGAAAAGAAGTTTGTGTGGGTGTCTGCATGAAATTAAGGTCCCACAGGGCTACTCTTCTAATGTTAGCAGGTGTGTGTCAATGGACGATTTGAAGTTAGTGGGAATGAAGTGCCATGACTATCACGTGTTAATGCAACAATTGTTACCAGTAGCCATTAGAGGCATTATGAAAGAAGAAGTGTGAACTACTATAACCAGATTGTATGTTTTCTTTAATGCTATCTGTAACAAAGTCATCGACACTGAGAAGTTGGATGAACTAGAAAATGAGGGTTATATAATTCTGTCCCAACTAGAGATGCATTTTCCTCCATCATTTTTTGATATAATGGTGCATTTGGTAGTTCATTTAGTAATGGAGGTAAGGCTTTGCGGTCCAGTTTATTTAAGGTGGATGTACCCTTTTGAGCGATACATGAAGATCTTAAAAGGGTATTCTAAAAATCCTTATCGACCTGAAGCCTCAATAGTTGAGCGATATGTAGTTGAAGAGGCTATGGACTTTTGTAAAGATTATCTATCTGGTAAAAAGGAACAGTCTCGGCATGAAGAGGGGAGAAGCAAGGGAACACGAGGACTAAAAGTGAATCTGCGGATCATGAAGAGGTGTTGCAAGCACACTTGTATATCTTGAATAATATGGAAGAAGTTCAGCCATACATAGATGAGCACAAAAAGACTTTGAAGAACTTGAATCCAAAGAAGAGTGACATGCAAATAGCTATTGAGCAAAACAAGACATTTGTTAAGTAGTTTGAGGAGAAGGTTCTGTTGGAAATTGTGCCCTAAGGGCCAATCATTGTACCTTAAACATTATTGTTATTTAAGAATTTCTCCTTATTGTTATCATATCATTTGCATGTTTATTATGATAATTGTATCCTTGGATGAACTATAAAGATTATCCTAAATGTCCCTGGTCAATTATCTATGCGGGAGCAAAGATGAAATAAGACCAGTATGACTTTGATGGGGTATAGAGATACAAATCAAAGTCTTAGGCACTTGTAGGAGTATAAGGTGCTGGACCGACCCGCTATGAGAAAGTTGCATGGATTAAGTCATAAGCTTATCTCATACATATAATCATGTCACAGTGCCCTCTGACCTGAGATCATCATAGATTCCTGCATGAAACTTGCTAAGTTTTGACCTAGTCAAAAGTCACCTTTGACCGGGTGATGAAAAAGGCTACAATCGGGCTTAGGAGTTTTCATGAAGAGGAATGTGAGTGGTCAAGATGGAATTTGTCCCTCACATTAGTGAGAGATATTACTGGGCCCCTCGATGAGTGAGTCTGAGAAATGTATGGCCATACTGTAATGGGAAGGAGTTTCCATTTCTAATTTCAGGCTACTCAGGAATCGGGAAAGTGATGGTCAGGAACAGGAGGATGACGTTGTCCATGCCTCATCCTTGACCAAAATATCGTGTGACAAAAAGGGACGTGACATGGTTGTATAAAAGGTTGCATCGTATCATCGATCCTCATGTGAATTGGGTAGTCGCAATGTCTTGCTAGAGGCCGCTTGCGACTTGTGGGCTAGAATAGTTTTTGGCCCACTGCCAACTTCATGTGGGCATACAGGGTCGCACACAAGAATAGCCCAACACGAGCTATGATGTCCAGATTCATTGAATCTAAGATGTGTCTAAGATTCAATGAATACAATATTTGACCTAGGGTGGATGAATTATATATATATATAAATTTGAAAAAAAAATAATAATAATATATATAGATTATAATATTATTATAAGATGTTAGTTTTATATTTAATTTATATGATAAATTAAATAATTAAAACTAACATCTTATAATAATATTATAATCTATATATATTATTATTATTTTTTTAAATTAAATAATTAAAACTAATACAGATATCATATCTTAGATTTAATTTATAAAGATAAATTAAATCTATTGGCTCTTTAATTAGATTAAATGAATATGATAAATTAAATCTGTTTGACAGATTTAATCAAGTCAGATTTATTTGATTTGATTTGAATTTCAAATTAATTAAGATTAATTTTGAGATTCCAATACGGCCTACATCAGATATAAAATTCGAAGGGCTAGAGAACCCTAGGCTGTACGGAGAACTTGGAGAGCCGCGAGAAACCCTAGAGAGGCATCTTGGAGGTGCTAGCACGCTGCCCCATTGGGTCTTGTTCGTGTGGATACCGGTAGAGGGAGGCAACCAGAGGTGTTGACTCCTAGAGATCGAAAGCACGAAAAACATAAAGGTACTATTCTAACTACTCGATTTAGACGTCTTTGATAGATCCGTGATTGGGATTCATGGTTTTTAAACGGTTAATTTTTCCGCTACGTGTACGAATCCCAACAGGTTTCGCCTGAGATCGGTGTGTCGGAGACAATCAACTGGCTAGCTTGGGGGCCTTCATTTCAGGTTGTTACTTGGACTGGTTATGACATAAATGGGTATTCATTCTACACAAAAGAGCAAGATGACAGAAGTACCATGCAAAATAGTGGGGTGATGGTTGAAGCTGAAGCTATGCACTTTTCCAGTTCGAAAGACAAAAACCCCATATGTGCATCAATGGCTTATTATGGAGTTATAGAAGAAATATGGGAGATGACCTACAACAAGTTCAAAGTTGCTTTGTTCAAATGTAAGTGGGTTAGCAATGCTGCTGTGGTAATAGATCCACAATTTGGATTTGTCTCAGTCGATCTTTGAAGAGTTGGTTATAGAGATGAGCCCTTCATTCTAGCAAGCCAGGCGAAGCAAATGTTTTATGTCACAGATCCTGCAAATAAAAATATGTCCATTGTACTTCAAAGCAAAAAACAAAAGTATGGTGATCCAACCTTCAACCTTGACAACACACCACCTTTGACAACAAATCCACCTATAGGAAGTGAGGTCAAGTTGGTAGATGATGAATATTATTCTGTAAGAAATGATCATTGTGAAGGAATATGGGAAACAATATGAAGTAAGACCTTGAACTATATAAAACTATATTATGTCCTATGTGCTTTTTTCCCTTAATGTAGTTTATACAGGTACCTGCAATCTACTTACCTCTCTGACAATGATTTTTTTCTGTCTAGGAATATGTCAAGTTCTAGTGACTCAGGGAGCGACAGCGAGCAGCATAATGGAAGGCAAGAAGAGCCACCCGCTCTGAGAAGAACAAGAGGTGCCACGAAGATGGCTGTATTGGCGAAGCGCCACTACAATGAACAGGAGAGGGTTCACATAGAGTTTGATGCCAACATGAATCCAATGGGTCATGAGGAAGACCACTTCATTAGTTATCTTGGTTTTTTGGGTCGAAGCAAAGTCCGAATCATCTATGATAGTTGGAGGCAAGTTCCCAAAAAGACGAAAGCCATGATATGGCAACAGATTTTGGTACATAACTTTCGATACATTTTATGTATTTAGACCTTTCTTCCTATTCAAGTTTAATTGTCTCCGTTTTTACAGCAAACGTTCGATGTTCCTGACACCACAGAAATGTACAACCACTGGATGGGAGAGGTTCGTTTGCGCTGGAAGGATTTTAAAAATAAGCTCTCCAGGAAGTACCTTAGAGGTGACAAGAGTCATTTGGATCCTTGTCAGGAATATTCATATCTATCTCCAGAGGACTGGAGGTTGTTTGTAGCTAAACGAAAAACTCCTGAATTTTTGGTAAATTTTCTGTCTTTAGTATGAAAATTTATAATTTCAATATAGTTAATGCACTAATGACTTATTTTTCCCTTTTTCCCTTAAACAGGAATTAAGTACAGCGAACACACAGAGGCAAGAAGCAAATCTGTACCAGCATTGCATGTCTCGAGGTGGCTACAGGAAGCTGGAGCGGATTGTGATGGCAGAAGAGCTGGAAAAAATGAAGGAAGCTGCGAAATCGGATCCTTCCGTTGTTGTGCAAGCGCCAGCTCCTCCTCCACGTCACAAAAAATGGAAAGCAGGGAGGATTAAGGTTGGCAAATATATAAATCCTACTATTGCTGAGGTTGCCTCGAGGATTGTAAGTAGTAATAGCATAAGTAATTAATTGTGAAATTCTTTCACATTTCTAGCATTTAATTTTTGTTCATAACGAATTGTATGCTACAGGACAAACTTGAAGAGTAGAGTAGCCAAGGTTCGTTCACTCCAAGTGGACGGATGGACATATTGGCCACGACGATTGGGAAGGCTGAATACCCCGGCCGTGTTAGAGGGGAGCCAAGGGGAGTTGGTATTTTGAAGTATTTTGGTAAAACCTCGTTATATTCTTCACAAGCTGAACCCAGTCAAGAGTTTGTGGATAAGCTTCACGATCAAATCTGAGAGGAGCTCCGAGATGAGCTAATGACACAACTACGTGGTGAAATGAAATCGTGGTTTGATTTTCATCACATGGAGGCTACTAGGGTTAGAAACGAGGAATCCCCGGCCTTCCCCAGCACTAAAGGAAGTCACAACCCACCGGACGAATCCCTTGTACAGCCTTCCCACACTCCGCAACTCGTTGCGAGGCTTTCCACAATCCAGAACCCCTTGTCCAGCCTTCCCACACTCCAGAACTTGTTGCCGCTCCTTTCCATAGTCTTGTCCTGCCTTCCCATAGTACAGAACCCTGTGGCCAGCCTTCTCACATAACAAAACTACTGGGCCAGCCTTCTGCCACTCCGGAGTCGGGTGAATCGTGTATCCTCTATTTGGATGCCCCCATGATTCGTGTTGTAGCCGATGCTCTCCTTTACACATAAGCTATCACCTACCATCATAATCAAATTCCACAGTATTTATGTAGGGTGACAGTGACACGTGTTCATGAGGGGGAAGAAGGTGCAGCCATCCTTATCCCTGACATTGAGATTGCCACGCTGGGTCAGGCAATTGGAGGTTTCATCCTTTGGCCTCAATATCTTATTGGCACGTTGGCAACCCCACCAATGGTAGGAATTATATTCATATCACTTGACATTTATTGGCATCATTGTAATATAATTGGTTTTGTTTTCTATAGTTATAGGAGGAGCAACATGCGCTGAGATGGCCCTTTCTAGCACGGCTCCAACAGATGTACAAAGGTATTCCCCAAGTCGACTTCAATATGCCTCCAGGGATTGTGGGTACACAATTGACGTATCCCTACACGATCGACAATAAAGATCTTAAGGAGTTTATGCATTTGGAGGAGATAGATGCAGGATGGGTCAAACTTGCCATTTGGTTAGTTTTTCTTTTCTAAGTTCAAGATTTCATAAGTTCAATAATTCATTGGTTATTTTATTTCTATTTTAGGTCTTTCTACCACATGTGCATTGATATGGAAAGACCAAATTTATACGGATTCTTGTGTCCGGCAAATACGACATCGGATAATAATGATGTCACACAAAGGACGCATTATGTAGGCTTCACAATGGCAGCGACCAAATTGCGATGTTACCTAGCGCCAATTGTTCAAGGGTATGTAGTAAAAAAATTTATTTTTGGATGTTTGAGAAATAATTTTCTTCTAATCTCAACTTCATTTTAATCTGTGTATTGTTTTAGTTACCATTGGAGCCTGTGTATTGTTTGCCCACGCCTCAATGAAATCTATTGGTTTGATTCCTTGACAAAAGAGCCCGACAAGGACACAAAATCAGTCTTCAACACGTTAGTTATTTGTTTTTTATTAATTAAAGAAATGCTTGATTTAAATAAATTGTTCTAACTTAAAATGTTTTACATTTTAATGGTAGCGCGACCCAAACATATAGAATGCTTGGCGGGTCACGTGAGGGTAGAGTTGTTCGCAAGCCAAAGTGGTTCTATCCCAAAGTATGTGGTTCCAATATAATTTAAGTTATTTTATTTACGGTTGTTTTATAAATGATGTATGTTATTGATTTTAACCAATTGCTTTTGATTTATAGTGCCCTCAATAGCCAGGTGGTACTGAATGTGGCTATTATATTCTACTTTACATGTATAATATCATTCAAAGTGGTGTTACAAATAATTTTCAACAGGTAATCAAATGATAATATTTTGGTTGTATTTTAATTGAATTGCTAAACAATCCTTTAATTTCATTGATTTCGTATAATCATATTTTCTAATTTGTAGATCTTTGATAATGATGCTGCTTACTTATATGAAGACATTAATTTGATCAGAGACTTGTTGGCTGGGAGGATTCTTCAACACATTGATTTATAGAAGTTTATCGTTTCCTGTACATTTACTTAGTAGTTGTTTATTATATTAGTGGACAACATTTTTGTCAACAATGTAGTGCATGAATGTTTCATTAGAGGTGGATGTTGTGTTTTGTTACTTATAAACTGCGTGTTGTATGTTTCCTTTTTGTGTATACGTTGCTGTTTGCTTTCAGAATGATATGGCCAGAAACAATACAAATGGCACTGTATGGAAAAAAAACCCTTTAGGCGTCCCTTTGGCCAAAAGGGACGCCTAAAGTCCCTAATTTTTAAATAAAAAAATTCTAAACGGGGACTTTAGGCGTCCCTTTTTCTAAAAGGGATGCCTAAACCCAGACTTCAATCGTCCCTTTACAAAGGACGTATAAAGTTCAAATTTATTACGTCGCTGACATACGCATCCCCCCTAAAAGGACGTTAAAAGTCCCAAATAAGGGACGTTAAAAGTGTTTTTTCTAGTAGTGTGAGATTCTCTGAATCTCACCCTTTCCATAAATGTACAAAGTTTCCAGCAGCAGCGGCGGCTCGAAGGGCAAAACGATAATTTCCAACAATTGGAGGTTCCGAGCCAGTATGATAGGTAGCGTTGGTTATCTGAAGACCTTTCTATTTGTTTAAGGTCTGTAACTATTCTATACACCGCTATGGGGAATTCTATATGTAATCAAGCAATATTGTTTCAATATATCAGTATATTTATGTTATTTCTATGTGCCCACTGAGCTACACAAATACTACTCTGAGCAATATCAATAATAAGATGAGGTCTTACAATCTTATTTTGATTATGAAATTGAATATGTTAAAGGTCAAAATAATCTTATTACTGATTATATGAGCAGATTGTAATACCCCACTTTTTCACTAATATTCCTTATATGTATATTTATGATATTTAGTGGAATAAAATGGTGAATTGTGGTACACATTAATTTAGAAAAATATTCCAATTGCCGATTATACATAATTCGGCCAAGTAAGGACACGAAGAGGCAATTAATGTCTACTTAAAGGCCTAATATTATAACCAAAATTTGAGCATAAAATGAAAAACATAATGGCCTCATACAAGTGTAAAAAATTTGGCCAAACCAATGGAAAGGAGCAAGGAATGATTTATTTCGGTAAATCATAAAACGTAAAGGCAAAATTGTAAATCATAAAATGTAAAGGAAAATTGGTAATTTTGCCATAAAATAAGAAAAAATTATTCTTCCCTAATATTCCTAATAATTTTAGCCAAATGAGAATTTAAAAAGGGAAAATGGGCACTTGGTAATTAATAAGCCTATTTTGGTATATTATTATAAAGGAAGGTCAAAAAGTCCAAAGGTCAATAATTTGTAAGATGGCATAATGGGATGATTCAAGAGCTATATTTTTCTCCCTCAATTCTCATTCATTTCGGCTAACCAAGAGAAGCAAAAGGGAAATGGAATTATTGAAATATCATACAAAAATACAAAAGTATGGACTAATAGGGTGTGACCACATGTAAAGTCACTTTAGCAAATTCATTTAACCATCATTCTTCATCTTTCTCCATTCATTCACGGTGAAAAACTGAACCAAGGAGAGAGAGGGAGTTCAAGAACTTTGCAAGAGCAAGAAGCACAAGAAAGCTTAGGGTTTTCATCAATCAAATGTAAGAAGCTTGTAATCTTGAAGTTTATGCTTCCTAATCACTCTATAACCTCTCCTAACCTCTTCTACACCATTAAATTCATGGTTTCAAGACAAAATCTCAAGAGAAGAGAGAGAGAGGGCTGAAGTTTTATAGAGAGAAGGAGTAGGGATCAAGAGGTAAATTTCAAAACTTGCTTATGTTGCCTTAGATGATGTTGTTGATGATGATTATGGTGTTGATTTCTCTTGTTTTCTAATTATTGGGCTGAAGCAAACTATGGGAAAATTCTATCCAAATTTCCTCTAAACATGTCCATTTAGTGTTTAAGTATCTAATCATGTGATTAGAAGTAGAAAAGAAGTGATTAAGCAAGAGAAAGCAAAAAACCAACATAACTCTCCTAAGAATCCTAATTGTTGTCTTGTGCATGATGTGGTGAAGGAGTAATAATTTAGTAATTTTGATGATTCAATTGGCTTTAGAAGGTAAAATTGTGTAGGCATGCAAATGTTCATGATTTTTGGATGTTTGTATGCCAATTTGGGAATTTATGAAATGTGTGTGTGCATGTTGTTGATATGCCCTGTCTGGACCAGTGATTTTGTGCGAAATGTTTCATGGGACAAAAATTTTCCAAAAATTCTGAAACTTTCCAGAATTAAATTAGAGACATAGATATTTAATTTGATAGGTAGTTTGTAATTTTTGGACAAGTACATTAGGAGATATGAATTTTCAAAGTTATGCCCTATTTCTGGAATGCAATCTATAACAAGTTATGTTTGACGAAATTATGAGAATGTTGTGACTGTGGTGGCTAGAATTGAGTATTTTATATAAAATTATACTGAAATATATTTACATAGAATTTGGAACTACTCAATTTGGAGTTTCCTAGAATTAATGGTGAATTTGTTAATTTAAGCAAAAAGTTAGCATATTTGAGAACAAAGGTGAAAAATGAAAAATGTAATAGCATAAAGTAAGTAAGTTGAACTTTAAGGGTGGAAATAACCAACTTGGGATGGTTGGACCACCTTAACTTTACTTTTAGCTTGGTATACTAACTTTAATGACAACCAACTTTACTAATTGCATTGTGCAAATATTGGATGGAATAATAACCTGTCGTCCGTAAATTTCAATTATAGGACCTAACAATTGTCCGAAGCTTAAGACTTGCCCGAGCTCAAACAAACAGGAGGAAATTGCCCAAGGAAAGCAGTCATGTAGTAACTTGTCTTTCATATGTTTATAATATACACTGCATAGTATGTGAAATCATCATGAATTGTCTTGCACATTCTGGTTATGCGGAGTAGTCACCCAGGGCCTTTCTGCACCAGTGGATACTCGAACCAATAACGTTCTGTGATGTACGAGTAGATGCCCAAGGCCTTTTTGCGTGGGTATCCCTCGAGTCCATGTAATTTACCTAGCGTTATGGTGGTTATGAACTGCATGTGATGCACTAAATATTGTTGTGATAATTCTATTATATGATGACTGTATAGCACGCTTTGTGATGTTATATCTGTATAATTGGCACTACGTTATTACTAAGATTCTTTTGAATCTTACTCTTTTTCAAAACCACTCTACAGTACAGGGAGATAGCTCAAAAGGCAAGAAGAAAGTAAAGCGGACGGCTAAAGGCTGGAATGCAAGAGACTTTAATTTCTATTGGTTGTCTGTTTCAATATCTTTTGGATATTTTGGGTCTTTATATACTATAAATAGCCTGTAACTTTGGCATTCGTACCATAGTGTAACTGGTAATGTTGGTAGACTAGTAAAAGGCTAGCTTGACTAAATTACACTTTCAATCACTAACCAAATTTAACCAAGGTATGGAACGTGAGAACTAAGTAGAGAATTGCTCGCAAACTCTAATAAAATGAAAAGAAGAGCCAGTGAGACTTAGTGAGTAGTGAATGGTTGTGAAAAGGGTTTAAGAAAATTTTTACTACTCTCAAAACTTCTTTCCAATCCCAGGTTCAAATCCTAAGATAGGTTTGGAATTTGCGAACGTTTTTCAAAACTGCTTAATCTGGGACTTGATCCTGGTTTCACGAATGATTTCACTACTCTTTTATACTCATCTGAGGCTATAGGAAATGAGGTATCACACAGATGGACCCAATAAACAGACTGAATAATACTCCAATAAGCAGGGACATAGAGCAGGAAGAATCACCTATAATTACTCATCTAGTAATGAAGATGAATTTTCTTGAGATGAATGTAAGTTTATTAAGCAGCCAGTTAAATAATAGTATTCATAATTTATCTAATTTTGTTGCTAATTTAACTGACACTATAATTGACTTATATGCTTGTATCAAGGAACAAAATAATAAGAAGGAACCGATTATGGAACCTTCAAAAGAAAATAAGAACTAGGAATCATGAATAATCGGGTCATCAAATCAAGTAGGGTCATCTACCCACAAAAGTGGATCATCAAGATCCAACAAGCCAATAAGCCTAAAGCCGCCAGTAAGCCCAAAAGAAATAATCCCTTTACTAGAGATTATAAAAAGACAAAAAAATCAAAAATAAAAAGAAAAAGAAACCTAAAGTTCGTCCTATAAATCCTCTATAACTATTAGTGCCAACTTTCACCCAAGAACGGGGTGAATTGGGTGATATTTAAAAATTTTAAATCAAACAAAACTAACTGATAAAATACTATAGAGAATGAGAGTAAGAAGAATATCACCATAGAGTACACAGTAGGTTATACTAGTACGGTTTTAACTCACTAACCTACATCCAGTCCTTAGAGCATCTTTAAGTTCTCACTATTCTTCCAAGATTCTTCAGGTTCTTAGAACCACAGTACAACGTATGTAACAATGAATGATCCTTAATAGGACTCACTCCCCCTTACACGTTATAATCCAACCACCACACTCAATGTCCCACTACCTTGAGATTTTACAGAATTAAAAGATATTTGGTAATGACTCTCTCACAGAGCAAATAAATAATCACTGAAGAGCTAAAGAATATCGGAGAATATTACAAAGAATGAATTGAGCAATAAATGAAGAAAGTTTGTTCGTTGGCTTCGTTCTTCTCTCTATATTGAATGCTCGATAATTTATAGGTGATCTGTATTAATGATTGTTGAGAGCATTCAAACTTTCCGTTAGATTGGCTTTAGAGCCGTTAAGGGATTACGGCATTGAGTTTCTTTTGGCTCTGAGCAATAACTCTCCAGACGTAATACATGTCTGGTATGTCTGATCTGTTTCATGGATGAGCATTTAATGCTTCTAACAACAAGTTTTCTTTTCGGTGAATTTGAATTTGCTTCACAGTTTAAGCTTATGAAACTCATACATATACATGATTAGTAATATAGAATCAATGAATAAATAATAATCAATGCTTGATAAAGTTTATCATGAGTTTTAAATAATTCGAGACGTTGATTCTGAAAGAGACGATAAACTTCCACTTGAGTGAATGTATGTTCACTCGAGTGATCTCTTGTAGGAATATATTACACTCTGGCTCTATCTGAAAGTGACTTCATGAGTCTCGCAAGTTGCTAGACCTCACTTGAGTGATACCTATCCACTCGAGTGACTTTTACCTTTAACCTGCTAAGCTATCACGAGTGACTTACCAAAAGGCTGCAAGTGGCTGGTTATCATTCGAGTGAAACCATACTCACTTGAGTGAACTCTTTCTGAAACTTGCTGAGCTACCGTGAGTCACCTACAAAACACCGTGAGTTAATGTCCAGAACTTGAGTGCTCATTGACAACTTGAGTTCTTTGCCAAATCTGTATAACACAAAGAACTCTCAGGTAAAAAATCTTAAATCAAAACTTTCAGGACTCGAATTCAATTCTCATAAGAACTCAAGTGTTTTTTCATAACTCGAGTACATCAATTTGAAACTACTTCTTGTATTTTTCATAACTCAAGTGCTAACTGATAAACTCAAGTAAAGAATTATAACTTTAAAAAATCTTGCGAGTGACTTGACAAAATAGTGCAAGTGATCATTGACACTAGAGTGGTCACTTATTCACTCAAGTGATCTTCTATCATAACTCTTAGACAAACTATAAGTGACTCGCTGAAATACTGCAGTGAGAGAGAACCACGCAAGTGCTGACTTAGCCACTCTTGTGATTTTGCTTCACTTTTGAGTTTTCAGCGAGTGACTTGCAAAATCATTGAAAGTTGAAGACCATTACTCGAGTGCATTACCTATTACTTGAGTGATCATCTCATATCACTGAAGGTGAGTAACTTCACTGATTCAAGTTTTGATTCCGAAATTGTTATTTCACTTTAAGGGCCCAGAAACTCACTTAAGTGCCTTGAATCATCAAGTCCTCATTGTCTATCAAGATTTGTTATCGTCAAAACATAATTTGAGAACTAACAATAACCACTACCAGTATAACCAGAAAACCCCTCCACCTCTAATTCCTTTGATTTACCTCATCAATATAATTATTATAAGCTTATAGTTTAAAAATTAAACTAACTGACTCTCTCTCATAAAACCATGAAGTATGTATCCCATTATGCTTTTAATAAGGCAATAGTTTATCCAGGAACACCCTCCATTATTGTGAAGATTTTCTATAGTTATGGATTAATCCATACTATATATGCTTCTCCATTAATGGAAGAAGTCGCAGAGTTACCACTACCAATAAGGAATGCTGTAAAGATATATTTTGGAATTGTAACCCAGTATCAAGTATTTATAAGATGTTATTCAATAGTAGCTGAAATAACACGTGATAAGTTTTATAATTCAATAAACTTAGTCAGGTTGGGAACTATTACAAGAAAGCCAATTGAATATGAGCCAGAGATTAAGGAAGATATTCAAGAAGATGAAGAATTTCAGTACAAGGTCTCAAATATAAGAGCTCATGACTACAATATAATATTCCAAGAAATGAACAGAATTGTTGTAAGTCACGATGTAATTCCTTCGGTATACCATACAAGTCCCTTAACTTGTATTTATTCCCTAGGAAGATCAAGTAGTACTAATAAGATCTTCTATAATTGGTATGAAAAAATCAAGAGTAACAAGCTGGAGAATACCGAGGAAACACGACAAAAAATATGTCATCGATTGTCAGAATACCCTCATCATGGATGTCATTATTGCAAAGAACAGGAAAAGGATGAAAAAGAACAAAAGATTCCCCTGGACACCCAAGATTGCTTTGAGGAAAGCAAAAGCTGACAAGATATAAAAAGAGTAAGTGTGGCTGACAAGATAAAAAGAGGAAGCATGTGGCCAACAAGATAAAAGAAGAGAAAGGAAGAAGATGATGAACTACAGGAAGATTTCTATAAACTATAGTTTGTGTAAAGCAACTAGAGTCTTGTAATTAGGATTGGGATGTCAGCTCTATATAAAGCCTTGTAATTCTAAGTAAGAAATCAATCAAGCTTTGAATCTTGAAGTCTTGAGCATTTCCAAACTCTCTCTTGTAAAAATTCTCTTACTAATAAAAGTTCTTTCTATATGTCCAAAGATTCTCTTGCTGCTGCTGAATAACAAATTTTGGAATAGCATAAAATAAGGTATGAGTAACTAAACTTCTTGTAGGGATTAAGGAGGCAATATTATCTAATTCCAAAATGAAATGGTCCTATAAGGGAATTACAGGGTTCATATTATTGTAATTATTCATAAGATAAGCATTACAGTTACGCCTTTAGTAAGAAACAAAGGAAGGCTGTGCTGTTATGGTCTGAAGGAGAAAAGTCCGAGCTCCTATAAGAAGTCTCTATAATAGAATTTATGTATGAAAGAGGAGGACATAGATCCTCTATAACCCGGATCATTTGCGGTCAAATTTGGAATGCTTTTCTTATTAATCCTATTATGAGTTCCTAAACCTTGTCTGTTCATTACACACACACACATTTATGTATATGTGTGCGCGCGCGCGCATACATGTCTGTATGTATATATAAATACATGTATGTATGTATCTATATATAGACACACACACACATATCTACATATATATATAGATTTGTGTGTGTACACACATATATATGTATCATTATTATACACCTTGTTTCACAACATATATAGCATCACTATTTACTCACAATTAAGTAGTCGCCCTATAAGAACACAAAGAACCACCATGTATGTGTTTGAGAGTTCATGAGCCTTTAGCGAGCTTCAACAACAGTAGTACTCATCTCATTTACTGAATTAACTCCTTCACTGGTTAATGGATTTGAACTGTCACCAGGTTTATTTCTTTCGAAAATAAAAGCTGGTTGTTTTGGAGAAGGAAGAGTTGAGTCATTTCCCAACATGGAAACAACTGTTGACATAGTTGGTCTGTCGGCTGCATAGTCTTGTACACATAAAAGACCAATTTGGATGCATTTTAGAAGATCATTACGGCAAGCATCGTCTTCTACTGATAATGATGGATCAACAGTCTCCATAGCTCTACCTTCTCTCCATCGTTCCCAAATCTGTATGAATTTGAAGATCAGATAATTAGATTTATATTGAGAGATAATATTGATTTTAGAGTTGTTTCTAATGGAATACTCACATGTCCAACCAAAGTTGAGGTAATTTCTTCATAATGACCGCTATTCTTTTTACCAGTAACAATTTCTAGAAGCAACACTCCAAAGCTATACACATCAGACTTTACCGAGAATAACCCTTCCATTGCATATTCAGGTGACATGTAACCACTAAACAAAAGTAAAATTAGTCATAAAAAACACTGACAAGATCAATTTAATTAAAGCGTTAAACTTTTATAATATATTTATGTCTAACTTAGGGGAAATAGGAGTTATAGGTGATATAATGTTGAGCATTAATTATATGTTTGAATTGTGCAGTACTTACTAGGTTCCAACAACACGTTTTGTGTTTGCTTCAATTTGATCTCCACCAAATATTTTAGCCATACCAAAATCTGCGATTTTAGGATTTAATTCGGAGTCCAACAAGACATTACTAGCCTTCAAGTCTCTATGAATTATTCTCAATCTTGAATCTTGATGAAGATATAAGATTCCTCTTGCAACCCCACATATGATATCAGACCGTTTGCTCCAGTTCAGTTGTAACTTCCTTTCTTGATCTGAATTTTGAAGCATTCATTAACATAATGCATGCGAGATTATTAGTCCAATGTATTTTATGAAATATGAAAAACATAACTTACCAAATATGAAAAAGTCCAAACTTTTATTTGGTAAATACTCATAGATCAACATCTTCTCTTCTCCTTGTATGCAACAACCCAAGATTCTCACGAGATTTCTATGTTGCAGCTTCGCAATTAAAACAACCTCATTTTTGAACTCTTCAATGCCTTGCCCAGAGTACTTTGATAGCCTCTTCACTGCTATTGCCATTCCATTACTCAGCGAACCCTGAAGTCAAAATCAACATCCAATTTTTCAATGTACTTCTTAGATCTCGCTATAAACGAAAAACATGTGAATATAACCCTAAGCAATATTGACGAAATTTATAAAATTTTGGTCGAAGTGCACTTTCGGTAAAGTTTCAGTTTAATTTCGTGTAAAGTTTCTTTCCGGTCCTTTAATACGTACCTTTAGTATCACAAAAGATAATTCTTGTGCCAATGATTTCTTTTTATAAAAATTAAACAATGTTAGTATTAGTGAATGGTTTTATAACTTATCAGCTTTTTTTTCATATTGAGACCGTCAGGGTTAGAGTATTTGCAAGGCACTTTATAAAATTAATGAATCAAAATGAAACATTGAGTAAAGTTAAATGATCAAATGTGCACTTTCACGTAATAAGATTTAAGACTTGTTACAGAAGAATAATTATGTACCTTATAAACCGAACCAAAACCACCTTGTCCAAGCTTGTTAGTATCAGAGAAGTTTTCAGTTGCTGCAGCTATGTCAATAAGATCAAATAATGGTAAATCTGAATTTTTCCCACCGCTAAAGTCATCCATACTCCCAGAGTTCTCAAAGTTGTAGTTAAACAAATTTTTGCTATGCCTTCTTGCTGCAATAAAAATACTTGAGTGAGTTTAGTTTTGATCCAGTCGTATTAACAACTATCCATTCTAATGATAAGATTAAAGAAATTGTTCAAGTATTAAGATTAGGGAAAGGAATAAATCATACCTTGTTTCTTGTTCTTTATAAGACAATATATGAAAGATATCACCAGAAACATTACTAGTAATATCGAAACAACTAACAGTGAAATCATCCCTTTCATGCCAAGCGAACCAAAGGGCTTTTTTCTGTACTTAGCTGAAAATGACAATACGTGCATTATTAAAAGCAAATTTCATGTACTGATTTTATTTCATTAAATGTACCAATTAAATATACAGTAGCATATATACAAGAGGAACATTGGAGTAAGGTGGGTTAAGGATCGCTGGAAAAATAAAAGTCAAATTATTTGCATGCTTCATTCCAGAAGGTACCTTATATGAAGTGCATATCTGGTAGATAGATTTTTCGTTTTTTAATGTCCTCAGTTATGTTCATGTTTAAAGTCTTCCAAGGTTTTGCAATGACAACATTTCGAACTTTTTTTCTTTAAAAAATAGTAAATTTAGCTTCTCATTTCTCACACTAATTGTATATTTTATTTTGGATTATGGGGCAATTTTTCCCTAGAAAGTTGTTACCAAGAGACAATTTTTTCTTAAAAGTTTTACGATGTGCTATTTTGCTCCGAAAGTGTCGAAAAGGGAGTAATTTTGCCCTAACTATTATCCCAATTAATTAGACTATTAGTTGACCAATATGCTGAGCTGGTAGTTCACATATCATCCATATCATTATTTTTAAAGTGCAAATGTGCTTCAAAAGTTTTAATCCCAACTTTGAAAAAAAATGAAGTAGATGATACATAGACTTTTGGGGGAAATTTACACATTAACATAAATAACGTAAATGATATGTGGACTGTCAGCTCATCATATTTGATCAACTAACGGTCAAAATTATCAAATATAACGGTAAAGGCAAAATTGGTCCCTGAAAAACTTTTGAGTAAAATTGCCCCTTGGTGACAACTTCCGGGACAAAATTGCCCCTTAACCCTTTTATTTTCAAATAGCTATCAAATTTTTTTAAAAAAAAAAACAATGATGTGCGTGTGTGTGTGAATCTGAACCCATCATTTGAATTATGTAACGAACCCCTTAAGATTCATAAAGAATGAAAAAAAAATTGCTTTGTCCAAATGATACAAGAACACAAAGCAAAATCATGAATAGATAGACAAGTTTATCACACAAATTTGAAAAAAGGACCTAATAAGAAAATTGATTGGAGAAAAGGCCTGCGATTGCAGAATATAAGAAAGAAAAATTGCAGGATCATTGAAGACAATATGCAGATTATGGAAGATAAATTGTAGATAATGGAAGAATTAGCTAATTAATTTCCAACATGACAATAATTGTTACAAAAAATCATTATCTGAGGCTAACGCGGTAAGTGTTAGAGGACTAAAGATACTTTTTAAAATAAATGACCAAACTGACACCTTGTATAAAATTAAGGTGTCAAAGGTACACTTTTGTCCATTTAATTTTTTTTAATTATATCATCATTTTTAAAAATAATCAAAAGAATTAATCAAATCACTCTATGAGTAATTTGCTTAATTTTTGAGTTTTGTCCAAGCGATTATAAAGACATGAACAAGATGCCAATATATGTTGTTGTTCAAAACCAATTAAAGAAAACAAAAAAAGCATAAACTGATACCAATTAAAGTATGTTTAGCCTTTTGTTAGATAAGCATAATACTCTCCATAATTCTTAATATAAAACTTATTTACCTAACCTTTTATTAGATAAAATAAATTAGTTAATATAGCATGTATTTTTTAATACATTATAATTTTTTTTCTCAATTCTATCATGATCTCTCCTCTTTAATTATTGTGTGTGTTTGGAATAACTTATTCATACCCTAAAAATATTTTTTTGGGGGGGGGGGGGGGGGGTTTTGTGTTTTAAAGTGGGATGGGGGCTTTTGAGTTTTTTTTGCTATGTTTGGTATAACTTATGATTCATTGAATTTGTAAGAGAGAAGCTACTTATGTTTTTAAGCTAGATTTTACAGCTTATAAGGAAAAAGTCACCATCTAACCCTGAAGGGGAAAAGGACAAAAATATGGTCCCCATATCAAAAGTAAGTGACACACAGTAGAATTGAAAATTAAAGGCAGTCCTTGACGGGCCAAAACTTAAAAAAGCCGACCTTTTTAAGTCTAAAGTAAGAAAAATTGCTGTTTATAAAGTTTGACTCGAGAGCATGTGGACTAGAGCTAGAAGTTTTTTTTATAAGATTTAATTACACACATCATATAATAAACATATACAATTACTAATTCATAATCAAATATAAAATAATGCCCCAAATAACTCACAATTTCACACAAATCATAAGAAGTAGAGCTGGTAAAAGGGGACAGTCCTTTTAGGCCGGGCTAAAGAAAAACAATCTTTTTTGAGACCTAGTCGGTGAGCATAAGGGCAAGAGTCAAAGTTATTTTAACAAGTTTTACTTTTTTAAAAAATATTTTTTTAAAATTACAACAATAAAAGTCTTAATTTAACACATAAATATTGTCAAAATTAGGGTGTAAACGATATGCATTATGCAACAAACAAACAGTCATTAAGTCATAATTAAAAGTAAACTATTGTCCACATACCATAATTACAAATAATTAATGAGAAGACTTAACAAAATGAAAAATACTTCTTATAAATATATCTTGAAAAGTGTAAGTAGTTAACAAAATAAACAACACAAGATATAAACAAAACAGTCATTAAAAAATAAGTCAAAAAATATAAAATTAGTAAGAATACTTATAACATAAGAAATATCTTTTATAAATTTTTTATTTTTTAAAATTATTAATACAAGATATTCTTATGAAACTTAATTCTGAAAAAGATAATAAAAACTAAATATTTGCAACATCATTAACAAAATATGAAAAATTAATAATATTATTATTATATAAATAATTTTAAAAAATAAAAAATATATATACCCTCCTAATAAAATTTTATTATCTATATATTTTTCTTATATTAACAATAAATAAATAATAAAATAAGAACCACATTTAATTCTAATTCTAACAAAAATAATGTCAGAAGAGTACCTAATTCAAGGGCATCCACACGTACATAGAGATCCTGTCCCACACTACTGTACGTCCTAATATCTTCCATGTCAGTATGCCACGTCAGACAACCATTTAATGAGCTCTCATTCGCAGTCGTGTACGCCACACAGGAGCAATCCCCCAAGCACTTCTCCTTGCATTGTTTCATGCTAATGCTCAAATCCACACGCGCTTTGGACGTATCCGGCACCTTCACACGCGCCACCTTCACGAACCCCTCACCGCTTCGACACGTGGACACGTTCTTCTTCCTTACGCACCCATCCGACCCGTCTCTAAGGTACCATTCTCTCGGGTTCTTGGGCTCAAATCCGGGCAGACACACACACTCAAACTTCTCCGTATTATACGGGTCACAGTTACTATTTGACCCGCACCGCCGGAAGTTGTCACAGTCCTCTTTCGGACCATTCCAGATCTCAAACCATCGATGTTCTTGAGGTTGCCATGTCGTCCGTCTCACGTGACCGGAGTTTTCAAGAACCATTCTGGTGAAAACGGAAGGGTCCTTCACACCATACAGTACGGTAACTTCAGTATCGTTGTTGACAAAAACTACGCTGAAGATGAAGTTGGGTGTCATCTCGGGTACACCGCTCCATCTTTCACCCGTCCAAGATCCGACCCTCCAGATCGGATTCCCGTTTCTGTTCATGTATAACTGAGGAAACCCTGTTGGGTCGATCCTATAACTCACGTTCCCGAATCCTGGGTCGTCGGCGGATTTCCATGACGTCAGGAAGCGGTTCAAACCGGTGTTCCGGTCTAACCCGAGTTTCATAAACGGCATCATGGTGTCACAAGGATAATCAAAACTCTGCCATAGAATTCTCTGTCTTCCTCCATCTTCTATCAAAACCAAGTTTCCTGTATCTAGAAGCTTAGCGAAGGTATTATTGATGGAAGGTGATGATGACAAAGATCCATTGGAAGACCAAACAGGGTTGAGGCCGGTCCTTGTGTTGTTGAGAGAAACAAAGACGTTTCCATGGGTGTTGATGGAGAGAACACCAGAAGCATCATTGAGAGGATTGTCTCTATTAGCAACCCAAACCACGGTTTGTATTGAAACTTTGTTGTACCAGATTCCGACGTATCGGTTTCTGGAACTATTCGAGGGAGTGAAGAAACCGAGGGCGAACGCGGCTTTGTCGGAGAGCAAAACGTCGCCGTCTCTGAGGGGTTGGGTGGGGGTTATTCTATCAAGAGAGTGACTAGATGCTTGATGAAGAAGGAAGAGAAGGAATAAGAGAGTAGTGATGATCAGAGCAAACTCTTTGCCAGAAGACACTGTCATGGTGTTAAGTTCCGTGAGACTGTTGGGATATTGAAGCGAAGGCTAATGAGGATATTGTAAAGATAAGTAATATCATTGCCGCGTGAGGACGATATAGATGTGATGTGGGGCCAGTATTTCTTAACTTGGGTAGTTGGATGAATAGCCGACCGATATTTTCTGTGTCTAGTTGAGGCGGAGTTATGATCAATACACACACACTGTTAGTATTTGATTCTTAATATAACATTTTAATTAACTAATTTGGATATATTAATGAAGCTAACTAAATTATTTACTTAGTTTGTATTATGCTAATGTTACATGATTTCTCTAAATTGTTTATTTGTATTATTATATTATATATCTTTTTATAAGTGAGACAAATGAGTTTGAAAAAAAAAATGTAGATATAAATACTTAAAAATACTCCCTGCAGTCATTTTTTTATAAAACCCTAATAATCAAATTACCCCTTTTAAGAAATCAGTTAAAAAATAGTTTTGAATGTTAAATATGTCACAAATGAACTTTTTTTTAAGCATGCCCTTATTTATAAAGGGGCAAGTAAAAAGAAGAGATATAATCATAATGAGAAAAAATATGAAAGGTAATGTAATATAGAAAACATAGGAAGAGCAGAAATAGAGATAATTAGAGATTAATTAGGGACAAAAACAGTGAAAACACATTAAATGTTCAAACCAACCTTAAGTAGGATTTTATAAAAAATGATAAAGACAATTCAAATTGCAGGCTCTTGTTTAAAAGGATCGGAGGAAATAAATATTTATTTAACTTCATTAATCTTCTTAAATTATAAATAATTAATCAATTGAGCCTTATATTAACAACAAAACGAATATATAATATAATTTGTAAGATGGTAAGAGTTGCTACATAGACACATATAACTAGAAAAATGTATCCAAGGGACTGGTTTACATTGAAGTATTTGGTCTTTCTTTGGGTTGTGAAATGTCCCATATTATCTGGCCAAAGATCTTATTTTGTAACATACTTGGAGAACAAGATCTACGTGAAGGTTCACGGATCTTATCACAACTTTATGGAAAAATCACTCCCAAGTTCTTTAGGATTATCAAATTATGGTGAAGTCGTCCAAATAAGTTTTGGTATACATTTACCAAAATGGCCTTAATTAAAAAGAAAGTCCCCAACCCCCAATGGATGACGACCATATTGGCGACCGCTAGCCACTGGAACCTCACCACCGGGCACCATTAATGTTTCAGGTCAACTACTTGAGTATAAAGCAAGTTAACATTTTCAACTATTCATTTTATGTTACAACATAAGTATAGCAAATTGACAACTAGCATTGAAAAGTTTAATTACTGCTAGTCATTTGCAAATGATGATGAACTCCAATAACAATTGCCAAACGAGAATTAGCAAATTCACAATTGTCTTTATATACTACTTTTTTTGAAATTGATAACTAAAATATAAGAAATTAAGTAAGTACCCTTTTTAAATTGCACAACTCCTTTTGATTAGGTTGGAGATTAGTACTCGTTTAACATAATGATTGAAACCTTCAAAATCAGTTTTTTAATTATGATTTATAGTATGTGAGCTAAATATGTAAGTGGAGATTTATCTCAATTTACGTTAATAAACACTTCTGGGATGTCCAAAAATGATACAAACAAAGTATGTTTCACTTCATTGTTTGATACTAACTTGAGTCCGTTTCACAGGTTTCTTTCTTAAATTGCATAAGAAATCTTGAAAGTGGGTAGAGGGAAAAAACATAAGAATCAAATCTTTTTTTGAATAGAAATCTGATATTCATGCAGCATAAGAAGCCAAGACAAATACCTTCCCCCATCAATCCCCGCGACTTGATAAAAAGTTGGAGGTTGATCAATACTCTAACGAATATTCTTTTTATAAGAGTTTGATAATCGAATTATGTGATTTAAAAAAATGGTTAAAATTAATTAAAAGTAATAAGTGTGTTTGAAATATACTTTTTTTTAATATGCCCTTATTTATGAGGGGCAAGTAAAGGAGAGAAATATAGTAAATATATATATCATCCACCTTTGAATTAATCCATTTCATATAATTAAATAGGGGAAAAAAGTTTTAAAAAAAAAAACTCATTAAATATTCAGACAACTCTTATCGGATTTTTATAAAAAGAACCAAGGTAATTCACATTTTGAGCTCTTATAAAAAGGATCAGAGGAAATAACACAAAAACTCTACTCCAGAGTGTGAAAATATTTAACTAAGTACTCAATCTGGTCCTATTTATAAGCAATTTTCTTTCTCTTAAGTTTGATCATTTTTATAAACAACTTTCTATTTTTGTCTCAAAATTTAAACGATTTTTTTTATTTTTCTACCCCTATTAAATACACATTTTTATATTAATTATCCTCAATTCATCACTAATTCTCTTTCATTTATTCATTTATTATACATTCTCTTTCATATTTTATAAAGCTTGTTTGTTTCAACGATGTCTTATCTTATAAGTGCTTATGCACATAAGTCGAAACAACCCTCCTCTCACATTACTTACCTCGTATTCCGTAAATCACGATTGAAAAGTACGTTTAAATACTCTAATCACTATTCTAAACAAGCACAATATTTGTTATTCATTTTCTCTCCTATGCATATAAGTGCTTATGACATATTTAGAAGAAATATGACATTTTAATATATATTTTTTAACTAAATTTAATTGTCAGTTCATTTTACACAATAAAGATAAAAATTACTCATAAAAAAGATATGAGAGAATAGTCAGCAATACCTAGACTTTCCCTATCTTGACAATCCCTATGTAAAAGTAGTCTAACATCATTAACAACATCATTAAAAGGGATGCCACTGATCGCACCTCCTAAGAATTAAATTAACCTCCTAAGAATTAAATGAATGGCTTCAATGCAATCAAAGACCATGGTTATATTCTTAAAATGATTGTCCCAACATAGCTGTATGCCCTACAACAAAATTAGGCTTATTGGACAAACCGCACTTAGCTACCATATCTCTATCCCTAACATGCGCAGAAAAAGCTGTCATTTGCATTAAAACAATTTACAACATCCGTTGAGCCCAAGAGTTTACCCCAACGTTACATCCAAATGTCCCAACAGATATATCTAAAAAGTGTTGACCAAAAAGCTTCTTAGAATCAAATCTTCAAATTAAACTAATAGAAAAAAAATTGTCAAAAGATTAGTGGACTTAAATCTCGAAATTATGGTTTTTCTTTCTTCAGTTTCAAAAGGAATCTTGAAAGAGAATAAAATAAAAAGGTTCAAATAAAAAAGGGCACAATAATCAAATCATCGTATTAATAGAAAAAATTCAATCCACTTTATGACTTATTAAAGCCAAATCGATCATATTAAAATATAAGAATAAAGAAGAAATTGTCAAAAAGATATATTGGACAAAAATTGCTAGCACTCTTGGATTTAAAATTCAAACATTGAGATTTAGTATAATATAAAATTATTATTGTAATATAATATAAAAATAAATTAGTAAGTTTAAGATTAAAAATTGGCTAGGATATTACATAAAAGGTAAGAAAGGATGAGGAGATTATCGGATATCTAAAAAACTTTATGTTCCGATTTATAAAAGAAGTATTTTAGTAAATACTAAGACTAACTAATAAAATTTTTTACATAAAAAAAATACTCCTAAAAAATGAGTAATTTGATCCTATTATTTTCATTGTATTAAGAACTAAGAGAGTCAATTATACTTTCTCCTTTCGTCCTTAAATATACGCCATATTCCAAATTTTAAGGTCTAATTATTACTTTTGTTTAAGAAATTTCGATGCTAGATGGTGGGCCCTAAATGGAGACGTTTAAAATTTAAAATCATGTCAGCATTAAAAGGAAGTAAAAACTGGCGAAAAAAATAATTCTTGTGTGTTCATGTTAACTCTTGAGCCATTCATAAATTAAATGGGATAAAATAAAAAATTTAGTTCATAATTAATAAGTTAACTAACTCTCTTTGATACATGAGAGTTAGTTAAATGAGATTTATAAATAAGATTATAATGATATTAATTTCTACCATATCTTGCTATCCTCATTAAATATGAGCAAAAAGATTTAATACTCATTGAAACTAACAAATCCCTTAAAATAAGGATCAATAACATATTCTAGGAGGTGTCCTAATGAGGAGTGAGGATTTAATACTCACTGAAACTAACAAATCCCTTAAAATAAGGATCAATAACATATTCTAGGAGGTGTCCTAATGAGGAGTGAGGGCGCCCTCGCCCCGGGGTAGTTAATTAAATAATCTTTTTGGTCCTTTTATATGCAATTTTTTTTTTCTTGATCATACAAAAACTAATTAGTAGTTAAGATTAGTTAAATATAATAAAAGTGTAAAAATGACATGTTTCTTCTAAATATAATGTTATTTATGAAAAGAACATAATAGAGAGAATGAGTGAAAAATATGAGAGATAATGAGTAATAAATAATTAAATGAAAGACAATTAATGGTGATTAGGAGAAAATTAATACTCATCCGATATTTAATATAAAATATATTTGAGAAGTTGATATTGGTTCTAAATATAAGACATAATTTTGTTATTTGTAAATCTTTTCCTAATTTACCCCTTTTGATGCTCCCTCTGTAATAATTAAGGAGGGAAGAGAATGAGAGAATTAAGGAAGATGACTAGGATATTTTAGAAAATACGTATCATATTAACTAACTTGACTAACTTCTTAATCTAATCAAATTAGGTAAATATGTATTATATTAAGGACCAAAAGAGTATAAAGATATATATGCATTTAATAAGGGTAGAAAATGAAAAAGTAGTTTAAATTTTGAGACACACGAAAAAAGTTGTTTATATTAAGGATTAGCCTAAAGAAAGAGAAAATTGCTTATAAAAAGGACTGGAGGGATATTCCTTATAATTAATAATAGGGAAAATTTCATTGAGCCTCTAAGGATGTGACATAATTTTAGTTAATCTTAAATTTTTTAAAAATTTATCGCAATTTCATGAGTCAAAATGAAATTAATCTTTGTGGGTGAAAAGACAATGATGCTATTCTTTTTTTTTAGAAGAGTATTTACAAGATAAATAAATGTATTTACAAGATGAATAAAAATATTTACAAGATAAATAAAGTGATTGGAAAGAATCAAGGAATTAAAAATATTTTAGCCATTTACAAGACAAATAAAATGATTCAAAAGAACCTATAGAGAATTAAAAATATTTTGGTTATTTACAAGAAAAAGATGAAAATTCAAAAGATAAATAAAGACATTTACAAGACAAATAAAATGATTCAAAGGAACCTAAAGAATTAAAAATATTTTGGTTATTTACAAGATAAAGATGAAAATTCAAAAGATAAATAAAGACATTTATAAGACAAATAAAATGATTTAAAAGAATCTACATAATTAAAAATATTTTGACAATTTACAAGACAAATATAAAACTCACATTATAAATACGGATATTTATAAGATAAATAAGATAATTTATAAGATAAATAAAATAAAGACATCATTATCTTTTCACCTAGAAACTTAATTTCAATTTGATTCAAAAGGGTGCAGTAAAATTTTAAAAAATTTTATGAATTGACTGAAATTATTTCATATCCTTGGTGTTAAATAAAATTCTCCCTTAATAATATTGTAAGAAATTAAGGAGTATTAAAAACTTCTTGAATTAATCACTTGATGTCTTTGCCCCTCCGGACGCGCGTGTTCCTTAATAAACTCCCTTGACCCCACGCATTTAAAGTCCAACAAATTTGATGTAATGAACCAAGTTCAATTTGGGAAAAGTTTTTGTCCATATTATAAGCACACTTTTCAGAGTAATAGAAAGTCTCGAGAAAATGGATTGAGCCCGTCGGATCAGGTTTTTTAGGTCTTGAATTTATAAAGGTCGGACTTAAGATTTTAGCTTTAAAATTAAAAGCGGGTCTCAAAGGGCCAGCCTTATAGGACTGAGGGTCTAAAAGGGCCGGCCCGTGGCCCTTATATATTTTTCTTATTTTTTAAAATTATTTATATGATAATAATATTATTTATTTTTTATGTTTTGTTGATGATATTGCAAATATTTAGTTGTTATTATCTTTTTTAGAATTAAATTTCATAAGAATATCTTGTATTAAGAATCCTAAAAATTAAAAATTTATAAAAGATATTTCTTATTTTATAAGAAAAATACATTAGATATTTCTCATTTACTCCAAAATTTCACATATTATGGTAATTTACTAATTTATTTGTATTTTATATTGGTTATAGAGTTATTTATCATTTTGGTTTATTATTTGTTACAGATAAAGATCATGGATGTATTTATGATGTAGAAGAAGAAATTCTTGATATTTTTGCCCCTCAAACAGACCCTACTACTCAAAGTGAAGTACAATTGAATTTCTTTAAAATTGATGATAGTGGCGAAGAAGATGAAAATGATAGTTAGCATACTCATATTGCTTAGAGTGTTTAGCTTCTTATCATCTTATACTTTGTACGAGACTGTGAGTTATTTATGGACATTATTTTTTACCTTTGATTATGAATTAGTAACTGTATTTGTTTTATTGTATGAGGCGTATAGATGTATAGTTAAATCTTACGAAAATAGCTTTTGGCCCTGCGGGCCGGCTTTGACCCTCATATTCTCAGGCCGGATTTTGAAAAAGAGTAATTTTTCTTACTTCAAGCCCTGTAGAGCCAACCTTTTTAGGCCCTGGCCCGTCAAGGGCCGGCCCAGTATTGATTCCCAGTTCTAGTAATAGATGAGGATATTATAATTTTATTCCTATTAAAAACAAAAAGAAAAGAAAAAGGTGGGAAAAATTGTCCATTTATAAATGAGAACAAAATTAAAATTTTTTTATCAATTTAATCTATATTTATTGAGCTAACTAACTTTTTTTTAGTATGTGAAAATTAAGTAATTTAGACTTATAAATAAGATAGGAATAGTATGGATGAATGGAGAGAACAAAACACGTTTGTATTTATTAGAACCTAGTGAGAGGATTCTCGTACGTATAGTTGAGGATATATCCATTAGATGTGGCCACATCGGTGTTTTAAGGTAGGGAAGAATAACGGAAATTACAAAACAAATTTTAAAGACCAAATCCACACGAGTCAAACTATAAGAACTAATTTATAACTTTAGTAAAACTATAAGAATATGTTAAGTAATTAATTTTCCCACTGATAAAAGAAAATGTAAAGCAAATCATAATTGATAATTGTAAAAGATAAGAAGTTAGGATCCATGTATGAAAAACCGGATCGGACCGACCAGTCCGACTCAGGAACCGGCCAATCGGCCATCAAACCGGTCCAGTTCATTTTTTTTTATTTTTTTTAAAAATCATTTTTTTAATTTTTCTTTAAAATTTCATGTTAATAAGTCTAAAATATTCAATTTCTCACCGGCTTAGTCCTGATTTAGCTCCGGTTTAACTCCGATCTGACCCTTAACCTAGTACCCCGACCAGTTCAATGACCGATCCGATTTTCAATCCCTTGGATAGGATTTGTTTGTTTGTGTCGTTTTTGTGTTGTAATAGTTGTAGGTGATTTGTCATTTCTGTATTAGAGTGTCATATTGCTTGATACGACAACTGTTAGAACTATATATATGATAGCAGGTCGTCATTATTAAACATGGGTGTAAAGAATATTTTTAGTAAATAAATCAAAATTCTTTTTTCTCCAAGATCGGTGTGTTGGGTAAGTGGATTTACTGGGTTCATCATGGTACCAGAGCCATAGGACCCAACAAGAAGCCCAAGAATGAGGAGGCCCATCGACACTATCTACACCAAGAACCCTCATTGAAGAAGCAAGGCTACGCGATTGTTTGCCATGATAACCCTAACCAGAAAAAGAGAAGTGGACAATTGTAACACACGGTTCCATGGCTGCTAATAATGCCACCGTTGAAACTGTTGGAATTGGAAGGTACAACCACTACTATAAAAGAAGCTTTTAGTGATGCACATCTAATATAAAAGAAGCTTTTAGTGATGCACATTTAATGACGCTTCTTCAAATAAACACTATAAATAATTGTCTTTTCTTTAAAAAAAGAAAAAATTAGAAGCTACGACGCTTTTTATTATAAGCGTCATAACTTAGTGTTAGCCTTATATGGCACTTTCTTAAGAAAGCACAATACAAGAATTTTCTTTAAAAAAAAAGTTAAGTGCCAACTATGACACTTTATGTAACACCCCAAATTTTAAGACAAAGAAACTGAGAATAAGCCTAATTTAAGAGAACTACTATGCCCTGGTTTGGCCAGTGTCACAAATAGGCGCGAGTAAATTCCCACTATTTCTTAATACCTTAGGGGTATTAAAGAACGCAAGGAATGGTAAAATGAAGCAATTAGAACAAACACACGACATAATTATGTTATAAAGCAAGGTAGTATTCCTACCAGCGAATATCTATATGGTGGTCGCGATCGTGTGATGATTTTTCAATGGGAAAATAACGTAAGGGCAAAATAGTAATTTTGCCATAAAGCAAGAAATAAGTATTTTTCCCAATGATTTGAATGAGATGGGAACTCAAAGGAGGGAAATGAATACTAAGTAAATTAATACCCAAGAAAAGTCAAGAGCCATGAAGCATAAGGCTACAATTAAGCACTTGTAAGGTGGTATAATGTGATAGTTTGAGAATAATAATTCTCCATATGTATCTCATTATTTTAGTGGATGAAGAAGCAAGACAAAGGAAATGAATTATCATGCAAGAAAGCGAAAGAAGTGGACTAACAAGTTTGACCACATAAGAGTCACTTTTAATGACTCATCATCCTTTCTCATTAATTCCCTTCGTGCAATGAATCAGATAAGTGTAAGCACCCTTCCTTATATTACCTTATCGGCTCTTAGTTCCATTATATCAGAGTGAGCAAGCGAATATATCAATAAACTAAAAGTTGTTCTCATTAATTACATAAGAGTGGTTCTCTGCTTATGCAACATTCATACATACACATACATCCCTATATACATACATACATACATACATGAAATACAAATGTAGTGCCCAGCACTACAGTCTTCTCTTCCACTTCACATTTCCTCCATGCATTTTCATGCATCCATCACCTGTCTGAAATGGTTGTTTGGGAGGAGTGAGATTCGAAAGAATCTCAGTAGCGAACAATACCGTTATGCATGACAGATAGATATGAATACATGACATGCTTGCCTATACTATTTCATGCCAACATAATGGCATGCTGCGTGCTCAATGTTATGGCATACATATGGCCATTGCATGAATATAACAGAGCTTCAATCAATCAACATATTTAACACAAACAGGCAAAGCAGTCACATAATCAATGCAAGACATACATATCATACACATGCAGGAAAGGTAAATCCACTACCTGTCGGACCTCACATCCGTCCTCAATCCTTCGTCTTTGCTCCGGTTCGGGCACGTCCATCCATCAAGTCCTAGAATTCCTAAACATTTAATACATGAGTCATCACTCATCCATATAACATTATAGACTCGTATTAGTTGATAACTTAGCCCAATTACGCTAAATTACCAAAATCCCCCCGGAAGCCCGGCTCAACTGTACTTTTACAGAAATCACTATATGGACTAATCCTACACAATTTCACGTGTAGAATCCATTTATGACTTCGAATTAATCAAATTCAGGCCCAAATGACAAAAATACCCTTGAACAGCCCCTATGTAGAGCTAAAAGGGTAAATTGGTCATTTCACCCTCCAGGCATTTTCTCACTTTCTCTTCAATATGAACCCTACACAATTTACTCTTCTAAACTCAATGGAATCATCAAATCGATGAAATTCTAACTCTACCCTCATAAACCATACAGGGCAGCCATTATAGAGTTCTTGGCAAAGTTGTGTCGGTTCCTCCCTTTCTTTATCTTAATATCCTCATTTCTACTTCTTATTACATGATTAGCCATTTAGACATCCCTCGAACATCATTTCGGCCCCCAAAACATGGATAGAATGAGAGATGAATAGTACACTACTTCTAAAATACTCATCCAAATGATAAACGAAATGGTAGAAAGGTACCCCAAGCTTACCTCTACATGCTTCTGAATTCGGTTCGGAATTCCGGCGACGCTCCGGCCGGTGAGACGGCACCAACGACCTCCAAAAAAGAATCCAAAACCATAGAATCAAAGCTCGGGATGAGTAGAAGAACATTTGTACTGGACATTTTGAGAGAAAACGTCGTTTCGGACGAGTTCCGGCCAATAACAGTTTTCTCTCTCTCCTCTCATTCCGTCGCGTTCTCGTTCTTTCTCTCGTTCTCATTTGTTCCATTTCTCGTTCGATTTCTCTTTCTTTTCCTTTTAATCCTGAACGCACAAGGAAAGGAATTGATGATGACGGATGATGATTAATTAAAATCATCCGATGGCCTTTACTCAATTAGTCCACCTATCTCATTTCTTGCATAGCAAGTTTCCTTTCTCTTTTTCTTCATCATTCCATTAATATTAATGAGAAATAAGAAAGTATAATTTACTCTCAAACTGTCACATTATACCACCTCAAGTGTCAACCGAAGCCTCAAGCTTCTCCGCTTATTGACTTTACTTGATAATAATTCACCCTTGGCTTATTAATCATCAAGTAATCATTTCCCTCCTTTTAATTCCCATCCAACTCAAATCATAGGGAATATTAGGGAAAAATCCTCATTCCTCATCTTTTGGAAAAATTACCATTTTGCCCTTGTCTTTTATTTCCTTTTTAATATCCAACAATATTAGGGAATTTTGGGATAAAATATCATTCCTCGCTTGGACATTCGCTAAACCGGGGTCTAGCAGTCCACTTAATCCAGGCTAAACCTTAAGCCTCTTATCCCAAAATTTAGGATATTACAATAAGAACGCAGAATAAACGAAAAAAGAGAACAGAATGAGAAAGTGAGAACGAGAATGGAGGAGAGAGAGAAATCTTCAGAAGGCCGAAACGCTATCTAAATGGCGTCTTCTCTCCAAGTACCCTTCACAAGTATTCTTCTACTCATCACAAGCTACAATTCTATGGTTTCGGATTCTTGATTGGAGGCTGTTGGTGCCATTTCACTGGTCGGAGTGTCACCGGAATTTTGAACCAAATTCATAAACGAGTTAAGGTAAGCGTGTACTTCCTTTCTACCATTTCGGTTTGTTGATTGGATGAGTATATGAGAAGTTGGGTACTATTCATCTCTCATTCAATTATGCATTTTAACTGTCCAAAAGATATCTAATGCTTGCCTAACTAGTTAATCATGTGATTAGAAGTAAAAAGGATATGTTTAGGCAAGAGAACACGAAGAACCGACATAAGTCTTCTAGGAACTCAATAATTGCTGGTAGTTGTGTGGCCTGAAGATGGAGTTGGAATTTCATCAATTGGATGATTCCATTGAGTTCAGAAGAGCTAAATGAGTAAGTTTTATGTTGATGTCGAAGTGAGAAAAGGCCTGGTGTGTGAAATGACTGAATTGCCCTTAAAGTACTAATTAATGGATGCCAAGGGGTATTTTCATTATTTAGGGCTTGAATTTGAGTAAACTAAAGTCACCAATAGATTCTACATGCGAAATTGTGTAGGATCATATCAAGTCAATATTTTGGATAAAGTGCAAGTAATTGGGTACAAATGAGCATAAGCTAAGTCTTAGGGGCATTGTGGTAATTATACAACCATGAGTCATGATAACCAATACTATGAGTCTAGAATGAGTTACGAGCAATCAATAACTCTTTTATCCTAAATGTGTAATTTAGGATATACCAACAGAAGAGCCGAATCGGAGCTGGACCAAGGACGAGCAAGGAAAGGTCATTAGTCCAGGTAGTACATCCTTCATACTTATACTATGTGATACTAAATCATGAATGTCATACATTGTAACATGAGCTAGTGTCCTAGACACACCATTCCTCCATGTTGTGGTCATGGACCCAACAGGGGTACCAAGTCGACCAAGGTGCAGATGTAAGTTTGGCATTGGGCTAGTGTACACACGAAAAGTCGATCATCTTACATGCCATGACATTGCATATCTATTTTCACATTCTATTTGTATGTAAGCATGTTACTACTGACATTCCCCCTAATCTTACCCTTTCCATAAAAACGTAAGTTTCCAGTAGCAGGCAGCGACTCGAAGAACAAAAAGGGTGATTTCTGTCAACTGGAGGTGGCAGACTAGTACAAGAAGAAATGTTGGTTATCTGAAGACTCCGTAATGTATTTTAAGGTTTGTAGCTATTTGTATACCCCTATGAGATGGTTGTATATAATCAAGCCTTATCGTGTCATTATATCAGTATATTAGCTCTGCGAATATATTAATGGGCCATTGTATTCCGAGCAATTGCAACTCTGAGTATTTTCCATATCGGAAATAAGGTCGTTACATGTTTTGGTATCAGAGCATAAGATAGATTTATGCTCATAAGGACGGACATTATACTTTATAGCAAAACATCATAGCTGGTGGTAAGCTATGATAAAGATTTTAATATTATTTTTTTAGCTTTATTAGTAATCATGTATATATTTATGTTATTGTTCACGTTTAAGTTTTTGTATATTTACTTTATGTTTAGATTTCATTTATTACTCATAACACACACACACACATGTGGTTATAATTAGGTCTCTCTTGTATAAGTTGCACGCAAAGCTCTTGAGATTAATTAAGTATACGCACGTATTCACTCAGATATGTATGTAATATATATAGATATGTTAGTTTGAGAGTGTGTCATTCACTGATAATTAACTTAATAGCGTAACTACACACACACACACACACACACACACACACCCATACACCCATACCCAAAGTACCAACAACAGTTGTAGGAATAATCTGCAAAATAATAATGATAATAATAATAATCTACACCTTAGCTGCCACTTTCAAAGAAAGTGCCGACTAAGATCTTGATATAGGGAAAAAATTTATTGTAAAAAAAAAATCTACACCTTGCATTGCCTTAATCGATGTTTCATCATGAAGTACCAACTACGACAATATACTATATTGCCTTAGCCGGCGCTTCATGAAAAGCATCGGCGCTAAGGCAATATATTACCTTAGGCAAGTAATTCATATAATATATATATATATATTTGCCTTCAACGACGCTTATTTAACTAAGGCAATTAGTTTTTTTTATATTTTTTTTTCAATTATTGAAAGCTATGACATTTGTTAGAAAAGCGTCGAAGCTTCTTTAGACTTTGTATGTCACTTGTACATTTAGCGCCATATAAGGTTCTATTTTAACTTTTCACCAGCCTGCCATTACATCTTCCTTGCACGCCCTTCAGCTCTCAATTTCCTAGAACTTCATTACTCAGCCATTTTGTCTTATCCCTTGAGTCCTTATTCTATTGTCTTGGTCCTTATTTCCTACAGAAGCCCCTTAGCTTGTAAGTGTTTTTTTATATACAGAAACTTAAATCTGTATGTTTTCTTCTTCTTCTTTTTTTTAGTTAAAATCTGTTATGAATTTAATATGTATGCTAATTCTTTTTCTAGGTATTTACTTAAAGTTTCAACTCTGTCTTCTTAAACTTCTTATACATTGTAAGTTTTTAAATTTTTGAGCTTAAATCTATATGTTTTCTTCTTCTTCTTCTTCTTTTAGTTAAAATTTGTCATGAATCTTATATGTATGCTTAATTTTTTTAGGTATTTACTTGGAGTTCTTCCATGCTTGATAGATAAAGATGAGAATTCAATATTACAAAGGATACCTGCAAGTTTGATGATGGATTTGAATGTAAATACAGATCGAGGGTTTCATTAGGAAAAAGAAAATAATTACGTAAATTTAGTTTTCTTAAAAAAAAAAGACTTTCTACGGTGCTTCCTCACAAAAGCACCGTAGGAATCGTATTTTTTTAGAAAAAGAAAAAACAAACCTACGGCACTATTAGAAATTTAAGAAGTGTCGTAGGTTGCTTTTATGGCGCTGGAAGCTACGGCGTTTTCCAAGTGTCGTAATATTTATAAAAATAAACACTGTCTATAGTGTTTTTTTGTAGTAGTGAGCGGAATAAATTAAAACTTTAAAATTTCTCATAATCCATAACATGGATCTATCAATTAGCGTTTAAATTGAGTAGTTATTAGAATTGTACCTTTACATTTTTTTCACCTTTTCGATCTCTAGGAGCTAACGCCTCAAATCAGCTCCTTCTACTAGTATCCACACAAATTAAACAGGACCCAACCCCGGTAGCGTGCTAGCGCCTCAAAGTCTCTTTAGGGTTTTCTTGCGGCTCTCTATTTTTATATATAGCCCTAGGGTTCTCTAACCCTTCATTTTTTAATAACTAATGAGGGCTATGTTGGATTTTCAAAATTAATCTTAATTAATTTTGAAATCCATATTATATCAATTAACATTTAATTGTTTTATGAGTTAATTAAATACATTCGGTTTAATTAAATTTGTCTAACAGTTTTAATTTAACATATTTATTTAATCCGAATAACGAGCCGATGGAAATATATTTAATTTATATTTATAATTTAAATATGAGACATTATATCTCTATCATGTTAGTTATTAAATTTAATTTATCAGATAAAAATAAATTTAAAACCAACACAATATAATAATATTATATATATATATATATATCGAAAATACACACACACACACATATTATTTTTATTTTCTTTTTTTTTTGAATTTTATATCATATATATAAAATCCGTCCTCCCTAGATTGAACATTGTATTTAATGAATCTTAGACACATCTTAGATTCAATGAATCTGGACATTATTGCTTGTGTTGGGCTATTATTATGTGCGACCCAGTAGGCCCATATGAAGTTGGCAGTGGCCTAATAACTGTACTAGCCCACAAGTCGCGAGTTGCCTCTAGCAAGACATTACAACTACCCAATTTATATGAGGATCGATAATACGATTCAGCTTGTCATATAACCATGTCAAGTCCCTTTTGTCTTATGATATTTCTGCCAAGGATGAGGCATGGATAGTGTCATCCTCCTGTTCCTGACCATTACTTTCCCGATTCATGAGTAATTTGACTATGGAAATGGAAACTCATTTCTATCATAGTATAGCGATACATTTCTCAGGCTCACTCATGGAGGGGCCCAGTAATATCTCTCTACTAATGTGAGGGACAAATTCCATCTTAATCATTAACATTATTCTGCATGAAAACCACCAAACCCGATTGTAGCTTTTATCATCACCCAGTCAAAGGTGACTTTTCACTAGGTCAAAGCTTAGCGACTCTCATGTAGGAATCCATGATGATTTCAAGTCAAAGGGCATAGTGATGTGGTTATACATGAGATAAGCTTATGACTTAATCTATGCAACTTTCTCATAGCAGGTCGGTCCAGCACCTTGTACTATTACAAGTGCCTAAGACTTTGATTTGTATCTCTATACCTTATCAAAATCATACTATTCTTATTTCATCTTTGCTCCCACATAGATGACCGACCAGGGACTTTTATGACAATCTTGATTTATTCAAGGATAAAGTTATCACAACAAATATGCGAATAATATGACAACAAAATAGAGAAATTCATTAGATAATAATGTTCAAAGTATAATGATTGGTTCCTAAGGCACAATTTTCAATAGAAACTTCCATGACCATCAAGAATATAGCTGCTAAGCCCCTTCCCTTTTCTCATCCTCTATACCTTCACCCATCCAATACTCAAGGAACGTCGATAATCCAACACATACTCACTGGACCGGAGAATTACACCATGTGTTGTCATGCCATAAGAATCACCCTACTAGGAAGCATAAACTTAGCATTATCGACAATACATGCTTTAAAGAATCCCTAGATCCATCACTTCATAGACATGGGGAGTGCTATAATGCCATTATGCTTTCCTGGTTACTAAATTTGATTTCCAATGAACTCACCAATGGCGTCATATTCTTTTAAAATGCCCACCATGTTTGGACTAATTTGAAGGAGTGTTTTGACAAGAAGAACGAAGCTCAAAATTTTTCCCTTCATCGTGAAATCTCCTCTCACTAACAAGGGAATTCTTCTGTTTCAGTATATTTTTCCAAACTCAAAGAAATCTGGGAGGAGCAATTGGCCCTTATCACTCTTCCCTCTTATACTTGCAATACTTTAAAAGCCTATGCTGTCTTGATGCAAGAACAGAAGCTCTTACAATTTCTCATGTGACTCAATGAATATTATCATCAAGCAAGAAGCCAAATCTTACTTATCAATCCACTGCCAACTGTCAATGATTCTTATGGGATGCTTATTCAAGATGACATGTAGCGATCAATTACCAATACTGACAAGAACCCTTAAATTGAAGGCATAGCCATGGCGACCAGAGGTCGTGGTCATGGAAGAGGGCGAGCTAGAGGAGATAGTTCAATTGAATGCTTATACTGTCTGAAAAAAGGGACACCTGCATGAATAATGCTATCAACTTGTTGGATATCCACCTAACTTTAAAGGGAATAAACCAAAGCAGGGGAAGGATTCCAATCAAACCACATTAAACACTACCTACGAGTTTGAGATTCACACTCACATAATTAGCATTATGACCCCAACATTTACATAAGAATAGTATGAAAAGATCCTGGAGCTATTTCCAAAGGACAATGAGGCCCTTATTCATGTGTTAACCGGTACAGTTTTGACAAATTTTAATAATGATTCTTCATATTCTACCCATTGGATCCTGGATTCAGAAGCCACAACCCACATGGTTGGGAATTTGAGTCTTTTTTTATAGTTAAAAGGTATATAAAGGCCCCATTAAATCCATAAAAATACTCAATAGGAAAAGTGTATGAGTTACTCATATTGGAACTGTTAGTCTTTCACATGATATTAAACTAGTTGATGTATTATATTCTCCTAAGCTAATATTTAACCTTGTTGCCATATCTCGGCTTACAAAAGAACATGGTTGTATAGCTTGTTTCTTTCCTGATCTTTGTCTACTATAGGACCTTTAGGGTGGAGTGATGAAGATTATTGGTAAAATGATTGATGGCTTATACATTGTTAAAATAGCTAAGAATTTGCATGTAATGAACACTAGACATATCAATAGTCATAGGTCTAAATCTGTAGATGTTTGCTTATGGCACAAAAGAATGGGTCATGCCCCTCTCTTTGTAATGAAACATCTAGACATTGTTTTTGATGCTTCTGAATTCTTGAATGAGAAATGTGATGTCAGTGTTCAATCTGAGCAGATGAAATTTCCCTTTTCCCTTAGCTGCATTAAAAGTGTTAAATGCTTTGATATTTACATGTTGATATATGGGGGCCATATAAGACACCCACACATCAAGGCTACCAATATTTTCTCACCATAATTGATGACAATTCTAGAGCTACGTGGATATTTCTTATGCGACATAAATCTGACCGTCTTCTTTACATGAAAAATTTTGCTACATATGCCTTGACACAATTTCATGCACAGGTTAAAAAGATAAGGAGTGACAATGGTAGTGAGTTCGTAAATTGTAATTTTAAATCCTTTGTTCAAGAAAAGGGAATTATACATGAAACTACATGTACTTACTAACCACAACAAAACGGTGTTGTAGAACGAAAGCATAGGACCATTATACAAGTTACTAGAAGTCTAATGTTACAATCTCAAGTTCCTACTCAATTTTGGGGAGAATGTGTTAAAAATGTTGTATATTTGGTTAATCCAATACCTTCAAAGTTACTTGATTTCAAAACCATATAAGCAGCGACTTAATATTCAGAACATTAAAGTATTTGGATCCTAGCTTATGCTATGGATTTGAAGAATACTGAGAAGTTACAGGCTCGAGCTATTCCATGTGTCTTTCTAGGGTACCTAAAGAACCAAAAGGGTTATCTTTTTCTTAATCTTCATACCAATTCTGTTATGACAAGTCGACATGTGAGAATTATGGAAACTAATTTTTCTTTCAGGTCTGCAGTATCCCTTTGTTCAGGGGGAGTGAATCAAGAATTAAAAGAGATGTTTTGGTATGATAATGAACCTATTCAAATACAAAATAAAGGGACCATATATCCTATTCAGAGGCCTAATACGTTAATAACTGCAGAACAAGGTACTATAGAATAGGGTGTTGAAGAAGGAAATGCCAACAACCATGACATTAATGCTCCTGTAGAACTAATTCACTCCAGAGTTAGTAGAGAAAGACGTCCACCTATATGGATAACTGATTACATTTGTTCCTTATTAGTACTAGAAATTGAATAGAAGCATAAAAGCAAATGTCTATATCCTTTCAATAATTACGTTTCATACTCTTCCATCTCCTCTAACCATTTATGTTTTCTATCTAGCATTGATGCAGTGCCTGAACCAACTTGTTGCGAGGAGGCAATTGGAAATCATGAGTAGGTTAAGGAAATGCAAGCCCTGGAAAAAAAAGAAACATGGGAGATAGTGCCTCTTCCAAAGGGAAGAAAGCCATTGCTGTAAATGGGTCTATAAGGTTAAGTATGACTCAGTTGGAAATATTGATAAATACAAGGCTAGATCAGTAGCTGTAATATCCCAAATTTAATTACCAAAATTTCATGTATATTTATTTGTTTTAATATAAATTTTAGTCCATGAAGTTTGACCCAATTTTGGTTTTGGTTCCTCAAGTTTGAAATTAGTGGTTTTGGTCCCTGAAGTTTACTTCGTTTATAACTGTTAGTCCCTTAAGTTTGAAAACGACTTGATAACTTGAGGGACCAACAATTATACATGGAGTAAACATGAGGGATCAGTAGTTATAAATGGAGTAAACTTGAGGGACTAAAACCAAAATCGGGCCAAACTTCAAGGACCAAAAGTTATATTAACCCTATTTAGTTATATTTAATGAAAAACAATGGTGAATTTTGGTGCATTTGAAGTAGTCAAAATAGCAGAAATAATAATTATATGAAATTTTTTGCCAAAAAAAAAGAAACCTAAAGCACAATTTTTTCCTTGGAAAAAGTCTAATATTGTAGCTTAAAATTTAGTATGGAAGAGCATAATTTTTAGGCCACAACATTGCAAAAATTCGGTCAAGGAGAAGGGAGAAGAAGAAATGGTAATTGTTTTAAAAATTCAAGAAAATATAAGTGCAAAATGGTCATTTTGGCTAAGTAAAATAAAATTCAATAATTTCCCGTAATAAATAAGTGAAATTTAGTTATGAAGGGAGAGGAAAGAAGGAGCAAGAATTTTCTACATACTTGGACAAGTGGAAGCAAAATAAGGAAGAGAGAGAAAAAAATAGAAGCAACTAGAAAAGATCACATGCCAAAATTTTAATAAAATATTAATTATTTTAAGGAGATTGAGAGAACTCTAGAGAATTCATTAAACTCTCCTAAGGGCCATTATTTTCACCCAAAACAAAAGCCACAAAGAGAAGAGAGAGAGAGAGAGAGAGTTGGAGAAACACTTAAGAACAAAGAGAAGAAACAAGGGTGAAAAAAGCAACCAAGGTGAGTTAAGTTGAAATTTCTACTTGTTCTTACCTTCTAATTCATGGAAACACCTTCTTAACATCCATGCCTTCTTGAATCACATATAGAGCAAGCTCAATTTCAAGGAAAAGAGGAAGAAAAGGGAACGGATTTGAGCAAGAACAGAAGGAAAACAAAGGTAAGCCAAAAAACCTTGATTTTGTTCTTGATGTTGTAGTTGTTTATTGGCTTATTTTGGTTGGATTTTGTAATTTGGGATGTTCAAACCCTAAGGAGAGATGCTACCTAAATTAACACTAATCATGTTTAAATGGTATTTTAGGGGTTAAACATAAGATTATAAGTGAAAAGGAGGTGATTAAACAAGTGAAATCATGAAACTTTCATTTTCCTCAAAAATTTCTAGATTTTCGGCCAGCTAGGTTTGACAGGGTTAGAGCTGGAATTTTTTGTTTTTGATGATTCTATTATGTTTATAATGGAAAATTGTGTAGGGAACATGTGAATTGTAGAGTGTGAAGGCTTTAGTGTGTGAAATGACAATTTTGCCCCTAAAACTCTAAATTGGTGGCTGTCAAGGGTAATCTAGTCATTGTAGTATGACTTTGTTAAAATTGAGGTTAAAAATGGATTCTACACGTAAAATTTTATAAGAATAGCCCATGTCATAAGTTTTGAAAAAGTAAAAATATACCCGGTACAAAGGGAATTAGACCGGGTTTCCCTAGGGGAATTTTGGTAATTATGCGTTTTTGAGCTAAGATAACTAAATTATAAATTTTAGAATAAGATATTAATGAGTAATAACTCATTTGTTATTAATTTGGAAATTTTTGGATTTGATATCTGCCGAGCTGGATCAGAAATCAAAGGCCGATAATAGTTAGGCCAGGAAAGGTGTAAGGTAGTAACTCTATCTCTCATATCCTATGTGAACATTAATATGCATTGTTTACCATGTTTTGTGCAATGAAATGTGTATGGTAGTAATTCCTAGAGTTGGGTGTGGGAAAAGAACAAGTACCTCTTGGGTCGGCAAGTACCCAGACTAGGTAGGTTAGTGGTAAGTACGGGCAAAACAACATCTGCATCAGAATAATATAACAAGTAAGGATCATAACAACATATGATCCTAAATTGAGCATGCAGTAAGGTTAATAGGGTGCAAATGACAATTTGTATCTGAACGCCAAGCAATAATTGCGATGTGATCACTGAGCAAGGAAGGATAAACGGCCATTTTGATCCAGAAAAAAATCGTCGTTTGATCCTGAATGTTATTTAACAGACATGTGCATAACGTAGTTATATGTTGCATCATGTATGCTACATTGCATGTTTATTTTTCACATTTTATATGATTGATTGTCTTTCACTACTGAGATTTCCTCGAAGCTCTTCCCTTTCCTTAAATAAAAATTTATTCAGTAAGTAATAGCGGCTCAAAAGGAAAAGAAGTGGACTTTGGCAAATGAAGGGACCAGACTTTGAAGGAATTTTGCTTTGGATATCTTGTGCTTTTATGTATTTTCTAGGTTATGTATGATACCTTGTATAAACTCTGCAGGGATTCCTATAATATAATCAAGAGTTTAATATCAGTATGTTTATGCTATTTCTGTATACCCACTGAACTGTGCATTATTGGTACTTTATTAAATGTCTAAATTCTGTGGGGTTTGACATTTTTGGCATCAGAGATTGTGATTATGCCAATAACAAAATGATATATTGATATGAACTTTATTATGTTGTAACAGGAATTATGAGCGAAAAATGGTGACATAGGGGTAGATCACCATTATCGGTGAATTGGCCCTCAGATAGATAACGAGCACAGTCGGGTTAGGGTAGGCGAGGGCCTAGGGTATTGCATACTCCAAGAAAACGTGTATGATTGAAACCAATTTACGAACCCTAGCTGAGACCAGAGCCAACTACTAGTTCTACTGTAGGAGATACAGAGAAGCCATTAACCGATGGAACTGAGTCAGACCCATATAGTGTGGCCAGCTCCAGGACGGACCCGGTATACATAAGGTATGACTTATGCCCAAATCAGTGGTTATGAGACTATATTAATAACCTAAATAGGCGGGCTCTCTGTATACGTGAAACTCCGCTAGCTCAGTACAAGCGGCTGTTGCATGACATAGATACTTTGTATTGGGATCAGGGGTTCCTCGATATACAGTTCCCTGATGATTATTGGATTCGGACCACATTATATTTCTTCCTAGATACAGTGTTCTGGGTTCCAAAAGGTAAATGATATTCTGAAGCGGGGGCTGAGGGATAGCTTCCCAGAGTTCAGAGCCTATATGAAGGTATCTAGATTGATATATAACCTGTACACAGTTTTTGGGTCGGCCAAAGACGATTGACACAACTAGTTAGGGCATAGACAGTTTTGGGGTACTGATACTCAAGGATGGGTAGAGCCGGTATCGGTGTTTTGTATCAGTACAATAAAAGTTAAGTGTGCTCAGCCTGGGGAAATGCAAGGATGGGTAATCCCTGGGAAATTTTTGGAAAATGTTAAGTTATGTAATAAAACATGTTGTACAAAGCTCGTATGTTGTATAAGTTAAAATCTTTCCATAAACTGTTATAAATGTCTATTGTGTGTCATGTATGGGCTATTTATGTATTTAAATTTTTATGAAATGATGAACATGCCCTTATAAATATATATTGAATTAATCTCTTCCTTATTTCAATATAGTGAGCCATAAAGATGGTAAGACATGGTGAAAGAGGAGCGCGTTAAGGGCAAGAAGCAAGACTCGGCCCAATGGAATAATATTGGGCATGCCTATGGAACAGAGAACTATGATTCATGACTTGAGGGATGAGTTGAAAGGAGTGCAACAAAAACAGGAGGCAGATAGGGAAAGAGTAAATAACCCTGGAAGACCAATAAATGAACCTGTCTAGCCTGCGAATCTTGTTCCAGAATAGCCTCCAAATAGACTCGTTGTTGAGGTTGAGAGCTTACAGTCATGGGTGACAAAATTTAGTCGGCAGGGAGTGTCAGACCCCTTAATATTTTAACATTTAGCAGAGTACTAATACGCAGTTTAATGGGCATACATAAATAATAAATTATACTGACATAATATTCTTGATTACATTACATAAGATCCCCATAAGGTTTGTATAATTTACAAAACAACTCCCAGTTATAAAGATAAACTATAGATAATCAACATAAAATTCCTTGTACTGCGCCGGACCCACATTCATCAGTATCCCCTACTTTTCCCTCTGAGTTGTTTCCTTTACCTGAATTAATTTTGAATTATGGAAAGGGTGAGATTCATATGAATCTCAGTAGTAACAGGTTATCGATCATATAAAACGTGAAAATTAAACATGCAATGCACCATTTATCATGATGCAGCAATCAAAATGCCAAGCACAAGTCTAACAATGTTCAGGAACCAAACGATGATTTTGTTTGGATCAAAATGATTGCATATTCCTGATGTGCACAGATTATAACCTCATACGTAGGAATCCACCTATGTAATGTGATCACACCAATAACTTGGAGCAGGAATCCACCTGTCCATACTTATCAAATTACTCAACTAGGTCCAACTAGCCACATAGTACCTTGCTCGTCCTAAGGGGTGGTACCTTGCTTGTCCCACATCCAGCGAGTACTCATACCACATGCAACATATTGTATAGAAAATGGAAAATAATACATATTAACATTCATATAGAATATGAGAGATAGAGTTACTATCTAGACTCCTTTCCAAAGCCTAGCTACTACCACTCCTCTAACTTTTCGTCTGGCTCGAGCAAAGATCAAATCATAAAATTCTCAAATTGATAAAAAATGAGTTATTACTCATTCATATCTTATTTTAAAACTCATAAGTTGGTTATCTCTACTCAAGGTGCCAAATTACCAAAATGACCCTAGTGAATCCGATTTAATTCCCCTTATATTCGGTATAATTGCACTTTTCCAAAAAGTAGGACCCATGCTAACCCTACATAATTTCATGTGTAGAATCTATTTTTGACATTAGTTTTGAAAAATTCACACTCAAATGAATAGATTACCCTTAGAAGCCATCGGTTTTGGGTTTTAGTTGTAAATTTGTCATTTTCATAGGTTTTCCAGAAATTTCCAGATTTTTAGTATGCTTTGAAAATTCATAACTAAATCTTGAAAATTCAAAATTTAGTGGTTCTAGTTCCTATGTAAATATATTTTAGTCTTAATTTAAGTAAAAATATCACAAAGCTTAAGACATAACTACAAAATTCCAAAAAAATTTGGCAAAGCTAGCCAGCCACAGAATTTGTTCCAGATTCATTGTCAAATTTTGAAAAATCATATCTTTCAATCCACTCATCCAAATCGCTTATAATACCTATCAAATTAAAACCAGGATGTCTAATTTCATATTGTAAAATTGTATAAAGTTTGGATAAGGTAAACCACTCAACAACAAGCCACAACAAATCTGGTGCAAATTGGAAAAGTGAAGTTTCATGTTTTAATCTTTAAAACATCTTCCTTTCCACTTGTAACCATACTATTAACCCCTTCAACACTATTTGAACATGATTAATGTTAATTTGGTCAGCATATCCCCTTAGGGTTTGAACATCCCAAATTACAAATTTCCAACCAAATCAAGCCAACAACCAACAACAACATCAAGAACAAGCTTAAATCTTCAAGAATTCACAAGCTCTTATGCTTACCTTTGCTCTTCTCTTCTTGGCTCCTAAAACCGCCACCCTTTCCTCTTATTCTTCTTGAATTTAAACTTGATATAGAGATGATTCAAGATAGCATGAGAGTTAGGGAGGTGTTTTCAAGGATTAAGAGACAAGAATAAGTAGAAATTCCTACCTACTTACCTTGATCTTGCTTCTTGTTTCTTGTTTCCCCTTCTTGCTCTTAGCTTCCTCCAAATCTCTTCCTCTCTCTTTTCCTCTCAATTTGGTTGACTTCAAGGCCATTATAAGGAGAGTTGGAGAGCTCTCTAGATTGCTCTCTTGTCTTCGTCTTTTATTATTATTTAATTAAGAATTTTAACATGTGAATATTATTTTATTATTTCCTTTCTCACATGCTTTCATCTTCATTTCTCTATACATTTCTTCCATTCTTTTGCTTCTTCCTTCCAACTGACCTTGCCTTAATTATTTAGGAAAATTTGATGAATTTATTTTATGTAGCCAAAGTGACCATTTTGCCCATACATTTTTCCATTTTGGAATTTGCTAGAAAAATTGGCTGAATTTTCATTAAACTTTGAAAATTCATATCTAATTGTGTAGTTATCCAATTGGTATTGTTTCAAAGGAAATGTGACCCTCATTAAGTATATTTCAAATAAAAAATATATATTTTAGCAAATGGAAGGTCAACATTTCCAAAATTACCATTTTTGGACGTTGCCACAAAAAATTATCAGTTTTACTGGGCTAACTTTAAAAATACATATCTTCTTGTGTACATCTTTAAATGACTTAAATGACCTACCAAAGTAAGGCTTGATAAGTCTAATTTCATTCTGGAAATTTTCATAATTTTTTAACTTCATTTTCTATTTTAAAAATGTCACGCAATATGACTGCCTAACTAGAAAACACACTGGCAACAACACTAACTTGTGTATCAAATAACTATGTTGTGTGTGTGTCCTCTAATTGCCTTGGTTTGTTACTTAATATGTATTTAATTCACCATTTTATCCCCCTTAATACCACTAAGGTATAAAGAAATTTTGGTGACTGAAATTTGGAATGTTATAGTTCTCTCCTTGTCAATAAAATTGTCTTCGAAATTTTGGACATTGTATATATTCAACTATACTTTGGAGAGTTATTTCCTATTACTCATCCCATCCTTTTCATATCTAAATCTATCTCTTCCTATGTAAGTTCTAGGAATATGCAACACATTCCCTGGACTCTTTGGTCCAATACCATACTAGTACTTTTGATCCTTGCAAGTTTGTACTCTAAGTTTCATTGTATCTAGCTTTTGCTTGTCACAATATGAGTGTTTCTCGATTTTCCAGCCGAAGGACACATTGGACTAATTGGTTTTATGGCCTTTGGAGTTCCAATCCCACACCTATATTGAATGTATATTGAGATTTATTACCATTAAATTAATCTTAAAACTATTCTGAACATATCATAAATTCCAACTTTTGCTATTCATTCGTTTATATTTCTAGGTATTGTTTACGAAGAGTGTAAGGATAACTTGTTCAGCGATAATCAATCCATTGGCATTTAGTAAATGACCAAAGGATACTTAGTCCTTGGAAAATCATAGGGCATATTGCTCGTCTGTCACTAAATACCCATAAGGTCCTATAACCTGGATAACTTTCCATGTAAACTGCATTTACGGGTCTTACTGCCTTAGGTCTTATTGTCTCATCATTCTCTAGTGTTATAACCTCTTTAAGATACTTCTTGTACTTTCTTGCATTGGGTCATTTTCAAAATTTTATGCCTCGAATCATTGCTTAAAATTTCAAAATTTAGGCTTTACTGTAGGTCTTACGACCCTGCCTTACTAGTTTATAAGGTCTTATGACCTATGGATATACTAGCCCAGTAGGTCTTACTGCCTAATGTATTCTCTCAATACAAATAGGCTTATGAGTGAACTCATATATACAAAGTCATTACATTAGATATGGAAAAAAAAAGTTCCTTGACTTCCGTTATTGTTGTTCAATGTATCTGTAATTACATTAGCTCTTTCTAGATAGTATTTAACTTCTAGGTGGAAACCTTTAAGCAACTCTATCCATCATGCTATCTTATGCTCAACTCTTTCTGATCACACAATTATTTTAAATTCTAGTGATCACAGTACAACTCTACGGTACCCCATAGAAGCAATGTCTTTAGATTTCTAATACACACACAGTATTTCTGCTATCTTAAGATTCATATGTAGGTTATCTTAGTCTATGAGGCTCTAGCTGATGAGAGGACCATACCACAATGTTATCCTATTGCATTAGGACACATTCTAATTCATGTCTGTTCATATTAATACAGACCGCATAGGTCAACTGTAAATCATAACCATACAGGTCAATTGCAAATCAAGATTTCTCAGGTCAATAACATATTTATATTGTCATCAATTCCTCTCTCAGCCTTGTAAAACTCTCCTCACAACTATCATCCCATATAGAATGTTGAGTTATCATGTCAGCCTTATTAAAGGCAAAACATTACTGGAGTTCGTAATAATTATCAAGACTTAGAAAACAACAATTCTCTAGTTTTTTTCCTAGTTCAGTACTACTTCTACTTTGTTGGGATTTACCATAAACCCTTCTTGTGAGACTACATGGCTCATAAATTTAATTTCTGAAAGCCAAAATTCACACCTGCTTAGTTTAGCATACAATTGCTTATTTCTCATGCTCATCATTGCTTTCAAATGCTTTCATGTTCTGCCTTGCTTTGTAATACCCCACTTTTTCACCAATATTCCTTACATGTATATTCATGATATTTAATGGAATAAAAGGGTAAATTATGATGTGTATGAATTTACAGAAAAAACTCAATCACCGGTTACATATAATTCATCCAAACAAGGACACAAAGAGGGGATTAATGCCCACTTAAAGGCCTACTATTGTAACCAAAATTTGAGAATTAAATGACATGAATGATGGCTTCATTTAAGTGTCAAAATGGGGTCAAACCAATGGAAATGAGCGAAAAATGATTTATTACGATAAATCATAAATGTAGAGGCAAAACAGTAATTTTGCCATAAAGTGGGAAATAATTATTTTTCCCTAATATTCCTAATAATTTTAGTTAAATGGGAATTAAAAAGAGGAAAATGTATACTTGATAAATAATAAACCTATTTTGGTGAATTATTATCAAGAAAGGTTAAATGGTCAAAAGTCAACTATTTGCAAGATGGCAATGGAATATGGAAGACCAATATTTCATTCCTTCAATTCTCATTGTTTTAGCTGTTCAAGAGGAATATAAAGGGAAATGGAATAATTAAACAAATAATTCATATTTTGGACCAATGAAATGCTTACATGTGTATAATACATTTGACTAAACATTATATCATCAAATTCACCATTTCTTCAACCCATTCTCATGAAAATTGAATCAGAAAGAGTGAGAGAGAGTTTGAGACGGTGAAGTATATGGTAAGGAAGAAGAAGCTAGGGTTCTTCAAGAATCAAGGTAAGGGAGCTTATACCTTGTGCTTTAAGCATCCTAATCCCTCTATAACCTCTCCTACTCATCTCTCCTCCTTTGAATCTATAGTTTTCAAGCTGAATCATGAGTTGTGGAGAGAGAGACAAAAATGTGTAGAGAGAGAAAGTGCTGGAAATCAAGAGGTAATCTTCCATACTTGTTCCTCTTGCTTGAATGATGCTATTAGAGTTGTTCTTGGCTTAGTTTTGGTTGTTTTGGTGAAAGATAGCTCATAAAACTTAAGAGGCCTTAATGTTTAAGGTTCTCCAAATCAAGTCAAATGAATGTCTAAATAACTAATAGTGTGATTATAAGTAGAAAAGAGGTGATTAGACAAGAAAAAATGAGAAACCGACACAACTTTTTTGGGAACCTAAATTCCCTACCCTGTGTTGGACGTGGTAAATGAGTAAGAATTTAATAATTTTGATGCTTCCATTGGATTTAGGAGGAAAACTTGTGTAGGGTATATATTGATGATAAAGTGAAAAAAGCCCCAGAATATGAAATGACCAAATTACTCTTAAAAGCCTTAAATAAGGGCTGTCAAGGGGATTTTTATCATTTGGGCCTGATTTTGACAATTGGGAGTCAAAAATAGATTCTACAAGCAAAATTATGTAAGATTGGCCCAGGTTATGAATTTGATAAAGTATAGTGAGACCGGGTCTTAAGGAATATTTTGGTAATTTAGCACTATTAGACTAAGTTAACCAATACTATGAATTTGAAATTGTGCATGAATGAGTAATGACTCATTTATGGTATATTCGAGATTTCAAGACTTGATTGTTGTCCAGAACTCAAGGCTTCCCGAGCTTAGAAAGGTAGGAGGAAGTTGCTAGAGAAAAGCAACCAGGTAGTAACTTAAATTTCATGTTATAATATGCATTGAACGATTTGTGTGTTCATAATGAATTGTATGATGTATTTAAATATGTGGGGTGGTCGCCCGGGGCCTATCTCTGCACAGGTGGACGCTCAAGCCAATATAACGATTACCGATGCATGAGTAGATCCCAGGGCCTATTGCATGGGTATCCCTCGGGGCCTTGTAGTATATCTAGTGCTATGATAGTTTACGAGTTTCATGTGATGAATGATTGCTGTTGTGATGTTTATGATGAATGATGTTTGCTTAGCATGCCTTGAAATGTTATAATTGTATGATTGATATATGTTGCTACTGAGATTCTTTTGAATCTCACTCTTTTTTCAAAAACCCACTTTCAGTACAGGGATAAAGCTTGAGGGACAAGCAGAAGGTAAATGAGGATGACTAAAGGTTGGGACACTGAAGACTTTAGTCATTTTGGTGTATCTGGTTCCATATGTGTTTTTGGATATTTTGGGTTGTATATGATCTATATAGTTATACCAACATGATGAGAACATGAGTGAAATTTAATATACTAACAATATTTTGATAAGTCTTTATGCTTCCGATCGCTAACAAAATGTAATTAAGATAAATGCTCGCTGACTCTGATAAAGAAATAACAGAATATCATGGTGAGACGTAAAGAGTTAGTGTATATTTTGAAAGAAAAATGTTTGTGAAAATTGTATGACCCTCTCAATCCTAGGTTTAACTTCTGAATTGAAGGTGGGAAATTTGCAAATATTTTCGAAGGTTAGGTAGTCCGGGTTTAATTCCTGATCTCCTGAATGGTTTCACTATTCTTTCATACTCATCCGAGGTCATAGGAAATGATGTATCACATGCTTTATGAATTTACAAGATATCATCGATTCTCAATCATTCACAAGACTTAATTGGTCAAATTTGATACTTATAGGACATACAGTCCATTGCACCATTTCTTAACTCACACAGCTCATTTCATTTCATTTTAGCCTTCTGGCTGTTCTAGAATGCTGCATGTAACTCTCGGGCTTCTACCTTTCTAATTTGGCAAAGAGTGCTGGAACTCCTCATAGTTCCATTCCAACATTTCTCATCTTTTGCTACTAAAAGAAAGTTAAGATTTCCTTTTGCATTGACATATGATCATGGATTATATTAAATATCTTTTCTTCCACAATCTAGAAAAACATCGTTTGTCGTCAATTGATTATTACCAAGAATTACTCTCATTTCATGCAATTATAGGCTAATCAGATCCATTGGTAACTCTTGTCCTTTGGCATTTATTACATGTTTCATAAACATTAGCTATCCTAGATCTAACACCCGTAGGTATAGACATAACCAATTCATGGAGTAGCTAATGTATACTCAGGGATAGTCATCTTACCTAACTATATGCAATAAAGGAATGACTAGTAATTGAATCACACAATACTTGTATGGAATTACCGTCAAGTAAAACCGCTACTCTGGATCAGTTCCAGAGACTTGTTGGCTTTCCCCTTGTGACACTATAAAACCTTGTTTTGAATTCTCTATCTTAACTTCTCTATCTATCACTGCCATGGGCAGTTGCTGCTAAGTGCCCCCCCCATTGCTGAAAATTATGATAAGTTAATGATCTGGCTGGCACTATATGGCCTCTAGATTGATAGGGTTTTCCATAATGTTAACAAGTTTTATTTCGAAAGGGTTTTTGATCACCATAATTACCAATATGGTAAGCTTTTATTTTCCCCTCTGAATAGGCCTCTCAACTATTTACATCGCCGGGAAAAACTCTTATTACCCCAAAGCTCCTTTATTGCTGATGTTTCTGTCCGTGTACAAGTTCAGTAATTTAGTTTTAGTAATATGATATTCCTTTACTACTTTATTAAATTCGGTATACTATTAGGAGACCAATTTCTTTTCCAGTTCTGGTTTTAGTCCTCATATCATCATGTTTGTGCTCTACTCCTCATCACCATGATACCTTAGATAAAAAGAGTATTGAGGCAATTGGATATAGCGAGTCAAGTGTCCATCAAAGCTTTCCCTCTTGTCTCATCGACTAGTAAAGAACTTATTTTCCCTTGCTAGTCAAACTAATCGGGGAAATATTTTCCATTGAACCATTGCTGAAATAATTCCAAGTGGCATGAATATTTCAGGTTTGTAAAGTCATCTTAGTGTTTTCCACTATCTGTCTGTATCACCTACTAATTTATAGATTGCTAGCTAAACTTTGATGTTATCGGGGTGTATTTAAAATTTGGAGAATGTCCCCTATATGTAATCACTAATCCTCTACTATATGAGGATTAAACTTCCCTCAAAGGCAAGAGATTATTGCTGGCAAAATCGTGTTTCTCATATCTGTAGTCTTATACACTCAACAGCAGGTCCAGGCAGAAGCCTAAGTAAAAGCTGATAGTTAGAGTTCCCAAGCTATATATACTCATTTCCTTGTCAACTAGGATTGTTTTCGCTTTCCCTATCTACATCTTATTTTTGCTGCACTCCCCACAGCTCCTTACTTGGATCATATTTCTATTATATATTAATCCTTTAACCTGCTTATTATCTGCTATATTGTGCCAAGTTTAGTTGTCAATTAACATGTGTTAATTTGACTAAAAGCATTATCTTTATTTACCTAGTCAAGAATCGTTCCACATGGCATCATTTGTGGCCAAATAAATATTCCTTTCTTTGTTCCCTATGTGGACGAGATATTCATTAAGGAAAGGGAATAATATATGACTTCTTGCTTTATGGTTAAACGATCATTTTGCCTATACATTGTTTCCTATTATCGCACTTGCTGGAAAAGCTGACAGAATTTTCATCAAACTTTGAAAATTTATATATTTATTTATAGAAGTCTAATTTGTATGGTTCTAAAGGATGTGTGACCCTTATTAAGTTTATTTTTAAGAAAAAAATATAGACTTTAGCCAACTAGAAGTCAAAGTTCCCATAATTACCAGTTTTGAACGCTACCACATAAACTTTCCAGTTTTGCTGGGCTAATTCAAAAATACATAACTCTTTGTGTGTAGCTCCAAATGACTTATATGACCTATCAAATTAAATCTTAATAAGTCTAATTTCATTTTAGAAAATTTCATAGGCATTGGACACCATCTGCCTATTTAAAAATATCACACAACAAGATTGCCACGTAGGAAAACACACAGGCAGCAAATCTCAATTCATACAATTTGTGTTTCAAACATAATCATGTTGTGTGTGATCACTAATTGTCATATTTTATCATTTCCTATGCTTTTTAATTCACCATTTTATTCCTTTAATGCCACCAAGGTATAAGGAATTTTAGGGAATAAAATTATGCCTTCCTGGGACACTTGCTAAACCGGGGCTTAACAGTCCACTTGATTTAGGCTTATTCTCAAGCCTCTAGTCCCAAAATTTAGGATGATAAAATTCTCCCCCTGTCAATAAAATTTCCTCCTCAAAATTTTGGATATCAAATTAATTATGTCAGGAGAATCTCATCTTAATATGCATTTTGTTCTTTTTGTATCATGTCGTATGCATACTCGTATGCATCACAAATTATTTGATATGTGCATGTTAAATGCCTGTTACCATTCATAGATTCAGCCTGTTTTGTACTCACGGATTACACAACCCAGTACTACACTATTTGTCTATTAGGTTTTATTGCCCAGGGACACTGCCCTATGCCAACATGTACATAAGGTCTTATTGCCTCTATTCTCTGGTTGGCATAACTCTAATTGCATAGCAATCTGCTAGCCTGAGGACTTACTAGTCTAAAAGGTCTTATGATCTGTGGACATACAGTACACTAGTGACTCTAAGCCTTATTACCTTGTTAGAACATTGCCCGATGTATTTAGCCTCATGGTTTATGTCCTTCTATTCTCACAACTCTAAATATTCTAGTCTTACTACCCTGTACAAACAAGTACACTAGGACTTATTGCCAATCTGTCTGCAATAAACATGACTGTTTGTAATTGTGTCTGTTTGTCTGGTGTTTGGGATCAAATGACTATTTGACCCTTACTAGTTGTACTGTGTACACTGTTTAGGATCAAAGTGATGATTTTGTTTAGATCAAAATGATTGCCCTATCCCTACTTGTTACATCATGATCACATTACTGTTCTGGAGCAGGCATCAACCTATTTGTACTTGTCTCATATTCTCAAATTAAAATCAATTGTTGCTAGCCCTATAACATAAGTGAGGAAATTATTTCTGTGAGGCTACAACTATTGAGATGTAGAAGCCACTACTTGGCATTGTTGCATCAGAACACATCCCAATCCATGCTTGCTCGCATCTGTGCAGATTGTAATATCCCAAATTTTAATCACCAAAATTCCTTGAATATTTAATTATCTTCAATGGAATAAAATGGTGAATTTTGGTGCTCTTGAGGTAGTCAAAATAATGGAGGTAGCTACCATGTGAAACTTTTGGCCAAAAAAGACCTAAAGCCCAATTTTTGTTTAGGCAAAACCCTAACTTTGTGGCTTAAAATTTAGTGTGAAAGAGCACAATATTTGGGTTTAAGACAATGAAAAGATTTGGCCAAGTTAGAAGGAAAAGAAGAAGAAAGCAATTGTTCTAAAAATCCAAGAAAATGTAAGGGTAAAATGATCATTTTGGCTGAAATAAAATAAATTCAATAATTTCCCTTAATAATAAAGGGGAAAGTCGGTTTGAAGGGAAGGACCAAGAAGATGGAAGAATTCTCTAGATTGATGAAAAATGGAAGAGGAGGAAGCATGTGAAAATAAAATAATATAATAGGAAAATCACATGCTCAAATCTTAATAAATTAATAATATTTTAAGGAGGTGAATAAAGACTCTAGAGAACTCCTTAAAACTCCTTAAGAGGAGTAATCAAGAAGGAAGAAGGTGATTGGAACCCTTATATGGACACTTGAAAACAAAATAAAGCATATGGAAAAAGGAAGCATGAAAAATTGCTAAGTGTTAAAACTTTGCAATAAAAAATACGTAAAATTAAAGGAGGTGGACATGATATTTTAGAGAAATATTGTTGCCCTTTTCTTCTTCAATTTCATCTAAACTAAGAAGCAAGAGAGAGAGGGAGTTCCTTAAAGAAAAAAGAACAACTGAGAGAGCATAATTGTTCAATAAGCAAAATCAAGGTAAGTAGTGGTGAAACTTGTGTGTTCTTACCTTAAAATGCTTAGAAACTCCCTCTAATATTTAAATCTATCTTGGAAACATGTAAAGCAAGATCAAAGTCAAGAGAAAGAAGAGGAGGAAGGGATAGATTTTAGAGAGAAGAAAGAGAAGTTAAATGTAAGCTTAAGAACTTATTGATTCTTGAAGATTTAAGCTTGTTCTTGATGTTGTTGTCGGTTGTCAGTTTGTTTTGGTTGAAATTTTTAATTTGGGATGTCTAAACTCTAAGGGGAGATGCTGCTAAAATTAATATTAATCATGTTCAAATGGTGCTTAAGGGGTTAAACATAAGATTACAAGTGAGAAGGAAGGTATTTTAAAGATTAAAACATGAAATTCCATTTCTTCAACTGGTACCAAATTTGTTGTAGTGTGTTGTTGAGTAGCCTAACCTTGTCCAAACCTTATGAAACCTTACAAGATGCAATTAGACATCCTAGGCTTTAAATTGATAGGTATTATAATCCATTTGGACTGAATGATATTTATATAGGAACTAGAACCACTCAATTTTTAATTTTCTAGATTTAGTTATGAATTTTTAAAGTTGACTGAAGAACATGAAATTTCTGGAAAACCTATGAAAATGACAATTTTGCCTCAAAAACCCTAAATTGGTTGCTGTCAAGGGTAATCTGGTCATTTGAGTGTGAATTGTCCAAAATAAGGTCAAAAATGAATTCTACACATGAAACTGTATAGGAATAGCTCAGGTCATCATTTTGAGAAAGTACAATTATACTGGGAATAAGAGGAAATAGACCGGATTCCCTAGGGGTATTTTGGTAATTTGGCACCTTGAGTAAAGATAACCAACTTATGCATTTTAAATAAGATATGAATGAGTAATAACTCATTTATTATCAATTTAGGAATTTTAGGATTTGATGTTTGCTTAAGCCAGACAAAAGTTAAGGGACCAGTAATAGCTAGGCTTTGGAAAGGAATCTAGGTAGTAACTCTATCTCTCATATTCTATGTGATAGTTAATATACATTGTTTGACATGTTCTATTTAATGAGATGTGTGGTGGATGGGCGGCATAATTCCTAGTTCTAGGTGTGGGAAAGAGATAAAAAGATGCAAGTACTTTCCGAAGGAAAAAGCAATGTACCTTAAAGAATGACAGGTACTCAGTCTAGGTAGGCTAAAGTGATTTGCCTATATGGCTATACTTACCTATATGCGATGTATAGCTTGTGTGGTGATGTGATCACTATATGACCTGTGTGGCTATGCTTACTTGTGTGCGATGTATAGCCTATGTGGTGATGTGATAACTATATGAATTCTTATATGTAAGTAGGGAACGGAAGATCATTTTAATCTAGACAAAATCATTATTTGATTTCTGAAATTATCAGATATGTGCTTGGCATTTTGATTGCTGCATCATGATAAATGTTGCATTGTATGTTTACCTTTCACATTTTATATGATTGATTGTCTATTACTACTAAGATTCGTATGAATCTCACCCATTTCCATAGTTTAAAAATTAATTCAGCTAGAGGAAGCGGCTGAGAGGGCAAGTAGTAGATACCGACGATTGAGAGTTTGGTACAGTTCAAGGAATTTTCTGTTGGTTATCTATCAGTTCTCATTGTAACTAAGATTTATATTGTAGCATGTACAAACCCTATGGAGATTTTCTGTAACATAATCAAGAAATTTGTATCAGTATATTGTACTATTTATATATGATCATTGAACGACGCATTAATATTGTGATAAATGTCAAAATGTTAAGGGTTCTGACACAAACCATAAAGGTCAATTTGGATATGGGATTTTTATTACTGTACTATTGAGAGGTATTCACCACCATTATGCCCTATTGCTTTAGGGCTCATCCCATTCATTGTTTACATGCGTCACCACAACCCATATAGGTTGTACGATTTTTGACCATATAGGTGGTGTCACTATATACCATATTGGTCATATTCTTGTAAACCACATAGGTTTATATAGGCAATGACACTGTACACCACACAGAATGTAATACTCTTGGCCGCACCACCTCAGTCGCATATTTTACGCATCGCCTCTCGACTACAGGGCTACTTGTGCTTTTCACCAGTGCAACCAGGACTCTAATGGGGTTGATTAACATGATCTGATGTGGCTACCTCACCACTATACACCACACAGGTGCCTCACTATAACCACATAGGTCATACCGTATACCACATATGTTGTGTCACTGTTAACCTCACAGTTCAAGTCATGATAGACCACAAAGGTCATACTATGATGTGGGATGATCAACACTGGTGTAACTGACAACCTCTCCGACAACTCACAAGAATTGCGCATAAATTCACTATGCTTATGCTATGCCACTCTGATGTGTTATTTCCTCATAAGAGCTAATAATGTCAAGATGATCCAATAAGGGTTCTATAAAAACCACCTATGACATCTGACTAAACCCAAATAAACACAATCAAATACAATATAGGTAAGGCTGCAATATCTGTCCGCATCTACCTTACTACATCTACATCACATAGATCGGAAATCACTTTCCTCAATTATATCCAATAGGCATGCTCAAAAAATTCAAGATCAATAGTGCCTATTTTAACCTTCACGGTATTTAATATCCTCAAAACATTAGTGAAGGTTAAACATCATCCACAAGGTTCAACTTCCTTCATGAAACAGAGCTATAGTGTAACCTTAATCACATTTCGACCTAAACACTATTTCAACTTAGATCTATTTTAAACCTATCTTCAACCTTCAGTATCATCAAATCGGATCCTCTAGGTTAGATACACGGCATAATCACCACACATCATGCATCACCGCATATCATTCCCACATACCTTTAACCCCATAAAATTACTAGGGATCATTACTTAGTAAGGAAAAACTGCAAAACAAACACTACACCTCGAGTTTTCATAACCCCATTAAATGAACTTTTCTAGACAATACTCACTGCAACAGAAATGGTTCGGATAAAAGATCATTACTTATGTCATCATCTCCATGCCTCTAATCATTCTTCATGTCATCTGAGAACTTCTAATCAAATTTCTAAACCTTTAGTTGAAAGATTTCAAATTTCCATAAAACATAAGGGTATATCGGTTAGTTCACAATATGTTGGATATACAAGTACTTCTGTAATAACATATAACAAGGGTTTACAGTAGATAGGGAAAAATTGTAACTACATATAGCTTCTGGAATACTGTTGTTACGAGTGTAGGATGGTGTATTTAGAAGTGCAAGTGTACTCTATCGTAAACAAGTAATATAGAGGTCAGTAGAGTATCGTTCCCATGAGTATTGATCACAAAGTACCAAAAATTGATAATCTTAATACTATTTAGCTGATCAATTAGTTTGTGATTGTAAATACAAGATAAAAATAATTAAATGTGAATGCAATTGATGTGAAGACAAATATGTGAAAAAGGCCCTAGGGATTAGATTTCACTTAACAAATTCCAGATTGAATCACCTATCTATTCTAGTCCAATTTATTCCACATGATTGATAGTCGAGTTTCCCTATTTTAATTACTAGCCTCTTCCAAGGTCAAGTAATTCTATAATTAATTGCTAACCAAATATATTCCAATATGAATTTAAGCAATCAATCATGCATTAAGATTTATAGAACTCAATTAAGACTACACAACCCATATGAATATATTCCTATTTCATATGCAAATTATGGTTTTAATTATAGGATCCACACACATGTATCTCCTTTCGGTCTCAACATGCATATTGAAATCATCCAAAAGGTGGCCAATCAATTGAAAGCATTAAGAACAATAATTAAAACTCAATCATGAATGAAAAATTAAAACTAGATTTAATAAGTTAAGATTCAATCCGTCATTAGTAAGCTACGTCATCACCCTAGGAAAATGAAAATTGAGCTCATGATAAAATTAAAAACAAAACCAAAGTAAATTGAAAACTTCTTAAATATTGCAGAAAACTTGATTATTAAATTCTAAAATATAAAGATACAACTACAATATGCATGAAAATAAAAAAAATCTAGCCTTCCATATAGGAGGTAGAACCTTCCATGTAAGAGGCAACCAATACCATCGATAAAGAAGGACTACATAAACCTTTCATGTAGGAGGTATGCAAGAACAACAAAAAATGCATGAAATTAAACTATAAAGATACAACTACAAGATGCATGAAAATAGAAAAATCTAGCCTTCCATATAGGAGGTAGAACCTTCCATGTAGAAGGTAACCTATACCATCGATAAAGGAGGACTACATAAACCTTCCATGTAGAAGGTATGCATGAACAACAAAAAATGCATGAAATTAAACTCTAAGATGATGTCCTCCCTTGTGCCTTCAACTACTCTATTTATAGATGAACTCAGTCTAAGAATTTCCACATATTTGGTAAGAATCTTGACTCTAAGCCACCAATATTGACTTTGTGACCACCTTGCTCCTTGATTGCAGCTAACGTTTGGCAATTAAAACGTTGGAATCTCACTTTGTTTTCTTCATGAAAGTTGTAGGGCTGGATCGTGTCTTGAAAACATATGTGAGAGCTCCTCATTTCAACATTTGTAGCTTTAGTTATGGTCAAATTTGTAGACAAAGGTCAGACCTGGACAAAATCACTTGCTCAATTTCTAAGCAAAATTCAGAGCTCTTAAAGATAGATTTGGGTTTTCACCTCAACATAAAAGTTGTATACATTTTTCTCAGCTTTCTATCCATATAAATAACGTCCCAATTCAACATCTAAAGCTCCAGATATTGCCTAAAAACGGAAACAGGGTCAAAATTTAGTATTTTCCAATGAATTCTATTTTATGTCAAATCATTATTTATTTATCAATTACACCCAAATTCTTAAATGTCATCCAAAAATGCTTCATATAAGCAAAAATAAATGTACAGATATTTTATTTATCAAATTCCCTTACACTTAGTTCTTGGACAAGAAGGATTGACTAATAAGTGCTTCCAACAAAATCAGAAGTGTCAAGTTATAAACAAGGACACAATTAAATAATAAAGATATCATAGTATTCTTGAATCAACAAAAGTATAAACTGGTAACTTCATTTGAAAATGAATGAATCAAATTCATAATTGTGACTCGTCTTCTCAATCTCTCAAGTGTTTAAGGGTAAGTGCTTCGCTCAAATTCACCTGAAAAAGTTGCACCACCATAAGCTTGCTAAAAATCTCAGTCTCTACCACCAAATTCACATGAATAATTCAAATCAAAAGGACTTATTGAATATTGTAATAGGGCTAGGGTAAAAGGAATGTAAATAGTGATATGAAGGGTTACATCTAAGAAATAAACATAGCAATTGAAAAATGAGTCATCTTATGAATAGACTTATCTCATCCCATAATTTTTATTCAAAAAATAAATATCTTTTTTTTCTTTTTTTTTAACTTATGCAATTCTACAGTTGATAATGTAGACACCCCCACACTTATCAAAAGCCCATTTCACAAAGATTTCAAATGCTCTGTTAATCTTTTGAACTAAGTAAAAGCACTTGATATATCATTAAAACACATTAATGGTTGAGAATAAAGAAATAATCAATCAGGCTCAAAGGGGTTTATCAATGATATAATTGCAAGGTTGGCTTTTTGGCTCTGGCTAAAGAAAATGAATGCCTTTATCATTTTTGAATGTGCATGTGACATGTAATTTCAACCAGATTTAAAGCAAGTTTTAGAGTAACAACTCAATAGGTGAATATCACACACAAGAAAGATAATCATTATAGGCTCAAAAGCTCACGGTTAGGTACTTTCAAATTCAGCTTATTCAATCTCAAAATTAATCACCAAATCCAACAATTTGTTGTTTAATCATGCTATAAAATCTCTAAACTCAATTGCTCTATGCTTCAAACTTATAAACTTCTTAAAATCATTGAAAAACACTTATACAATTTTTTTTTAAAATCGGACCTCTCTTTTTTTTAGATGAAACAGGGAGAAAGAAAAAAAATGCAACTAATAAGATGCATCATAAGAGTTATGAATAACTCTTTACTCTGCCATCTTTTCACACCCCATGCATCTAATGGTTTTACTAACTAACTATCTAATGGAGAAATTATGCTCTTTTTTTTCTCTCCCCCAACCTAATTCAGACATTGTCCTCAATATCTTTAAGAGATTAGAGAAATTTTTTTTACCCAAACACATAATAAATTAAACCAAAATGCTAAGAGTAAAACCATAAGATAAAGGAAAGTTACAACAGGAGAGTGGTATCTGGATTCTGCTTCTGACTGCTGTTTAAAGATTGCCCACCCATGTGCTCGACTAATAGATCTGATTGAGGTTCATAGGTTTGTAGTTGATCTAGTAGTTGATCAGCAGTTGGCGCAGAAATGATGGAATGACGAGTTGCTTGGGGTATGAATCTTGTTTCCACAGAATGATCAAGAAAAGACAACAGGTTATCATAAAAACCATTAATATTTAACAATCCTAATGGCTTTTTGTGAAAGTTTAGTTTAGCCCAATATGCAACACTCGAGATCCAATACAATGTTTCAAAACTACCGGGTAGAGCGATAAAAGCATCAGCACATTAGAACATATGTCCCATTCATTCAGGTAGACTTTAAACCTCTAACTCTTGCCCTAAGGAGAATATGTGATTTTCTAACTCCTTCACCCTTACGTACAAACCTTTTCTACCATGAATGGTTGCAGCAATAGCCATACTTGCTCTTAGGCCCTGAATACCTCCCCCGTAGACAAAATTGATCTTTCTATAAGCTAATGCACGTCCCAGTTCATGTGTTGCAGGTATAAACTCTCCATCCTTTCCTGAGTCAATTTCACCGAAAATGCAGATAGATTTAAATCTACAATTTAGGGTGATATCTCTCCTTTTTATTTTTCCCTCAGACTTTTCTGTTTTTACAAGTGGAAAAATAAATATTTATACTACTAATACAATGTCAACAAAATCATGCAAATCACACATTTTTCAAAAAAAAAAGTTTGAAAAAAATTACTGACATAAATGGCCAGTGGGCCATTGCTTGAAGATATTAAGTAAAGTGAGTAAAGAAAGTCAAAAGTTACTAAAAAGATAAGACAGATTAGACAAAAGCATGATTATATACAGTAGTTGTGATCGTGGCTCACATCTTCCTCTGGTTTTATGTCCAGTAACGGCTTGAACGCTTTCTATAAATCGAGAATTTGCTTCCCATCCAGTTTTTTTATAAACTGGAAAACAGGGTCTTTTAATGTCAGATTACCAAGATGATAACGCTCTTTTTCTTTGTTGAATATGTCAAATAAATCAAGAAGAACACGATGAACATCACCACTAGGATGCGTCTCAAGAGTCTGAATGATATCATCCAATGACTCCTTACTCAATCTATCCTTTATAAATTGAATTTTATCTTCTCAATTTATCGAAACCATACCTTTGGTTCAATAGCGCTGATCACAATTCCACCTTGCATATCTAGAGTAGACCTGTATTCTTTTAGCTCTTCCCTTTTTTGAATTAGAGCTTCTTCCCATTCATGGCATAGGTTTAATAAATGATTCATGAATCTCACCTATTAAACATACCTTAGCTTTGATAATCCAGCAGACATCCTCAGGAAGGCTTAAACTCTTGAATGTATTCATTCTTTCAAGTTGACAGCTATAGATCTTCCTAAGCACATCTTTAGGAAGAGTAGGAAACTTGTTCTTGAGATTTGCAAGAAATTCCTCCATGACAATAATGAGAATTAAGATTTAAGGATGCAGTGCAGAGTGCTTTAGTGAGCAGGAAATAAAAATAAAAGAGTAGGAAAAGAAATTTTAGGTTGCTTCCCAAATAGCCGCCCTTCTTTAATGTCTTTAGCTAGACAAAGATTAAACCAATAATTTTTTAATTTTTTTATTTATTTCTTTTTTTTGGGCTTACCTGTTGTTTCCTCAAAAGTGATGACAATTTTCAAAGTGTTAAGCGCACCGTCATCATACTATTTCAGCCTTTACTCGTTCACTTTGAATTTTTGATCACCATCTTGAATCTCCACTGCTCCATATGGCCATACTTGAACCATAGTAAAAGGTCCTGACCACCTTGATCTTAGATTTCCTGGAAATAGCTTTAGCCTTAAGTTATACAACAACACTTTTTGTCCTGGTGTGAACTCTCTCCTTAAAATTCTCCTGTCATGCCACATTTTTGTCTTCTCCTTGTATAACTTGGCATTCTCATAAGCTTGTTGTCTAAATTCTTCAAGCTCATTAAGTTGGAGAAGTCTCTTTTCACCAGCTGCCTTTAAGTCAAAATTTAAGGCTTTTATTGCCCAATATACTTTGTGTACTTCAGGATTAGTAGATTTTGATACATCTACCATTCCCATTACAAATGGTTGATCCATACAGCTTTCATTCAACATGCCTTTTGTGCAGCTGGTCAATGTATCTACCCTGTAATAGGTGTCACCTTCATTTAGAAAGGACCAAGCCTTAAAAATGTTGAAAGATACTTGATCATCTTAAACTCGCAAGGTTAACTTTCCATGTTGCGCATCTGTTAAAGTTTTCTAAATTGTAAGGAATGGCCTCCCAAGAATGATAGGAATTTCTTGGTCTTTTTCCATATCGAGTATGATGAAATCAGCTAGGAATATGAGTTTGTCCACCTTCACCCGAACATCTTTTAAGACACCCCTCAGATGTTTTATGGATCGGTCAGCTAGAAGTAATGAAACAGTGGTAGGCTTCACCTCTCCCAGACCGAGTTTTCTGTAGACAGATAGAGGCATGAGATTTACACTTCTCCTAGGTCACAAAGTGCTCTTTCAAAGTTGCATTAACCTATGGTGCAAGGTATGCAAAAGCTTCCTGGATATTTCAGCTTTAGTGGTAGTTTTTTTTTGCAGAATGGCACTGCACTCCTCATTAAGTGCAATTGTCTCAAATTCCTCCAGTTTACGCTTATTTGGAAGAATATCCTTTATGAATTTTGCATAGCTGGGCATTTGGGCAAGAGCATCTGCAAAAGGGATATTGATATGTAGCTTTTTGAAAACCTCCAGAAAATTTTTAAACTGCTTGTCTAGATTTGCCTTCACAAGTCTCTGAGGATATGGAACTGGTGGTACATATGGAGGAGGATTATCTAGACAGCTGATTCTTCCAGGTACCACATCATCTTCTTGAGGATTATGTGCTTCCTCCTTCTGTTCCTCTTCACTTTCTTTCTTTTTTTCATCTTTCTTCTGTTGAATTATAGGATCTTTCAATTCTCTCCCACTCCTTAATGAAATGACACTCACATGCTCTTTTGGGTTTCTTTCAATATCACTTGAAAGAGTACCTGGTGTTCTATAATTCAGCATATTTGCAATTTGGCCCATTTGGATCTTCAAGTTCTTTAATGAGGCTTTGTGGTTTTTGAGTGTTGCATCAGTCCTAGCCATGAATTGAGATGTATCCATGGTTAGTTGAGCCAGTCCATCTTCTATATTCATTTTCTTCTCTGGTGGATTTGGTGGTTGAAGAGCTTGTTGCTGGTAGTTCCCTTGTGGCTTGAACACATTTTGATCATTCTTCCAGCTAAAGTTTGGATGATTCCGCCAACCTGAATTGTAAGTGTTTGAGAATGGATCATTTCTTTGATTTTCGATGTAATGAGCTTGCTCAGACTAAGAAGGCATGGATAGGTCTCCTTCTTGACATTACATGCTCACATGAGGTTCTCCATATCGATCACAGGTTTCATGATGAGTGCTGATTGCATTTTCTTGACTTGTCAATGAGTTCACTTGCTTAGATATTGATGTAACTTGAGAAGACAAAGTTGTAAGGATATCCAACTTGTTCACTTCAAGCACTTTCTTTGAAATATGACGTTTAGAAGGCCATTAGTATGCATTGGCTTCCATCTCCTCAAAAAGATTGTAAGCATCTTCTAGAGTCTTTCCCATAAAAGTTCCTCGAGCTACAACATCTACAAGAATTCTAGTTGTATGCGTCATCCCATTATAGAATGAGTGCAATTGCCACCAATCTTGTAACACATGATGAGCACATTTTCTTAGCAACTTCTTGTATCTTTCCCAAGCTTCATAGAGGCTCTCAAATTTATGTTGAGTAAATAAGGTAATTTCATTCCTCAATTTAGCTGTTTTTCTTGAAGGAAAGTATTGTGCCAAAAATTTGTGAACCAAGACATCCCATGTAGTTATGCTTCCCACTGGTAAAGAGTATAGCCAGCTCTTAGCCTTATCCCTGAGTGAGAAAGGGAAAAGCCTAAGTCTAATGGCGTCATCAGTAACACCATTATGCTTGAATGTATCACAAATTTCTAGGAAGCTGGCTATATGTGTGTTGGGATCTTCTGTTGGTAAACCACCGAACTGAATTGCTTGCATCATCTGGATAATTGCAGGCTTGAGTTCAAAATTATTAGATGCTACTGGTAGTTTTCTGATTCCAGCGGTTGTCTCCATGACTGTTGGTGTTGCATAATCATGGAGTGTTGTGGTATCTGCTATTTCTCCCTCCGGATTTGCCATCAAATTAATTGAAGTAGACTACTTTCAAATTTTCTGATTTCTTCGACAAGTTCTTTTGATCTCTGAATTACAAGGTTGTAATTCAGTCTTCTTCGATATTGTCATGTACTAAGCAAAAGCCTGAAAAGAAACACAAGACACCAAAAAGAAGACAAATGTAATGTAAAGACCAAATTAGTATCAAAATTACTTGGTATTGATATTAATGACAACAATCCCCAGCAACGGCGCCAAAAACTTGTTACGAGTATAGGATGGTATATTTAGAAGTGCAAGTGTACACTGTCGTAAATAAGTAATATAGAGGTGAGTAGAGTATCATTCCCAGGAGGATTGATCACTAAGTACCAAAATTGATAATTTTAATACTATTTAGTCGATCGATTAGTTGGTGGTTGAGATTGCAAGATAAAAATGATTAAATGAAAATGCAATTTTTGTAAAGAAAAATATAATAAAAAGGCCCAAGGGATTAGATTTCACTTAACAAATTCCGGATTGAATCACCTATCTATTCTAGTCCAATTTATTCCACATGATTGATAGTCGAGTTTCCCTATTTTAATTACTAGCCTCTTCCAAGGTCAAGTAATTCAATAATTAATTGTTAAGCCAATATATTCCTATATGAATTTAAGCAATCAATCATGCATTAAGATTTATGAAACTCAATTAAGACTACACACCCAATATGAATATATTCATATTTCATATGCAAATTATGGTTTTAATTATAGGATCCACACATATGTATCTCCTTCCGGTCTCAACATGAATATTGAGATCATCCAAAAGGTGGCCAATCAATTGAAAGCATTAAGAACAATAATTAAAGCTCAATCATGAAGGAAAAATACTAGATTTAACAAGTTAAGATTCAATCCGTCATTAGTAAGCTACGTCATCACCCTAGAAAAATGAAAATTGAGCTCATGATAAAATTAAAAACAAAACCAAAATAAATTGAAAACTTCATAAATATTGCATAAAACATGTTTATTAAATTCTAAAACATAAAGATACAACTACAAGATGCATGAAAATAGAAATATCTAGCCTTCCATAAAGGAGGTAGAATCTTCCATGTACGAGGCAACCTATACCATTTATAAAGAAGGACTACCTAAACCTTCTATGTAGGAGGTATGCAAGAATAACAAAAATGAATGAAATTAAAGTTTAAGATGGTGTCCTCCCTTGTGCCTTCAACTCCTCTATTTATAGATGAATTGGGTGTAAGAATTTCCACATGTTAGATAAGAATCTTGACTCTAAACCACCAATATTGACTTTGTGACCACCTTGGTCCTTGATTTCACCTAAAGTTTGGCAATTAAAACGTTGGAATCTCACTTTGTTATCTTCATGAAAGTTGTAGATCTGGATCTTAGCTTGAAAATGCATATGAGAGCTCCTCATATCAATATTTGTAGCTCTAGTTATGGTCAAATTAGTGGATAAAGGTCATACCTGGACAAAATCATGTGCTTAGCTTTTAAGTAAAATTCAGAGTTCTTAAGGACAAAACTGGGTTTTCGTGTAATATCTTACTTCCAATAACCTCAGATGAGTACAAAAGAGTAGTGAAATAAATTGTGAAACCAGGATTTAATCCCAAACTGAATAAACTTTAAAAACATTAATGAATCCCAAGATTATCTCAGGAGACAAATCTAGGATTGAGTAGGTTTTTCATATGGAATAAATATTTTTCAAACATTTTTCACAAATATTCACTGTCTCATTTAGACTCATTGATACTTCCTTTCATTTTATCAGAGTATACGAGCATGTCTCTGCTTCAATCCCATGTTGCATTCATTCGTTAATGTTTCTCTAACAATTAGGAAGTGTTATGTAACTAAGTTATCTCTTTATTACATTACCATCCATTTACCTGGCTACAAGTACTATCAGTTCAACCACTATACTATTGTCACAGTTACCGATTTATACAATATATACATTTCCAAAATATCCAAACAGACAACCAACAGAGAAAGTAAATCTTTCAGCTTCATCCTCTAGCTGTCCGTATTTACTTTCTTGTCCTTTGAGCTACCAGCCTGTACTGTAATATGTTTATAGAAAAAGAGTGAGATTCAAAAGAATGTCAGTAGTAACAGGTACTCAATCATATAGATATAAAATCACAGAGCATGTTACACAGTCATCATATAAAAGAATTATCACAACAGCATTCGATTCAACACGTAGTTCTCATACCATCATAGTACTAGGTATATCACAAGGCTCCGAGTGTTACCCGTGCAATAGGCCCCGGCATTCACTCGTGCATCACAAACAAATTCAATGGCCTGAGCGTCAACCCGTGCAATAGGCCTCGGGCGACAACCCCACATAAACAAAATGTGCCAGACAATTCATGATGAAACTACACACATACAATGTATCTTATAACATATAAAAGATAAAGTTACTACCTGATAGCTTCTCTTGAGCAATATCCAATTGTTTCACTAAGATCGGGCAGGTCTAAAACTTTGAACAGTATTAGGTCCTATAAATGGAATTTATGAACGACAAGTTATTATTTCGTCCAATACTTGTATAATCCAAATACTCAAGTCGGTTGTCATTAAGGTTAGAATACTAACCCAAAATCAAAGTCAAAAGTGGTTCAACTATATCAAGTTGGTTAGTTTTACCCTTAAAGTTCATTACAATTACATAATACCATTGCATCTTTTATTTTCGCACATTTGAGTAAATATGCCAGAATTTTCTTCAATCTTTGAAAATTCATAATTAATTTTACAAAACTCCAAATGAGTTGGTTCTAGGTTATGTTCAATCATATTCAAGTCCTATTGTAAATAAAAATATTAAAAGGCACTAATTATAACCAAAAAATTCTTGAAAATTTGTCAAACCCAATCTGCCACAAATTCCATTCCAGAATCAACCTTAAATTTTGAAAAATCATATTTCTCAATCCACTTGTCCAATTGAGTCATATTACCCATCAAATTAAACCTCAGGATGTATAATTTCATCATGTAAAATTTCATAAGGTTTAGACAAGGTTTGGTTACTGAAACATGCATCGCAACAAATCTGCTCCAAAAAAACAAGTCTAACAGCAAGGTCATCTAACTTTCAAAAATTACATAATTTTGTATAATTATCCAAAAGTTATAAGTACATGCTTTTCCACATAATTTTTCATATAGAACTCAATGGAATGATCAAAATCATCAAAATCATAAATCTTCAGCCCCAAAACCCACTGGAAAGGAAGAATCATTTTCAGCAAAATTACCAAAACAGAATTTTGTTAAACAACTTAGTCCAATATCATCATAAATCATCATTTAACCATAAATACATGATTAAACCATGATTAATCCTTTAAAATTCCTTTTGGACAAAAATGAACAGTACCCCCAACCTTCATGAAGACTCATCCAAACAACAAACCAATCGGTTCAAAATGAAGCTTACGCTTATCTCTATACGTTTCCACAATCGATTCGGAAATCCGGCAGTACTTCGTCCGGTGAGATGGCACCAAACACCTTCAAATAAAAATCCAAAATCGTAGAAATGAAGCTTAGGATGAGTAGAAGAAGGTTTATGAAGGAAAATTTTGGAGAAAACACTGATTCGGTAGTGTTTCGGTGGATTGAACTCAAGAACATTAACTATTCATGTTTTCTCTTTCCTCTAACTATTTCTCAATGTTTTTTCTGATTTCTTCCTATTTTTGCTGATGATAAATGAAATAATGGAGTTTAAAGAGTCATAAAGGTGTTCCAACATGTGTCAGAATCTTATGGTGCCACATATTCGGTGATTTAGCCAAACGGTGACACGTGTCCTTTCGTTTAATCAAATGGGTCTTGAGCTGTCATAATGGTCAGGGAAAGTGAGAGCCCGATGATTTTCCCCAGCTCCTGAGTTTGGTGTTCAGGAAAATTAGTCGGGTGACCAGACCAGAGACCGGTGGATTTCCCCGGCTCGGGGCAACATGGCACCCTCCGGTGATGACAACTCAAAAGATAAAGTAACTTTGTCAAAAAGAGGAAACAAGTGTCACGCTCTTATTCGGCCAACACATTAAAGTCAAAAGAACCTTTTCTCTTCTTCCTTAAGATAACGCCATATGTCCCTTATGTGGGACCCATCCCTATCTCTTTCCTCCACCTAACCGTCCACTTTATCAGGGAAAGGAAAGTCAGGGAATTTTCCTCGGGTTCACCTACGAGGTGTCCTCCTTCGTGGTCCCTACACAAAGTAAGATTATTTCATTTAATTATTACTTTATGACAACCAATAAAATCTTGCTGAGTGTCCTCTTTTTCAAAATAACACCATATACACAACACTGGCACCGATGAATTTTCTTCCGACTAATTACATCCACAAGTAGTTCTTATTGTTCATATTTCAGTATGTTACATTTCGCCTCAACATAGAAGTTCTAGGACTTTTTCTCATCTTTCTATTCATATAAAGAATGTCCCAATTTAATTTCTAGAGCTCTAGATATTACCTAAAACTGAAATAGGGTCAAAATTTAGTATTTTCTAATTAATTGTTTTTATGTCAAATCATTATTTATTTATTTATTTATCAATTACACCCAAATTCATTACATTAAACTCAAATGTCATCCAAAAACACTTCATATACGGGAAAATAAATGTGCAAATAGTTTACTTATCATTTGTACAACGTGTTGTTGTTCCTTTACATCACATAACTTAAAAAAATGTAACTTCCCAGGGTGTCACCTATCCCGAGATTTCCCTAAGTTAAGCACGCTTAACTTTCATGTACATGTGCAAGAATGTAGATACTAGCTTTAATTGCTTCTGAACACCGGTACCCTTTAATTTCCCTTGTCTCGCTTATCATGCACAATATCAATTCTGATACCATTATCAAAATCGATACCGTTGGTGTTCTGATACCACCATTATGTGCATTGATACCACTATCAAGTGCACTAGTATGACTGATACCACCAACTGGGTATTGGCACCCCTTTTGTGTGCACTGATACCACTATTCTCTGATATTGTTGATACCATCCTGATACCACTATTATGAGTGCTAGTATCATTACTGTGGTACTGGTACCACTGATACCACTAACTAGGTATTGGAACCCTTTACGTACACTGATCAACCTACTAGTGATTTTATATATTATGATACTGGATGCTCTTTGGGGATCCACTGTTTCTTCGAGGCTTGTCTACTCCTTTCAAGGGCTTTGTCTGTGAACTAGCCAAAGTAATGTACTTCATTGTTCCTGTTACTATATCATCAAGTATATAAGTATACTATTCTGTTACCAGAACTCCATTGCTCTATGACCAGAACCACTGCTTTGATACCAAAAATGTCAACACCTATCTGACATACCCCTTAGTATTGATGTAAGACCCCCGCCTTAATACCCCTTAATATTGGTATTAATCAGAGTAGCAATTATACATTTCAGTGGGCATATAGGAATAGTATAAATATACTGTAATATTGATACAATATTTCTTAATTATATTACAGAAATTCCTTATAAGGGTGTACCGAATGATTACAAACCTTAAAATACTAAAAGGTCTTCAGATAACCAACTACTTCTTCTTATCTAGATCGGAACCTTAAGTTGCCAGTAATTACAGTTCTGTCCTTTGAGCCGCTGCTTATTGCTAAGAACTTTATACATTTATGGAAAGGGTGAGATTCAAAGAATTTTAGTAGTAACATACAATCAGACATATAGAATGTGAAAATAAATATGTCATGCACCATATTATATAAGATGAAAATGTCGTATGCATATTGTCCAAGGCCAAATGACTATTTACAACCCTAGCTTAACTCTGCGCCTTCGTTGGGTTCCAGACCACAACTAAGCAAATATGCGCCTAGCACTATGTTCATGTTACAGAAGATGGCATATACAAAGCATAGAGATAATCATATAGTGCATGAAAGAAAGAGTTACTACCTAGAATGTGTCCTTTCCTTACTTGTTATCGGTCCAGCTTTGTCTATTTGGCTTGGGCTACTGGTATATCATAAAATTTCAAATTTAGGATAAATGAGTTATTAGTCATTTATAATTCATTCTCAACTCATTGTGTTGGTTATCTTAGTTTAAAAATGCTAAATGACCAAAATGCCTTAGGGACCCGGTCTAAGTTCCTTTGTACTCGGTCAAATTGTACTTTACCAAAAATTATGACCTGAGCTATATAATTTCACATGTAAAATCCATTTTTGACCTTATATTAGTCAAATTCATGCCTAAATTACAGACTTACCCTTGACATCCCTTAACTTAGGATTTTAAGGGTAATTTTGTCATTTCACATCCTAAGGTCTTTATACTTCAAACTTTACATGTTCCCTACACAATTTTACATTATAAACCCAATGGATTCATCCAAAACACCAAAATATAGTCCAAACATAGTGAAAAAAGGTATGAACCAAAATCACAATAAATTAGGAAAATTGGAGTTTCTTGATTCCATTCCATTAATCACCTTCCTTTTACCTCTAATCACTTGTTTAACCTCTTAAGCATCTTTTAAACATGATTAATGGAAGATTGGGTAGTACCTCCCCTTAGGGTTTGGCATTCCCAAATTACAAAATCAACCAAAATAAATCCACAAATTAACCAAAACAATAACAACAACCTTGAATCCAACAAGATAACAAGGTTTTATGGCTTTACCTTTGATTTCCTTCTTTCTCTCTTTAAACCGTGGCCTCCTTCTCCTCTTCATCTTGTTTTGTGCTTGCTTCAAGTGTATTTCAAGAAGGAATAGAGATATAAGAGAGTTATCATGAAGAAGAAGGCAAGAGCAAGTGGATTTCAACAACCAAACTCACCTTGTTGCCTCTTGAATCCTTACTTCCTCTATCTTGTTCTTCATGTCTAACCAAACTCTCTCTCTTCTTCTCTTGCTTGGCTGAAATGTTTGTTCTTTGGGAAGGAATAATTGCTCTTAAAATATCCACTTCCACCTCCTTAATATATTATATTTAATTGTAATTTAACACATGTTTTCTTTTTTGACTTTTCTTCACATTTTTACTTGGCCAATATTGCTTCCTATTTGCTCCCTTTGCATGAATTAAATATAGCCTTTTAAGGGACTAAAATGGATTTTGAAATGTCCCAATTTACCTCCTCAACATATTACTTTTAGACGCAATTGTTGACCAATGTCATCATCTCTTTATAACTTGGTCAAATTGTGTCCACATGTCATATTTAATAGCTAATATTTATTTTCTCTTGCTTTTCTCCATGTCATACAAAATATAGCATTGAAAGAGATGATTATGATGTTATAAAAATATCATTTTGCAAAATAATATTTAATTGTCAATTAACCTGTGTTAATTTGACTAAAAGAATTGTCTTTATTGACTTGGTTAAGAATCGTTCCACATGGAATCATTTGTGGCCAAATAAATATATCCTTTCTCGCTTCCCTATTTAGATGAGATATTCATCAAGGAAACGAAAAAATATATGACTTCTTGCTTTATGGTCAAATGACCACTTTGCCCTTACATTTTTTCCCATTTTAGTACTTGCTGGAAAAACTGGAAGAATTTTCATCAAATTTGAAAATTCATATCTTTATTTATAGAGGTATAATTGGTGTGATTATAAAGGATATGTGACCTTTATTAAGTTTATTTCAAATAAAAAATATAGCCTTTAGCCAAATGAAAGCTCAAAATTCCCAGAATTACCATTTTTAGATGCTGCCATAGAAACTTGCTAGTTTTACTGACCTAAATTCAAAAATGCATAACTCTTTGTGTACAGATCCAAATGAGTTATATGACCTATCAAATTAAAGCTTGATAAGTTTACTTGGATTGTGGAAACTTTTATAGTTATTGGATACCATTTTCCTATTTAAAAATATAACACAACAAGACTACCATGTAGGAAAACACATTTGCAGCAAATCTTAATTCTTACAATTTGTGTTCTAAACATAATCATGTTGTGTGTGACCACTAATTGATTTGTTTTATCATTTCTTATGCTCTTTAATTCACCATGTTATTCCTTTAATGCCGCAAAGGTATAAGGAATTTTAAGGAATAAAATTATGCCTTCCTAAGACACTTGCTAAACTGGGGCTTTACAGTCCACTTGATTCAGGCATATTCTCAAGCCTCTAGTCCTAAAATTTAGGATTTTAGATTACCCTCAAACTTGAGCCGATTTCTTGATATCTTCCTTGTCTCCCAATTGAAGAATATCAACCTAATCCGGAGCATGTAATTGAATATAAAGATATTGATATGCGAGAAGGTCTCACATATGAAGTTGAGCCTGACCAGATTATCTATCAGCAGGAAGAACAACTCAAACACAAGAGTATTCTATTTGTAATAGTAGTCTGGAAAGGGTTGTCTCCTAGAGAGGCTACTTGGGAGATGGAAGAAGATATGCGTAAATGTTATCTTGAAGGTTATGAATATGATTATGTAGCAAATTTAGGGCACGAAATTTTATTGATGAGGGAGAGCTGTAATATCCCAAATTTAATCACCAAAATTTCATGTATATTTATATATATCTATATATATATTTAATGGAATAAAATAGTAAATTCTGGTGCATTTGAAGTAGTCAAAATAGTAGAAATAGTAATTATATGAAATTTTTGGCCAAGAAAGACATAAAGCCCAATTTTTACCTTGGCAAAAGTCTAACATTGTGACTTAAAATTAAGTATGAAAGAGCACAATTTTTGGGCCACAACATTTCAAAAATTCAGTCAAGGAGAAGGGAGAAGAAGAAATGGTAATTGTTTCAAAAATTCAAGAAAATGTAAGAGCAAAATAGTCATTTTGGCTAAGTAAAACAAAATTCAATAATTTCCCTTGATAAATAAGGTAAATTCGGTTATGAAGGGAGAGGCAAGAAGGAGCAATAATTTTCTACATACTTAGACAAGTGGAAGCAAAATAAGGAAGGAAAAACAAAGAAGCAACTAGAAAAGATCACATGCCAAAATTTTAATAAAATATTAATTATTTTAAGGAGGTGGAGAGAACTCTAGAGAATTCATTACACTCTCCTAAAGGCCATTATTTTTGGCCAAAACAAGAGCTAGAGAGAGAGAGAGAGTTGGAGAAACACTTAAGAACAAAGAGAAGAAACAAGGGTGCAAGAAGCAATCAAGGTGAGTTAGGTTGAAATTTCTTCTTGTTCTTGCCTTCTAATTCATGGAAACACCTTCTTAACATACATGCCTTCTTGAATCACATATGTAAAAAGCTCAAGGTCAAGGAAAAGAGGAAGAGAGAGGGACATATTTGAGCAAGAAGAAAAGGAAAAAAAGGTAAGCCAAAAAACCTTGATTTTCTTGTTGGATTTAGTTTGTTCTTAATGTTGTGGTTAGTTATTGGCTTGTTTTAGTTGCATTTTTTAATTTGGGATGTTCAAACCCTAAGGGGATATGCTACCCAAATTAACACTAATCATATTTAAATGGTGTTTAAGGGCTTAAACATGAGATTATAAGTGAAAACGAAGTGATTAAATGTTACGAGTGTAGGATGGTGTATTGTGCAAGTGTACGCTGTCGTAAACAAGTAATATAGATGTGAGTAGAGTATCATTCCCACGAGGATTGATCACTAAGTACCAAAATTGATAATCTTAATACTATTTAGCAGATCAATTAGTTTGTGATTGTCAATACAAGATAAAAATAATTAAATGTGAATGCAATTGATGTGAAGAAAAATATGTGAAAAAGGCCATAGGGATTAGATTTCACTTAACAAATTTCAGATTGAACCACCTATCTGTTCTAGTCCAATTTATTCCACATGATTGATAGTCGAGTTTCCCTATTTTAATTACTAGCCTCTTCCAAGGTCAAGTAATTCTATAATTAATTGCTAACCCAATATATTCCTATATAAATTTAAGCAATCAATCATGCATTAAGATTTATGAAACTCAATTAAGACTACACAACCAATGTGAATATATTCATATTTCATATGCGAATTATTGTTTTAATTATAGGATCCACACACATGTATCTCCTTTCAGTCTCATCATGTATATTGAGATCATCCAAAAGGTGGCCAATCAATTGAAAGCATTAAGAACAATAATTAAAACTCAATCATGAAGGAAAAATTAAAAATAGATTTAATAAGTTAAGATTCAATCCGTCATTAGTAGGCTATGTCATCACCCTAGGAAAATGAAAATTTAGCTCATGATGAAATTAAAAACAAAACCAAAATAAATTGAAAACTTCATAAATATTGCATAAAACATTATTATTAAATTCTAAAACATAAAGATACAACTACAAGATGCATGAAAATAGAAATATCTAGCATTCCATATAAGAGGTAGAATCTTCAATGTACGAGGCAACCTATACCATTTATAAAGGAGGATTACCTAAACCTTCCATGTAGGAGGTATGCAAGAACAACAAAATTGCATGAAATTAAACTCTAAGATGGTGTCCTCCCTTGTGCCTTCCACTCCTCTATTTATAGATGAATTGGGTGTAAGAATTTCCACATGTTAGGTAAGAATCTTGACTCTAAGACACGAATATTGACTTTGTGACCACCTTGCTTCTTGATTTCAGCTAACTTTTTGTAATTAAAACATTGGAATCTCACTTTGTTGTCTTCATAAAAGTTGTAGCTATGGATCTTAGCATGAAGAATCATGTGAGAGCTGCTCATTTCAACATTTTTAACTCCAGTTATGGTCAAATTAGTAGACAAAGGTCAGACTTGGACAAAATCATGTGCTCAACTTCTAAGCACAATTTGAAGATCTTAAGGACAGAACTGGATTTTTGCCTCAACAGAAAAGTTGTAGAAATTTTTCTCAGCTTTCTATCTATATAAATAACGTCCTAATTCGACATCTAGAGCTCCAGATATTGCCTAAAACTGAAACAGGGTCAAAATTTAGTATTTTCTAATGAATTCTATTTTATGTCAAATCATTATTTATTTATCAATTACACCCAAATTCATTACATTAAGCTCAAATGTCATCCAAAATTGCTTCATATAAGGGAAAATAAATGTGCAGATATTTTACTTATCATTAAACAAGTGAAATCGTGAAACTTTCATTTTCCTCAAAAATTTCGAGATTTTTCGGTCATCTAGGTTTGATAAGCTTAGAGATGGAATTTTGTGTTTTTTATGATTCCATTATGTTTAAAATGGAAAATTGTGTAGGGAACATGTGAATTATGGAGTGTGAAGGCTTTAGGGTGTGAAATGACAATTTTGCTTCTAAAACCCTAAATTGGTGACTGTCAAGGGTAATCTGGTCATTGTAGTGTAAGACTTCTCTTACATACCCTTTTATTATGAATACAGAAGCGTTAATTCATTTTTTTGGCTTAGGAATATCATTAATTAACATTCCCAAACCAAAACTTACCTTATTAAGTTTCCTTTCAAGGGTTTACCATTCATTTATTTCTTTCAGAGTAATTCGTAGATCAGTTCTTTGCTCATTCTTAGTTCATTCATAAAATGAATATATACAGATAGTATAGTCATATGGAGCTACTAAAGTGTCTACATCTAGAACATAACCTGTATATATGAATACAACACCTGTCTTCGTTCCACCTTTGCACTTCTCTCACGCAGTCCTCTTCTCTGTTCTCAGCATACCTCTTGTTTTCACCTGTCTAAATGGTTGGTTAGGGAGGGTGATATTCAAAGGAATCTCAGTAGTAAACATTTACTATAATGCATACAAGATATATGCTATGTGCATGACATGTTAGCCTTAACTAAATAAATGCATGCCACATAATGACATTTCTGCATACTCAATGCCTCACATACTATACTCATGGCCATAGTATAAATAGAAACAGAGCTTCACCATTCAAATATGCTTTACACAATCAAGTAAAGCAATCACATACAACACTACATAAGCATAAATATCAAATACATGTAAGTAGGCTAAGTTTACTACCTTTTGTCTTTGAGTCCTCCTTTTGTACCTTTTCTTGGTCACCTCATGGCCCTAGTCACATAACCATATTATGTGTTAACTTATTAAAGCCATGAAAATCAAACATCTAATATGGCTACACTAGCCCCAAGTGCTCAACTTGATCCTTAGAGTTCATATTTATTACCTCTAATTCCTCATTTTCGCATATCAAGTCTTTGTTGCCAAAATTTTCACCTAAATTTAAGAAATCATAACTTAATCTAGGGAACTCTAAATGGGGTGGTTCAAAGTCCTACCTAAATATTTTTAAGTCCTTTATAAGATAAAAATACTAGCCCCTACCATATACAGGGAAAAAATTCCATAAATCATCTATTAACCGAACTGTACCAGGATTTGTTCCAGATTCAGTGCCTAAAATTAAAAAATTCATATATCTCAATATACTAACCAAATGGCACATATTATATATCAAATTAAAGCTTAATGTGTCTAACATTATTCTAAAAAATATCATAATCATCAGATAACATTTGTTCATCCAAAATCATGTCACAATCCACCTGTTTCCTAGAAAATGCAATCTGACAGCACTATTCCTTTAACTTCAATTTTTGGGTTTTCAATCCAACTCCTTTAAAATCACAACCACACCTTAACCCCATATAATTTTACCTAAGGAATCCATTGGAAACATTAAATTTGGAAAAATTATATCCTTTCCTACATATCTGGTTATGGCAGAAACTTAGAAGTTTTTAGGCCAAAATTTTGTTTTTGATTCTAATGCTTCCGGGACCGATTTCTCACCGTTAACCCACACAATTTTTCATTCTGAACCCATTGAAAGCATCATAACTAAAAACAATCACACTCCTTCCCCTTAAATTAGGTTTTATCTAAAACAAGACAGCCTCCCTAACTCTAAATTTAATCAATCAAACACCTCTCCTTAGTAGACTGCACCAAACACCTTTGATTGAAAATTCAAAACCATAGAAATGTTTCTCTCACTGAGAGGAACAACATTAGAGAAGACTTTGGAAGCTAGAAATATTGAATCAGATGTGAAATTAGCTCCGAAGCTCAAGAACTTTCACTATTCATCCTTTATTGTTTTTCTTCCATTTTCCCTTGATTTTTCTCATTTTTCCTGAATTTTAGGGCTATTTGAATGAAATTATATGGTGCCATGTGTCAAAACCTTGTGGTGTCATTTTTTCAGTGATCTAGCTAAATGGTGACACGTGTCCTTGCCTTTTTAAAAGTAGCTCCCTCTCTTGATTTGGGCCTCTTGGGCAACCCTAATGTCAAGGAAAAGAAGGGTCTAGTGATTTTCCCAGGCTCCTGGGTTCAGTGTTTAGAAAAGTTTGTCCGGTGACCAGACTAAAGACCGGCGGATTTTTCCCAGCCCGAGGGTTAGGTGGCAACTTCTTGTGGTGCTAACACAAAAGTTAAAAAAGTGAGTGTCATCATAAGGGACACTTATCACCTTCTCATTCATCCAACAAAAAAGTTGTGTCATCATTACTACCTTATTAAAGCTACTTTAATAAAGTTACTTTAATAAAGCTACTTTATCGGTGCTTAGCTGAGATTCCACTCGGGTTTTGCTCAGGACTACAACACATATATCAAGACCTATTAAATGACACCAATTGGAGTATATGCGTGGGTCGGCTTTGTATCACATACTGGCGTCCACTCTAAAAAATACGGGGTCATATGTCTACCCTAATAATGGCATGTGCATACCTGCACCTGCCTATTTCACCTGACTAATCAATCTTTTACCTCATGGCATAACTGGGTGGCGTCTTTCTACCAACCCACTGGCACCATATATGTGTCCTATGCATTTTTCATTGACACTTTGATCTTACTGTCTACATATATTGGGCCTGTTGCCTGGTAGGGAAAAATCAATTAGTCCCCTAAGAGTCTTTCTATCTCTCAACATTCTTAGGACTCTTCTCAAATTAGGCTTAGTCATCTGCCTGATATAGGCTTATCCTTAAGTCTCTAGTCCCAAAATTTGGGATATTACATAGAGTGTGATTTTGTCAAAACTGAGGTCAAAAATAGATTATACACATGAAATTATGTAGAAATAACCTAGATCATAATTTTTGGAAAAGTATAAATATGCTGGGTACAAAGGGAATTAGACTGGGTTCCCTAGGGGCATTTGGTAATTACTTGTTTTTGAGCTAAGATAACCAACTTATAAATTTTAAAATAATATATGAATGAGTAATAAATCATGTGTTATTAATTTGGGAATTTTAAGATTTGATATCTGCTGAGCCGGATCAGAAATCAAGAATCGGTAATAGTTAGGCCAGGAAAGGTGTAAGGTAGTAACTCTATCTCTCATATCCTATGTGAACATTAATATGCATTGTTTGACATGTTCTATGCAATGACATGTGTATGGTAGTAATTCCTAGAGTTAGGTGTGGGAAAAGCACAAATACCACACCCTAAGGGAAAATCACAAGTACCTCTTGGGCTAGCAGGTACCCTGTCTAGGCAGCTAGTGGCAAGTACAGGCAGAACAACATCTGCACCGAAATAATATAACAAGTAGGGGTTATAACAAGATATGATCTTGAGTTGAGCATGCAGTAAGATCAGTAGGGTATAAATGGCAATTTGTATATGAAGGCCAAGCAATAATTGTAAAATGATCACTGATTGGCAAGTAGGAATAAACGACCATTTTGAACCTGACAAAATTGTTGTTTGATCCTGAATATTGTTTGATAGACATGTGTACAACATAGTTATCTGATGCATCATGTATGCTACATTGAATATTTATTTTTCACATTTTATATGATTGATTGTCTGTTACTACTGAGATTCGCTCGAATCTCATCCCTTTCATTAAATAAAAATTTATTTAGAAAGGAATAGAGGCTTATAAGGCAAAGAAGTGGAGTTTGGCAAATGAAGGGATCAGACTTCGAAGGAATTTTGCTTTAGATATCTTGTGCTTTTTTGTATTTTCTAGGTTATGTATGATACCTTGTACGAACCCTGTGGGGATTCTTGTAATATAATAAAGAGTTTAATATCAGTATGTTTATGCTATTTCTGTATGCCCACCGAATTGTGCATTGGTGAAACAATACTAGTCAACAAACATATGTATTTCCCTTTACTCCCCTTGTCTTGAATGAAATGGCTAAGAGAAAATGGAATGAAAGTTGCTTCTTGGATTCTCCAACAATTGCTTCTTACAAATATTAGCTTTAGTTGAAATTGTTGACTTTTCTTTCAACTTTAATTTTCCCTTAGAAATAATATTTCAAAATAGGATTATTAATTGCCAAGTGGCCATTTTTCTCTTTTTAATTCCCATTTAGTTGAAATTATTAGGAATATTAGAGGAAAAATAATTGTTGCTTGTTTTATGGAAAAATTACCGTTTTACCTTTACATTTTATGATTTATTGAAATAAATCATTTATTTTTTTTTTCATTTAGTTTGACTAAATTTTTGACACTTGTATGAGGCCATTATTTGTGTCATTTTATGCTCAAATTTTGGTTACAATATTAGGCCTTAAAGTGGACATTAATTGCTTTTTTATGTCCTCTCTTGGCCGAATTGTGTGTAACCGGCGATTGAGATATTTCTGTAAATTTATACATACCACCATTCAACATTTATTCCACTAAATATCAAATATATACATATAAGGAATATTGGTAGAAAAGTGGGGTATTACAGCTGAGCCCTAGGTACATTGGTCTTTTTGAGATATTGTCACAGATTGGGCTAGTAGCATACAAAATAGCTTTACCCCCAAGTTTGAATAGACTGCATGATGTCTTCCACCTCTCACAATTGAAGAAATATCAACTTGGCCCAAACCATGTGACCGAATATGAAAAGGTAGACGTGTGAGATGATTTGACGTATGAGGTCACACCTGACCTAATTATTGATCGGCAGGAGAAACAACTAAGGCACATGAGTATCCCATTCATAAAAGTGGTTTGGAAGGGGTTTTCTCCTATAGAAGCTACCTAGGAAGTTGAGGAAGACATGCAGAAGCATTACTCAGAATTTATGAGTCAGTACGTGTAGCAAATTTTGGGGATGAAATTTATTTAAGGGGGGAGAGCTATAACATCTCATTTCTAGTCACCAATATTCTTTTTATATAATTAATATATTTAATGAAATAAAATGGTGATTTGTGATGTACTTGAAATGACATAAATACTCCAATCGTTGGTTACACATAACTTAGCTAAGCTGGGACACAAATGAGTAATTATTGTCCACTTAAAGGCCTAATTGTGAAACCTCATTTTCATTACCTTACCGGCTCTTAGTTTCACAATATAAAAGTAAGAGAGCGATAATTTAAATAAACTAAAAGCCATTCTCTTATTCATGCTAGAGTGATTCTCTAATTACATTACAGCGGTTCTCTGCTTTAACAACAATCGTTCATACATGCTCATACATATACGTATACATCAAGCCACACGAGGCTATCAAATGTAAATCCATTACATTGAACGATCTTCTCCTCAGTAATTCCTCCTCTGAGCATAACTCCATGTATCCTTTGACTTGTCTAAAATGGTTGTTTGGGAGGAGTGATATTCAAGAGAATCTCAATAGCGAACATTACCACTATGCATGCAAGATATATATTTGATGCACGACATGCTTGCTTTTTGTAAAAACGTGCCAATCTAATGACATCTATATGCATGCTCATGTTACAACATACTCATGGCCATCATATAACATAACAAGGCATTAATAAATCAAGCAGTCACAAACAACAATACAAATACATACATATCACATACATACAGGAAAGGTAAGTTCACTACCTGTCGGATTTCACGTCCGTCCTCACTCCTTCATTATTGCTCCGGTTTGGGCACGTCCATCCGTCGAGTCTTAGAATACCAAATACATTTAATGAGTCACTACTCATTCATATAACATTCTAGACTCGTTTTCAATTGATAACTTAGTCCAATTACGCTAAATTACCAAAATGCCCCCTAAAGCCCGGCCAAACTGTACTTTTACAGAAATTACAACATGGGCCAATCCTATACAATTTCACTTGTAGAATCCATTTATGACTTCAGATTAATCAAATTCAGGCCCAAATATTGGAAATACCCTTAACATCCCCTTATTTAGAGCTTAAAGGGGTAATTCGATCATTTCACACTCTAGGCCTTTTCTCATCTCATCATCAACATGAACCCTACACAATTAGCTCTTCTGAACTCAATAGAATCATCCAATAGATGAAATTCCAATTCTATCCTTATGCCACACACAAATCATCCATTATAGAGTTCTCAGAAGAATTGTGTCGGTTCATCCCTTTTTTAGGCTTAATACCTTCATTTCTACTTCTAATTATATGATTGGCCGTTTAGACATCCATTAGACATTGTTTTGGCTTCCAAAACACTAATCGAATGAGAGATAAATAGTACACAACTCTCATAATACTCATCATAACGATAAACCGAAATGGTAAAAATGTAGCTTACGCTTATCTCTAGCTTTTCAGAATTCAGGTTTGGAATTCTGGCGATGCTCCGGCCGACGAGACAACTCCAACCATCTCCAAATGAGAATCTAAAATATAGAATCAAAGCTCGGGATGAGTAAAAGAACGTTTGTACTGGGTACTTTGAGAGAAGACGTCATTTCGGTAGAGTTTCGGCGATCTCAAACTTTCTCTCTCTTCTCTCTCTCCACCGCCTTCTCCGTTCTCGTTCTCTCTCTAGTTCTGATCTAATTCATTTCCTGTCACTTTCTCTTCTACTTTAATCTGAAGTAAGAAAGAAAGAGAATAAATGATGAAGAATGATGATTAATTAAAATCATCGAAGTGGCTTACCACTAATTGATCCAACTGTCTCATTACTTGCATAACAAGTTCCATTTCTCTTTTCCTTCATCATTCTATCAATATTAATGAGAACTAAGAGAGTATAATTCACTCTCAAACTATCTTATTATACCACCTTAAATGGTCCACCCAAGCCTTATGCTTTTCCGCTTATTGACTTTCCTTCATAATAATTCACCCACATAGGCTTATTAATTATCAAGTAGTTATTTCCCTCATTTTAATTTCCATTCAACTCAAATCATTGGGAATATCAGGGAAAAACCATCATTTCTCATCTTATGGAAATATTACTATTTTGCCCTTACGTATTACGATTTATCGTAATAAACCATTTCTTATCCCTTTTCGTTATTTCCCTTCACACTTGACTAGTTTGGGCATTAATAATAGGGAAATAATGGTTGTTAACCATTCATTGGTCAAATGACCATTTCGCCCTTACCTTTAATATTTCTCCGAACTCTCTAGCTCACCATAATATTCCCTTTAATATCCAAAAGATATAAAGGAATTTTGAGAAATAATACCATTCCTCACTAGAACACTTGCTAAACCGGGATCTAGTAGTCCATTAAATATAGGCTTAATCCTAAGCCTCTTATCCCAAAATTCAGGGTATTACACTAATATTGTAACATAAATTGGAGCATGAAAGGACACAAATGTTGGCCTAATTAACATGCTAAAAATTTGGCAAAACCAAAGGAAAAAGAGTAAGAAATGATTTATTACAATAAATCATAAAATATAATGGCAAAATGGTAATTTGCCAACAAAACAAAAAGAAAATTATTTTTCCCTCTCTTCCAAATATTTTCTGCCATATTAGAAAAATAAGAAGGGAAAATGGTTATTTGGTAATTAATATCACATTGTGGAGCATTTGTTACCAAGTGAAAATAAGTGGAAAAAAGTCAAAAGTTAATATGACACAAATTAATTATTTGGAAGAAGGGAATTATTGGAAATTCAAGAAGTATATTTTATTCCCTTTTCTCTTGGATTTTTCAGTCAACCAGGGGAAATAACATACATGGTTCATATTTAATTTAAGGAGGACAAAGGAGAGCCAAGTAAATTACACATGTAATTTACCATAAAGTCATATTATGACATAAAGTCAAAGAGATATTACAAGAGCTCTTAACTCTTTATTCCTCTTCCATTTTTGGCCAAGCACAAAATAGAGAGAGAGAGAGAGAGAGAAGAGTGTTCAAGAGCTTGAAGAACACCAAGAAAGGCTAGGGTTTGAAGAGGCACAAATATAGGGTAAGAGCTTGAAATCAAGTTGCTTATACCTTTTAAACTACTTAGGACCTCTTCTAACCTCTCATTCTTCTTGAAATTCATGGTTAGCAAGACAAATCAAGAGAGAAGAGAGAGAGGGCAATGGTGTTTAGGAGAGAGAAATTTGGAAAATCAAGAGGTAATCTCCAAAACTTTGATCCACTTGTCTTATGAGATGTTGTTGTGGTTGTTGTTGTTGTGTTTAACTTGGTTTTGTAAAAATGGAAAGATGAAACCCTAAGGGGTTATACCACCAAAATTTCTTCAAATCATGTTTATTAAGTGTTTAAGTAGTTAATCTTGTGATTAGAAGTGAAAAGGAAGGAGTTTATGGATTGAATTTACAAAACTTGTTCTTCCCTAGTTTCGGCCAAATGCATAATAATAGGGAGGAGTTGAAATTTTTCAATTTTAATGATTCCGTTGGATTTAAAAGGGAAAATTGTGTGGGGATACATGAGTTCATAAGTTTAGAGAATTTTTATGCAAATATGAAATTTTTAGAAATTGAAAGGATATGTTGTTTGATTTGCTTCACTGGAGGCAGTGTTATTGTGCAATGAAATTTGTTAGTAATGTGCAATGAAATTTGTTAATAAAACTAGTCCAAAAATTATAAAATTTTACAAGATTAAAGTAATCATCTAGAGCTTTAATTTGATAGGTAGATCATAATTTTTGGACTAGTATACTAAAAGATATGGATTTTTTAAGTTGTTCCCTGTTCTAGAATGTAATTTCGGAATAGGGGAGTTTGGCGAATTTTTGGGAAAAATGTGATGACGATAGACAGAATTGAGTATTTTTACTTGAAATAACACTTAAGGATCTTCATTTAGGCTTTGTAACCAGTCAAATTTAATTTTTCTAGAATTAATTTTGAATTTCCAAATTTGACTAAAAATCTGCTATTTTTTGGAAAACTGTTAAACTATACTGTGCAGAGTTGTATTGTGCAGAAATTGCTGAAATTGTATTAGATAACCAGCATAATTTAATTAAAGGCAATAATAATACAAGTAATAACTAGTTACTTGTAACTTGAATTTTATAGGAATATACAATAGCCCGAGCCGGAATAAGGATTTAGGACAGACTGAGGAATTGAAAAAGAAGTCAGGTAGTAACTCTTTCTTTCGTACATTATGTGGTTATTTGTATGTTTGTGTATACCATTTTCTGTAACAGGAGTAGAGTCCATTCTGAAGCTACATCTAGTTATCTAATTTGTAATTAATTTCTTTTGAACGTTCTGTATATTTGTAAATATTTTTCAAAACCTACGGGGAATTCCTGTATTATAAAAAAGTACTTAATATCAGTATGTTTTTGCTATTTCTGTATGCCTTACGAAACTTTGCGCTTATTACTTTGCGAATATTGAAATGTTAAGGGGTTTGACACGAGGAATTTTCAAAGGTTTAAAGATTAATCACAAACAGCTGGTACTTGTCTACTGTGACAATAAAGCAGCCATTCATATCGCATCAAACCCGGTATACCATGAGCATACAAAACACATTGAAGTAGATTGCGACTTTGTTAGAGAAAAGTGGCAGCAGCGGGTAATTGATGTTAAGCACATTTGTTCCAGCAAGCAACAAGCAGATTTACTTACTAAATCAGTTGCAGAAGATGTCCAGTGGAATTTACTAAACAAGCTGGGTTCTATAGATATATTTTGTCCCCATCTTGAGGAGGAGTGTAGAAGATAAGAAGTGAGGATTTGTTTGTTTGTGTCGTTTTTGTGTTGTAATAGTTGTACCTGATTTTTCGTTTCTGTATTAGTGTGCCGTATTGCTTGATACGACAACTGTTAGAAATACAGACACAGACAGACAGATATATATATATATATATGATAGCAGGTTGTCATTGTTGAACGTGGGTGTAAAGAATATTTTTAGTAAATAAATGAGAATTCTCTTTTCTCCAAGATCGGTGTGTTCAGGAAGTGGATTTACTGGGTTCATTAATAATATTATCTCTAGTTTCTAATATAAAATTCACTATATAGTTTAATTTTTTCCTTAAAGTGGATAAATGAACGGATGTGGTGTATGTATATATGACTCCCTCCATTCTTTTTATAAGATATAAATAACTGAATTATGTATATAAAAAAGTTAATTAAAATTATAGATAATAAATATGTAAAAAATACAACTCATTTTTTAAAAAACACCCTTATTTATAAAGGAGGTGGGTGGGAGAGCAATGGAGTGGAAAAAATGATGAAAGAGAATGAATGAAAAAAAAAAAAAGGAGACAAGCAGATAGTTAATTTAAGTAAAAAATGGGAAATCACCAAAGTAATTATTTTTTTAAAAGAATTTTATCAAATGTAATGTCAATTGCACTCAATTGACTTCCATGGAAGGGTAATCACGATATTTCAACCAATATTATTCTATCTACTAGTTCATAGGCTTATGTTTTGCACTTTGGATACCCTTTGTATGGGTATGTTCAATTCCTTTTTGATAATGTATTCCCTTGAGTCTTTAATATAAAACATATTTATCTAATTTGATTAGATTAAATAAGTTATTTAACTTAGCTAATATTACATGTATTTTCTAAAACACTTTAGTTATCTTCCTTAATTCGCTAATTTTCTCTCCTTAATTATTGTAGAAGGAACATCAATGAGGGTAAATCAAGAAAAGATTGAAAAATATAAAAAATATGCCTTATATTTAATATTAGGATTAATTCTTCAAATATGTTTTATATAAAGGACAAAAGGAAGATACCATACAAAGTGTATCCAAAGTGCAAAACATAAGCCTATGAACTAGTAGATAGAATAATATGGTGATTACCTTCCATGGAAGTCAATTGAATGCGATTAACAATACATTTGATAAAATTCTTTTAAAAGATAATTACTATAGTGTGATATAAATTTCTTTTTTATTTATAAGAACATATATTCTTTTATTGGAAGAAATCTTGAAATATTATTAGGTATTAAATTTGGGTACCTCTCCAAACTATATGTTGTAAGTTTCTGATTTACAATCATGTTATTTTTGTGCCAACTATATCACTATAATATGGCCCAAAAGACATTTAAATTAAACCATATATGCACGAGTCTGGTGAAATAATAAAGTGTAATTATAGAATTATTCTCATGACGGTTTTTGCACAACGTCACTTATTTGCTTAATTTAAATAAATCAATCAAGGGGATGGGGAATATGTTAAATATTTTCATGAACAATTGAATAAAAACAGAATAAAAGATATAAAAAGAAAGAGAAAGGAAAGAAAAAACTAGGTAGTAATAAATGTGACTTTAGCTGCCTTGAGGAGTTGTGTTATGTGTGTTTTTTTTTTTTTTTTTTTTGCCAACAGTTATGTGTTATGTTAGGCTTAGTTATTGTGGAGTCTTAATTATCAGTTTTGAGTTTTGACTGTTGGCTTGACAGTTGTTCTTCAAGATGGTTGCGTCTCTTTTGGGTCCAGCTTTATGCCATTACGTTGTTTTATAGGCATTGATGGAGAGGTAATCTCAAGAATTATTAGATGCTGTATATGCATCGCATATGTATTGAGGATGTTGATTTCGGTTACCATTTACTATTACTTCTCGTTCCAAAAAAAAAAAATGTCGAATTTTTGTGTGTGTCACTGACCACTAAAAAAAAAAAAAAAACTTTTAGGAAGGACACTTTCAGCAGAAACTAAAAATTTCACCATTAAAAGTTAACTTTCTCCGGCAACCTTCTTAGTTGCAGCAGAAAGCATCTATTTCGCCGGCAACCCTGAATATCGCTGTTAAAAAGGTCATTTTCAGTAGTATCTCTAGGCAACATTTAGGTTGTCACCCAGTCTCCCATTAAAGAAAGCTCTCATCAAAGTCCCAATCAAATTTCTTAACGTTTTTGTATAATAACTAACACAACTGAATCAATTAACCTGACAATGAATAACATTAACCTACTTTAAAAGAGATCCTCATCCTCTACTTAATCCATCATCAATGTTATAATGCCACTTTGATTTTTATTATAAATCTAGTTTAACTAAAATAAATTATATATTAAAAAAATAAAAGTTAAAATATTTAACGTCTTAAATTGATTGACTTTTCTAAATTTACCTTTACGAGTATTATAAAAAAATGTGATATATTTTCTCCCGCCTACTTCTTCAACAAGGGTAAATTTTGAAAAAAACAACATTAATAACTTAGCCTGAACTTATATTTGGTATAATAATCTTTTTGACAAAATGGACATATAATAAGGATAAAAATGACAAGTGAGATTGTTTTTTTGGCCATTCAATTGTATAAGATTTTTTTACTCTCTCTCTCTATATATATTCTAATTTTGATTCACCATGTTATAAGAACTATTCTTCTGGGCTCCTATTAGATCCAACTTGTTGGTATAGTGTTACTTTTTTCCCCGGTAATAATAAGTATTTTACTATTAGATGTGATCCTGTTTTAAACATTATGGGACACTAAATATGACCACTCACTAACTATCGACGCTCCTCCCACTGGTACCTTGATTCGAGGACTACCCTTTCCATTACAGCCACCTCCAATTGGGTAATGTAGGTTCTGAAAATTGGATTTCCAATTTATACTTCGTCCATCTTCTCCTTTCTGTGATTCCTGAATTCTGAGGGGATTTTAACTCCTGTTTTGCGCAGAGGAAATCACTCACTGGAGAGCCCATCGTCGTGGGCCGCTGCTATTGAATCTTAAAGACCTGTTCAGTCATTCTTCTTCTCTAGGCAGAGAGAACCATGACGGAGCATGAAGAAACATCGGACAAGAAGGTTCTTCTATTGCATCTTTGATTTATTCCTCGGCATGTTTCTTACAATTTTGGGGTTTTCTCTCTTCGTTCTGTAATTTCTGTTTCATGGTTCTTAATGGTTGGCCCAACAGCGAGGTTGCCTTTGTTAGTAAAATTCCAGATGTTTTGCGTGAAGCTACATTTGATGGTGCAGAAAATCTAGTTGAGTCTGGCTTTCTGAATTATTGATTAGGACAATCGAATTTTGCTTTCCATCACACCAATTTCCCGATTCTGTATGATACAACACCACTTTTTTTCTATCATCGTTTTTGCCTAAAGAGATTTAACCTTTTTACTCCTTCATTTTATAATGTAAGAAGCGGTTTTAAAGGCCATGGTCTGCATTCAAAATCTGAATGGAAGGGTGCTTGCTTACATTATTTTGCTCAAATTCTTTCTAAATTCTGGAACTTGACACAAAACTCTAAGGTGACTTTTCTGCGTGTTTATTCTAAAATGGTAGAGATTTATCAGTGAAAACTGATTCTGGTTTGATTAATCAAACAGTCATTCGTTTTACAAAACATTTTCCTCGAACAATGCTTGATTCTCATATAAGCTTAATTTTACTTCAGCAAGCAGATTCTAATGCTTATTTTCATCACAAGCCATTTTCAGAGACAAAACCCTAACGACCCTCCAGTATGGTGATGCTTGTGTTATTGGAACAAGAATTGATTCCTGCAAGAGATGATGAATCTGTCTCAGAGAAACATCTCTCTGAATACATTCCTGGTCGTCCAGGTTGTGGCAGAGAGACACTGTCACTGTCTAACATCAAAATCACTTGTGACATTGTTGGTCGGTCCTCCGGGTTCTGTTGAACGCAAGAAAGTCCTACTTGGATACACCTTAGAGCTTCTGATGCAGGAAACTGATTCTCAAGTAATGGATCCATCAGCTCCATTGCCTTCTCTTCCGTCCAAAGCTTCCATGCCTGACACATTTCATCATAGTTTCAGGTCCTACAATGATACTACAAAATCTTGCCAAGATCAAATATTCTGTGCAGTTCAAACAAAATCATTGTTTGGAAGTACTAAATTCTGAATTGGTTCACTATTTTTACTCACATGGCCTAAGAGATTCAGCTTGTGATCTGGATGGAAAAACCCTTTGTTTTTCTTGCCACTCAACAGCTCTAATAGTAAAACACCGAAGCTGAAGACATCGGATTTGAATGAGAAGTGTCCATCTATCGCATACTCAGGTGGCATATATCCACTGCAAGGATTGCAAAAGATAATTTAATTTTAGCAATTATTGTATTAAGGGGAAGATTTTTTGTTTTTTGGGAATATTTAGGTCAATTTTCTTTGTGCATACTAGGTTCCAACTACTCTATTGGTCTTTGCTTCAGTTTGATCTCCACCAAACATTCTCGCCATTCCGAAGTCAGATATTTTGGGATTCATTTCACTATCTAAAAGAACATTGCTGGCTTTCAAATCTCTATGAATTATTCTCAGTCTTGAGTCTCTGTGAAGATAAAGGATTCCTCTTGCAACTCCAACAATAATATCCATTCTCTTTTGCCAAGTGAGTGTCAAACGCTTTGTTTCATCTGTTTCAACATACTATGCACGTAAGACAGTATCTAATGTTTCAGTAAAACATGAGTGTTGAATATGTAAGAGGCTTACCAAATAGTATAGAGTCTAAGCACCGATTCGGCATGTACTCATAGATCAACATTCTTTCATCTTTATGAATGCAGCAACCTAGAAGTTTGACAAGATTTCGATGCTGAAGTAGGGATATCATAATAACCTCATTCTTGAACTCTTGCAAGCCTTGTCCTGAACTTTCAGAGAGTCTTTTCACAGCTATTTCTTGTCCTGATGCAAGTTTACCCTAATATTTTCCACATTAGAATCCAAGGTAGTATCATTGATCAATGTCATGAAGGAAAACAGAGACCAAACAACTCTTTCTTATGAGGGAAATGGGAACACTTGAATGTTGATAAACTAGGAACTTGGAATATGTGGACTGTTAAACTAGAATTCTTTGTCTCATCATACAAAAATAGTTCAACAACAATTAGAAATATAAGATGAAAATTCAGTTATCTAATTAAATTTATAAGATGCATACAATTCAATCTACTGAACTGTTGTAACTGAAGAATATATGATCTCCACTAAGAAAGTAGTGAAACTGACTTTCCTCCAGAATTAATCCATTCAATGAAAGAATTTCACATTCTACTAAATGTGCATTACATCATTAATAGGTCTTTAGTTTTATGTGATTGATTGAAATATTAATTGTTAGATAATTAGCCAAGAGAAGTAGTGATTTACTTTGTACACAGGACCAAATCCACCTTCTCCAATCTTATTGCAGGCAGAGAAGTTCTTTGTTGCAGCTTCAATAATGTCAATCTTGAATGATGGAAGTTCACTTCTTGATCTGTTAAGTATCAGTTGAATATCTCTTTCTGTAGCTCCTAAAAAATAGAAAAAAATGATATGTATATAAAAATAAATACAATAATACAATAACTTAATACAAAAAAATGCACAAAACCTTGTGAAAATACAAGTCTACCTCTTCTACGTCTCTTAATTATCAGCCATGATGCCAAGACAACAATTGCTGAACTTACTGATACAGCCACAATAATTATTATGTGTTTCTTTCTTTTTGGGACATCAGCATTTGAACCTAACAGCAACATACAGATATTAGAATATGAATATTTAACTTCTTAAAGCATGGCCCAAGAAAATCACAGAACAAGAGTATCTTTAACCCTACATAGGACTATATCCTCAAATTTCTTACCTAGTTCTGAAGCTGGAACTCTGATGTAGAGATCTTGTCCGAAATCTGCAAACTTTCTGATATCGAATAAACCTCCAAACCAAGCAACACATCCTTTACCGGTTGTATTGATATCCAGTTTAGCATAAGCTACACATGAACAATTCTTCAAGCACTCCGCCTCACACTCCTCAAAACTCATGGTTGAGTTTGTGTGAAACACAGCAGAATCTGGTAGTTTCATTCCTGTAAGTTTCTTAAATCCCTCTCCATTTCTGCAAGTATGAGAATCCTTCATAACACATCCCCCTGACCATTTGTTTTTCCTCCATTCTTGACATAACCTAGGCTCAAATCCATCCAGACACTTGCAAATTGGGGATTCTTTTATGTTGCAACTACTGTTGGCACCGCAAATGGCATAGTTGTCGCAACGATCTCCTTGAACTGTAAATTCTGGGATCCAACTGGAATGAGGATCACTCCATGAGAAGTGCTGAATCAAACCAGATTGGGTAAGTACAAATCTTGAAGTGACACTGTCCTTAGTTTCATACGTGAAAATCACTTCATCAGAATTGAAAACAAAAACAGGTTTGAAAACTGGGTTTTGCATAAGAGCTGTGACACCTTTGAGTTGTTGTGCAAACCATGGTCCACTTCTAAAAACCTTCTTCTTCCCTTTAAGAAGAAGAAGCTGAGGAAGGCCACGTGGGTCCACACTATAAGTATATTCGCCAGAAGCAGGATCATCTTGGCTTTTCCAAGAGGTTAAGTGTCTGTTCAAGCCAGTTTTAAAGTTCCAACCAAGTCTCATTCCTTGAATAAATGTATCAGATGGATAATCAAAACTCTGCCATCTGTAACTCTCCGAGCTTGCATCCTCAAGGTCTCTCAAGACGAAATTTCCCGTGTCTAGAAGCCGAGCTACCGGTTTCCTTGCTGATCTGGATGAGTTTGCAGACCATATAATACTTCCTGTATGACTGAGAATGAGAAGCTTACCATCTTTGCTGAATTTTAAAATGCCTGTAGAATTCACTAGTGGATTGTCCCTGTTTGCTACCCAAATAACAGTAAGCTTTGGGATATACTTGTACCATATTCCCAGATATTTTAAGCTGGAATTTCCAGGACTGAAGAAACCAAGCTCAAATTTTTCACCAGAGGAAACTAATGTCTGGTTATCAGTGATGGATTGTGTTGAAGTTATTGAATCCCTTGCTTTCAAAACTGTTGGGAACAAGGATATCAGAGAGAAACAAGTAGCAAGTAAGAAGAGAGTGAAGGAGAACTTTGTTTCTTCCATGAGAAAGTGACAAGAAAGGAGAGAGTGAAGGAGAACTCTGTTTCCTCCATGAGAATTTTAAGCCTTCATTCTGCTTCTTAAAAGGAAAACCTCATCTTTTTACTGTTCCTTTTAATGGACTCGTTAAGATCGAGGAGGAAAAAAAGGTCGTCTTCAGTTGGAGCAGGTATAACTCGAGGGCCCTGTCTACTTTTTGAAAGACAAATAGAATGGACTTAAAACACAATTGTTTCAAGAGGGAAAAATCAAAGGAATATGTAAAATAAATAAATATTAAACTTCAGTATAACATGGTACTAAAGTTGTGATTAGTTCAGTTAAATCAAATATGTTTCCTTTCATGCATTTATGCATTCATGCATGCATCTTTAGTTATAATTTAAGACTTTTGGGTTATAGGAACCAGTAAATATTATAATTTGCCTTTTATTCAATGAAGTAAAATATGTTCTTTTTGTTTTTTATAATTTGGTTAAGGGTATAATTTCTTTTAAAGTTTAGAACACAAAGAGCTTTTGCATCTCCTAACAAGATCACTTGTTAAGATCTTATTCAGATCCTTAACGAGGCCGTTTATCACGCCATATTGTTGGTAGTGAAATATGTTTTTTAGCTCATTTAATGCTCTTGAAACTTGTAACTTACAGTTATTTTAGTGAATAACAACCTGTCAACATCTAACGCGTAATTTAGGCCTATATATAGGTCATCAAGACCAATGAAATCCCTTTTCTTTTGTCGACTAGATGTTGGTGAGAAAGACCATAGGAACATTGAAGCAACTTACATTCACAGAAGGAGCGAAAAATGAACCAAACTTTGAAATTTCATACAAGTAATCATTTTTTTACGGGAGAATGTAAAAAAAATACCATTTAAACTTTAAAATCCCGTTAACAAATTCGTTAATGAGATTAACAAGAATGATAATACATTTAACAAATCATTTTATTGTTAAATCACCTATTTAAGATTTTAAAGTTTAAATGATATTTTTTTAGAATTCTCCTAATTTTTTATTCCATGCTTTACAGTTGTTTAATCATTCTCCACAACTGTAAATATTATAATATTTTAATTTGATGTCTTTGATCACGTGATGATTTCATCAGCAGATGACTACTCGTCAATTAGTGCTATGCTGGTGGATGTTAATTGCACCATATTGCTTTTTACCTAACGAAAATTTGAATCTCATGCTTTGCACATACTCTAATGTCTTGAGGCTCAAAATGAATTTTCAAATTCTCATATTTGATTATCAATCATCTGAGTAGGGCCGACAAAATATTTTGGCTCTTCTGATCATTAATAGGCTTAGCACTGCTACTAATCTCAAACCATTCATAAATTTGTAACCATTATTAATGTTAAATAAACAATTCTTTTTTTCCCTAGGTGTTTTATGAATTTTTATTATAATATTATAAGACTAACAGTGTTATATGATAGTAAATGTTAGATTTTATAGATACAACATGAATATAAAATGGGAGTAACTGAGATGAGGATGTTGAGATGAATATGTGGATATATAAGAAAACATAGTATTCGTAATAAATTTATACGTGGAAGAGTCATAGTTGCCTTTATTAAAGAAAAAATGATAGAAAGTCATTTGAGGTAATTTATACACTTTCAAAGAAGGCTATTAAATGCTTCCATAAAAAAGATTGATCAAGCAGTATGAAGTTTTTAAAAAAAGGATAAGGGAAGACTGAAGAGAATACTCGATAAAGTTATTAAGTGAGACATTTTGGTCAATAATTTATCTAAAAATTTTGTTATTGATAGAGTACAATAACTTTGCACGATCCATGTTCTTATAACACCTCACTCTATGATCACTTATTATATATGTTTAGTCATTTAAGAATCACATGTAACCTAAATAGTACCATTGAAAGGACTAAAAATTTAAATTTCTTTAAATAGAACCTAGGGTACTCACTATTTTAGAATAGAATTTCTGAATACTCTAAAAATTCACAACTTATTCAATATAAATCTAACATCAGTGGTTAAAAGCTCTATTTATAGCTATTAGAAAGCTTTTTGATAGAAAAATGAGACACGTGTTAACCACTGTTCCATGGAGTCCAAAAACTCTCATTTTTAAAATCTATAAAGTGATTTTCACAGCGGTTCTCAACTTTTGTAAGTCAACTTTAAAAATTCATATTTTTTTATCTACACAATCATAAAAATCAACCTCTAACTATTTTTTTGAATTCAGGAAAATAGGTTTTTAATTTCTAAAAATTAATTTTACAATTATTTATGCCAAATTTGGGGATTAAACCTCTTCATAATTTTTCTAGATCCCTATCATTACATTTCTTAATGTTTTCTCAAATTCCTAGTCCCTTAATTAATTTTTAAGTAATTATTTCTCCTCAAATTCTTACTCAAAAATTGGCTTTGTTGTCAATAATTCACTTTTGAGGTATTATAACTTTAAATAATGTCTCTATATCTCAAATATGCCTGAAACATCTCTTTAATAATTTTGATAATGATCTTAAGCATTTTTCTTATGACATTTGGCTCAACTAGACTTAATAGTCTATTTAATTCAAATTTATTTTTGAATTTCTAATCCTAAAATCTGGGATGTTACAATTTTCTCCATTTTGTATGATAAGGTTTTGTTGTTGTAGTAGTATTTCAAGAATTTAAGAAATGGATAAATAAGGTTTATGGATATAATATCTTGAAAGAATACATCACTTTGTGTATGAGACGGAATATTCACTTTCGACTAATCGCTATACGCCAGTACATTTTTTTTCTCCTTTACTTTTTCCCCATAAATCGCCAAGGACATTGAGCATAACATTTTACACAAGTTTCAACGAATTATGCTTCCTCCATGGGCTAGGGTAAGAACCATATATATGATTGTGTCCCATTATTAAGCCTTTTTGTCCTATTCTTCTCTGTCTCCAAGTTCTGCAGAAGCCCATGAACCTATTGGCTGTATGAAATCACTGGAGTAACTTAGAAATGCATATCAAACCATTGTTGAGTCACGAAATGCATATCCAGTAACTAAAACTTTCTTATCAGCAATGGAACCGCCAAAAAAATTAAATCTAGCCTAAGAAAAGATGTTGGGTGAAGGTTAAGGGGGAAAAAAAAAACAGAGCAGTAACTCTGTTCAATTGTTCGATACATACAGAAAGAAAAAGAATTTGTAACTACAAAGAAAAGATTGATCTGAAAACTTTTGATGATTGGAATGCTGATTACAGTAAAAAGACAAGTTCGTGACAAAGGAACCAACTTGTGATTAAATTAAAGGGTAAAGATGTAATTATGGCCCTGAACTATTTTCAGAGGTATAATTTTGGCCATGAATTATTTTTGGGTGCAATTTTGACCCTGAAATAATAAAATTGGAGCAATTCTGGACCTCACCTAACGAAAGTTTCACTTCTGTTTGCCACGTCATCATATTGTTTGGGGAAAATAACCATTTTGCTCTTACAATTTTGTGAAAATTTTCAATTTGGCCCTTAGCAATTGTTTGACACTTTTAAATTAGTAAATGACCTCCAAAAATTCTGAAAATTTTCAAAATAAAAGTAGACATGATAAAATTTAATTTGATAGGTCATATGAAATTTTATTTAGTAAAAACGACCATTTTACCCTTGCAATTTTCACAATACTTGAAAAATTGGCAGATTTGTCACCGAACTTTAAAAATTCATATCTAATTGTATATATATCCAATTAGGGTGGTTCTAAAGCCTATATGACCCTTATTAAGTCTAATTTTATGAAAAAATATAAACTTTAGCCAATAAAAACCTCAACATTCCCATAATTCTTATTTTTGAAGTATGCTCCAGAAAAATGTTAAATTCGCTGGGTAAAATTCAAAAATTTATTTCTCCTTGTATACAACTCTAACAATTCCATATGACCTATCAAATTAAAGCTTATCATGTTTACTTTTATTCTGTAAAATTTCAGATTTTGTGGAGATCATTTACTAATTTAAAAGTGTGTTGGAGCATATTTCAAAAATAAAAATTCTGGGAATGTTGAGGTTCTTATTGGCTAAAATTTATATTTTTTCATAAAACGAGACTTAATAAGGGTCATATAGGCTTTAGAACCACCCCAATTGGATATATATACAATTAGATATGAATTTTTAAAGTTCGGTGACACATTTGCCAATTTTTCAAGTATTGCGAAAATTGTAAGGGTAAAATGGTCATTTTTACTAAATAAAATTCCATATGGCCTATCAAATTAAATTTTATCATGTCTACTTTTATTCTGAAAATTTTCAGAATTTTTGGAGGTCATTTATTAATTTAAAAGTGTCACACAATTGCTAAGGGCCAAATTGCAAAATTTCACAAAATTGTAAGGGCAAAATGGTTATCTTCCCCAAACAATATGATGACGTGACAAACAGAAGTGAAACTTCCATTAGGTGAGGTCCAGAATTGCTCCAATTTTATTATTTCAGGGTCAAAATTGCACCCAAAAATAGTTCAGGGCCAAAATTACACCTCTGAAAATAGTCCAGGGCCATAATTACACCTTTACCCTAAATTAAATCAAAACCCGTTTCAAAAGCATTCAGAAAAGTATGTAAAACTTAAACTGTGTAAATTGTCTGAAGTTCTTTCATTGTGAAACGCAAGTGTGAGAGAACTTGGCATCTGTAAGTTTGAGGATAACTTGTTCAATGAATATGTAGAGAAAGTTGAAAAGAATACGTTTACTCTGCTTCTAATCTGACCCACCCATGTTGAATTCTAAGCGGTTTTATTAGACTTCATAATCAGAAAACTAAATCTTCCACTTTGGTGGCAGGCTTAAAAGATGAAAAAACCGTTCAAGAGACCTCAATTTCTGGTCGGTCTTCCTGTGGCTGTGACCTGACAGCTCAAAAGTCAATTGACTTGAAGTTTCCATACCCCAGAAAGAAAAATACCCTTATTCATAATATATGCGCATGCACACAATACTGGCTATTACAACTGTTTCCTTTCTTGCTTTCTTATCTTAATAAAAATCGAATTTTACAATCATCACTGGTTGCAAGGGGCAGAGCCTACGATTACTCCTCTGAATTGGAATCTGGTATGGGACAAGTCACAAGATGATGAAGATAGCAAATCGGGTGGTTATTGTTTCGGTTATAATCCATCACTGCTTCTTGTTTTGTGCAGCCTCTGACACCATAACCTTAGACAGTCCCATAAGCGATGGCGAGCTTCTGATTTCTAAAGAAAACATGTTTGCTCTTGGGTTCTTCACTCCCAGTAAATCAAACTATCGCTATGTCGGAATTTGGTATTACAATTTGGAAGAACATACTGTTGTTTGGGTGGCTAACAGAGATGTTCCCATGAATGACACCTCTGGTGTTCTCTCCATCAGCTCTGAAGGAAACTTAGTTCTTCATGGAAACCACTCTGAGATTCCAATCTGGTCCACAAATGTTTCTGTCACTGCTCCAAATACAACAGTAATGGCGCAACTCACATATTTGGGTAACCTTGTTTTGTCTCAAAATGTCTCTGAAACTCTTATATGGCAAAGTTTTGATCATCCCACCAATACCTTGCTTCCGTATGCAAAATTGGGAGTCAACAAAAGAACTGGTCAGAGCTGGTTCTTGCAAGCATGGAAGACAGATGATGATCCTGGAACCGGAAGCTTCTCAGTGAGGTTCAATACTACTGGGAAATCTCAGATGTTTGCGTACTACATGAACACTCCAGTGTGGCGAGCAGGATCTTACAATGGCGAAATATTTGTTGGCATCCCATTTATGAAACGAGCAACAGCCACTGATTACAGCATTAATGTCACAGACAATGATAATGAGGTTGGATTTATATTTTATGCTTTCGACAAGAAAACTATCATGCGGGTGGTGGCTCTTCAGTCTGGTTTCTTTCAAACATTGCTTTGGGATTATGGTAAGAAGCAATGGAATCGGTTTTGGTCTGCCCCAGAAGTAGATTGTGACAACTATGGATCATGTGGTTCCAATGGTAATTGTGACCCTCTTAACTATGAAAATTTCAAGTGTTCATGCCTACCTGGATTTGAACCAGGAAACCCAACAAATTGGTATCAACATGGTGATGCAACAGAGGGTTGTGTGAGGAAGAAAGGGCCATCCTTGTGTGGGAATGGAGAGGGATTTGTTAGAGTAGAGCGCGTCAAGATTCCGGATACTTCTGTGGCGAATGCTAATTTGGAGATGAGTTTGGAAGAATGTGAACAAGAGTGCTTGAGAAATTGTTCTTGTAGTGCCTATGCAGCTGCAGATGTGAGAAATGGTGGAAGTGGATGCTTGACATGGTTTGGTACTTTGATGGACACACAGATATTAAGTCAAGAAGGCCATGATCTATTTGTTCGTGTTGATGCTGTTGAACTTGGTAATTGGAAACCTTTTTTATTTTTTTAACTTTTCTTCTATCATGAACATTGTCTTTTGTTTTTCCTTTTTATTTGTCATTAAGACTTTCTTCTTTCCTACTTTTAGCAGCAAAATATGCTAGGAAGTCAAAAGGAGCACTTGCCAAGTCTGGGAAAGTGGGAATTGTAATGGCCTGTGTCACTTTGATTACTCTTCTTATTGCCTTATTTGTGTACTGCTTTTGGAGAAGAAAAAGAAGAGGTGCGTATTTCATTTGGATTTTTTTGTTTCTTCCATAATAGTATATACTTTTGCTGTTCTTCCACTTAATATTAGTGGCTTTTATTTTTAAAGAAAAAATCTTTGAAACCATAGTGGTGAAATGAGCCAAAATAACAATAGAACCAAACGTCATTTGTTTTGCCAATTTATTTTTGTTTTATAATAGAGTTAGGTTCTGACGCTATGATATACACTATTTTCTGTCTTCTTCTTCCTTCTTTATTTACTGTTACCTTTGGTTCTTACAAAAGTGGAGATGCATTTGTTAAGAATATATTCAAATTTCTTTGTTCTCAAATCTCAAAAGTTTGTGATCATTCATTAGCTAAAATAGCCAAATTGCTAGAGAAGCATGGCGAAAACAGAGCACAAACAAGCTTATTCTAGAATTCAATGACCTAACCCAATTCCTAAAGCATTGATCTTGAATTTTCCCTGTTTGTGAAAGGGTTTTAAAGTTTATTTTGCTCTTCTCTTAATAGTACTTATATGTTTAAGCTATTTTACCCTCCTAATTTGCTATAATTCCAGATGAAATAGCCGAACAAGAATTAAAATTAAATTCCCCAACAGAGGAGGAGGATGGAGAAAATAGAGCACAACCCAACTTACCATTTTTCAGCATCAAGACCATAATGACTGCAACAAACAATTTTTCAAATGAGAATCAATTAGGGCAAGGTGGATTTGGCTCTGTGTACAAAGTAAGTGAAATGTTTAAGAATCCTCTTGCTAAGCAATTGGTATTGAGATGCAACTGAGGTAGATTGCCTTGCATAAACTAGTATAACTAGCCTTAATAATGTGCATTTGCATAGGAATACAATTTGTTTTAAACCACCAACACTTGCGGCTCAACACTGTACGGAAGAGAATACTAGTTTGAATCCTAGGAAGCCCACTTGTTAAGAGAAGTAAAAACACTTTATACTCTAAGCCTTGAAAGTGATTAGTCTCAAATTCAAAGTAGCTTGGGATACTTTTGATCAAAACACAGATTGTTTTAAACCATCAACCATGCATGATTTGTAAAGTAAAAAAAATTACTTGGTCAGTATATTTTCATGTAATATGTTGGTTAGTATAATATAAATGCTTTTATATCTCAGGGCATATTAGTAAATGGACAAGAGATAGCGGTGAAAAGATTATCCCAAGGTTCTGGACAAGGGACCCAAGAGTTCAAGAACGAAATTAAACTAATTGCAAAGCTACAACATAGGAATCTTGTGAAATTGCTTGGATATTGCATTCATAAAGAAGAAAGGATGTTGATCTATGAGTACCTTCCCAACAAAAACTTGAACTTCTTTCTCTTTGGTATGTTTATTATTCTCCTCCTCTTTCTCTAAAACTAATGTTGCTTTCAAATATTTGTATGCATGAATGAAAAAATCTTATAGCCTTGATTCCTATCATATCATACTTTTATTTATATCTTACTGATATACTCCTTTAGTCCTTTTTAATTCAATAACCAATAAGAAATCAGTTAAAGTTAATTAAAAATAATATGTATGTCTGAAATAATTATTGTTTTCTAAATATATCAATATTTATGAGAGACAAGCAAGAGAGAGAAATAAAGTAAATATGACTATCATTAATTTTTTAATTAGTGCAATACATATAATTAATGAGGGGTAAAAATGGAAAAAATACATTAAATGTTACAACAACTTTTGTTGGGCTATTATCAAAAGGACCAAGGAAATTCAAACTTTGGTTTTTATAAAAAGGACTGGAGAGTGACTAACTAGATTACTTTCCCATCATTTTCAAAGTTAAGATGGATTTATGGTTCATTGCAGATAGGGAACAAAGAATGTCATTAAATTGGGACACACGTTTTCATATTATATTTGGAATTGCTCGAGGTCTTCTTTATCTTCATCAAGACTCAAGGCTGAAAATAATCCATAGGGATCTTAAAGCTAGCAATATCCTCCTAGATGCTACAATGAATCCAAGAATTTCTGATTTTGGTATGGCTAGAATATTTGGAGAAGATCAAGTCCAAGCAAGAACAAGACGAATCGTTGGAACATAGTAAGGATGAAACTGTTGCACATCATATGAAATAACACCGTTAACTGAGTTTCACAACAATGTTCTATTATAATTTTTTTTCTTACTGCAGTGGTTATATGTCTCCAGAATATGCAATGACAGGGAATTATTCGACAAAGTCCGATGTTTTTAGCTTTGGTATTCTATTGTTAGAGATTACCAGCGGAAAGAGAAATACAGATAGTCTTAAAGAAAGAGCATCTGTAAATTTGATTGGACAGGTAGGACTAAAGAAACATTGAAAGTTTCTTTAAACATTTTCGTTGTTCTCTTTTCATCGTGATATATAACCTTGAAAGTCTCTTTTTCTAAAGGTATGGGACTTATGGAGAGAAGGAAAAGCCTTGGAAATAGTAGATTCAACACTTGGTGAATCATATCCTCCTGACATAGCCTTAAGGTGCATACAAATTGGACTCTTGTGTGTGCAAGAAAGTGCCTTATATAGGCCATCCATATTGGAAGTCATTTTCATGCTTGGCAATGAAGTAACCCTTCCCTCACCTCGTAAACCTGCTTTCCTATTCGCTTCTAATATAGAACATCCGGAGTCTTCAACATCTGGAGATCTTTCAGTGAACAGTCTTTCAAATACCACAATTAGTGCTCGATGAACGTGATTTGGTACATATAAGAGAAATGTATCTCAGTTCTTTATTTTTTTTAATATATTTATGCTAGATATTGGTTGTATTTGAGAAGTCCAAATAATGAATTTTTTTCTAAATTATCTCTTTGATACTTTCTCAAATAAGAGAGAATAGGGGATTAAGGACAAGAGGAGTAATATAGTAAATGAGAAAATTATCATTCCACTATAATTTGTACTAGTCAAATGTGTCAAACTACTTAATGTTGCAGGTTCACTTAAAATCTAGCATTTCAAAATTAAAGTTGGACGTTTAATGTTAGCAACTAACACTTTTTTCACGAAAAAAAAAACAAATTTTAAAGTTATATGCAACAGAAAACATGCTAAGAAAATTAAAGTTGTATCTTACCTTGTACCTCCGTTGTCGGCACATAGTTTATCACATCCCACAAATCAAGATCAATAACGTGGTCGAATAACTTCATCCTATGCTTCCCCCCCACAAAAAAAACTAAAGGCCTACTAAAATAATTTATGCCCCAACCATATGAAATTGTCTGATTGTTAAATCAATTTTGAGACCTAAAGCTCTAACACCAAATGTTTGGCAGGCCATTCATCCCAAGAGAGGATAAATTGGGTGATATAAAAATTCACTTTTAATCACACACCCAATGAGTTAAGAAATGTGTCTAGAATAAGGATGAATAGACGAGAAGAGCAACGCATAGGGAAGTTTATCCTGTTGTAATCAAGATTTCCTTTTTCAAGGCTAACCTGAATTCCTCAACTTCATGTTGTAGAACATGAGCAATATGCAAGCATGAAGAACCAGATGATTTGAGTCGCATTCGAGGACACTGTCTTTAAGAGTTATTCTGCAATCACTGGCAAAGAGGAAGCAACACTCTCCCAGATTAAACGAACCTTTCTCGTAAGGATATAGAGTGATAGAACTAGCGAAAGATAAAAAAAATCAGTAAAAGATTACTGAGGCTCCATATTCTCTACTTCTAATAGTGTCATAATTGGGGTATTTTATAGAGAATGAATTGACGGCTTGAAGTGGTGTCTCTTGAAGACTAAATCTCTTCAATTAAAAAATCATAACTATTTGTTAAATTCATAAACTAATATAAATCCCCTAATTTCTAAAGACATGACTTCGCAAAACACATCTCTTTATTTTAAAACATTACATTTTATTGGAAAAAAATCTTTTTTTGATACGCCCTTAACAATATTTATAACAATCCTCCATATATGTAAAAGAAAATGCATCATTAGCTAAGTTACACATATGGATTGTATCTGGTAGTCCTTAGAACTATGAACCAGACTTAGACCAATAACACTTAGCACACAGAGATGTTAGTGAAGCCAGCTTTTTATGAAGGGTCATATTATACGCTAACATTTCCCCGATTAACGACAATTTTGCGCTCTAAGACGGCCTTCTGGTTGCCTATTTCAGATTTTATCACGATCTCATAGGAGTAACTCCACTCCATATTTATAGAGGTGATTTCATGCAAGTGTACCTATAATGAGGCATAGCATCCCGTAGGATTATGAAATCATTGAGATTTGCTCACCCCACCAAAATGCATTCTAGCACATTTCCATTGCCATAGGAAAGGACTAATAATTTATTTCATGCTAGTCAGAACTGACAAACGACTTGTTCTTACCCATTGAACCTTCTTCATGGGATCACCAATCACAAACATTAGGTTGTCATCATTGTCAATTACGAGTTGGCTTTAGTCCTATTGATGCTATCAAAATTTAATTAAGCACCATAAGTATACGGGTCATGAAAATAGAAGTGGCAAATCATTGTCGTCCCACAAAGACTCAATTCAACTAGTGACTAAGTATTAAATTTCCTTGCTTCATTTAAGTTGAAAAATTTGGAATTATTTTTAATATGAGTGAAGAAAAATTAAATTAGAAAAAGAAACCAATAATAGCAAATACTTTTCACAAAGAGAAAATTCTAATGTCAAGAAGGACAACCTAAAATCACTCATCCCTTGTTTGTTTCTTAGATTTTATCCCTACTAAATTAATTTTAATTTAATTTAATCAGCTAATGTAGAGTATTAATGTTTATAAATGCATGCCGGTCCATTTATATACTTACCTCAAATAATTATGCAATGTCTCATACAATTAAATAAGATGCTAGTTAGATCGGGCTCACTCCTTAATGGCGTCCCCCTTATATTGAAGCAGACTATTGACTTTTTTTTTGGGTCTATTTCCACTGCCACTGTCTCTGCCTCTGCCTCTGCCTCTGCTTCTTTTTCTTTCTGTTTTTGTTTTCTTCCTTTAATAAAGTTGTGGCTGCCTCCTTTTAATGGATATTAGGTGACCTTTGTTTCCAATTTTGTTGCTCCTACTGTGACTTATGGCATAAGCTCTTTCCCCCTTTTTTTTCAAAACGCTGCACTATTCCCTTTTTGCTTACTGCTTACTTGCTAAGTATTAGACTTTCCTCTTCTTTCTAATTACCACCTGCTACCTTTGCTTCCTATATTTTTTTCTTCAATCTCGTGGGTCCCTTCCTTTCGTTAAATGTCTTCTCCAATTCTTTCTAGTGTGGTGCTGTACGTGGCTATCACAATATATATATGTACACACACACACACGTTATAATAGTAATAATAATAATAAGAAAAATGCTTCTTCTTCTTTTTTCTTTTGAAAACTTCCAATTATTATTTATTCATTATTCTTTTCTAAAATGACAAATTTATTTTCTAAGTTGAAATTCCACAAATGATGCACTCAAATTGATATCTCTGAAAACATCAAGAAAATCTCTTTAATTTAGTATTGATGACTACCCAAATAAATTAAAATATATCTTCAATCTTATAAAAACTGGGAAGTCATCACACCCCTACACTTGCATTAAATCTTGTCCTCAAGATTGTAAATTGTAAAACAATGAAATTCAAGAAAACCATGGAAGCAAGATTTTTAAAACAAGCACTACAAAATTGAAGTCAATTCAAACTTTCAAGAACCAAACTTTCTTAGAAATCTTATCCACCTTCAATAATGCAAGTAGCAAGGTAGTCAATTTAACCAAGATAAGTCACAATAGGATGTCTCTAACAAGTCAAATGTTTGCATTCTACTCTCAAAATGTTCAAGGGCTTGTGTTTCACTCTATTCCACCTATTGCAATTCATCTACTATAGGCTTGTTCCTTATCTCAATCTCCACTATATTATCCCATTACATTCACAAATCAAAAGGACTTGATAATAGATTAGTTAGTGCTAAGTAATTCAATAAATAATATGAATAATGAAGGGAATTTATATCTTTATACTTTTCTTTTTTGTTTACTTTTTTATCTTAAGCCGTTGTAGGTCCCTTTTTTTAGGCGACCCTACACATGGGTAATGTAGCACCGGTTACTCAGTTACTCTAATAGGCACCTCAAGAGGTTTTTAGCCCAACTCAACCCTCCTTGACTTACCATTTGACGCGAGTGCCAACATTGGTGATAAAGTGCCCTCGGTTACTAAGTCAAGTCTAGAGATGTCAGTTGAGTTGTTGTTATTGTTCTAATTCCTTCTTTTTTTTTCAATCTCCTTTTTTTTTCACTTAACACCTACTAGAGTAACGAATAAAATTGATTGCATAAATCATCTTTATGTATGCAAAGGAAATTTATTGCTTTAATAGAGATTCAAAACAAGTCCTAGAGATGAGATCACAATAAGTGTACTCTCTCTTAGAAGAACAAGTATTTAGGTTCAAATTCCTCATAGGTTCTTTGACATCCTACAGTAAAATACCCAAGCCAAATCTTTATTCGTTTACTCACGTTCAAAGAATATAGAATCGAATCCTAATCAAATTCAATCCTTTTCATGTTCAAATCAACCCAATTGCAATAATGCTTGCGAATAAAATCCAAACTTCCAACAATTTTCTTTTAAACAAATTGAGAACAAGTCATGAAAAATCAAGGGTACCCTCACCCCCACACTTAAATGTCTCATTGTCCTCAATGTGAACAAGTAACAATAAGTAATAGAAGTGAAGAGCAACCATATCCAAGTGTAAGGGTAACACAAATTTCAAAGATTTTAGATTTCTACTAATGAAATAGTTCAAGTGCTAACAGCTACTCAATAGTCATCACAAATATTCATCACATGCATATCTAATTGTGACTAGTACTCATTCCCAGAAATATGTCATCAACCATCAAACAAATCAAGTAGAAGGAAACTCCCCTATTTATCCTCGACTTGCACTTTCTATTGCTCTTGATCCTTTCTACTAAATTGGAACACATCATCAAGGGCTATCAATAGTCCTACAAAATCAAACAAAGCATCAAATCAAACCTTGGGTTGCCTCCCAAGAAGCGCTTGGTTTATAGTCCTTATCTTGACTATACCAGTAATTTAAGTAGGTGATGACAAGTAGTGAATCATTGTTTGCCGGTTCACTTCACCACCATAGTAATGCTTCAATATTTGCCCATTCACTTTAAAGCAGTCACATGTTCTCTAATCTTTAACTTCAATTGTATCTTTTTATGACACTGAAACCACTCTAAAAGGACCAAACCACCTTGATTTAAGCTTCTCGGGGAATAATTGAAGTCTTGAGTTGAAGAGTAGCACCAACTTCCCTAGCTCAAAAGAGTGCTTTAAGATATGCTTGTCATGCCAATTTGTTGTCCTTTCTTTATACAGTCTTATACTATCATATACTTGAAGTCTTAATTCTTCTAACTCATTCAGTTGAAACAACCTTTTAGCTTCAACTTGCTTAGGGTCCATGTTTAGCTATTTGATTGCCCACCATGCTTTATACTCCAATTCAAGTGGCAAATGACATGCTTTTCTAAAAATAAAATGGTAGGGTGACATGCCAATAGGGTATGAAAAGTTGTTCTATAAGCCCATAAAGCATCATCAAGCCCATAAAGCCCATAAAGTTGGACTCATAGTTTTTTCAAGAATCCTCTTAATCTCTCTATTAGTCAACTCACACAAGCCATTGGTTTGTGGATGGTATGCAAGTGATATCTGGTGGTGTACTCCATATTTTGTCAAGAGAGTCTTGAATTCTTGTTGTTGAAGTGAGTACCTTCATCAGTAATGATTGCTCTAAGGATGCCAAATCTTGTCAAGATATACTTCTTCAAGAATCGAATCATTATGTTTGCATCATTAGTTTGGCAAGCAATAACTTCAGCCTATTTACTCACATATTCCACAGCAACAAGGATGTACTTATTTCCTCTTGAAGATAGGAAAGGACCCATGAAATCCATCCCCCAAACATCAAACAACTCCACCTCAAAGATTCTAGATTGAGGTATCTCATGTCTCTCAGAAATATTACCTATTCTTTGACATCTATCACACTTGGAAACAAACTGGTGAGCATCTTTAAACAAAGTATGCTAATAAAAACCATATTCAAACACCTTAAATGCAATTCTTTGTACCCTATAATGTCCCACATATGCAGATGCATGACATGCATTCAAAATTTCCTCTTATTTTATCTCAGGCACACATTTTCTAATAATCAAATTAGCACATCTTTTGAAAAGAAAAAGGCTCTTCCCAAATATAGAAGGCAACATCATGCAAAAACTTCTTTCTTTAATAGAAATTTGAATCAGAAGGTAATACTTTACACACAAGATAGTTCACAATATCAGCATACCATGGCAAGACACAACTTCTCATAATAAATAATTGTTTATCAGGGAAACATTTATTCACTAACAAATTATTCACACAATCAGAAGTGGTCACAATCCTAGAAAAATGATCAGAAACTTGATTTTCAATTCCTTTCATATCAACTATATGCACATCAAATTCCAGTAGCAATAAAACCCATATAATCAATCTAGGTTTTGACTATTTCTTCCCTAATAAATATTTAATGGCAGCATGATTAGTGTGAACTATAACCTTAGCACCCATCAAATACTCTTAATTTTTCAAAACCAAATACTATAGCAAGCATTTCTTTTTCAGTAGTGAGTAATTTACCTGATCTACAACTAGGGTCCTACTTGCATAGTAGATGGGATGGAAGATCCTTGCACACCACTATCCTAACATTGCTCCAACAACATAGTCAGTTGCATCACACATTACTTCAAAGGGTAAAGACCAATCAGGAGCTATAATGATAGGAGCTGAAGTCAATCTTTTCTTCAATTCTTCAAAAGCATTCATGCACTCCTCATTGAAATGAAGAGTATCTTTCTCCAGTAACTGTGATAGTGCTTTGAAATCTTGAAAAAATCTTTAATGAATCGACGATAGAATTCAGCATGGCGCAAGAAACTTCTCACAGCTTTGACATTAGAAGGAGGAGGAAGATTCTTAATCACAAAAGTTTTGGCTCTATCAACCTTTAAAAACTTTTTTAGAAACTTTATAACCCAAAACTATTCCTTCTGTCACCATGAAATGATACTTCTCCCAGTTGAGCACTAAGTTCATCTCCTCATATCACTTCAATACTTTATCCATATTTATTAAGCAATCTTCAAATGATTCACCAAATACTGAAAAGTCATCCATAAACACTTTTATTATCTCTTCTATCATATCAGAGAATATACTCATCATGCATCTCTGGAAAGTGGTAGGAGTATTGCATAGGCTAAATGGCATTCTTCTAAAGGTAAAAGTGTCATAAGGACATGTGAATGTTGTTTTCTCTTGATCTTCAGGAGCAACAACAATTTGATTATACCCTGAATACCCATATAAGAAATAGAAAAAAATTCTTTACCAGCCAATCAATCTAGCATCTGGTCAATAAACGGAAGTGGGAAATTATCTTTCCTTGTAACATCATTCAACTTTCTGTAATCTATGCAAACACGCCAACCAGCAACTGTGCGAGTAGGGATATGCTCATCTTGGTCATTAGTAATCACTGTCATATCCCCTTTCTTAGGAACACATTGGACCGGGCTAACCCACGAGCTATCAGAAATGGGGTAAATGATCCCATCATCTAACCACTTAATAACTACCTTCTTTACCACTTCTTTCATTATAGGATTCAATCTTCTTTGATTTTGAATAGATTTCTTGTGATAATCTTCCAAGAGGATCTTGTGCATGACAATCGATAGGCTTATACCTTTTATGTCTACAATTGTCTAACCTAAAGCGCTTTTGTGATCCCAGAGAACTTTCAACAACCGTTTTTTTATCTTTAGATAAATAAGAAGAGATTATAATAGAAAGTATCTCAGATTTACCCAAGTATGCATATTCAAGATGCGGTGGTAAAGGCTTAAGCTTTAGAAATGGTGCTTGTTCAATAGAAGGCTTCAAAGAAATGGTTTGCCTTGATTCCACCTCTAACAACTCAAATTGCTATGATGAATTACTGTAATAAGGAGAGGCTTCAAGTAACTTCTTACATTCAACTATATTCCCTTCTTCATTTTCATAAATTCCAAGTAACACAGTTGCTAGAGGTTCTTTTATAGAAAAGGACTCCAAAGTCTCTTAAATTACCTCATCAAGCATGTCAACCCTGAAACAATCTGTAAGGTCTTTAGGATACTTCAATGCCTTGTTCATGTTGAATATAACTTCTTCATCATTCACCCTCAAGTTGATCTCTTCATTTTCAATATCAATCAGAGTTTGATCTATAGCCGGGAAAGGTCTTTCCATAATGAGTGGTAAATCTCTATATTCATCACAGTCCAAAACAATGAAATCGACCATGAAGATAAACTTATCAACTTTAACCAAAATATCTTCAATGATACCCTTTGAAAAAGTTAAACTTCGATCAGCTAGCTGAAGTGTCACAGAAGTTAGTTGAGCTTCACCTAATTGCACTTTTCTAAACATAGATAGTGGAATCAAGTTAACACTTGATCCTAGATCACATAATACTCCTCCTTGAAACTTTTCTCTAATTATGCACGGTATGGAAAAACTGCTTGGATATTTCTGTTTAGGGGGTAACTTGTTGAGATGAATAACACTACACTCTTCAGTTAGGGCTATGGTTTCAAGTCACTAAACCTCTTCTTCTTACTCAGTATCTCCTTTAGAAACTTCACATATTGAGGCATCTATTGTAAAGCTTTAAGGAAAGGGATGTTAATGTATAGTTACTTGAAAATCCCTAAGAACTTCTTATATTGCTCATCTAAAGATTTCTTCTAAAATCTTTGAAGAAATGGTAAAGGCGGTACCCATTTAAGAGTCTCATGAGTTGCCTCCTTCTTTACGTCACCATTCTTAGACTCACTCTCAACTTTATCCTCGTGGACTTGTCCATTCATCTTTTGATCATCCTCTATAATGACCGTCAAAATTGCTTACTTATTAGAAGCTGGGAATTTCTTCATTATTTATGGAATTTTAGGTAATTCTTTACCACTTCTTAGAGTAAGAGCTTTACATTCCTCTTTTTTATTTCTATAAGGATTAATTATAGTGTTACTTGGCAAGACTTCACATTATTTGCTGCCAACTGCCCAATTCGCATTTCCAGTTCTTGATAGAAGAATCATAATGTGGATTAGAATTTTGTTTCCCTTGTACAACTTTCATTATCCAATTTTCAAATCTCTCCATCCTCTTGTCCATTTGTTGGTGAAAAGAATCCTACAGAGGTATGAGTTGCTTAACTTGAGTTTCAAAATCTATTGGTTTATACCCAGAGCTTGAAGCTTAATTGAGAGTTTGACATTGCCTCCAAGAGAAATTCAGTTGATTCCTTAACCCTGGATTGTAGGTATTAGATTAGGGGTTGTTCAGGTTATTGACACAGTAGTTTCTTGCATATTTTACTAGCTCAATCAATTGAGATATAAGGCACTGTCCATTAGCATGGCCATCTCTACAATAATCACAATGAGCATAAATAGCATTTACTCCCATATGGACTAGATCGATTTACTTGAGCTTCCAATTGATCAAATCTCTTGTTCATAAAACTTAGCATTGCCACCAATGCTTAAGTAGTGTCATCCGTAATTTTCTCAATTGACTTCATTGGTCTTCTTTCATTATTATTCTGGATAAAATCAGCTAAAAATTCATCCAAACAACTCCAAACATAATTCATTGGTTGTTTTATAATCCCCCCATTAGTGACAACATTCAATTCAGATTTAGATTCAGGAGTCAACTGTTTGCAAATGATTTGTAGCAATACTCACTTTTCTAGATTATGAAATGGACTCTGTTTGAAAAGCAACTTAAACCTCTCCCAAGCTTCATATAAATGTTCTCTAAACTGTTGGCAGAAGATAGTAAGGGCGGCTCTTGCATCTACCATCTTATTGTGTGGAAAGAACCTTGATATGAACTTTTCTTTAAATACCTCCCAAGAGATTATACTGCTTGTGAATAGTAAAGTGGGGTTTATGAACGGTGATAAGGGGAAGAGATTATATATATATATATTGATTGTCAATATCTAAAGTACAAGAATTACACCTAAACACCTGATTGGAATGGAGTGGCAAGAAATTCACGTGGTCAAACTAAATGTTTCTGAGGTAATCTCACCATGCAAAGCAAATTTTGGTTACATTTTTTTGGCTCATAATGTTATGCCTACTTCTAATAGAGAACTTTTTGCATGAATCTAGCCGTATCATTTGTGCTATGATCATTTATAAACCAACAACTCAGCTTATTGTAGTCCCATCTAGCCGATGACTCATCTGCTCCGATAATTCAATTTTGTTTTTCTTAATTAAGGAAAAACACTTGTAAGCAATTCCCTCCTAATCTTGGATGCAAAATTGAAATGATGGAGTTAGCCCTATCCACCCCTTTGCAGCATCTTCTCGGCCGACGGGGAGTTCGTAGCGTTGCCGGTAGAGAGTCCCTTCCCGTAACCGGCGGTGATGAACATCGCTTCCTCCTCCTCCAGCATCACTTCAACGTTTTTCTTGGCTGAATTTTGTGGCTCGCATCGCGTCTTCTACAACTGTGGCTTGTAGTGCGCATTCTTCCACATCCATCGCGCTTTTATGGTGTCTTCTTCAGAATTGAGCAACAGCTTCTCCTCAATACTATGCTCTTCCACTTATCACGATCACCTAGACACCTACTCTTCAAGGAAGGTTAGGGACATCTCTTTTCTATTCTATAACTGTTTTTTGTTGCCCCTATTAAACTTGAGGTATTGGGAGAGAGAAAATGAAGGGTTATGTGAATATGGGAATAGGTGGTGGAATGAACAAACAAAAAGCAAGGGAAAGATAACTTCTAAGCTTTCAGGGATTGTTTATGATCGAAAGAAACTAAAAGCATGAATTTATTTCTTATCATATCATTTTTTGCTATATTGCTCATTACAGATTTGATTTCGTTGATGCGGAAATCAGAGATAGCGAGTGGGAGATAGAAATATTGAAGCGTGGTTGTGTTATTAAAAAGAGAGAAAAGTTTATGGTCATGAGTAAAGTCCATTAATGTTGAAATGCTTTGTATTAAATTTATGATATGGTCATTTGGGTCTTTTTGAACAGATGCAAAGTTTCCTTTGTATGCTTTCAGTATCTTCTTTGGCCAATAAATCAAGGTCTAGTTTATGGTGTTGAGTTATTTGGGTTAGTGAGGTGTACAGAGAGGTTATTACACTTGAGTTTCTCATCCAATGCGATTCTGCTGTTGTAGATTGTAGAGATGATGAAAGAGCAATAAAAGAGCAGGGTAGTCCACCAAGTGCCATCATGAAGTGATGCTAATGTTGAGGCTGAAAGCAGGAGCAAGCCAATCCTTTTTCATTTGTTTACACTTCCTAGTAATGGGGCCTTTTGTACTTGCCATATGCTTGTAAAGAATTGTGAGTTTGAAGATACAGAGGAACCTTATCAGTTGAGCTTGAAGATGTGATGCCTTTGTTACAGTTAAAGACACCACCCCTACAGTGGTTTCTCAAACATAAGCAGATTTGAAGTTGTTGCTGCATGATGTGTTTGTCTTTGTTTTTGTAGTACCTTGTAAGCCAGAATTTTTTATTTTTTTATTTTTAAACAAAATTCCCAGCTCTTTTGATGTATAGTCGAGTTGGATGTATTTGGAACCATTTTGGCATCTGTTCTTTCCCAAATATGGTCCTCTTCAGCATCTCCACACTGGTTCCCCTTGTGGTCCTGTCAGTTTTTGTATTATATCCATATGTCAAATTAAACTTTCAGCAGATTTCAATTTCTGCATTGTATGTCAATTACGGTAAAGAGCATTACAGCAGATTCAATATAATATATTGGATGTTCTATTATTAGACCTCAGCCTCAGATGTATATAAACATATTTTCATTTATTATTTGTCTTTGCCCAATTGGGCATTACACTATGAGAGCATACTTTCTACTACAAAACAGCTTCCTAACAATACACTTCCTAATACAAAGCTGTGGACTATTACATGAATAAAATCAACAAAAACAAATGGCCCACAATACAGACTCTGGAGGCCTTTTATATATTTCTCTTTCTCTAACAAATTCTCTTTCACCATTATGCTCCAAATTTGGGTAATTCTGCAATCCCACTCAGTCATCATCTATGGTCTTGGATTATTGCGTCACATATTGTTGTGTCTCTGCAAATAAATGGTTCCTAGTTTATAGAAATTCTATCGACAAACTCAGGATCCCTGTACCGAATCGAAAGGAAAATCTCACAGTAATGGAGCAAATTAGTGCCATTTTTCTTGTGTTATTGACATGAGAGAGGTGTTAGAAGATATTATCATTTATTAGGATGATTAGGAAATATTATGTATTTATTAGGATCACAAGAAATCAGGGATTAGATGATTAGGATCAATTGTCTTAATTAGCCCATTTAATTCTAAGGGCTCTTACTCATGTATAAATACCCCATATGCATATGAATATAGATAACTTTCTGAGTGCATATATTTTCCACATGGTATCAGAGCGTTAGAATTTCTGTCCAGAGAGTTCCTTTTTTTCCGGCGACGGTCCACTGTGTGAGAGAGAGAGAGAGAACGTGCGTCACTGTTCCAGACATTTTCTCAGAATACGCGCCGGCATTCCGTGCTCAGGAGGTGCCGATCGGCCGAACCCCACCGACGGCGTCTTGTTTCGACGTCGCATTGCATCTCACGCGCCTCCCTGGTGTCCGCCGAAGAATTCACGCACCGGCGCGTGCGGCCATTTTCCGGTGAGTCTTCCGCCGCCGTTTGCTGCATTCTGGTCAACTCAGTACCCCTGTTCTTCCCCTGGTGGTCTCGTGCAGTGGGTATACCAATTTTGGCCTTTAGTGGTTGAGTTTGCTCTCTGTCATTCTGGTTTTTTGTGGTTTGTGGGCTCCATTGTGTGTGCCTCTGGGTTTCTGCTTCTATTTGCGTGGTAGTCACGTGTTTGGTGTGTTATAAGTCACGTTCTTGTGGCATTTGGATCTGTTTTTTGGAGTTGTTCGCAATTTTGGGACTGTTGTGGCTCGGATTGGTTGATTATCTCCTTGGTTGAGGTTCGTATTCTATTAGTTTTTTGTCACATTATATATCTATGACTGATTCTAAGGCTAGTGTCACTGAAATTGTTCCGGTACATAACAAAATCACTGATCATAAGTTAAGTTAGACTAATTATATGGATTGGAGCAAAACTGTCCGTATGTACTTGCTTAGCATTGAGAAGGAAGGACATCTAACTGATGCTCCTCCCATGGATGATCCTAAGATGGCTTGGGCCAGGGCTGATGCCCGTTTATTCTTGCAAATCTAAAATTCTATCGAGAGTGATATACTTCCTTCTGTGAGCCACTGTAATACTGTTAAAGAACTCATGGGCTACCTAGAATTTCTCTATTCTGGGAAATGAAATATTACCCGTATTCACGATGTTTGCAAGGGGTTTTATCGTGCTGAACAGCAAGGCCGTCCCTTGAAGAATTTTTATATGGATTTTAAGAAGATGTATGAAGAGTTAAAGATGTTGATGCCACCTACCACTGACCTTCAGGCGCAGATTGACAATATGGAAAAACAGGCAATTATCAGTTTCCTAACTGCGCTTGATCCGACCTATGAGACAGTTCGTTCCCAGATTTTGTCGAGTTCTGAACTTCCATCGCTTCAGGATGTGTATTCACGTGTCCTCCGTGCAGATAGTCTCTCCCACTTAACTTCTACTCCTACTGCTAGTGCTTTAGCTGGCCGTGGCCCCAATGATAACCGCATCCAGAGCTTCTCGAGTCCCGGAAGTAATACATCGTCTTCTGTTGATACAAGGAACCAAAGTCTTCCACGTCAGGTCAACAATGCTTCGAATCCTAGCCCTATTGTCTGCTACTATTGCAAGGAACCAGGGCATACCAAACGTTACTGTCGTAAGCTGCAAAATAAGCTGCAACGTGGTGGTGCTGCTCACATGGCTCAATCCTCTGATTCTCCTCATATGGCTCCATCCTCTGCTGCCTCTCCCACACCGGCTGCACTTGCTACAGGTAACTGTGATTCGTGCCTGGCTACTGCTTCGTCTAAGTGGATCATAGATTCCGGTGCCATTGATCACATGACAGGTAACCATCATTTGTTTTCTACATATGCACCTTACGCTAACCCCACCTCGATAACAATCGCCAATGGTTCCTCCTCTTGTGTCCTTGGATCTGGCACTGTTACCCCTACATCTTCTGTTTCCTTGTCCTCCATCCTTAATGTGCCTGATCTTGCATTTAATCTTCTATCTCCTAGTAAACTTACTCGCCAAATGAACTGTTTTATCTCACTTTTCCCTGATCACTGTTTGATCCAGGATCTTACGACGAAGCGGATTATTGGTAGGGGCTATGAAGCAGGCGGTCATTACTTTCTTGCTGATACGGTGTCGTGTTCTGTTGCTTGTTCTGGTGGTTCTTCCCTCTTTGATGTTCACTATCATCTTGGTCATATGTCGTTGTCTTCATTAAAGAAATTGTATCCTCAGTTTCATCATGTGTCGTCCTTAGAGTGTGAGTCGTGTCAGTTTGCTAAACATCACCGTGTTCATCTGACACCTCGCGTCAATAAACGGGCTGCGTCCCCTTTTGATTTAGTTCATTCCGATGTTTGGGGTCCGTGTCCTATCGTGTCCATTTCTGGTTTTAGGTATTTTGTTACGTTTGTTGATGATTTTTCTCGAACTACCTGGCTATACCTAATGAAAAGTTGTTCTGAGTTGTTTTCTCACTTTTCCAATTTTTGTGCTGAGATCAAAAATCAGTTTGGTACCTCTGTGAAAACATTGAGGAGTGATAATGCTAAAGAGTATTTTTCCGCCCCGTTTCATGACTATATGCTTACCCATGGCATGTTTCATCAGTCCTCTTGTGCCGATAACCCCGCCCAAAATGGTATTGCCGAAAGAAAGAACCGACACTTATTAGAAGTTGCTCGGGCCTTGATGTTTCAAATGCACATTCCAAAACCTTTTTGGGCCGATGCTGTGTCCACGGCTTGTTTTCTTATCAATCGTATGCCAACTCCTGTCCTTCGTGGTGATATTCCATACACTACCCTGTTTCCTATTGACGCAAAATTATTTGGCTGCGTTTGTTTTGTTCGAGATGTCCGCCCTACAGTTACCAAACTTGATCTAAAATCTCTCAAGTGTGTTTTCCTTACTACTCTAGAGTTCAAAAAGGTTATAGATGTTATTCTCCCAGCCTTCGGCGCTATCTTGTCTCTACAGATGTTACCTTTCATGAGTCCACCCCATTCTTCCCTATACCTGCTACGCCCCCTTCCTTAGCCACCCCTACTGGTCTTGATGACGTATTGGTCTATGAGGTATGTTTACCACATGTGCAAGCAACTGTGCCGGCTCCGGGAAAACCTCCCATCCATCATGTTTATCGGAAGCGTCCCAAGGAAAGTAATGTTGCCGCTCCTATTCATAACCCACCAATGGTGCCCGCTTCGGCGTCTGATCCTGATTCAGTCCCTTCCACTCCTGCCTCTGTGCCAGATCAGCCCACCATCCCTGACACCTCTGCTAATGACTTGCCTATTGCCCTCCGTAAAGGTAAACGCTCTTGTGCCTATCCTATTTCCTCTTTTGTTTCCTATAATCAACTTTCTCCTACATCCTGTTCGTTCATAGCTTTTGTTGACTCCATTACCATCCCTACTACTCTCCACCAAGCCTTAGCCCATCCAGGTTGGCGTATTGCTATGAAGGAAGAAATGATGGCCCTTGATCAAGCAGGTACCTGGAATCTTGTTGATCTACCCCTGGGCAAGAAAGCTATTGGTTGCAAGTGGGTCTTCGCCATCAAAACCAAGGCCGATGGCACCTTAGAACGCTTGAAAGCACGGCTCGTTGCCAAGGGCTATGCTCAGACCTATGGTGTTGACTATTCTGAAACCTTCTCCCCTGTGGCCAAATTGTCCTCTGTCCGTTTATTTATTTCACTGGCAGCTACTTATGGTTGGGAACTTCATCAGTTGGATGTCAAAAATGCCTTCTTGAATGGTGATCTTCTTGAAGAGGTTTACATGGAGCAACCACCTGGCTTTGTTGCTCAGGGGGAGTGTGGGAAGGTATGTCACCTTAAGAAATCACTATATGGCTTAAAACAGAGTCCTCATGCATGGTTTGACAGATTTAGCATGGTAGTTAAGGACTTTGGTCTAAATCAGAGTAAGTGTGACCATTATGTGTTTTATCAGCAAACAGAAGTTGGCTTGATCCTATTTGTGGTATATTTTGATGACATTGTTATTACGGGGAGCAACGCATCTGGAATCTTATCACTAAAAGCCTTCCTGAAGTCTCATTTCCAAACGAAAGATTTGGGTCAATTAAAATACTTTCTTGGGATTAAAGTTTTGAGAAACAAAAAAGGTATTCTTTTGACGCAGCGGAAATATGTTTTGGATTTGCTAAAGGAGACAGGAAAACTTGGGGCAGCCCCAAGTAGCTTTCCCATGATTCCTAATCCTTTTTTGGAAATTGATGATAGCATACCATTTGATGAACTACCAAAAAATGTAAGAACCAAGGTTGATCCGGAGAAGATTAAGCCATTTGCCCACCCTGAGAGATACCGTAGATTGATTGGGAAGCTGAACTATCTCACGGCGACTCGTCCTGATGTTACATTCCCAGTGAGTATGCTTAGTCGATTCATGACAGCACCGACTGTGGCTCAGTGGGAAGCTTTGGAACATGTCTTACATTACTTGAAGGGATCACCTGGCCGTGGTATACTCTATACAGATCATGGTCACACTGAGATTGAATGTTTTTGTGATGCGGATCATGCTGGATCAAAGTCTACCAGGAGATCCGCTACAGGATATTGTGTGCTTGTGGGAGGAAATCTAGTGTCCTGGAGAAGCAAGAAGCAGAATGTGGTTTCGAGTGCAGAAGCTGAGTATAAAGCCATGGCTCAGTCGGTACAGGAGATTGTGTGGATCCACCAGTTAATGAAGGAGGTTGGCCTTACCACATCATTACCTGCAAAATTGTGGTGTGATAACAAAGCTGCTTTGCATATAGCTTCCAATTCTGTGTTTTATGAACGAACAAAACACATTGAGATCGACTGTCATTTTGTACGTGATAAAATCAAGGAGAACTTCATTTCTACAGGACATGTGAGGTCTAACGACCAATTGAGTGATTTTTTAACTAAGGCTCTAAATGGGACTCGGGTTGATTACCTTTGTAATAAGTTGGGCTTGATTAACATCTACGCTCCAACTTGAGGGGGAGTGTTAGAAGATATTATCATTTATTAGGATGATTAGGAAATATTATGTATTTATTAGGATCACAAGAAATCAGGGATTAGATGATTAGGATCAATTGTCTTAATTAGCCCATTTAATTCTAAGGGCTCTTACTCATGTATAAATACCCCATATGCATATGAATATAGATAACTTTCTGAGTGCATATATTTTCCACAAGAGGAATGACTGGTGATCATTTAATTTCTGTTTTTTCATTTCATATGTGCAACATCATCTCTCTCAACTAGTTTTTAGAAATCAAAATAGAGGTTTAAAAAAGGAGAGAACAATTTCTCAACATATACTAACATTGAGTATTGGAAGGAGGCAAAAAGTCGTTAACTGCTACCTCCTTACTCTCATTCTAACATTGAGTACTTGTAACAATGAGAGAAGAGCGTGAAAAGAATATATTTTAGAAAAACCAAACCTACTGCTAATCAATATTAAAAGAAAAATTCAGAACTATAAGCACAAGGAAATAGAATTTTTGCTCAACCTCATATATATAAAAGATAAGATCCATGCTTGTCCAATTCAGGAGAAAAAAATTCCTCATAATGATCACATTGGACTCTAAAGGAAAAAAACAATTGCTAATAAGAGGATATAGAAGTTATAGAATAACATGAACCATCATGCCTAATTGCCTTGGACTCTTTCAAGTAAAGCAAATGTAAGAGACTCTTTGGCTACCTGTATAAGGGAAAAAATCCAAGTTATTATGCTCACAAGAGGATCACATATAATTCAAAACACTTGGAAAACTAATTCAACATATACAATGATTAAAAAAATGAATAACCCAATGGCATTCTTTACTTGAACTGAAAATCAATGCCATTTAAGTGACAAGTTTGCCTCTAAATTGGATCTCCACTACTGACTTTGAATTTCAAAGACTTCACTTGGTCACTTCCATTCCTACGGTTTTACAGTGAATAAATATCTTCCATCTAACCTACTGAAACTGAAAGCTCTTGCTCTCTTCCCTAACAATAAACCATGTCCTCATCTCATGGTGGTCCATTCATCCATTCAAACATCGAGACACAGACATAAGTTTGTGACAACTAGTAGAACTACAAAGATAAAATATAGAAGTTCCATTGTCTGTTGCAGCAATAATTGTTTGTTTGAAGTACTTAAACAGATTTTAACTTGTCACTCTTTCCCTCGTATAATTACAACTCTAGTTTTCGGAAGCAAAACGAAGAAACAACTAAAACAGAATCCTATATCGGATAGCCCAAAGCAACATGATAATCACATTTTTCCCCTTCCTAGACGAATCAGTACTTTAATGAAGACTGTCCACAATATAAAACCTATAATATTTATCCCGTCCACGCATCGATGGATACCAAAGGTTTAAAGATGTCGTCGGCAGCTAGGAACCTTCTTCGCCCAAGACCAAGTCTTGAGAAGGCGCGATCGATGAGGAAGAACGCGTGCTGCAACCGATGCTGTAGGAAGAATGTGCACCGAAATCGAGACTGAAATTGAATCTAGAACTAAAATCAAAGATGCTGTAAAACTACTGACTCTCCGGCGGCGACGCTATAGACTCCCGCCGGCGAAGAAGATGATGCAAGGTTGGGCTAGGGCACGCTTCTTCAATGCCTCCTATTTCTCGAACGAAGAGATTTATTTTTTTTTTCTATAAAATAAAATTTGAATTGCTTAGGAGGTGGCTGATTTAAATGAAGGGGCATTCAACTGAGTTGTCGGGACATGAATGTTCAGACAGTAATGAGATGGCAAATCAGATTCTTACCAGAAATTCTATTTTTAATGCTTCTGAAATCAATAAGGATCGCTCCATCTATATTTACTGTATTATTGAGAATAAATCTATTGATTTCCTTTTGACCCAAAAAAAAAAAAATCTATTGATTTCCTTATCATAACATATGACTACTTGATAACTTGTATCAATTCTAATTCTAAGAGATCCATAGCTTTTCCACACATGATTTGTGAGCTTTTAGTTGCCGTTGGAGTTTATTTTTATGGATGGAGAAAAACAATTTAATTTGATAGATACAAAATTTGAAATAAAATGTTAAATATAGGCCATATACATCACATTTTGTCATTTTGTATGGTTTAGATTTCATCATTTTTAGAACTATCTAACATCCAAGAGGGGAGTGAATTGAGTGTAAGATAAAACTTAAGAACTTTAAAAATCTTTTTGCATATTAGTGAAAAGCAACAATTATGAAAGTAGTAATGAATCATAAATCAATAGTCACTTATTTAAATAATATATGCTGGAAATATAAGAGCTTATGGAAGAAAATATGCAAAATGTGATTTATCTTGATTTGGTCCAATTCACGATGACCTACATCTAGTCTCCAACCTCCTCCTAAGATTTCAATCCACTATGTCCCTCAAGTTTAATTGGTACTTGAGAACCATTACAATCTCACAAGTTTAGCCGGGCACTTGTGAAGCCTGTTATAAATCTCTTACGAAGTTACTCCCTCTTACACACTATAAAGTTACAACCGAGTTACTCCCCCTTATGGCAAGTCTTGTGAGTAGAACAATTCTGAATACCTTTCTCTCTCGCTCACCTATGCAAGTCTTACGAGTAGCAATATTCTCTTCTACTTACGCCCTTGTAAGTCTTATGAGCAGCAATATTCTCTACTGCTTGCACCTTGTAAGTCTTATGAGCAGAAAGTCTTACCAGGAATTTTCTCTACAGCTTTCCCATAAGGAAATCAACCCTCTCAAGGTCCCTCTACCTTGAGATCAATTTAGAGATACAATTGAAAGTGTTTACAGAATCTCTCACAGAGTGGATATGATACTCGCTGAAGTACAATGCAAACAATCATTCTTTCAAAGGTAAATAATATAGAAGCTGGAGAATAAAACAGAGTGTTTGGGTTGAGGTGGATAACTCATGATATTAGCATGTTGGCATCGTTGTTTTCTCAGTCTATCTCTTCTTTGAATGCTTCCATATTTATAGTTGAATTGTAGTATATGACTGTTGAGCTTTTCTTCTTCACATTGAGGTTTTCAAAATATGACCATTGTAAGCCTTCGTCTGTTAGAGTCTCGTTGCTTCATTTGACCGTTCTTCAGATTTGAAAAACTAGTTGTTATGTTCGGTGGACGCTCCACTCCCGTAAAGTAACTTTTCTTCTCTTTGCATGATCTTCTTATTGCTTTGCTCGAAAAATACTTTAAACACTAATACAATGAAGTGTTAGAGTGATTAGAAGTAATAAGAATAAGTTACATAATCATTCCAATGATTTTCAAAAGTTACGAATTGTTGCTCTGTTTTCTGGGAAGCATCACTCGAGTGGTTACTCGAGTGATCTCAAGACATACAACGAATGTTTTTTCAAAAACAGTCGCTGTAAGTCTCTTTCAATGATTTTTTTAAAACGATCATCTATGTTTAAACTTTTAACGACACTCACATATACGACCCTAAAAAAACAGTCATCCTAAGGGTAAAAAAACGTCGTTAAAAGTTCCTTCTATAGTAGTGTATCCAAGATACCAAACCTCTGTCATGTTGAATGAAAACAAAGCACAACAGAGTGCTGATAGATCACTTGAGTTCTTGCTGCCTACTCAAGCCCAAACTCGAGTTTAATCGTTAAACTTGAGCTTTCTCTTATATTTGTATATCTGACTAGTGATAACTTTCAAGTGCCTCTTGAGAGTGTTTGGAGAATTTTTGTCCAAACTTGAGTTCTCAGGTCCAACTCAAGTTCTCACCAATTTCTACATGTTTGAACAGTAATAATTTTCAAGTGCCTCTTGAGAGTGTTTAGAGAATTTTTGGTCAAACTCGAGTTCCTTGCATGAATTTTCAAGTTCCAGCTTCTATTTCTTTGAACTTGTAAGAGTTACCTTGAAATTCTACAGTACGAACTTGAGTTTTACTGGAAAATATGAGTTTCAAACCTGGTCACAAGACTTCAAAATGTCTCTGTCAAAAACTTACAAGAGTTAACTTCACAAACTCGAGTTCTCTTCAAGTCATAACTCCAATTTTTCTCCAAAACTCGAGTTCATGAGATTGTTATAATTTTTGACTTTGCTTTTAGACAAAACTTGAGAGAGCTAACCTGAACTTGCGAGAGTTAACCTGAACTTTAGAGAGTTAACCTGAAAAGTTTTCAGGAAATACTCGAGTTCTGCTCCATAAGTTGAGTTCATCGAATATTCTCATTAGTTTTTACAAGTTTTTCTTTCTTCAATCTCTTTCTTCTTGATTTTCTTTTTAATGTTCATTCTCTGTAACCTAATTAGATAGCTTCTTTATATTCTTGACTATCTTCAATCTTCCCCTTTCTTTACTTGACTAATCTATAAGATAGTTAACATTAAATATAGTAGTTAGTCAATATAGGAGATAAGTATATTATGCAAACTTTTTGCTCTTAATATTTGTCATCTATATTTGCCTTCATCAAAACTAATCATATATAACATTCTCCCCCTTTTTGATGATGTCAAATCCTTAAAGAAACATATGTGTGAATATACTACACAAATTGAATACAACATATTTTTCTTGCCTTTCTCTCCCCCTATTTGACATCAGCAAAAAGTTTGATGCTTGTGGAGAAGTAAATATGACAACAAATTAGAAATGCCTTTTTCTTCATTAATCAAAATGAATGTGTTAAGAAAAAATATATTTTTTTCTCTTCCTATTTTCATTTTTGATGTGATGATGAAAATTGGTTTTCATGAAAATAAGTTTGAAACAATTTGGAGAGATTTTCAAGGAGACCTTCATAATCAAGGAAATTGAATTTAAAGATATGTAAAGTATTATCGAAAAATAAAGAGAGAGGGTTTAGAAATCCTCATATAGATTTTGAAAAATGATTAAGTGATCCATGAAATATGTTGCTTTGAATGTTACAATCAATATATTTCCCTTGATTGAGCGTCAAAGCATATGTCCTCAAAGTTGATATATTCTCTTTTTAGTGTATTAAGGAATGATCTTGCATAGAGCAAATTCTCCTACCATAAGTTAAAAGCATTCTTACAAGGAGAATTGTTAGTGCAATCAAGTATCAAAAGTTTCCCTTCTATAAAGTATATGCAAGTTAAGATTATGGAAAGAAAATATATAAGTAACTCATCCTAAAAAATAATCAATTGAGAGTGAATATAGATGAGTATGCTATAATGATTTTCTTCAAATAAAAGAGATAATCTTTTAAGATATAAAAAACATGTGAATGTGAAGCTCTCTTTTAATAAATTCATAGCTTAAAAAAATCATTATGAGGAATAGAGTTAAAAAAACCTCATGGATTTGAAAAACAAATTGGAAAAACTTTGTAAAGAAATTGAGCATGAAATTCTAAAGATTTAGTGAGAAATCAAGTGTTGAAAATGACGATGCTATTTAAGGGTTTTAAAAGCTATACCCCAATGTCACTCGAGTCGTCACTCGAGTTGTTACACCCACCTTAATATTGATATTAATCAGAGTAGCAATGCGTAGATCAGTGGGCACACAAGAATAACAGAAATATATTGATATCATTAAAACAATGTGCTTAATTATATTACAGGGATTCCCTAAAGGAGGGGTTCGTACATAATAATGTTGTGTGTGCAACCTCTAATTGCATTGTTTTGTCATTCCCCGTGCTCTTTAATTCACCATAATATACCCTTTAATACCCCAAAGGTATAAAGAAATGTTGGGGAATACAATTATGCCTTATTGAGACACTTGCTAAACTAGGACTTAGCAGTCTAGTTGTTGCAGGCTTATTATCAAGCCTCTAGTCCCGAAATTTAGGATATGACACGAGTAATCCTACTCGACCATCACTTGAGTGCTCACTTGAGTGATGCAACTTAGAGACTTTGAATTAAGAAAGAACACAATACCTCTCTCAAGTAATATCGTAATTATTTGAGTATAGTCCTCTGTAGTCCATTAAGCATCGTTGGCTAGTCACTATCAAATTATGTGATCTGAAGGTGTAATCTCTATGGGCACTTAAGGATACCAAGATGAGCTCAGATAATGCTTCATGTGGTATCCCAACTTTATTTCATCAAAATACCTTATATATTTGAAATAAAATAATGAATTTTTGTGCATTTAAAGTAGCCAAAATATTAAAAATAGTGATTATGTGAAATTTTGGCCAAGTAAGACACAAAACACAATTTTTTCCTTGACAAAGGCTTAACATTGAACCCTAAAATTAAGTATGGAAGAGCACAATTTTTTGCCCAAAATACATTGAAAACTTCGGCCAAAAAGAAAGGAGAGAAGACAATGGCAATTGGTTCAAAAATTTAAGAAAATGTAAGAGTAAAATAGTTATTTGGCTAAATACAATAAAAGCCAATATTTTTTCCTTTAATAGTGAAGAAAGTTGGTTAAGAAGGAGAGAAGTAAGAGATCATATGATTTTGCCACATATATGGACATATAGAAGCAAAAAAATGCCATATGGAAAAAGAAAGAACAATAAAATAAAATAATAATAAAATTAAGCAAGTGGAAGAGCATTTTTATATACACACTTGAGCCCTCTTTGGTCATATTTTAGCCAAACATCAAAAGAAGAAGAGAAAGAGACAGAGAGAGCAAAGGAAAATAGAGAGCAAGAAGATTCAAGGTAAGTAGTAAAATTCATGTGTTCATGCTTCTAATCACTTGTAAACTTCCCTAATCCTTATATCCTCCTTGAAATCATGTAAAGTAAGAAGAAAACCAAGAGAAAAGGAAGAGGAAGGTGCACGGCTAGAGTGAGAAAACAAGAGGAATCAAGGTGAGCTTGAAATAATTGTTATATCTTGATGTATTATGATTGTTGTTGGTGGTTTTGGTTGATTGTTGGCTTGTTTGGTTTTGGATTTATGATTTGGGATGTATAAACCCTAAGGGGATATGCTACCCAAAATTTTATTAATTATGTGCAAATGGTGTTTAAGTGGTTAAATAAGTGACTAGAAGTGAAAAAATGTTTGGTTGGTTGGGAATTAAAAAACTTTAATTTCCCTAAAATTCTTAAATTTGTGGCCAAGTGTGGTTTAGAGGGCTAGAGCTGAAATTTGATGGATTTTATGATTCCATTGTGTTTAGAATAAAAATTTGTCTAGGAAACATGTGGATTATGGAGTATGAAGGTTGTAGAGTGTGAAATGACAATTTTGCCCCTAAAACCTTAATTGGTGGTTGTCAAGGGTAAAACTGAAAATGCAGTGTGATTTTTCCAAAATTGAGGTCAAAAATGGATTCTACATGCAAAGTTATATAAGAATATCTTGGGTCATAATTTTTGGAAAAGTACAATTATACAAGTATAAAGGGAATTAGATCGGATTCGATAAGGGTATTTTAGTAATTACATGTTTTTGAGTAAAGATAACCAACTTATGAGTCTTAGGATAAGGTATGAATGATTAATAACTCATTTGTTATCAATTTGGGAATTTTAGGACTTGATATTTTGCTGAGCCGGACCAGAAATTAAAGACCAGCATTAGCTAGGCAAGGAAATGAGTTAAGGTAGTAACTCTATCTCTCATGTTCTACGTGATTGTTAATATGTATTATTTGCCATGTTCTATTCAATGCTATGTGAATGGCAGTAATTCCTAGAGCTGGGTATGGGAAAAGCACAAGTACCTCTTGGCACAATGGTACCCAGTCTAGGTAGGCCAATGTGATTGATGAAATTCCTCGCTGTAGTGTGGGAAAAATACAAGTACCACCTTATGGGAACAACACAAGTACTATAAGGCCAATGGGATCCAGTTGAGGTGAGCACGAACAGGTTGTTGCCTACTTCGAAACATTTATGTGGTAAGTATCGACAGGTTGGTGCCTGCTTTGGAACATTATTGTGATCACTGTGAGGCAAGTAGGGATAAGGCAAACATTTTGATCTGGATAAAATCATCGCTTTGATTCTGAACATTGATTGTCAAGTATATGTATAGCATTACTATTTACTGCATCATATACTACATTGCATGTTTATCATTCACATATTATATGATTGCTTGCATGTTACTACTGAGATTTGTTTGAATCTCACCCTTTCCATAAATAAAATTTATTCAGCAAGAGGTTGCGGATCAAACGGCAAGGAGTTGGATACCGACAACTGAGGGTTTTGATTTTGATGAAACATTTTGTGCTGGTTATCTTTGTATTTTTTATGTATTTCTGAGTTTTGTAATATACTATGTACAAACCCTGTAGGGATTTCCTATAGTGGAATCAAGAACTTTATATCAGTATGTTTATGTTATTTTTGTATGCTCACTGAACTATATGTTGGTACTCTATTAAATGTAGAATTACTGAGGGATTTAACACTTCATGTGCATGCATCAACTTAGAGTGATCCCTTGCTTAGCAATCAACCATTGTACATAACTTTCTCACAGTGCTAGCTTGTTCCTGTAGCATCTTGGTTTGAGCTTCTTGCTATTCAAATAAGGCCAAGTTCTAGTTGATCAAGTCATTGAGTTGCATGATCTTGCCATTCACAGAAGTGATGAACTCAGCATTGTTTGTAGCAAGCTTTATGTTAAAGTGCTAAAGCTCCTCTCTCAAATAGCCCTAGATAGATGGACTAAAGAATGAAGACCAGGGGGACCAGTTCTAGTAGAATATTGTGTCTCTTCTATCCTTGAAGTCTCAACTTCTATTCTTTGTATATGCATCTTCTCAAATATGGGAATCCTATCTAGCTGCTCATTTTTCTTTAAGTTCCAGGTCTTGTTCATCAAGCTTGATGATTTGTACATCTCAGGCTCATTGTACTCCTTGAAAGGTCTAGTAAGGGGCTTCTTAATCCTTAACCATTTAATGATCATTGAGGCTAAGATGGTTACCTTTTAATCTCTGCTTGTTGTCTCTAAGGTCTCCTCAATTTCTCTATCTTCCACTGAACATCTCTATTGGCTCCATATCACAGTAGATATGTTTGATCACCTAGGGAAACAAGGAGATGGATGGATAACCAAGGTTTATATTGGCTAGACTATTTTTAGCCTTAAGCTTCTTTGAATTGAACTTAGTTGGGACTATTAAAATATCTTCCTCCTTTTTCTCTTTCCCTGACTACATCACTAGCTAATCACTTGCTAATGATGGGGTGTCACTAGAGTGATACCACATATTCTACTTTTGCTCATATTGCAAAATGGCCAGTCATGTCTACTTTGCCTCTTTACTTTACACCATAAAGTAGAGAATTTAGATCAAGTCCAGCAAAAGTATAAGAACATGTTCTTTGATACCCAACTTCTCTTGGGTCCACAATGTTAGACATAACAACTCTTATGCTCTTATTCAATTAAACCATATGATATATGAGCAAAGAGTATAATAAACCAACAAAGACCAAAATATAATTTTACCCAATTAAATAAATTTCAAGCAATTGAATCATAAAGCATAACGAACAAATGATACTAAGAATGATGATTTTCAATGATCAATGACAATTTGTAAATACGCTTTATATAGAAAATATGTCATTGATAAGATTTTCATGCAAGATTTTCATGCAATTCATGTAAGTTGGATTAAAGAGAGTAGAGAATCTATCCATAATGACCAACTTTTATGAAATAATAAATTATGAATGAAATAAATTTTCCAGGAATGAAATATGAAAATTGTTTTAAAATCTCAAATGTTCTTTCGAATCATGAATATGCATTATGACATTAAGATTTTGAATGCATGGAAACATATTTATAAAGTTTGTTAAATATTATTCCTTATGCTAAAAATAGTAGAAGTCAATATTTGTTAATATATACATATATATACATACATATATATATGTATGTATATGTATATATATGTATGAGTACGGTCTAGAATGGGATTATGATATGCATGTTATCATAATTTTTATATAAGGGATATATATTATGGTACGCCTCTAGTAGGAAACGAAGGAAGACTGTGCTGTTATGATCTGAAGGAAGAAGGTAAGGGGTCCATGAGTTAACACCCTGTAATATATTCTATGCATGAAAGAGGGCATAGATCCTTCTATAACCCGGATCATATTCGGTCACCCCCATAATTTGTTCCTTATATCCTAATTATGGTTTCCTGCATCTCATCTGTCAATTTTGGTATCAAAGCTCACTTTTAGATGATGATAAAATGAAACCTTAAATCTCTATAATCTTATATTATTGTTTAGATATCTTTTATTTTGTTTTGTTGATTAAAAGTGTGTTTAAAGGATTTTCCAAGTATCCTCTGTAGTTGCAACTTGTCTAATCTGCTACACGAGAAAGGAAATCTTTGTAATTAGTAATAATAACTGTAAAATGAATGTAATAGAAGTAATGGAACCTCGAATATATGAAATAGAACCCAATAATTTACCAAAAAGTTCTTTTATAGGACAAGATGAAGAAGAAATCTGTAATCTAACTCCTTTTATGTTAGGAGGAGAAGGTGATAATACATGGAATTTAATAAATTAGACTAACATGTTTTTAATAAAACAATTAGGATCTTATATAAACAAAAATATAATAGATTTAGCAGAAGTATATAATATAGAAGAATTAGAAAACAGAATTCCAAAGATATAAGAAAAATAATAAAAAAGGAAATTCCTCGAGAAAGAAAAGAAAGATTAATAGAACTTGCCAAACCATTAGAACAGAAAGTATATGAAATTAAAAAAGAAGTAAAAAATATGAAAAGGGAAATAACAGAAGTAAAAGAAGATATAAAAGAAATTATGAAATATTTAGGAATAAAACCAAAGAATATTTTAGAACCAATAAAAAAAATCCTCAAATAAACATGATGAATATATTCGATGCTATAAGAGAAATGGAAGAATTGGAAAAAATGCCTAGAAAACAGATAGAAGAACAAAGTTTAGACACAAATGTGAAACAAACAAGAATCATGACTTCGTCTTTAGCACAAGGACAACAAGTGTTAAATAAAAATATATTTATAGTATTCGAAGAAATAGAAAAATTGGAAAAACGAATAAAAGACAGTAAAATAAATTATGAAGAAAAAAAAGAATTAATAATAAAAGAAGAAAAAATAGATAAACAAAAAGAAAAAGATAAAATAAAGGAATCACACAGAATAGCAGAAATAATATGTAAAAATAGTACTTTAGAAGAATTAATAGAAATAATAAAACCAAAAGAAAAAATAAATATGATGGAAGAATTGGAATACTTAAAAATAGAAGAAATGATGGGAAAAGAAGAAAAAGAATTAGAAAATATAAAAAGAGAATTTAAAGATGTAACAAAAAAAAACACCAGAAAACTTAGAATTAAATATGGCTGAAGAAATGGACACGTCAGAAAGTACTGTAATTCAACCAAACCAAATAATACCATCAGAACCACCTCATAATGAAGGAACAAGTATTAGACAACTAGAAATGAAGATTTTGAAAGAGAAGAATATTACCATAAAGAACCATTAAAAGAATCTAATTATATGGAATTCGGAGCTAAGTTTAAAACACCAAGAAGTTCAAAATATACACCACCACCTTTAGAACAATTTGAAACAAGACAAATACCTAATTCAGGAATATGGTTAGATATGGACTATTATACAGATAATGAAAAAAATATTAGATGAATAGAATAAATCACATTTAATAGCATTAATGGGAAAATCAATAGATACAGGACTAGTAAGCCTAGTAATTGAAGCGTCATTTTTAGGAAATGTACATAATTGGTGGAAAAGTAAAAGTGAAGAATTTAGACAACAAGTAAGAACAGTAAATGAACCATATGAAGGAAGAAAAGAATTTTATGCAATATTAATAAGAAAATATGAACAAGTTTTAAGAAATAAATTTATAGGAAGAAGTGCCGGTGCAGATGAAAAAAACATCAAATAGAAATATGCTCTTTAGAACCAAAATATTTAGAACAATATATATGTGAATATAAAAAAAATACTATTATGATGTAAGACTAGAAACAGATGAAAAAAAAAAATTATTTAGAAATGTTTTATAGAAAACTACCAAGATTAATATCAGAAGAAATAAATGAAGAATATTATAAAGCTTTTGGAAATAGAGGAGAATTAATAGCATTTGTAGATATAATGGGAAGAAGAGAATATTTTCTAAGAGAATTTTTATCTAATAAATGTAAGGAAGCATGGAGAAATATGAAATATTATAAAAAAAACAAAATGATAATTCAATGTAATAAATATGAAACACCACATAGATGGGGATGTGAAAATGAAAAGAAAAAATATAGGAGGAAGAAACCTGGAAAATATCATAAATTTAAAAGAAAGAAATATAAATTTAAAAGATATCCAAAATATAAATATTATAATAAATACAAACCGAGAAAATATTTTAAAAGGGGAAAAGAAGAATTAATTATAGTAAAAGACCTAAAAAATGTAGATGTTATAATTGTGGAGAAATAGGACATATATCTACAGAATGTAAAAATCCTAGAGAAAAGAAGCAAATGAAAATTTTGGAAGAAGCTGAAAAATATAACCTAGAACCGATAGAACTGGAAATTCCAATATTTAGTGATATAGAAAATGAAGAAGCAGAAATATATAAATTAAAAGAATTCACAGAAACAGAAACCGAAAAATCAGAATCAGAAAGTGAATAAGAAATATATATATATATATATATATATATATATATATATATATATGATGAAAGAATTGGAAGAATGACAAACTAGTAAACAAGAAGAAGATGAAAATGATGAATATGAAGAATATAGAAATGTAAGTGAAGGATGAGTAGAAAGCAGAATGATATTTAATCCAAAACACTTTAATAAAATAAAAGATAAGAAATTAGACATGAAAACTAACCAATTACACGAAGAATCGTTTATAGAAATGGTTAGTAAGAAATTTAAATCTAAAAGAAATCATAAAACACATTGTGTAGTATTAGAGAAAAAACATCCTATAGAATCGACATTAACTGAAGGAGTATTAAGAATACCATTAATAAGTAAAAGACTTATAGAATAAGAAATAAAGAAAGTACCATTTAAAGATGAAGTAACAGAAGTTTATATAGCAGGAGTACAATTATTAGTAAAAGCTTATTTTAAAGAAGGAATTGATACACCCATAGAATTACTAATAACTGATGGAAGAATAATTAGTGATATAAAAGATAGTATAATAGGAAAGTTGACAGGAAATTTAATATATCAAAAACTGAAATTTACATTAAATACAAACTTTGCAATATCAGTAACATATGAACATATAGATAAAACTATAAATGTATATCATAAACTAGGAGGAATAAGATTAATAGAAGGATAAAAAACAATAAGTATAACTGCAATGATAGGACTTGTATTCACTAATGAACATAAAATTTATAATAAGGATAAAGGAAGAATAAGTATAGAAAAATATTTTATGCCAATATTAAAAGAGTTACCTATAGACCCAATAACAATAACTCTACCAGAACAACTTAAAATCGATATAGACAGAACAAGAGAATATGAAGATTTAAGAAGATCAAGATTACAAACTAATAATCAATTAGGACAAAGATCACCAAGCTTTAATTTAAACCCGAGAAGACTAAGTTATGATAAACAACCCTATATATTCTTCCAACCATAATAAATAATCTATTTTCTTGACCTTATGAATCTATTTTCTATTATAGGTTGTTTATCATAACTTAGTCTTCTCGGGTTTAAATTAAAGCTTAGTGATCTTTGTCTTAATTGATTATTAGTTTGTAATCTTGATAATCTTAAATCTTCATATTCTCTTGTTCTGTCTATATCGATTTTTAGTTGTTCTGGTAGAGTTATTGTTATTGGATCTATAGGTAACTCTTTTAATATTGGCATAAAATGTTTTTCTATACTTATTTTTCCTTTATCCTTATTATAAATTTTATGTTCATTAGTGAACACAAGTCCTATCATTGCAGTTATACTTATTGTTTTTTATCCTTCCATTAATCTTATTCCTCCTAGTTTATGATATACATTTATAGTTTTATCTATATGTTCATCTGTTACTGATATTGCAAAGTTTGTATTTAATGTAAATTTCAGTTTTTGATATATTAAATTTCTTGTCAACATTCCTATTATACTATCTTTTATATCACTAATTATTCTTCTATCAATTATTAGTAATTCTATGGGTGTATCAATTCCTTCTTTAAAATAAGCTTTTACTAATAATTGTACTCCTGCTATATAAACATATGTTACTTCACCTTTAAATAGTACTTTCTTTATTTCTTCTTCTATAAGTCTTTTACTTATTAATGGTATTCTTAATACTCCTTCAGTTAATGTCGATTCTATAGGATGTCTTTTCTCTAATACTACACAATGTGTTTTATGATTTCTTTTAGATTTATCTCTAATACTTATTATTAGGTATAGGGTATCTATTTCGTATTGCTATTTCATTCAACTTAGTGTAGTTTATTACCATTATTGATTTTCCTCTTTTTTCTTCACTATGTTTTACAACTATCATTGCTGGTGATGAGTATTCAGATCTACTTTCTCTTATTAAATTATATTTTTTCATTTCTTCTATATGCATTATAAATTCATTTCTATCATTTTCTGTCCAAGGATAAGGTTTACAGTTTATTTCTTTACTATAGTATTTTAATTCTATTTTTGCTAGTGGTTTAGATTTTTCCCAATGTATTAAATGATTTTCACTATAATTTTCTTCTAATCTTTTTTCTATTGTTTTGTTTTTATTTTCTTCTCCTACTTCTCTTATTGTTAAGGTTGCTAACATGTGTTTTATATAAACTGGTTTATTATTTGGTAAAAATTGAACTTCATTTTCATTATTTTTTAGTTGAAATTTTTCATCTTTCCTACTATAAGGTTCCATTATTCTTATTCCTCGGATAGATGAGATGCAGGAAACCATAATTAGGATATAAGGAACAAATTATGGGGGTGACTGAATATGATCCGGGTTATAGAAGGATCTATGCCCTCTTTCATACATAGAATATATTACAGGGTGTCAACTCATGGACCCCTTACCTTCTTCCTTCAGATCATAACAGCACAGCCTTCCTTCGTTTCCTACTAGAGGGGTACCATAATATATATCCCTTATATAAAAATTATGATAACATGCATCTCATAATCCCATTCTAGACCGTACTCATTTAGGATATGATAAAACTACTTCCCTAAATCTCTATAAGGAGTTTAGAACTCCATACCTTAAATGTCGAATAAACAAATGTATCTTCTTTCCACGCAAGAGGTTGCTGAAATGGAGGCTTTATTTATGGAAAATTTTTACAAAGGGTTCTCAAGGATAGAGAGCACTTGAGAATTAGAAACTGGATTAAAAACCTAATGCTTTACCCTGAGGCTTACAGATGTTTATATAGACTCGAAGTCTAACTCTAGTTTACAGACTCTGATTACTTTTCCATGAACTATAGTTACTTTACATGACTCTAGTTACTTTTACATGATCTGACTAGACTCTAATTACTCTTCACATGATGCTGTCGGATACAGATTGAGACTACTTTCCAACTTCCTCGTCCTTTTCTTTCAGAATGAGATTCCTTTTTTGAGTGCTTTTCCTTTTCGTCTTTTCTTCTTTGTTTTCTTCTACCGACACTTTGTCCTCTTTTATTAATTATTCAATTTCTCTTTTTATCTTCATCAGCTTTTTATTCACCTTTCTGAGATTCTTCTTGATTTCTTTTATCTTCTTTTGAAAGGCCTTCAGTCATAGTTGTCTGCCATTACAGGATATTTTCATCAATTGGAATTTCTCCTTCTCTTTCTCTTTTTTCTTCTTTACAGTATATACAATTATGAACAGGATACTCAGATAAATATTTACAAACTTTTTCAGCTGTTTCTTCTGAATGTTCTAATTCATTTTTCTTAACTAACTCGTACCACTTATAGAACTTTGCATGAGTACCATTAGTAGTCTTTCCAAGAGCATAGATACAAGCAAGATTACTTGTATGATATACCCAAGAATACTAGTTACAATTCTGTTCATTTCTTGAAAAAATATATGATGGTCCTGTGCTCGGATATTAGAGATTCTGAATTGAAATTCATCATCATCATCTATATCCTCTTTAATTTCTGGTTCAAATTCTATGGGCTTTGTTACGAGTGTAGGATGGTGTATTTAGAAGTGCAAGTGTACACTGTCATAATCAAGTAATATAGAAGTGAGTAGAATATCGTTCCCACGAGGATTGATCACTAAGTACCAAAATTGGTAATTTTAATTCTATTTAGTCGGTTGATTAGTTGTGATTGAGATTGCAAGATAGAAATGATGAAATATGAATACAAGTGATATAAAGACAAATATGAGAAAAAGCCCTAGGGATTAGATTTCACTTAATAAATTCCGGATTGAATCACTTAACTATTCTAGTCCAATTTATTCCACATGATTGATAGTCGAGTTTCCCTATTTTAATTACTAGCCTCTTCCAAGGTCAAGTAATTCTATAATTAATTGCTAACCCAATATATTCCTATATGAATTTAAGCAATCAATCATGCATTAAGATTTATGGAACTCAATTAAGACTATACAACCCGTATGAATATATTCCTATTTCATATGCAAATTATGGTTTTAATTATAGGATCCACATACATGTATCTCCTTCCGGTCTCAACATACATATTAAAATCATCCAAAAGGTGGCCGATCAATTGTAAGCATTAAGAGCAATAATTAAAACTCAATCATGAAGGAAAAATTAAAACTAGATTTAATAAGTTAAGATTCAATCCGTCATTAGTAAGCTACGTCATCACCCTAGGAAAAGGAAAATTTAGCTCATGATAAAATTAAAAACAAAACCAAAATATATTACAAACATCATAAATATTGCATAAAAATTAATTACAAAAACATAAAAATACAAATACAAGATGCATGAAAATGGAAAATCTAGCCTACCATATAGGAGGTAAAACCATCCATGTAGGTGGCAACATATACCATCCATAAAGGAGGACTACCTAGGCCTTCCATATAGGAGGTAAAACCATCCATGTAGGAGGCATGCAAGAAGTAAAAAAAATGCAAGAAATAAATTCTAAAAATAACAACTCTCTCTCTCTAAAATAGAAACTCTTTCTCTCCTCCTTCCTCTCTATTTTAGGGTGCCAAGAAGCTCTATTTATAGGCTTCATTTTCGAACTGCTATAGTGACTTTGCTACAGTGAACTGCACTGCTACAGTGAACCGACCACACTATCCGCTACAGTAACCCGCACTGAACCGCCCCACTTCCACATATCGTCCACTACAGTAACCGTAATGGTCCGCTACAGTGAACCGCAATGGTCCGCTACAGTGAACAGTGCACAGTAAATAGTACCACGTGAATAGTAACTTTCCATTAAATGTCTTCTTTAATTCTTTTTAATCCGGTACTATCCATGGCTGCAAGAAAATCATTATTTATTTATTAATTACACCCAAATTGATTACATTCAGCTCAAATATAGTCCACAAAATCATCATATAAAGGAAAATGAATATGCAAATATTTTACTTATCAGGATTTTTGGTTGTTCCAAGACGAATTAAATTAATTGGGTGATAAAATTGGTCTGGTGTAACTTCCGCAACAGTGGAATAACACCTTATAAAGACTTGGTGTTGCAGGACTATTTTAAAATATTTTTCTACGGCTTCTTTAAATCTTGGTGGGAAAAGTTGGATTTCTTGCATGTCCTAGGATGGATAAATGGTTTGAATTAATCCAAAACTGTACAAGGTCTTTACAATTTCTGGAGGTGTTCCTGGATAGATAATGACTTTGTTAATGGTGTAATGGGATACATATCTAATAGTCTTATGGGTTAAGGTTAGGGTATTCAATCTTTTTACAATGGTCTTATAAAATTGATATTTCTGGGAAAGGTTAAAGACTTCTGGATTAATGGGCTGTTTAGAAGTTGAGGCTTTAGAGGTAGAGGCTATTATAGTCTTGTCTGGTAAAGAAGTTTTATACTTTGGACTTGGTATTGGGCTTTTTTCTTGTTGTTGGCCTTCTTTCTGTTTCTGGGCTTGCTGGTCTTTTATTATTTGGGCTAAAGAGTTTTTTCCTTGGTCTTGGGTAGATGACCCTTTTTCTTGAGTTTGGGTAGATGACAAGTTTTTGAGTAGATGACTCAGATTGGGTAGGTGACCCAGTTACTGGTAATTCCTTGTCTTTACTCATTTTTTGTGAAGGTTCCATAATTGGTTTCTTCTTTAGTCGACTTTCCAGGTCTTGAACTCTAGTAAATAATTCATTTACTGAGCTAGTAAGTTAGATACAGAATTAGATAAATTCTGTACACTATTACTTACTTGGCTTCCAAGTAAACTCATATTTACTTCGAGCATATTCATTTTCATTACAAGATGTATCATAAATGGATTTTCCTCTTGCACCTCATTTAGAGGAATTTGACTTACAGGGCTGTTACTCATCTTTCTTCCTGATTCCATCTGTTCAAATAATCAGCTATTAGATTATTTTTTCCTTTTATATATTCAACATCATAATCATACTATGCCATTTTAATAACATTTTATTACTTAATTTTCCATTCTTTATTCCATTTTTTAACCATCTTTTTACTTGAGTATTGTTGGTTCTTATTACAAACTTACAATTTACTATAAATAATTCAAATTTTTCTACTGCCTTTTTTATTGCTAAAAATTCCTTCCAATTAGAATGATAATTACTCTGACTCATTAAACTTACCACTTGCATATCTTGTTATTCTTTTGATTCCTTTACTGTCTTCAAAATACAAAGTTGTTCCCTAATAATTTTCTGAAGCATCAGTGTATATTTCCCTTCTTATATTTTCTTCTAAAGGTATTGTTAATTTTGGTAATTTATTACATAATACTTTTATTTGTTCTACAATTTTCTGAGTTTCTTCATTCCATTTCCACATTGTTTTTTCTCCTGCTAATTTAGATATTTTTGCTGTTAATTTAGATAAATGCGGTATATAATTTCTCGCCTGGTTTACTAATAATAAAAATGATTGTAATTCCTTTTTATTATTTATTCTTGGAAAATCTTTTACTTTTTGACTTATATGATCTTGTAATTTCATTCCATCTTTTGAAATTATTTTGCCTAAAAATCCTATTCTTTCTTTTCTCAATTCTGCTTTCTTAGGAGATATGTTTATTCCTTTTTGTTCTTTTAATTCCATGAATTTTTCTAAGTGTTCTTCATGTTCCTTTTAATTTTTTGAAAATATTAATATATCGTCAATATATATTACTGCAAAATTTCTTATTGGGCTTAACAATTTAGATACATATTCTTGAAATATACTTGGACTATTGTGAAACCCCATGGGTAACACATTCCATTCATATAATCCTTCTGATGTACTAAAAGCTGTCTATTTTTTTCTTTCTTCTTCTAAATTAATCTGAAAAAATCCTGATTTACAGTCAAACTTACTAAATACAGTTTTTCCTCTTATCAAATTAAACAACAATTCCATTTTAGGTATAGGGTATCTATTTCTTATTGCTATTTCATTCAACTTAGTGTAGTTTATTACCATTCTTGATTTTCCTCTTTTTTCTTCACTATGTTTTACAACTATCATTGCTGGTGATGAGTATTCAGATCTACTTTCTCTTATTAAATTATATTTTTTCATTTCTTCTATATGCATTATAAATTCATTTCTATCATTCTCTGTCCAAGGATAAGGTTTACAGTTTATTTCTTTACTATAGTCTTTTAATTCTATTTTTGCTAGTGGTTTAGATTTTTTCCAATGTATTAAATGATTTTCACTATAATTTTCTTCTAATCTTTGTTCTATTGTTTTCTTTTTATTTTCTTCTCCTACTTCTCTTATTGTTAAGGTTGCTAACATGTGTTTTATATAAACTGATTTATTATTTGGTAAATATTGAACTTCATTTTCATTATTTTTTAGTTGAAAATTTTCATCTTTCCTACTATAAGATTCCATTATTCTTATTCTCCATGCTTCATGTTTACACGGTGTTGTTAATATAAATGCTTTTTCTATCATATGTATAGGATAATATTATTCTATAAAGTCTAGTCCTAGGATTATATCATATGATGGTTCATTAAACTGATTTAATATTTTTAGTTTTAATTCATAATTTCCTATCCGGATATTAACATTTAAAGCTTCATGTTCCATTAAATGAATTTCCTTTCCTGCACTCTCCATTCTTAAAGGTTTTTTCTTTTTCTTCCACATTACTGGTGATAAAACATTAGATTTTGCTACACTTAAATTTGCTCCTGTATCTATTAAAGCATGATATTTTCTTGATATGTATTTTTCATAATTAAATTTTGTAAGTATGTAAAATAAGTTAGTCATTATTATCCACGACTTAATATATTTAGTTCATTCTTCCAATATTTTATGAAGTCATTTCAATCTTTTATTCTTAAATAAGCTTGATATCTTATTTTGGATCCTTTAAATATTCTTTGTCTTTTTTCATTTTTTAATATGTCTTTTATAATTTTTCTGTCTTTTTCATTCCAATTTCTATATTTTTTAATAATCCTTTTTATTAATGTTCTATTATTATGATGTACCTTTATTGTTTGTCCTTTAGTTCTGTATAAATCTACCATTTTAAGCCCTTGATAATACATCCATTATTTTTCTGAATTTTTCTACATAATATTTTCTTTCTGCACATATTTCTACTGTACTTATATATTCTTCCAACCATAATAAATAATTTTGTCTATATAAGTCTCTTAGTCTTCTTTTTTGTTTCATATTTTCTTTTTCAAATTTATGTTTTATAAATCTCATAAAGTTTTATCTGTATGATTTATTTTTATTACTATTCCATCTATTTCTATGTAATCTGGATTTCCCAGATACCATTCCTCTTCTTGTGGTTTCCATTGATTACTTTGATTATTCATTTAAGACTTTAGGAATTATTATTGTTACATTGTTTATATTAATAATTATTCTTTTTTCTTGTATTATGTAATTATTTAGTTTTTCTAAGAAATCCATTCCTAATATTAATCCAAAATTTTTCATTTCCTTATCTATTTTTATTGAAAATTCCATTATATCTCTTTGATTAAATCTTATCATTATATCTGTTTTTCCTTCTTCATTTAATATTATATTCTCATCTATGTATTTTATATCTATATTACTTTCTTTTACTTCTTCTAATATTAAAGCTTTTATAGGCATCCATCCTATATTTTTCTTAATTTCTACTTTTATAATATTTTGCGTTTTTATTCTACTTCCTGATGGTCTTATTTCTTCTAATTTTGTTGTTAAAGGTATTTCAGGTAATATGTTACTTCTTGACCTTATTAATCTATTTTCTATTATAGGTTGTTTATCATAACTTAGTCTTCTTGGGTTTAAATTAAAGCTTAGTGATCTTTGTTCTAATTGATTATTAGTTTGTAATCTTGATCTTCTTAAATCTTCATATTCTCTTGTTCTGTCTATATCGATTTTTAGTTGTTCTGGTAGAGTTATTGTTATTGGGTCTATAGGTAACTCTTTTAATATTAGCATAAAATATTTTTCTATACTTATTCTTCCTTTATCCTTATTATAAATTTTATGTTCATTAGTGAACACAAGTCCTATCATTGCAGTTATACTTATTGTTTTTTTATCCTTCCATTAATCTTATTCCTCCTATTTTATGATATACATTTATAGTTTTATCTATATGTTCATCTGTTATTGATATTGCAAAGTTTGTATTTAATGTAAATTTCAGTTTTTGATATATTAAATTTCCTGTCAACATTCCTATTATACTATCTTTTATATCACTAATTATTCTTCCATCAGTTATTAGTAATTCTATAGGTGTATCAATTCCTTTTTTAAAATAAGCTTTTACTAATAATTGTACTTATGCTATATAAACTTCTGTTACTTCATCTTTAAATGGTACTTTCTTTATTTCTTCTTCTATAAGTCTTTTACTTATTAATGGTATTCTTAATACTCCTTCAGTTAATGTCGATTCTATAGGATGTCTTTTCTCTAATACTACACAATGTGTTTTATGATTTCTTTTAGATTTAAATTTCTTACTAACCATTTCTATAAACGATTCTTCTTGTAATTGGTTAGTTTTCATGTCTAATTTCTTATCTTTTATTTTATTAACGTGTTTTGGATTAAATATCATTCTTCTTTCTACTGATCCTTCACTTACATTTCTATATTCTTTATATTCATCATTTTCATCTTCTTCTTGTTTACTAGTTTGTCCTTCTTCCAATTCTTTCATCATATATATATTTCTTCTTCACTTCCTGATTCTGATTTTTCGGTTTCTGTTTCTGTGAATTCTTTTAATTTATATATTTCTACTTCTTCATTTTCTATATCACTAAATATTGGAATTTCCAATTCTATTGGTTCTAGATTATATTTTTCAGCTTCTTCCAAAATTTTCATTTGCTTCTTTTCTCTAGGATTTTTACATTCTGTAGATATATGTCCTATTTCTCCACAATTATAACATCTACATTTTTTAGGTCTTTTACTATAATTAATTCTTCTTTTTCCCTTTTAAAATATTTTCTCGGTTTGTATTTACTATAATATTTATATTTTGGATATCTTTTAAATTTATATTTCTTTCTTTTAAATTTATGATATTTTCCAGGTTTCTTCCTCCTATATTTTTTCTTTTCATTTTCACATCCCCATCTGTGTGGTGTTTCATATTTATTACATTGAATTATCATTTTGTTTCTTTTATAATATTTCATATTTCTCCATGCTTCCTTACATCTATTAGATAAAAATTCTCTTAGAAAATATTCTCTTCTTCCCATTGTATCTACAAATGCTATTAATTCTGCTCTATTTCCAAAAGCTTTATAATATTCTTCATTTATTTCTTCTGATATTAATCTTGGTAGTTTTCTATAAAACATTTCTAAATAAAATTTTTGTTTTTCATCTGTTTCTAGTCTTGCATCATAATAGTATTTTTTATATTCACATATATATTGTTCTAAATATTTTGGTTCTAAAGAGCATATTTCTATTTGATGTAAACTTAATATTGCTTTTTCAATTTTTGTTTTTTCGTCTGCACCAGCACTTCTTCCTATAAATTCATTTCTTAAAACTTGTTCATATTTTCTTATTAATATTGCATAAAATTCTTTTCTTCCTTCATATGGTTCATTTACTGTTCTTACTTGTTGTCTAAATTCTTCACTTTTACTTTTCCACCAATTATGTACATTTCCTAAAAATGACGCTTCAATTACTAGGCTTACTAGTCCTGTATCTATTGATTTTCCCATTAATGCTATTAAATGTGATTTATTCCATTCATCTAATATTTTTTCATTATCTGTATAACAGTCCATATCTAACCATATTCCTGAATTAGGTATTTGCCTTGTTTCAAATTGTTCTAAAGGTGGTGGTGTATATTTTGAACTTCTTGGTGTTTTAAACTTAGCTTTGAATTCCATATAATTAGATTCTTTTAATGGTTCTTTATGATAATATTCTTCTCTTTCAAAATCTTCATTTTCTAGTTGTCTAATACTTGTTCCTTCATTATGAGGTGGTTGTGATGGTATTATTTGGTTTGGTTGAATTACAGTACTTTCTGACGTGTCCATTTCTTCAGCCATATTTAATTCTAAGTTTTCTAGTGTTTTTTTTTGTTACATCTTTAAATTCTCTTTTTATATTTTCTAATTCTTTTTCTTCTTTTCCCATCATTTCTTCTATTTTTAAGTATTCCAATTCTTCCATCATATTTATTTTTTCTTTTGGTTTTATTATTTCTATTAATTCTTCTAAAGTACTATTTTTACATATTATTTCTGCTATTCTGTGTGATTCCTTTATTTTATCTTTTTCTTTTTGTTTATCTATTTTTTCTTCTTTTATTATTAATTCTTTTTTTTCTTCATAATTTATTTTACTGTCTTTTATTCGCTTTTCCAATTTTTCTATTTCTTCGAATACTGTAAATATATTTTTTATTTAACACTTGTTGTCCTTGTGCTAAAGACGAAGTCATGATTCTTGTTTGTTTCACATTTGTGTCTAAACTTTGTCTTCTATCTGTTTTCTAGGCCTTTTTTTCAATTCTTCCATTTCTCTTATAGCATCGAATATATTCATCATGTTTATTTGAGGATTTTCTTTTATTGGTTCTAAAATATTCTTTGGTTTTATTCCTAAATATTTCATAATTTCTTTTATATCTTCTTTTACTTCTGTTCTTTCCCTTTTCATATGTTTTACTTCTTTTTTAATTTCATATACTTTCTGTTCTAATGGTTTGGCAAGTTCTATTAATCTTTCTTTTCTTTCTCAATGAATTTCCTTTTTTTATAATTTTTCTTATATCCTTTAGAATTCTGTTTTCTAATTCTTCTATATTATATACTTCTGCTAAATCTATTATATTTTTGTTTATATAAGATCCTAATTTTTTTATTAAAAACATGTTAGTCCAATTTATTAAATTCCATGTATTATCACCTTCTCCTCCTAACGTAAAAGGAGTTAGATTACAGATTTCTTCTTCATCTTGTCTTATAAAAGAATATTCTGGTAAATTACTGGGTTCTATTTCATATATTCGAGGTTCCATTACTTCTATTAGATTCATTTTACAGTTATTATTACTAATTACAAAGATTTCCTTTCTCGTGTAGCATATCAGACAAGCTGCAACTACAGAGGATACATATACATATGTATATGTATATGTATATGTACATATGTATATACATATACATATGTATATATATGTATATGTATATGTATGTATACATACATACATATGTATGTACGTGTATATACATATGTATATGTATGTACACATACATACATACATACATACATACACACACACACACACACACACACACACACACACACACACATATATATATATATATATATATATATATATATATATATATATATATTTATCAGAAAGCTTCAATTTTGGAGAACATGTCAAATATTGAAGTTAACATGTTGGAGTATTTTCTTAAGAGCATAAGTCATAAAATTAAAGCATTAACCAAACATGCTTAACATAATATAAATGAATAAGCATAATGATTTTGCTATTGACCAAGAGACAGTCTTGAGTCTTCAGAGTTGTGTTTTGAAGAATAAGAATATCAAGTAAGAATTTGAGTGCTAGTTGCTTGAAGATATATAACATCAATCGTTAAGGCATTCGAGCAATAAAACCAAATATATAGATTTATTAACTATGAAGCATAGGCTTATTGGTCCAAATGACTAGAGCTCCAAAATATTGTCTTAATAAGTTATTCCACTTTAATGGTTAATGCATTTAATGCATTAATGAGCTTTTGTAATATTTGGAATAACTTAGCTAAATAAGATTCTATACATTAGCCACAAGACTTTCACATATTGAATTCTTTTATGGGGAATACACTTGGAACTCATATAGATAGTTAACTTGTTAGACAAAATGTCTAACTCGTTAGAAAATAAAGATTGAGGAGTTTAAGCTGTAACAAGTTTATGATCAAGAAATGATAAGGAAGAACTCTAGATTTGAAACATTTCTAACTTTTTAGTACAAATACATTAACTTCCAATTTTGTAATCAATTTGAGTGCAATATATGAAGAATTTTCAAATCATGAGTATGCACTAGAATTGATTGAAATCTAAGCAAATTTTTGAAATATGCATTTCAAACTCATAATTTCGCTTTCGGTCCATTACCAATCTAAAAACATTTTGAAAACCATAAATGATTGATTGCTAATGGCGTGCAATAATGAGCAAGTATTTACTACTCAAATTAGTTCACAAGGTAAGAAAAGGTATATTGTGAACGCTAGAGATGAATATTTAAGTAATAGTGATAAATAATGCTGTAGTAGAAGTTTTACTATTAAGATCTCGAGTAATAGTACTCTGAACATTTTGATACAGTAAGAAAACAATAACTTACTTGAGCAATCTCATAATTACTCGAGAAATTATCCTTTGAAGTTCAGCTATACATAATTTCTTAACTTTCGCCTCCAGCTGATCTTATCACTTGAACATTTACTCCTAGCTATTATTTGGTGATGATGATCACTCAAGTGATGCTATACTGTGGATCTTTTCTTTCTTCATTACTGGCTAGGTACTTACGTTGATATCTCAAGTGTTGTCTTCTTTGGCATGCTCAACGTCAAAATCAAGCTTTAAGGTCCATCCTCATCAAGATTTGAAATAATTTCTATGTAGTCACAATCTTGAGATGAAGCTCTTTCTTTCTTCTTCCTATAATACAATATAACTTTTTTTCTTCCTTCGGTATCCAATTTTACTTGGATCCACTCATGGTTAGCTAGTAGGAATCATAATTCACATGCTTTAAGAATATAGTCTATTTAAAGAAACTGAGCATAATGAATTATACATGTTTAAATTCATAAAGTGTAAAAAATATTGAACATTGCAATCCCTTTATGAATTTATTAAATGGATTTTCTAAGGAATGTAAACACATATCTTCAAAATAGTTTGCAATGCTCATTCATAAGGTAATAAGATATAAACCTTAATAAATATTGTATAGGTGGTTTTACCATTGTATACTTTTACCTTAGCTGCTTGGAGAATTGCTTTTGCTCACTTAATGCATCTTTCTTTGATACTTTGTTTTTGCATATTTAGCCTTGGGATCATGCAAAGTTCTCTTATATGATGCAGATTATGAGAGTACTTTTCTTTGTGTACAAGAGATCCTCCTTTTCTTGTTCTCCTCAATGTAGTTGAATGGTACCTTATGGTAGTCTTGTTAGGATTGGGAGGCACAATGGAAGAAATTAAACCTTTCAAATTTTTTTCCCAATCCCGAATATGAATCTATCAACAACATTTAAATTGAGTAGTTAGAATCGTACCTTTACGTTTTTTCCTTTTTCAATCTCAAGGAGCTCAGGCTTCAGATCAACTCCCTCTACCCATATCCACACGAATAGAACCTAACACCGGCAGCATGCTAGCGCCTCCAATGCCTCTCTAGGATTTTTTTGTGCCTCTCTATTTCTCTTTTGCCCTAGGGTTCTTTAGCCCTTCGTTTTTATAACTAATAAGGGCTATGTTGGATCTTCAAAATTAATCTCAATTAATTTTGAAATCCATATTATATCAATTAACATTTAATTAGTTTTATGAGCTAATTAAATAAATTCAGTTTAATTAAATTTATCCAACAGTTTTAATTTAACCTATTTATTTAATCCGAATAAAGAGCCAATGGAAATATATTCAATTTATCTTTATAAATTAAATCTAAGATATTATATTTCCATCATGTTAGTTATTAAATTTAATTTCTCATAGTAGGTCGATCCAGCACCTTGTATTCTTACAAGTGCCTAAGACTTTGATTCATATCTCCATACCTTATCAAAATTATACTAGTCTTATTTCATCTTTTCTCTCGCATTGATGACCAATCAAGGACATTTATGAGGATCATCATTATTTATCTAAGGATACATTTATCATAGTGAACATGAAAATAATATGATAACAAAATGAAGAAATTTATTGAATAATAATGTTCAAAGTACAATGATTGACCCTAGGGCATAATTTCCAACAAGTCCATCCTTGTGGGGGAACGTACTCCTTTTATCCATTGCTTCTTTTTGTGATTATACTTTATATGTAATATCCTAAATTTTGGGATAAGAGGCTTGAGATTAAGCCTAGATTAAGTGGATTGCTAGACCCCAGTTCAGCAATTGTCCAAGTAAAGCATACTTGTATTCTCCAAAATTCCTTTATATCATAGGGGTATTAAAGGGAATATTATGATAAATTAGAAGAGCTTGGGGGAAATACAAGATAATGCAATGAGGAGTCACACACGACATAGTGAATTGGAACACAAAGTAGTATTGCTACCATGAAATTTCCGGTGTGGCAGTCGTGTTTGTGTGACATCTTTCAAGAGGCAAATAATGTCCAAAGATTGTAAAACTTTCTAGAATGAAATCAGACTTATCAAGCTTTAATTTTATAGGTCATATGAGTCATTTGAAGCTGTACACAAAGAGTTATGTATTTTTGAAGTTAGCCTAGTAAAACTGGTGTTTTTCAATGTCAGCTTCCAAAAATGATAATTTTTGGAAGGATAAACTTCAAATTGGCTAAATGTTATATTTTTCCTTGAAACTATACTCAATAAGGGTTACAAAGTCTTTAAAACCACCCCAATTGGACATTTTTAAAATTAGTTATGAATTTTCAAAGTTTGATGAAAATGTTGCCTAGTTTTCCTTAAGTGTGAAAATGGGAAAAATAACGTAAGGGCAAAACAATAATTTTTCCATAAGATAATAAATTATTTTTTCCCTAATATTCCCAATGATTTTAGTTGAGTGGGAATTAAAATGATGAAAATGACTACTTGGTAATTAATGAGCCTAGTTTGGTGAATTATTATCAAGGGAAGTCAATAAGTGGAAAAGCTTAAGGCTTTTGTCAATCACTTGTAAGGTGGCATAATGAGATTTCTCTCTTTTGATCTCATTATTTTTAATGGATGAAGAAGCATGAAAAGAAATGAATTAATATGCAAGAAAGTTAAAGAATTGGACTAATAGAGTGTGACTACATAAAGGCCACTTGGATGATTTATTTAATCATCATTTTGTTCATCCTTTCTTATTCTCATTCTCATATGAATCAGAACCAAAGAGAAAAGGAAAGGGAAGTCAGAAAATGGACGAGAATGAGAACGGGAGAGAGAGAAGAGTGAATAGTATTTTCAAAACTTCAATCCGCTGAAACACTGTTGTATCGACGTCTTCTCTTAAAGTGCCCTTCACAAACCTTCTTCTACTCATCTTGAGCTTAATTTTTATGGTTTTGTATTTTTATTTGGAGGTGGTTAGTGTCGTCTCACTGGACGGAGTATTTTCAAAATTCTGAACCGAATTCAGAAACGTGTAGAGGTAAGCGTAAGCTTCCTTTTGAACTTATTGGTTTGTTGATTGGATAAGTTTTGAGGGGGGTTGGGTACTGTTAATGTTTTATACAAAGGGATTTTTGAGGTCTAAATGATGGCTAATGAGCATCTAAATAGCTAATCATATTATTAGAAGTAAAAAGGAAGTAACTAAGTAAGAGAAAGCAAGAAACCGACACAACTTTTCTGAGAATCCTAAATTTATGCCATGTGTGTTATATGATTAAAGAGTTGGAATTTCATCAATTTGATGATTCCATTAAGTTTATAAGGGCAAATTGTGTAGGGTTCATGTTGAGGACGAAGTGAGAAAAGCCCTAGAATGTGAAATGACCATACCCTTAAAACTCTAATTAGATGGTTGTTAGGGGTATTTTAGTCATTTGGGCCTTAATTTGACCAATATAAGGTCAGAAATGGATTCTACATGCAAAATTGTATAGGATTAGCTGTGTCAGAATTTTAGGTAAGGTATAGTTGAACCGGGTACGGAGGGGTGCAGGTCGGGTCTCCGGGGGCATTTTGGGTAATTGATGATTACGCCTGAGTCGAAGCATAGATGACGGGTCAAGAGGATGACACAAAGTCTAAGAGGTAAGAACACTTCTAACTTGCATAACTTGATGTATGTGCTTGTGTATTGATGCTACTAAATTTTAAATAACCACCGCAAGTGTACGAGTCATGAAAATAGTATATAGCAAATCAAGCTTATCCCATAGAGATTCAAGATAATAAGTAATTAGGCATTAAAATTCTCATTTTCATTTAAGTTGAGCAAATCAAGAAAGAAACTAATTTGAAAATCAATTTAAACAAAAGCAAAAGTACTAAATTTAATATTTATAAAATTTCAATAGAGGAAAACAACCTAGAGTGGCCAATCCCTTTTTCAAGTCTTAGAGCATGTATTTACCAAAATTAAATGCACTGAATGTTAATTTGTTAATCTAGAGTTTAATTGAATATAAGTATTTTCCAATTACTCATACCCCTCTCTCAAGTTAAAATTATTATTCCTAACTAATTTACTCAAGAGGCAATAAATGTTCAATTTCACTCTAAAATGATTATATGGGTCCAATAGGTATATTCCTATCCTATTGAAAAATTAGAATAAATTTGAATTCCACATTACTTAATCCTATGGTCCAATTAAGATTCCTCTTCCAAGGTTAATCTAAATCCCCTAATTTTCTATTTAGTGGTGATCAAGCACTAAATAGACAAACAATACAGATTAAGTAAACTAAAATAACAATAAGCACAATTAATTGGTTCATACATACTCAAATCCTTAAATTAGTTCATTGCTACTCTAGGTTCAAAGAGAATTAGCCACACATGTTTCAAATCAATCCCATTATAGCATCGACCAATCCAAAATTCATCAAAGTCTAGAGTAAAAGAAATGTAACTCAATCAAAGCATTGTTCTTATCTCCTCCCGTTCTGATCAGCTTAATGACGAAGAAGAGAGAAAAGACAAAATCATGGCTTCAACAAGTTACTATTTCCTTTGGTTATGTATGTCATCTCTTCAGCTCTGTTTCGTTTCCAGACTAGTTGCTTTCACTCCTTTTTCCTATTGTTTTCTTTTATGTTTCTCTCCAACTCTCTAAAAACTAGTAGCTCCTTCTTCAGCTCACACTCTCTCAACTTTCCCTTCTTTATCTCGACTCCCTATCTCTTTCTTTCCAGTAGCTCCTCTCTAGTTCTTGCCTTTTAGTCAAAAGGATGAAGACAGTGGTGATTGAAGGTCACTGCTTCCGTTCAGCTCCCTCCGATTTTCCTTTACCCAGCTCACCATCTTTGCCCTATGCTTTTAGACTCTTTTCTTTCCAAACGGCTACTCTCCTCCAATCAGCTCCCCCGAAAACTAGTCGCTGCTCCCTCTATTTCTTTTTCTGCTTCCTTAGCTCTTTTCTTAGATCTTTAATTCATTCCTTCCAATTGCCCAAAACGCTGTGCATCTGATGCGTACATTCAATCATCCATTTCCAAATTGACTCTATCCTCTCTAATGTACCATACCTGATTTAAAAAGAAAATAATAAATAAAGAAATAAAACTTAAATAAAATTAAATAAACTATAATAATAATAACAAAACACCCTAAACTATTTTCTTTCTTCTTATTTTTATTTCTTTTTTTAATTATTATAATTTATTTTGTTGTTTTACCTATAATTAACTATTCCTATTTATTTAATCTAAAATTATGATAGTTGCAGTAAAATCTCCTAGATAATGTATCCAATTGATACCTTGTAAGATCTTAAGAAAATCCATTTTTTTTAGTTTTGATAACTCCCCAATTACATCAAAAATATATCTCAAATTTTATTAAAAATAGTGAGTTATCATGTGTTGATATGTTATTTGTTTTGATGAATTGGATGAAGCATATGTGAACGAGTGAAGCTCTGTTTATTTATACTATGGCCATTAGTGTAGCATGTTAAGCATTGAGTATACATATATGTCATTATGTTGGCATGAATTTATGAGAGCAAGCATGTCATGCATAAAGCATTTCTTGTATGCATATGTTAGTATGTTTACTACTGAGATTCTCTCAAATCTCACTCCTCCTCTGCCAACCATATAGGTATGTTAAGTACAAGTGAAGAATGCATGGAGACATGTAAGGAGGAATTGCAAAGATGAAGTGAAGATCGTAGTGCAAGGCACTACTATTTGTATTTGGTGTAAATGTTGGATAGTTTATGCCATTATACATACATGTATAATGGCATAAACTATCAAACATTTACACCAAATACAAATAGTAGTGCCTTGCACTATGATCAAACATGTATACGAATGAACGAATGATTCATGAGCAGAGAATATAGCTTTAATTTAATTACCAGTATAACACTCGCATACTCTGATACATTGAAAGTAAGAATGGATGAGGTATTAATGATGTTGTGAAACTTGTGGAAATGATTAAGAAGTTTTCTACCCTTTGAAAAACCTTGTCAACCCTAGGCTCAAACCCTGAGTTGAGAGTGAGAATTTATGAATGTTTTGTAATGTTGGGTAGTCCTGGTTCATATCCTAGTTCCACAATGGATTTTACTACTCATTTGTGGCTGTTGGAAATAGGGTATCACATTGTAGCTCTAACAATGGGTTTTCATGAGTTATCCTTTTCGATAAAGATAATATGAACCTCTTTATTAGTACATAAGAAACTCTTGGCTTCTTCTTCATCTTCTTTGTACCCTTATGTCCATTCTTCTTGTAATCAATCTGCACACATAAATTACTAGATGAACATTTTGGTACCATATATACTTGGGTCCTTGATTGTTAGTATTAATCCTTACATGTCCTTTTAGAACCAAGACATATTTATTTCTCATATTAGAATTTCTTCTAATATAGTATGTGTGAGAAACAAGACCTGAATTACCATAATAATTGCAAATAATATAATGATATGCATTATGAAGTTTTATGAAAATATTGTGTTGTTTGAGAAAAGGCAATCTCAAATATTCAGTTTGCCTAAGTTCTTTCTTTACACATAAATTTTCAGCATGACTGAAAATATTTTTTTTCTCAATAGAATCAATAATCGATTTGTGAAACCCTACAGAATTTCAACATTTATTAAAGTATCGACACACAGTTCAAAAGGCATACATAATTGGTATAAACATACTGATATAAATTTCTTAATTATATTACAGGAATTCCCCACAGGGTTTGTACAAAGTCAAATACAAAGCCCAAAAGTACATATATAGTACAAAGATAACCAACAAAATTTTTATCTGATCAAAATCCTTCAATGGTCGGTAACCTTCTCTTTGCCTTTGGAGCCACTGCCTTTTGCTGAATAAATTACAATTTTTGACAAGGAGTGAGATTCAAACGAATCTTGGTAGTAACAAGCAACTAATCATATTAAATGTGAAAAGTAAACATGGAATACAACATATAAGATGTAACAATCAGTAATGCTGTGAACAAGTTGTCAAACAACATTCAGGATTAAATGATGATTTTGTCCCTACTTGTTAATCAATGATCACATTGCAATTTTACTTGGCGTTTAGATATAAATAACTATTTGTAAACTATTGACCTTACTGCATGCTCAATTCAAGATCATATGCTGTTATGACCCTTACTTGCTATAATATTTCAGTGTAGATATTGTTCTATCCGTACTTGCCATTGGCCTACCTAGACTGGGTACCTGCTGGCCCATGAGGTATTTGTGCTTTTCCCACAGGGCGGTACTTGTGATTTTCCTATACCCAGTTCAAGGAATTATCGCCATTCACATGTCATTGCATATAACATGTGTAACACCCCATTTTTAGTCACCAATATTCCTTGTATATAATTAATACATTTAATAGAATAAAATGGTGAATTGTGATATACATGAGTTGACAGAAATACTCTAATCGGTGGTTACATACAACTTGGCTAAGCTAGGACACAAAGGAGCAACTAATGTCCTCATAAAGGCCTATCATTGTAACCTAAATTGGAGCATAAAAAGACATAAATAATGGTCCAACATAAGTGTGAAAATTCAGTCACAAACAAGGAAAAAGAACAAGACATGATTTTTTACAAAAAATGTAAGGATAAAATGGTAATTTTCCAACAAAATAAGAAACAAATATTTTTCCCTTTTCATCTTAATAATTTCAGCTAAATAAGGGGAAATAAGAGGGAATATGATTATTTGGTAATAAATCTCATGATTTAGAGTATATGTTACTAAGAGAAGTTAAAGTGGAAAAGTCAAAAAGTAACCAAGACAATAGTAATTGTAAAGAGGAAGGAATTAAGAGAAATGTAAGAAGCATTATTTATCCTCTCTTTCCTCTTTAATTTCGGTCAAAGCAAGGGAATAAAGGGGAATAAATATTTGTTAGTAAATATATGATTTAAGAAGAAGAACTCTTGACCAATTACAAGCAAGCACATGTTAAACTAAAAACCAAGAAGAGATAATGCAAGAGGCATTTAATTATCTCCTTTTGCCCTTGATATTTCGGTCAAGCAAGGGGAACAAGAGAAAATTGAATTATTCTTAGCATATATTAATTCAAGAGAGAAATTAGAACTATGGAGAAAGGGACACATGTCCATTTACAATAAACAACATTAAAACATAAAGTAAAAGGTGATATTTCAAGAAGCCATATCACTCTTTTGCTTCTTCATTTTTGGTCATCACCATTCAAGAGAGAGAGAAAAGAGTGTTCAAGAGCTCAAGAACACCAAGAACAACTAGGGTTTCAAGAAAGCATAAATTCAAGGTAAGAGCTTGAAATCAAGTTACTTATGCCTTCTAAACTCCTTAGAACTTCCTCTAACCTCTTCTTTTTCTTGAAATCCATGGATAGCAAGCCAAATCAAGAGAGAAGAGAGAGAATTTAGTGGCATTTTTAGAGAGATAAAGTGGTGAAATCAAGAGGTAATCTCATAAACTTGATCTTCTTGTGATATATGATGGTGTTGTTGTTGTTGGTTTTTGGTTTTTTGGTAAATTTGGGAAGATGAAAACCTAAGGGGAAATGTTTCCAACATTTCCTCAAATCATGTTCATTTAGTATTTAAATAGTTAATCATGTGATTAGAAGTGGAAAGGAAGTGATTAAGCAAGAGAAATCAAGAAAACATATTTTCCCTCCTAAGACTCCAACTTTTGGCTAAACATAGAACCATAGGGATAAGCTGTAATTTTGAAATTCTGATGGTTTCATTAGTTTAGAAGGGAAAATTGTGTAGGTATACATGAATTTATGATTTTTGGATGTTGGTATGCAAATCTGGAAATTTATGAAATTGTAAGTGTATGCTCTTTGATTGCTTATAGTGAAGTAGTGTTTTTGTGCAATGAAATTTGCTAGCAAAATTGTTTCAAAAATTATGAAACTTGTTAGGATTAAATTAGAGAGATACAACTTTAATTTGACAGGTATTTTGTAATTTTTGGACAAGTACATTAAAAAATATGGATTTTCAAAGTTGTGCACTGTGCAGAGTTGTATTGTGCAAAAAGTGTTATAATTGTATTAGATAACCAAAGGAATTTTCTTTAAAGGCAAAAATAGTGCAAGTAATAACTAGTTACTTGTAACTCTAATTTTGATAGGAATTGGAACTAGCTCGAGTAGGAGAAAAGTTTAAGACAGTCAGGGAAATTGGAAAATACTCGGGTAGTAACTTTTCTTGCATATACTATGTGATTATTATATGTTTGAGTATGTCATCCTCTGTATAGTTGTGGTCTGTGACCCAATAGGGGTGCAGGGTTAAGTCAGGGTACAAATATGTCATTGGGCTTTGGACAGTGTACACATAGTATTCTATCATCTTACATGACATGAAATTACATATTTATTTTCGTATTTTATATGTTTGGAAAGCATATTGCTACTGAGATTCGCTTGAATCTCACATTTTTCAAAAAGCAAAACTTTATAGCTGAAGCTAGTACTTGAAAGGCAAGGAAGTATCTACCCGGGAGTAGAGTCCCTGGTACATCTTGAAGCTGTGTATGTAGTTATCTATATTAGTATTTCTATTTTGAATATACTGTAAATCTATATATATTTCTCAAACCCTATAGGGAATCTCCTGTATTGTAAACAAGTACTTAATATCAATATATTTTCGCTATTTCTATATGCCTTACGGAACTCTGCACATATTACTCTGCGAATATTGAAATGTTAAGGGGTTTGAAAACATGGCAAACAATGCATATTAACAATCACATAGAATATGAGAGATAAAGTTGCTACCTGAAATCCCTTTCCAGTGCCTAGCTATCAGTCTACTACTTGCTGTCCGGTTCAGCAACTAACAAATCCTAAAGTTCCAAATTTATAATAAATGATTATTATTTATTTATATTCACATTCTAAACTCATAAAGTTGGTTATCTTTACCTTTAGAATTCAAGGTAATTACATTTTGCCTTTACCTTTTTAATTTCGCACATTAATTAAAAGCTGCCAGAATTTTCATCAAACTTTAAAAATTCATTTCTTTATGTAAAAATGTCCAATTGCATTTCTATAGGCTATGTGATCCTTATTAGGTCTATTTTTGAGGAAAAATGTTGTCCTTAGACAACTAGAAACATAGCATTCCATAATTATCATTTGTTTGATGCTGTCACAAAAACTTGCTAGTTTTACTTGGCTAACTTCAAAAATACATAACTCTTAGTGTACAACTCCAAATGACCTATATAACCCATCAAATTAAATTTTGATAAGTCTACTTTTATTCTAGAAAATTTAACATTCATTAGTAATCTTTTTCCTATTCAAAAACACATTACAATAAGACTATCACACAGAAAATCACACTGGCAGAACATTTACATCCAAATTTCCAGTGTTTAATCTAGAGATCTAGAATTTATAGCCAAAGGCTCTTCCTAAATAGTTTTTCATGTAGAACACAATGGAATCATCAAATCTATGAAATTCTAGACCAAACACACCTAAAACAGGGCTGGACAAAAATCTAGAAATATTTGGGAAAATTTATGTTTCATATTCTATTCAACCAAAATCCTTCCTTTCACTTCTAATCGCTTGTTTAACCACTTAAACACCTCTTTAAAATGATTAATCAAAATTTGGGCAACACCTCCCCTTAGAGTTTATGCATCCCAATCATGAAATCAAGCAAACCAAAGCGATAAATCTCAACCATAACAACAATATATACCTTGAATCATCAAGAAAACATGGTTGTTTGTGATTACCTCTTGTTTCTTTCTCTAATCCCTCCAAAACCATCCCTCTCTCTCCTTCTTCCTCTTGATTTTTTCTTGCTACATGTGTATTTGAAGAAGGCATATAGATTAGGGAGATTTATTCATGAATTTTGAAGACATAGTACATGAATTTCACCCTCAACTCACCTTGTTTTTACTGCTTGAATTTCACCCTCAACTCACCTTGCTTTTACATGAATTTCTCTATTATTTTTCTTGCTAGCCAAAAATGCCTTATGGGAGATGATAATGATCCATTTAAAATATCACAACTTCACCTCCCTAAATATTATTGTTTAAATGCGTTATTTGACTTTTTTGCTTCTTCTTTTTCACTTGGCATAAAATGCTTCCACATGTCATGTTTAATAGCCAATATTTATTTTCCCCTCCTTTTATTATTTTTGGGCCGTAAATATCCACCAAATAAAGGGAAAAATAATTGGTTTCTTGTTTTATTGGCAATTGACCATTTTGCCCATACATTTTTGTATTAAATTGAGTCTTGCTCTTTTCCCTTCCATTTGGTCGAATTTTTGCAATATATTGAGCTCAAAAATTGTGCTCTTTCATACTTAATTTTAGGGCATAATGTTAGGATTTTGCCAAGACAAAAATTGAACTTTATGTCTTTCTTGACTAAAAAATTTCATATAATCCTTATTTTCACTATTTTGTCTACTACGTGTGCACAAAAATTCACCACTTTATTCTATTGAATTTAATTAAATGTACAAGGAATTTTGGTGATCAAATTTGGAATATTACACGATTGAAAAATAATTTTATATTGACTTTGAAAATTAGTTTTACCAAATTCACAAGAAGAATTGGAACATTTTACCTTAATTTCATCTTGAGCTCCAGAGAGTGAATTTTCATATTCGACTATAATGAGCTCTTTTCGAGAATCATCTTCTACTTGTCTATCCGTGTTGGCTGTATTATGGAAGTGTTCTATGATTTCTCTTTCTTTATTGTCAACTTCCAATTGTTCATAAATCGTAGATGCATAGATTATAGTTTCACATGAACAGTTAACACTTTCAACTTTAACACACTTGTTAAAAGTATATATAGAATCAAGAGTATCCTAAATATCTTTAGCATTAGAGCAAAATCTAATTTTCTGAAATTCAATTTCTATCACAATACTATAGAGAATCCTCATTGCTCTAATGTTTAACAAAAGCATTTTCTTTTCTTTTTCAATCCAATCCTACCTTGGTTTGTAATAAAAAGTATTTGTAAAAACATTCCACATATAAAAATCAGATGCTTTAATAAAACTAATCATTCTAACTTTCCAAAACTAAAAATCAATATCTTTTAGAAGAGGTAGAATTGTATAATCAAAACTTTCTGAAAGCATAAAACACCTAAAATCAACTATTGATAACACTGGAGATAGTTAAGTCCTTTAAACAAGAGCCAAAGCTGTGATACCAAATATTAAAACTGGCTGACACCCAAGAGGGGTGAATTGGGTATAAGATAAAATTTAAGAACTTCAAAAATATTTTTGCATATTAGTGACAGAAAAATTATGAAAGTAATGAATCATAAATCAACAGTCACTTATTTAAATAATACATGCTGAAAATATAAGAGCTTAAGGAAGAGAATATGAAAACTGTGATTTATTCTAGTTTGGTCTAATCCACGATGACCTATATTCAGTCCCTAGTCTCCGCCTGAGATTTCAATCCACTATGTCCCTTAAGCTTAACTGGTACTTGAGAACCATTATAATCCCACAAGTTTAGCTGGGTACTTGTGAAGCGTGTTACAAATCTCTTATAGAGTTACTCCCCTTTACACACTGTAAAGTTACAACCAAGTTACTCTCCCTTACAGCAAGTCTTACGAGTAGAACAATTCCGAAGACCTTTCTTTCCTGCTCACCTATGTAAGTCTTATGAGTATCAACGTTCTCTTTTGCTTACACCCCTGTAAGTCTTATGAGCAGCAACGTTCTCTACTGCTTGCACCTTGTAAGTCTTATGAGCAAAAAGTCTTACCAGGAATTTTCTCTACATCTTCCCTTGTAAGGAAATGAACCCTCTCAAGGTCCCTCTACCTTGAGATCAATTCAAAGATATAATTGAAAGTGTTTACAGACTTTCTTACAGAGTGGATATGATACTCACTGAAGTACAATACAAATAATCACTCTCTTAAAGGTAAGAAATATAGAAGTTGCAGAATAAAAGAGAGTGTTTGGGTTAAGGTGGATAACTCATTATATTAGCATGTTGGCGTCGTTGCGTTCTCTGTCAACCTCTTCTTTGAATGCTTCTATATTTATAGTTGAATTATCATCTATGACTGTTGAGCTTTTCTTCTTCCTATAGAGGCTTTCAAAATATGACCGTTATAAGCATTCATCTGTTAGAGTCCCGTTGGTTCATTTGACCGTTCTTCATATTTGAAAAACTAGCCGTTACGTTCGGTGGATTAAAATAATTTAAAATAGACGTAAAGTAACATTTCTTCTATTTGCATGATCTTCTCATTGCTTTACTAGAAAAATAATTTTAAACACTAATACAATAAAAAGTTAGAGTGATTAGAATCAATAAAAATGAGTTCCATAATCATTCCAATGATTTTAAGAAGTTATGAAGCATTGCACTGTTTTCTGGGAAGCATTACTTGAGTAGTTACTCGAGTGATCTCAAGTCATCACTCGAGTAGTCACTCGAGTGATCTAATCATTTTGAGTCCAAGTATGGCAAATGACCTATCATTAGAAAGCTCTTGCCGTCTACATTCCAATTCAAAAAGAATCAACGCCAAATTTATTGTATTATGCAAGTTATGATACAAGTAGTGTATATTGTTCTAGATAATGTTTGAATTTTCGAGTATAAAGTTTTAGAAGGCATACCGCTTTGAATATAACTCCAAATTTGACATATGACCTATCCATAGAAATATCTTTAAGTCTAGTTTCATATGCATTAAGTTTTAACTCAATTAGACATATGGTTTGGGAGACATGTCTAGAATATTGAACCTATTATGTAATACAGTAGTGATTTGAATGTCATATTTCAAAACTCATATCTCTTTCATATGAACTTCTTTGAAATTGATCTTAGTATCTATGTGATGCATTAAAAGTCTAGTTTTTACTCAATTAGATGTATGGTTGGAGAGATATATCCAAAATACCGAACCTCGATCATGTTGAATGAAAATAGAGCACAACAAAGTACAGATACATCACTCGAATTCTTGCTGCCAACTCGAGTTTAAACTCAAGTTTCATCGTTAAACTCAAGTTTTCTTAAATATTTACATATCTGAATAGTGATAAATTTCAAGCGCCTCTTGAGAGTGTTTGGAGAATTTTTGTCTAAACTCGAGTTCTCAGGTCTAACTTGAGTTCTCACCAATTTCTGCATGTTTGAACAGTGATAACTTTCAAGTTCCTCTTAAGAGTGTTTGGAGATTTTTTGTCAAACTTGAGTTCTCAGTCCAAACTTGAGTTCCATGCATGAATTTTCAAGTTCCAGCTTCTATTTCTTTAAACTTGCAAGAGTTACCTTGAAATTCTATAGTACCAACTTATGTTTTACTGGTAAACTCAAGTTTCATACCTGGTCACAAGACTTTAGAATGTCTCTATCAAAAACTTGAGTTCTCTTCAGGGTATAACTCGAGTTCATCAAATTTTTATAATTTCTGACTTTGCTTCTGGACAAAACTTGCTAGAGTTAACCTGAACTAGTGAGATTTAACCTGAAGTTTTCAGGAAAAACTTGAGTTCTTTAGCCAAACTTGAGTTCTACATGATACACAACTTGAGTTCTGCTCTATAATTCGAGTTCATCATATATTCTCATTAGCTATTACAAGTTATTCTTTCTTGAATCTATTTCTTCTTGATTTTCCTTTTGATGATCATTCTCCATAACCCAATTAGATAGCTTCTTTATTTTTTTGATTATCTTCAATCCTCCTCTTTTTTTGTTTGACTAATCTACATTAAATATAGTAGTTAGTCATTATAGGAGATAAGTATATTATGCAAACATTTTGCTCTTAATATTTGACATCTATATTTGACATCATCAAAACTAATAATATCTAACAATCATGGCTTATGATGAGTATTGGATGATGAAACCATGTTTTAAAAGTTGGACCCAAATTTTAACTAGAGATCAAATTAGTTTAATAGGCAGTCAACCAGTAACATAATAATTAAATAACGACACAATATTATATACCTATATAATAATATGAATGTAAGAAATGAATATAAATTATATGTATAAAAAAGAAGTACCTTTAATGATCCTTGATACCAAGTCCTCACACAATGAAACTATTAAAAATAAATTAGATAACATTTGTAACTTTAATGATCCTTTATATTTAAATATTAAATATTATGGTATTTTTATTATATTTTTTGAATAAAAAATTTGAGAGGAGAAATAGGATTTCTATCTTATCCCTTTTTTTATGGAAATGTAAAAATATTTAAAATATGCATTAATACTTGTATTCGAGATATCATTTCAAATCTTAAAATTAAAATAAATAAATAAATATCACTGTTAGTTGTTGACCGATGGATATTAAATAGTACTTGATCAAAGATGGTGGGGGTGACAATATATGGTTTCAGTTGTAGACTATGTAATGTTCTTCTCACTATTGCTAAATTTTTGGGGATTAAGGATGGTGGGGGAGATAATTTATTGTTTCAGCTGTAAACTATGTAATATATTGGGCTAAGAGGTATAAGAACATAGCCATTTCTCATATTACATTGAAGCCATTAACTTAATTTGTAGGGGGTGTGGTGAATCCTATCCCTTCTATGATGTTGTTAATGATATTAGGAAGGGTGTATCGGATGTTAAACCTTCCTATCACTTGTAAGAGTCTATGAGGAAATAAATAAATAAATATATAGCATAAATTAAATGGGACAAGAGACACCAAAATTATTAATGTGGAAAACCCCTAAACTCAAGGGTTAAAACCGCAGGGTACTAGACTAATGAACATATGATCTACTATGATCAAATAGGTACAAGAGTGTCTCAACAACATGCATAAAAAGTGCAACCATCCAACCAAACAACCAAAGCTACAAGATTAAGATAGATAACAAAAGAGCTGAAAATACTAGAAGAAACGTCCCTCACCACGACCATGATTTCTCTAACACCAAGTCTCTAAACAATGATTTAACCGTTAAAAATTCTATACCATATGTGCCAAACTGGCTAACTAAATTTTAGCTTGATCTAGCGGTTAACGAGTGTCCAAATGCCAATTTATCAAGACTGCCTTGTGAAGCTGCATTTTTCACTTTCTCTCTTCTTTTCTTTCATATGGCTATATAATTCAACCTCTTTGGCTTCCCCAACCTCTCCATGGCCTCTCTGATGTGTCTCACTGATCTCACCAGCCTCTAGCCTCTTATGTCTTGAACAAAAACCTATTAAGCCTTATCTCCACTTAAATAAGTGAGACACATATTGTAATATCCCGAATTTCGAACCTAGAAGCTTAAGGATAAGCCTATATTAAGCATATGACAAAGCCTAATTTAGGAAGAGTCTTGTAATATCCCAAATTTTGGGACTAGAGGCATAAGATTAAGCCTGGATTAAGTGGACTGCTAGACCCTGGTTTAGCAAATGTCCCTATGATGTGTGTTTAAATTCCCTAAAATTCTTTTGTATCCTTGGATATTTAAAATGAATTATATTGGTGAGCTAAAGAGCTCGGGGAATAACAAAACGAAATGATTGGAAGTCACACATAATAGAGTAAAGTGGAACACAAAGTAATTTTGCCACCGGTGAAATTCTCTGTGTGGCAGTGGTGATTGTGTGACCTTTTTTGATGGGTAAATGATAGTAAAAAGTTATGAAACTTTCCAGAATGAAAGTAGACTTATCAAGCTTTAATTTGATAGGTCATATAAGTCATTTGGAGTTGTACACAAAGAGAAATGAATTTTTAAAGTTAGCCCAGTGAAATTAATTATTTTCTGGGACAGCATTTAAAGATTAAAATTCTGGGAAGTGTGAGCTTCCAATTGGCTAAAGGTTATATTTTTCTTTAAAACTATACTCCATAAGGGTCTCATAGCCTTTGGAATCACTCCAATTGGATATTTGTACAATTAGATATGAATTTTCAAAGTTAATGAAAATTCTGCAGAATTTGGTATTATATGCGAAAATTCAAATTTTGGACGAATCAGAGGGTGACACGTGGCAAGTCCATTAATCACCAATTAAACCATCATCTTCTTCATTCCTCAGCCATTTTTCACGGTGAAAATTTCAGAAGAGAGAGAGACAGATCGGAGAAATGGAGGGAGGAGGAGATAGAAAATATTTTCCTCTGAAACACTGTCGAAACGGCATCCTCTCTCAAAGTACCCTTCAGGAAACTTCCTCTACTCATCGAGATCTTCATTCCTACGGTTTCGGATTTTCATTTGGAGGTAGTTGGCGCCGTCTCACCGGCCGGGGTGTTGTCGGAATTCCAAACCGTTTGTGGAAACGGGTATAGGTAAGCGTAAGCTTCCTTTTTAACCGATTGGTTTGTCGTTTGGATGAGTTTTGGGAAGGATGGGTACTATTTATGGCTGGTTTAAATTGGTGTTTTAAATGGATAAATGATGTCCAATGGATGTATAAATAGCTAATCACTTGATTATGAGTAGTAAGGAAGTGATTAGGCAAGAGAAATCGAAGAAACAACAAACTCTTTCTGAGAATCCAATTTCCTTCTGTTTCTGCCCTGTATTTTTCGTATAGGAGGAGTTGGAATTTGATGATTTTAATGCTTCCATTGGATTTAGGAGGCAAAATTGTGTGGGTATACAAGTGTTCATGAATTTTGGACACTTGTACATGAATTTAGAAATTTTAGAAGTTAAAGGGTAAATGCTGTGTATTCCGTTTTTTGGAGGCAGTGTTATGGTGACATATTTTTGAGTGGTCAAATGTTATCCAATGACCATGAAACTCTCTAGTTTACAATTAGACACACAGACCTTTAATTTGATAGGTTATAATGATCAATTGGAGTTTTGTGGATTTAGATATGAATTTTTGAATGTCTGCCTTGTTTTCTGGAAGAACATCTGAAACAGTCGGTGTTTGGAAAATTTCTGGGAATGGTGTAGTGGTGGCGTTTAAAATAGAGTATTTTTATATAAAACTAAACTTAAAGGGCTTCAAATAGAGCTTTGAACCACCTCAATTGGAGTTCTATAGAATTAATTTTGATTTTTCAAAATTTGGTCAAAAATGTTGGTAGATTGAGTACCATGCGAATTTAAGTAAGAAATTGGCCAAATATAATTGGAATGAACTCCAAGGGTGAAAGTAAGCCTTTAGGGCTAATGTGGGCCATTGGGTATTCACTCTTCATATATCTAATGATATTATCACTTACCTAGGGCCATGAAGTGACAAAGAAGAAGTAAGGTTTGGCGGATCAAGGGACAAGAAGAGAAAGACATAAAGTCTGAGAGGTAGTGAACTTACCTTTTCTGCATGTATGTGATATGTATGTCTTGCATTGATTATGTGACTACTTTGCCTATTTGTGTGGAACATGTATGATTGGTTGAAGCTCTGTTATATTTGTGCAATGGCCATATGTATATCATAACATCGAGCATGCAGCATGTCATTATGTTGGCATGAAATAGTGTAGGCAAGCATGTCATGCATTCATATATATCTGGCATGCATAGTGGTAATGTTTGCTACTGAGATTCTCTCGAATCTCACTCCTCCCAAACAACCATTCAGACAGGTAAGCATTAGAAACGTGCTGAGATCAGAAAAGAGGTATGCACGAAGAGGAATGTTGCTGGTTGTTTGAAGACCTTTTGGTTATTAAGGTCTATAAATATTGTGTAAACCCCTAGTGAGGAAACTTTTGTATTATAATCAAGTAATATTGTATTAATATTATCAGTATATTCATGCTATTCCTGTGTGCCCACTGAACTACGCATTGCTACTCTGAGTAAGGTCGGTAATAAGGGATATATGAGGCGGGTCTTTACAAGTCTCAAGAATGATGAGAGATAGAAAGACTCTTGGGTAATATATGATTTAGTGTTTTGGAAAAAGAATGGTTCTCCCGATGATATAAGGCTTTACAAGGACACTTGGAGCCATCTTATGAGACAAATAGGCTCATGGTGCCATTTAGTAGACTTTGATATACGTGGTACAGTCCTGATGAAAACCTGAGTAGGATTTTGAGTAAACACTAATAAAGTAACTTTATTAAAGTAGCTTTAATAAAGTAGTAATATTGACTCAACTTTTGTTGTGGCTCAACAAGAAACTACCATGTACCCTTTATAATTACATTTGAATTTTTTACTTTTAAGTTGGCTTTCTAAAAAGGTGCCATCTAGGCTTTGAGTTAAGGGAATCCACCAGTCTCTGGCTCAGTCATGTATTTGACTTTCCGAACACTGAACCTGAGAGTCAGGGAATTCATTAGGCCTCTCTTCCCCAGACCTAAAAAGGATGGCTAAGGAGAGAGAAAAGAAAAAAGGATGAAACTAGAAGGATACTTGTCACTTTATGACAGTATTGGATCATAAGAAAATGAAAGAGGAGAGAAGGAGAAGTGTTCTTAAGTTCCTACTGTGTACTTACTAGATTTTGACCTCGAATTGGCATTTCTAGCTCCCAGAGTCTTTTCTAATATTGTTTCTGTCAATAAGAGCAACATTTCTATAGTTTCAGATTCTTAATCAGAGGTGTTTGGTGTAATTTATAAGATAGAGGTGTTTCCAAAATCAAAAACCAATTATGGAATTGTGTAGAGGTACGTATGAACTTCGATTTGAACTGAATATCTTAAGGTTTTGATAAGTCCTCATGCTGCCCTATTTTTTGGTTTGAGTTAGAACCTAGGAATAAATATGATTTCAATGACTTTAAGGCTTTCAATGGGTTCATGATGAAAAATTGTGTGAGGTAGATGTGAGGAACCTATTCCAAGAATATTAGAATAGAAAGTCAAATTTTGCCCCAAAAACCCTAAGAGGTTCGCCCAGGCTTGGAACCTTATAGGTTTGGCCAGGCCTGGAATCCTAAAAGGGAATTAAGAACCGATAAGTAACAATGAAGTCGAGAATTATTGAAAGACACTTTTGAAAAGGTTTTGAGATTTTTAGAAAAACACACTCAACTATAGGTCCATATCCTATCTTGATGTTAGGATTTGAAACTATTTTTTGAAGTAGTTCAGACTCATTGTGTAAAAAGCTCATTCAATTAGGTTAGAGAATAAGGTATTACATTTTTAGTATGAAAGCTAAGAGTCTAGCATTTGGCTAGTATACTTTGCTGATGTGAATAATATTTGAGTTAATACTGTGATAATCCTGAGTAATATTATGATTAAGAGATATGGGTGAGAGATTAACCCAGAGAAATAGAATTTTCCCCTACTACTAATTGGCAGGCTAGTATAGAGGAAGGGTAGAGCCATATATCGATGAACTAACTGATTATAGATTCTCCTGTCAAAGGAAGGGGTAGAGCTGTATATAGAGAATAAAACATAGCAGTAGTTATGTATACCTAATAGAGAAGAGTACAAGCTCTGGATAATCTGATGCTGAATTGGCTTGTGACTCGAATTCCAGCTGAACTTTGTGGTTAAGTATGCTTAGGCGAGAGTAATACCGGGATGGGTGACCCCCTGGGAAGTTAAGTAGGTAAGGTTATAGAGACTTGAGGAATATTGATTGCCTTGAGATTTCTCCATAATTGATTATCATCTTAGTTAGATGAATCATATTCAAAGGCATATAAGTATGATAGGCAGTATTGAACTGGAGGAGGCCATAAACTGTTATGGAGATACCCGATTTTCTTGTTCTAGCTAGATATTGTAGGAGAGATATCTTAACTCCCGAATCACCTTACCATTGATAGAGCTTATATGAATAAACTGATTCATTGTATGCTAGATGATAAATATGAGAGGAGCTTCATGGAGCTGAGGGAGAGGCTGACATTTACACCAATATTAATGAACCTAAATCCTAGTTTGACGGTGTGGTTTGCAAGTGAAGTAACCTGTAAGGGTTGCAGTGAAATAGGTATACGGGATTGGGATATGCCCTAGTGAAAAAGGGCAGAATGGTGGAGGATGCCTCTTGACAGCTGGCAGCAATTATCTTGATTTGAAAGAATAATGATCTGAATATGCCTTTATGATATCAAGGATTGAGATAGAATTACAACCTCGTGAACAATACTGATGCTGTGAGAATATCTGAAAGTTTTGAGGATTAGAATAGGAATTATGAATCATGATTTTAGTATGCATGATGAGTATGATTGAGGAAACATGATTTCTCAGCTCAGCTGATGTTAAGGTTCTAGGAGTTGAATTGTGACCTAAGAATCAAACAATAGTTGAATTGATTCTTTAGGCATTTGAATTGAACTGAATGATTTAAGGTACTAGAATATGGTACAGATATGTATAAAGCTTTTAGAGGTTGCTAGTTGCTAAGTCTAGCATAAGGAAAGATCTTGATTATAGAATATTCCCTTAAAGTATTGATTGGGGGTAATAGCTCTCTAGAGAAATGAGAGAAAGAATTTGAATTAAGTGGAGGGATAGGATTTATATTTTATCTACCTTCCATTCCATAAATTCGAGGTTATACTAGGATTTGATTGGTTAATGGCAAATAATATATTGAAAGATATAAGCAGAATACTATCGGTGAGGGAAATAGAGTTTACGATTATGCTTAGACCTGGACATATATTAAAAGTCCATATAGAATGACTTCAGATGAGATGAAGAAATTGAAGAAGCAGAGTGCAAAATAGCTAGAGAAAGAAGGTGTAGCACCCTTATTATTCATACGGAAGTGTCAACATTACCGAAACTTAGCGTAATAACTTTTCTTTTAAAGGGTTACTATTCATTTATTTCTATTAGTGTATTTCTTTGCTTATACATGGTCATACATACATATACCATCCATGTCATGTTTATACAAATAATCATATTACACGATAATTTACACATAACAAACTATCATGTATCCATCTTTGAATCTTTGTCATATTCATCTCCTAAACATCTTTAAGCATTCTACCTATGTGCATAACTCACCTATACGGTTGGGTGAGGAAAAGTGAGATTTGAGAGAATCTCAGTAGCAAACTTTGCTAACTAAGCATATAAGATACAAGCCTAATGCATGACACATTTGCTTACACAAATTCATGCTAGCATAATGACATATGCATACTATATGTTTCATACATCATACTCATGGCCATAGTATAACTAGAAACAAAGCTTCAATCATTCACATATGCTCCATACAATTTATCAAAACAGTCAAACACATCAACATATCAGTATACATATTAAGTAAATGTAAGGCAGTAAAGTTTTACTAACTTTTAGACTTAGGTCCTCTTCTTATCCCTTTTTCTTCCAACCGTTACAGTTGCTTGCAGATTCTTCCATTCTTCTCTTGATATCTCATGGCCCTAGACACACAATCACTTTAGGTGGTTAATTCATTAGAGCCATGGAAGTAAGTCATTACTCATGACTTATCTTAACCTTGGAATTCAACTTTATTACCACTTACCTAAAGTAAAATTTATCCTTGGACATCTATCTTATTACAACTTTTCCCAAGTATTAGACTATATCCCTACCCTTGGGTTTCACTCTTAGTTACCATTCAAGCCATTCTCTTATTTTCGCATGGTAACCTATACTGACAGAATTTTTACCTATCTTTAAAAAATCATAACTTAATCTAGGAAACTCCAAATAGGGTGGTTCAAAGTCCTATATGAATTTCTATAAGTCTATATTAAGGGAAAAATATACCTACTACAAGTTATACTCCCAGAAATCTAGAATCCTCAATTAACAAAAATTATCCCAGGATTTATTCCAGATTCAGTACCTAAACTTTAAAAACTCATATCTTACAATCTACTAACCCAAATGGAATATGTTATACATAAAATTAAAGCTTTATCTATCTACTATTATCTTGGAAAATATTAGGATTATCAGAGAACATTTAGTCATCCAAAATCATGTCACAATCTATCTGTCTCTTAGAAAATGCAATCTGGTAGCACTATTCCTTTAACTTCAATTTTTGGGTTTTCAATCCAACCCTTCTAAAATCATATCTATACCATAACCCTATACAAATTTACCCAAGGAATCCATTAGAAACCTCAAATTTGGAAAAAATCATATTCCTTCCTCCTGTTCTGGTTCAGGCCAAAACTTAAGGTTCTAGGCCAAAAATTCAGTTTTTGATTCTAATGCTTCCAGGACCGGTTTCTCACTATTATCCCATATAGTTTTTCATCTTGAACCTATTAGAGCCATTAAAATCATCAAAATCACATCCATTCCCTAAGATTTAGTTCTGGCCAAAAACAGGGCAATCATATAACTCCAAAATTAACCGATCAAAACTCAGAATATTATACTCAAATCAAAGCTTATATGTACCTCTACTTGATTCCATAATTGGTTCTTGATTCCAGTAGCACCTCTCCTGAGTAAATGGTACCAAAAACCTCTGATTAGAAATCTAAAACTATAGAAGTGTTGCTCTCACTAAGAGGAACAATATTACAAAAGACTCCGGAAGCTGGAAACAACGCTGAATCAGAGGTGAAATCGGCTTCAGAGCTCAATAACTTTCACTATTCACCCTTTCTCTTTCCTCTTTCATTTTCTCTATTTTCTTCTTTTTTTCCATGTCTGAACGAAATTTAATAAGGGGGGAGAGAAGTTGTCTTATGATGACATGTGTCACAAGTGCTAAAAAATATCCCAGGATGCCCGGTGCTCCTTTCCCCTGACTTAGTCATTGTTACCACCGAAAAATCACCTGACCTGCCTAAAGAGTTCCAGGGAATAGGACATGTATTCTCTTTCCTCTCTTCTCTTAGCCATCCCAACTAATCGGGGAAAGAGGATTCCAGTGATTTTATTCAGCTTTCAAGTTTGGTGTCGAGGTAAGTCAGGTACATGACCATATCGAAGATTGATGACTTGCCCTGGCTTTCTGGACATATGGTGACTTCTTACTAATCCATTAGTAAGAAAAGTCAAAAGTGGGTTTAATAAAGTTACTTTATCTTGAAATCATTACTTTTACTTTATTAAAGCTACTTTATTATATGGAGTCACTCGGTTTTACGCCACGTATCCCTATGGCCTCAATATCGTGCCAAGTGTCCGTGTAAGCCCTCATATAGTTCTACATGGCCTCTGGCTTGCAGAATTACTGTTTGTCTACTTATGGGGTCTACGTAGCGGCACAAGCCAATGTATTTTCCCAAAATGAAGGGTTTACTAGTGTATTCTTAAAAAACATAGGGCATACTAGTCTACCATGTAATATCCTAGATTTTAGGCCTAGGAACTTGAGGATAAGCCTATATTAGGTAGACTACTAAGCCAAGTTTAGTAAGAGTCCCAAGAATTTTGAGGAGATAGAATGATTTTCATGGACTATATCCAGGTAAAGAACGAGTCTCTAGGTACATGAGGGTTAGAGCGTATAAACAGTCGAAAGAAAATTCATCGATGCCAAGTAATGCTATGTGTGGAACCATTTTCAAATAAAATGGACACTTGACAAAATTCTATTTGTTGACTCATAAAGTAATAATTAAATATTAAATTAAATTAATTTTTACTTTAAGTGGGGACTACAAAAAAATGACACCTCGTGGATGAACCCAGGAAAAAATCCCCAGACTTCCCTTCCCCAATAAAGTGGACGGTTAGGTAAACATGGAAAAAGAATGCGATCCCATAGGAAGGTGCCACATGGCACAATATAAGAGAAGGAAGCATAAGGTTACTTTTTGATTTATGTGTTGGACCAACTAAGGGATGACACTTTTCCCCTAATTATGGAAAAGTAACCTTACCTTTTGAGTTATCATCCCCCGAGGGTGCCACCTTGCCCCAAGTTGGGGAAGTCCACTGGTCTCTGGTTTGGTCACCTGACTAATTTTCCCAAAAACCAAACCCATCCAGGAACCGAGGAAAATCATTAGACCCCTACTTTCTCGGACAAGTTAGATGGCTAAAGGCTTAAGAAAAGAAGTGAGACTTACTTTATTAAAGCAAGTGACACTATCACCGAATAGATGGTTCACGGGACAAATAACACCATAGGAATTCGATATGTGGCATAACTTTTCAAGGCTCTTTCTTGGCCTTATATTTTTGGCCAGCAGACTAAATAAATCATAGAAAATGCCTAAAATATCACAAAATTATTAGAGGAGAGATAGAAGGTGAATAGTATTTTTCAAGAACTTCAATCCACCAAAACACTACCGAATCAGCGTTTTCTCCTAAAATACCCTTCACAAACCTTCTTCTACTCATCCTAAGCATCATTTCTATGATTTTAGATTTTCATTTAGAGGTTTTTAGTGACATCTCACCGGATTTCCAAGCCGGTTGTGGTAAGCGTAGTCTTCATTTTAAACCGATTGGTTTGTTGTTTGAATGAGTTTTCATGAGGGTTGGGGTAATGTTCATATTTTTCCATGGGTTATTTTTGAGGATTAATCATATTTTAATAATGTGTTTATGGTTTAATGATGATATTGGACCAAGTTGTTGGACAAAATTCTGTTTTGTTAATTTTGGCTTACAAGGGTTCTGTTTGGTCAGTGCTATAGGAGCTGGAGCTTTGTGATTTTGATTATTTTATTATGTTATACATGAAAAATTATGTAGAAAATATTGTGATTATAATTTTTGGATGATTATACTTAATTTTGGAATTTTTGAAAGTTGGATGACCCTGCTGCCATATTCGTTTTTCTGGAGCAGAGTTGTTGAGATGCGTTTTTCAGTAGGAAAACCTAATCCAAACCTTATGAAATTTTACATGATGAAAATAGACATCATGTGCTTTTAATTTAATGGGTAATATGATTCAATTGGATTAGCTGATTAAGAGATATGATTTTTCAAATTTTGACGATAATTCTAGAATAAAATATGTGGCAGATTGGGTTTGATGAATTTTATAGAATTGGGTGGTTATAACTGGTACTCTGTGATATTTTTCATTAAACTAGGACTTAAATATATTTGTACAAAACCTAGAACCAACCATTTAATATTTTTTTAGAATTAATTATGAATTATTAAATTTGGGTCATATAAATCAGGAAAATTATGGAACAGTGGTCAATAAATTGAAATACTGTATTGATGTGTATCTAGAAGTGTAATGGATATATTTTTAACTGAAACTAGACTAATTAGAGGTCACATAAATTTTATAATTATCCTAATTGGACATATGTACAATGTGTTATGAATTTTCAAAAATTGAAGAAAATTCTAGCAGATTTAAGTATAAGTGAGAAAATAAGAAAATGTAATGGCACCATGTAATGATATTGAACTTTAAGGGTAAGACTAACCAATTTGGGATAGTTGGAACACTTTGACCTTGATTTTAGCCTAGTATGTTGGATACCTCATTTCCTATAGTCTCGGATGAGTGCAAAAGAGTAGTGAAATCATTTGTGAAATCAGGATCAAGTCTTGGATTAAGCAATTTTAGAAAAATGTTCACAATTCCCCAAATCTATCTCAGGATGTGAACCTGGGATTGAAATGGGATTTTGGGAGTAATAAAATTTTTTCAAACAATTTCATTAACATTCTGTAATATCCCAAATTTTGGGACAAGAGGATTAATATTAAGCCTATATTAAGGGACTGCTAGACCCCGATTTATCAAATGTCCTAGTGGGACATAGTATTATTTTTTAAAATTCTTTTATATCTTTGGATATTAAAGGGAATATTATGGTGAATTAAATAGCTTGGGAGTGACAAAACAAAGCAATTAGAAGTCACACACAATATAATAAAGTGGAACACAAAGTAGTGTTGCTACCGGTGAAATTCCTGGTATGGCAATGGTGATTTTGTGACATTTTTTAATAAGTAAATGATGTTAAAAAATTATGAAACTTTCCAGAATAAAATTAGACTTATCAAGATTTAATTTGATAAGTATATAAGTCATTTGGATCTATACAAAAAGAGAAATGAATTTTTGAGTTTTGCCCAGTGAAATTAACTATTTTCTGGGGTAGCATCCAAATATTAAATTTTTGGGAAGATTTGAATTCTAATTGGTAAAACTAGACTCAATAAGGGTCACATAGCCTTTAGAAACACCCCAATTGGATATCTACACCATTAGATATGAATTTTCAAAATTTAATGAAAATTCTGCCAGATTTAGCATTATATGCGAAAATTGGAATTTTAGGCCAATCAGAAGCTGACACGTGGCAAGCTATTTTAAACACCATTTAATGAATATTTCATCATCTTCTCTAACCATTCCTGCATCCAAAACACAGATATAAGAGAGAGAAAGAGGTTGAACGAAAATGGAGAGAGGAGGAGAGAGAAATTTCAATCCCCCAAAACACTTTCAAATCGGCGTTTTCTGGCAAAGTGCCCTTCATAAACCTTCTTCTACTCATCGAGAGCTTTATTTCTATAGTTTCATATTTTCATTTGGAGGTGGTTGGAACTATCTCACTGGTCAGAGTATTGCCAGAATTCCAAACCGTCTATGGAAATGGGTAAAGGTAAGCGAAAGCTTCCTTTTTAACTGATTGATTTTTGGTTCAGATGAGTATAGAGAAAGTTGGGTACTGGTCATGTCTAGTTTTAAAGCGTGTTTTCAATGGCTAAACAATGTTCAATGGATGTTTAAATAACTAATCATTTGATTAGAAGTAGAAAGGAAGTGAATAAACCAAAGAAAACAAGAAAACAATATAATTTTTCTAAGAACCCTAAATTGAGGTTCTATGTGTGAGTGGTGATGTACTTGGAATTTTATAATTTTGATGCTTCCATTGGCTTTAGGAAGAAAAATTGTGTAGGTATGCAAGTGTTCATGAATTTTAGATACTTGTATATGAATTTGGAAGTTTTAGAAATTAAAGGGTGCACGTTGTGAAATCTGTCTTCTAGAGGCAGTGTCTTTGTGATGTGTTTTGAGTGGTTTAATGTTGTCCAATAATAATGCAAATTTCCAGAATTAAAGTAGAGACATAGAACTTTAATGTGATAGGTCATAATGGTTAATTGGACCAGTATACTAGGAGTTATGATTTTTCAGATTTTTGTCATGTTAAACTGGGCAACTCTAGAGCAGTGTCCAATTAAATGGAATTTTGTACTTATGGGAATGCTTTTATATTATGGATATTTTTTTTATTAATATAGACTTAAAGAGGGTTCCATATAACTTAGAATCACCTCATTTGGAGTTTTTTACATTTAGTTATGATTTTTACAAATTCGGCCAAGAATCAGGATGGTTAAATTCTGAACAGTGAGATTCTTGGCTGCGGTCCAAATGTTTTTGTTTGGGCTTTGGCAGCGGCCAACCACTTTTGGCGGCGGTCAAAACCCTCAAATTTTAGGATTTCATGTTTTTGAGGGAAATTGACCTATTTAGCCCTCCCTAACATCTTGGGCCTTAATATACACTTCCAATGACCTACAATCATGACTCTAATGATGTGATTGGGTATCTAAGGCCATGAAGAAGTCAAGAAAGAAGAAGAATGGAAGAATTTCCAGGAAGCTCTAATGGTTGGAAGATGAGAAAAAAAAGGAAGGATTATAGTCCACCAGGTAGTGAACTTACCTTGCCTGCATGTATGTGATATGTATGTTTTTGCATTAATTATGTGACTACTTTACTTATTTATGTTGAACATATTTGATTGATTGAAGTTCTGTTATATTTGTACAATAGCCATGTGTATGTCATAACATTGAGCATGCAACATGTCATTATGTTGGCATGAAGTAGTGTAGGCAAGCATGTCATGCATTCATATATATCTTGCTTGTAAAGTGGTATTGTTTACTATTGAGATTCTCTTAAATCTCACTCCTCCCAACCAACCATTTAGACAGGTGAAGAATGCATGGAACTATGCAAGGAAGAGATATGAAGATGAGTAAAGATTGAAGCGCAAGGCGCTATCTTCTGTATTGGTGTAAAGGTTGTACTAGTACTTGTGATTATACATTTGATGTATATGTGTATGTATGAATAAATTTTAGCAGAGAATAGCCCTTAGTTTATTTAAAGTAAAACACTCGCATACTCTGATTTATGAAACTAAGAGCCGCTGAGGTATTAATGGCGTAGTGAATCTTGTGGAAATGTGTTTAAAGTATTCTACCCTTTGAAAAACTCTCTCAGCCTTAGGTTCAAATCCTGAGTTGAGAGGGAGGATTTATGAATGTTAGTAAACACTGGGTAGATCCTGGTTCCACAATTGATTACACTACTCTTTTGTACTCATATGAGGCTATTAGAAATAAGGTATCACATTTAATGGTATCAGAGCGTTGATTCTGGCAATAATGTATATTTGCTAGCATTCTTTGCTAATATTGATAGGGTATAATCTCTTGTTAGATACTTTATAAAGGAGGTATAGTGGTAGAACTCTGGTTAAGAGTGATGCCAAGTGGAAAAAGAAGGATTAGATAACATGTGAGTGCATAGGGCATTTCCTTATATAGCAGGTAGTTTCAGGAAGGAACTCATGAGAGTGCGAAACTGGAACTCAAGTGCAGTGCAATGTTTTGCAGAACTCGAGTGCAAGGCAATTGTACTGAATGTGTAAATGTGACTTCGTGCAATGTTCTCTAAGGAGACTTTAGCACAATATTGCAGACCTTTTTTTGATATGTCAACGGTGGTTGAGGTAGTATGGGATGCCAATACCCAGTGGCATATGATATGATGCTAGCGACATATCACATGGTGGTTGAGGTAGTATGGGATATCGATACCCAGTGATAAGAGATATGGAATGAAGCTAGGCTGATGCCTGGATCTCATCAGAACTCCGTGGTTAAGCGTGCCTAGGAGAGGGAATATTTGAGGTAGGCTCTCGGTAAGCTTGCCTAGTGGTGGGCTGGAGTCCCGTGCTGCTGTGGCGAGCGCCCAGTGAGGGTAGCCTACAGTTGGGCCTAGTGGGGGGTTCGTTGTAAGTTGTGAGCTAGATTCCCGTGCCGCTATAGCGGGTGCCTAGTAAGGGTAGTACTGCAGTTGGGCCTAGTGGGAGGTTCGTTGTAAAGGTTAAAAATCTTAATAGAGATTTTTAGATGACCTAAGAAATGGTTAAAGGCATGGAGATAATAAAGTAAGTTTTGATCTTTGACCTGAACATTTCTGTTGCAGTAATTATTGCTTAGGAAAAGTTCAATCGATAGGGTTATTGAAACTTGAGGCATAGAGATTGCTTGAGGTTTCTCCATGCTACGTAATAATCCTTAGTAACCGGTGGGGTTAAATGAATATAAGTAGGATATACGGTGATGCATAATAAGTGGTGATTATGTCGTATATTAATCCTAGAGGATTAGATTGATGATATTGAAGGTTGAGGATATGTTTGGATTAGATCTAAGCCAAAATAATGCTTAGGTCGAAATGAGAATAAGGTTGCACTTTGGTTCTATTTCATGATGAAAGTTGGAACCTTGTGAACCTTACTGATGATGTGAATCTTTAATAGTTGTTGAGGATATTACCCGAAAACCGTGAAGGTTGGAATAGGTGCTATTTATTTGGATTCATAGCATATCTATTAGGTATAATTAAGGAACCCTAATGTCGACTCAGGTAATATTACGGTTCTAATAGTTGAACTATAACCTAAGAATCAATTTAAATAGTTGAATTAATTCTTCAGGAATATGAGATAGCCTGAATGGCTGGAGGTACTAGAGTATAGTACTGAGAGGTATGACAAACCTCATACATATTTCCAGAGGTTGATAGTTGTCGATCTAGCATAGGGAAGGATCTAATTCATAGAAAATTCTCTAAGAGATATGATTACTACCGGGAGTGGGACCAATATCAAAAGCCCAACTAAATTGACCCCAGATGAGATGGCAGAAAATGAAGAGAGTAGACTACAAAACTACTAGTGAAGAAGAACCTTATAAGATTTGAATTCCGTTACAATGGTACTTCAATTTAGAGGTAACCAACCGGACATAACTACCTGCGAAGGATTCTAATCGAAAAAGGCTACCTACGGGGAGTTTTGATCAGAGAAGGCTACCTATGGGGAGATATGATCAAAAAAAGCTACCTACGGAAGATTAGATCAGGGGGGATGACCAGTCAGGGGATTGAGTAAAGCACCAAGAATAGTACCATAGTGTGAAGCCACCATGATATCGAACCATAGTGTTCAGCTACCGTGATAACAAACCGTGGCGTGAAGCCTCGGTGACGTTGAAACCGTTAAGTAGAGCTATAGGAACGTTGAACTCTTAATAGGGGTATATTGTAATGAGTCTTCCATCGAATAAGTTTCCTTTAGAGAAGGGTTGTATGACCTAGTAAATCGTCATGGGTGCTCCAGTGTGGAATGATGAAAGAGATTAAGGAAGAATATGCTCAGTAATATAAAGCTAAGTGACTCTGGCTCGCATACTTTATGTAATGGTTCTTTCATGTATGTGTTTACCATTGAGTATATTCTTGTTATGAATATACAGTAGGAAGTAAGACCTTTTGGACCAGTGTGTCCTTAGGAAGTCACACCTGATGGGCAGAGGCCCGAGGCTGTAAGACCTGTGATGTCTACGATATAGGGGTGATTCCTTGGGCAGTAAGACCTAATGAGCATTCATAAGTTGTAGGGTGGTCACCTGGGCCTATCTTTACGCGGGTAGATACTATAGAGATTTCTATTATGTACGAGTAGTCACTCGAGGCCTATTTTACACGAGTAGATACTCAGGGCCATAGAACTCTTGATATGCACAAGTGTAATCCTGGGGCCTATCTTTGTGTGGGTGAATACTTGGGGCCATGTGACTTGTGGACGAAAGTCTGGTAGATGCCGTTAAGCTATATGCTAATGTTCTGAATGCTCTTGCGATAATCGTGATGATGATGGTTTGTTTAGCATTCTTCATGAACATTACATAAATATGTAAATTAAGTGAGCAGCAATGGATAGAGCCTGTAATGAGTTCAAAGTACCTAGTGAACTATGTGTTCTAGGTAACTAAACTTAATGGTACCAAGGTATGTCAAGTGCGAATTAAGTAATGAATTTCGTATGCTTGATACCTGGAGTAGTCTCCTTTAGGAGATGTTGGAAGTAGCTATTCCATAAGCTTGCCGCACTCAACCTTGGTGAGCCAAGGGGTGTGGGTTGAATCTCTGTGCAGCTGCAGGGGAACCCAATGAGGGTAGCTTTGCAATGGGCCTAGTGAGAGAGGTGTTATTCAGCAAAGCTGATGGACTGATTATCTTGATGCCATAAGACCTGATGGGCTGGTATGTGTTTAGGCTGGTAGAATATGAGATGTGTTTGAAAATGGAGCCGAGTAGGGGCTCAAGGCAATAAGACCCAATATGCAAGTTTGCAAGGGAAGTGTCCCTAGGCTGTAAGACCTATATGTCTAAGCGCTGTGGTTATTACCTACTGCCATGACATGGACCGATGTGTTCAGGAAAGTATATATTGAGATTGACAAAACATTTAGATTGTACCAGATTGTGGCTGATGCAGTGATCCTAAGATGCTTATGGCATGAGAGATGAGTCCCTCGGCTTTGAAGCCAGAATATCCAGTGTCTTGGAAGTTGATGTGCATACAGTATGCTTTGGGGAGAGTCCCAAGGAGGCAGTGAAGCTTGAGAAACCAAGTGTTGTGAGATCGGACTAATGAGTCCTGTGTGAGTGCTACATACTAGGTACAGAATAGATGAAAGTGCTGCATAGTAAATACAGAATTCCATTTGAGATTTGGTCTCAAGAATATGATTCTTGAGTTGCATGCTCTATGAGCTTGCAAATAAAAGAGCTAGTGAATAAGATGGCAGTGATTTGCCACTGTTATCAAAGGTTCTCACTATATGAGAGTGAGATGAAGCGTTAGCTTTTACTTGATATAGCATAAGGGCTAAGTACCCTATTGTTACCTAGGTTAGAGGAGCTGACCAGGTGTATAGGTGTTTGTCTAAAGTATCAGTACTTAGATGAAAGAAGAGGCTAAACCTAGCAACCATGGTGCCTTACGTAGTTTCTCGAAAGAGGGTTGACTAGGAATTAAGCTATGAAAAGTATCAGAATTCTACATTAAAGGTACAGATGGTACCTTATAACGTTCAAAATTTTGAGGATGAAATTTTGCGAGCTCAATGGTACTAGGGTTGCTTGGCCATGGTTTATAAGTCTTATAGTCGCGTGTTCGAGTCTGGGGTCTCCTGTGAGAGATATGGAGTTGGGCTACTTCCGAAGCTTACCCTACTCAGTCTCCTTTAGAGGGGGTGTGGGCCGGATCATCAGTTCCCCTTAGAGAGAGCTGAGTCTGTTACATAAAACTCAATAGTACCAGGGTTGCTTGGTCATGCCTTATAAGTCCTATGGTTGTGTGTTCGAGTCCCCGGGAGGTCTCCTATGGGAGATAGGGAGTTGGGCTGCTCCCGACATTTGCCCCACTCAATCTCCCTTAAGGGGGTGTGGGCCAAATCTTCAGTTCCCCTTGGAAGGAGGCGAGTCCGTTACATATTCACTATCTCTCTAAGTCTCACTGGTTCTTCTTTTCATTTTATCAGAGTTTGCAAGCGACTCTCTACTTAAATCTTACGTTTCATACCTTAGTTAAGTTTTTGTTCGCGAGTGGAAGCGTAATATAACTGAACCGTTCTGTTGTCATGGTACATAGTTATATACATTATACAAAATTCAAAATATCCAAAATATTAAAATGGATAAGAAACAGATAACCAACAAAAAGGACTAATGTCTCTTGCGTTCCCAATTATTAGTTGTCCGTATTTACCTTTTTCTTGCCCCTTTGCACTATCTCCTTGTACTGTAGATGATTTTTGAAAAAGAGTAAGATTCAAAAGAATCTGAGTAGTAACATAATGTCAATCATACAGATATAACATCACAAAACATGCTACGGAGTCATCATACAACATAATTATCACAACATCATTTAGTGCATCACATGCAGTTCTTTAACTACTGTAGCGCTAGGTATATTAAAGGCCCTGAGGGATACCCGTACAATAGGCCTCGGGATCTACTCATGCATCATAGAACGTTATTGGCCTGAGCGTCCACTCGCACAATAGGCCTCGGGTGACTACTCCACATAAACAGAATGTGTTAGACAATGCATGATGTTTCACACAACATACAATGTATATTATAAAGATATGAAAGACAAGTTACTACCTAGTCGCTTCCCTTGAGCAATATCCAACTATTTCTTTGAACTCGGGCGAATTCTAGTTCCTATCAAAATTAGAGTTCCAAGAAATTAGTTATTACTTACAATATTACTAACTTTAAATCAAATTCTATTTGTTATATAAAGCAGTTATAATAGTTTCTGCATAATATAATTTTGTACAGTGTAATATCACTGTTTTCCAGAAACTGGCAGATTTTTCAGTCAACTTTGAAAATTTATAATTAATTCTAAAAAAATAAAAGTTGACTAATTCTAAAGCCTAAAGGAAGATATTTCAATTTAAATTTTAGAAAAAATATTTAGGTGTTCCCAATATACCAAATCGTTCCTAGAAATTCGTTAAAAATCACTATTCCATATTCCTTCCCAGAATTCAGGTATAACTTCAAAAATTCACCATTAATTCTAAGAAACTTTGAATTGAGTGGTTCAAAAATTTTTTTGAATATATTTAAATCTATTTTCACATAAAAATACTCAATTCTAGCTATCAAAGCCATAATATTCCCATAATTTCTCCAAACTTACCTTATTCTAGATTATGTTCTTAAAACAGGGTAAAATTTCAAAAATTCATATCTAAATCCATACAAATCAAATTGAAGTGGTTCTAAGTCATAAATGACCCTTATTAAGTCTATTTTCAATAAAAAATATATAAATTAGTTATATGTATACAAATCAATATAGTATTTCAACGTTCTACAAATTGTTCCAGAAATTTCCAACTTTACATGACCAAACTTCAAAAATTTAGAACTTCCATAACACAAGTCCAATCAAGTATTATGATATATAAAATTAAATATTTATGTGTCTACTTTTAAACTAGAAATTTTCAGAATTTTTTAGACAAGGTTTTCCACTTGAATTATCACACATAGTTAAAGTGCTTCAGACAAGGCAGATTCACACTATGAACAATTTTAATTCATAAATTCCCAAATTCATATACAAGCATCCAAAAATCATGAACACTTGTATAACTACACAAATTTTCCCTCTAAAGCTAATAGAAGCATTAAAATTGTCAAATTCTTACTCCTTCTACATGAAAGAGTACAGGGAAGATTTAAAGATTCTCAGAAAAAGTTTGTTGTTTTCTCATTTTCTCTTGCTTAATCACTTCCTTGATACTTCTAATCAAATGGTTAGCTATTTAAAACCTAATTTGACATGTTTAGAAGGAGCTTTATGCAACAAGACCCCTTAGGGTTTTCATCATCTAAACTTCACAAACAACCCAAAACCAAGCCAAAGAACAACAACAACAAAGGTGCAAGGAGCAAGTTCTTGGAGTTTAGCTTGGATTTCTTGTCGCTTCTCTCTCTAGGATGTTTTTTATGTATCTCTCTATAACTTTGATTTATCTTGAAAATCATGGTTCCAAAGGAGTAGAAGTGATTAGAAGAGGCTATAGAGGGGTTAGGAAGTAAGAATCACAAGATTTTACAAGTTGTACCTTAGATTTTGGAAAAACCTAACTCTTCTTGCTCTTGGAGTTCCCTTCCGCCCAGATGCTCTCCCTCTCTCTTTTCTGATTAGCTTGCATGGGAATGAGAAATGAGAAGATGAAGAAATGAGACTTAATGTAGTTTTCAACTTTTGCTTTACACATAGCTCATTCTCATTGGTCCAAATATGTAATTTTGTGTAATTGCACAAAGCAATTCCCTTCCCTTTTCCATCATCCAAAAGGCTTGAGAATGGAAAACTAAAATATTGTTTTGAACTTCCAAGGTCATCTTGCCATCTGTTGACCAAAGTCCTATGTCTTTACTTTTCGACTTCTTTTTCAAGCTTTGATTTTTCCTTTAGTAATAATATTCCAAAATGGACTTAATAATTGCCAAGCGGTCATTTCCTATTTTAATTCCCATTTAACTGAAATTATTGGGAATATTAGAGAAAAATATTTATTTTCTTATTTTATGGCAACATTACCGTTTTGCCCTTACATTTTTATGATTTATCGAAATGAATCATTTCTTACTCTTTCCTTTGGTTTAGCCTAACTTTTAACACTTGAATAAAACCATTATTTGTGCTATTTCATGCTGAAATATTGGTTACAATATTAGGCCTTTAAATGGACATTTATTGCCTCTTTGTATCCTTAGGCGAATTATGCATAACCAATTATTAGGATTTTTTTGTAAATTCATGCACACCACAATTCACCATTTTATTTCACAAAGTGGGGTATTACATATGTTAACTTTAGGGACGACCAACTTGAGTGTTTGAATTACACAATTATTGGATGAAATAATAATCAGTCGTCCATAATTCTAATTATAGGACTTAACAGCTGTCCGGAATCTAAGACCTTCCAAGCTCAGGGAAACAGTTGGAAATTTTGCAAGAGAAGCGACCAGGAAATAACTTTGTCTTTCATATGTTATAAGATACATTGCATGTTTTTGGTTTCATCATGAATTTATCTAACACATTTTGATTATGCGGGGTTGGTGTTCGGGGCCTATTGCACAGGTGGACGCTCAGGCCATTGAATTTTTTTGTGATACGTAAGTGGATACCCAGGGCCTATTGCACGGGTAACACTTGGGGCCTTGTGATATACCTAGCACTATGATGGTATGTGAACTGCATATTGTGCACCGGATACTGTTGTGATAATTCTAGTATATGTTGACTATGTGGTATGCTCTGTGATTTTGTATCTATATGATTGACTATCTGTTCCTATTGAGATTCTTTTAAATCTCACACTTTTTCTATAAAAATATTTACAGTACATGTTGGTAGCTCAAAGGGCAAGAAGGTAAACAAGGACAACTAGAGGATGAAGTTGCATGATTTATTTTCTCTGTTGGTTGCCTGTTTTGGGTATTTTCGATATTTTGGGTTATGTATTAGACTTAAACACTTTGGTGTATATTTGTATATGAATGAACTAAGTTTGAGCAAGGAATTGCCCTAATTGAATTAAAGGAAACAATAAGAATCGATAAGTAATAACAAAGTTAGGAACTACTAGAATACGCTTCTGCAAGATATTGAAATTTTCATAAAAACCCACTCAACTACAGGTTTGATTTCTGTTTTAAGATTGATATTTGAAAAGTTTATTCAAGAAATATCACTTAGTCGTTTGAATTCACTACGTAAAACTCATCAGATCAATTTAAAAAAAAAAGGTATTACACACCTTAAAAACACCATACGTCCTCACATATGGCATACTTTACTTGATTAACTTGTCCCATACTTCATGACATAGCTGGGTGGTATCTTTCTACTAACCCAATAGTACCGTATGTATGTACTGTGCATATTTACACTGGCATATTTTATCTGACTACTTATTTACTTAAGCCTCACATGATCTAAAGACTCATCCTGTACCCGGATATAGCCCTTGAAAAGCATCCTATTTCTCAAATATTCTTGGGACTCTTTTAGAATTGGGCTTAGTCATCTACCTATTACATGTTTATCCTCAATTCGATAGGTTTAAAATTCAGGATATTACAGAAGGCCTTAAGTTTCCTAACTCCAATGGTTAATTTTGGGGTGTAGTTCCCTAAGGACAAGTTATCATTACAATGGTACCTTCACTGAGAAATTGGCTAACTGAAGAGGGCTACCTAAGGAGGGGCTGACCAATAAAAGGTTAAGTGAAGCACCATAGTGTAGAGCTGTCAGGATGTCGTATGGACCAGCCAACCAGAAAGGGTAACCTAAGGAGGGTTCTATTTCGAGAGGGCCCTATAGGCTTGACTATTAGTGACTCTATAAAGTGCTAAGTGAGGTGCTATAGAGTGGAGCCATCGAGATGTTGAACCATAGAGTGGAGCCACCAGGACATCAAATTTTGAGAATGATGCATTGTAACATGGCCCAACACAGGAGAGTTTCCCTGAGAAAGAAGGGTTTATATGACCTAGTAAATCCCCATAAGGTGCTCCAGTGTTGTCTATTAAAAGAAAGATAGAAAAGAGACTAAGGTAAAACAAGCTTGAAAAGATAGAGAAAGTCAAGAAACTATTGCTCTCGTATCTTATGCAATGGTTCTACATGTATTTGCTTACCATCAAGTATATTCGTATTATGAAGATGTGATAGATAGTAAGACTTATTGGACTAGCGTGTCCTTAGTCCATAAGACTTGATGGGCAATGGGCCCTAAAGCAGTAGTAAGACTTATTGGGCCAGTGTGTCTTTAGGCTATAAGACCTTATGTGCATTTAGAGCAAGGTCATAAGATCTACTCTGCAATACGAATATGAGATTCCAGGTAATGACCCGATGCATGAGATTTTGGAAGTGACTCGGTGCATGAGATTCTGAGCATTTTCCTAAATAGGTTGTAAAGCTTGAGAATAATGGGACAGTTAGTCCTAAGGTAATAAAACCCGTAAGTACAAGTTACATAGAGAGTTATACTGGGCGGCAGCATAGGGAGTTACCCTAACTGCATAACTTAAGCCAGGTAGGCTTGAGTCAAAGGCCTTGAAGTGTACCTTATATGGGGAGTTACCCTAAGCTATAAGACCTTATGAATATCCAGTGGCAGATGGACAAAGGCCTAAGGCCATAAGTCCCGATGTACCTATGGCATAGGGGTGTTTCTCAGGCTATAAGACCTCGTGGCTACCTGGATAGTTGATAATGGACAGTGTGTCCTATGATTACCCATTAGACTGTATATCCTGTGATTATGAAATGTTGATTGTTGTTGGATGGTTTATTTGGCATGCTTCATGAACATTACATAAGTGTATGAATAGCTCGAGTAGCAAGAGTAAGAGCTCGGAATATATTCAGAGCACCAAGTGAATAGTATGTCCTAAGGTTGTAAGACCCTATATGCACTTCGCGTAGGTGTTGGACTACTTATCCTGAGGCTATAAGACCTGTTGGATTGGCGTGTCCTTAGGCTGGCAGATTGATGAACATCTAGATTGTGAAGAGTAGAAGCTCGAGGTAGTAAGACCCGATATGCAAGTTGCATAAGGCAAAGGCCTTAGGTTACTGAACGGAAATAAGATCCAATGTGCATCTTGTACGGGGTAGAGGCCCTAGGCCGTAAGACCTATTGCCTAGCACTGTGGTTGTTGTCTAATGCTGTGGTATTAGACTAGTGAGTCTAGAGAATGTGTTGTAATTATTTCTAAATGCTATTCGGTATCTTGGTTGATGATATGACACATTATGTTGCACGCTTCATGATCTTGCATAAGAAAGAGATAGATTGAGTGATAAGAAGTGATACCTCGAGGTATAGTTAAATCTACATGATGTTCAATTTTACCCTGATTGACATTTTAGTCTATACATGAATGACTTAATTACCTACTGAACTATGCTTGGCATGTAAAATCATCGCACTAAGCATAATATTATACCAACCACATATTGAACTAACAAACAACACTCTACTCTAATTCTCAAAAGGTTGGGAAACCCAACATTAGGGGTGTCCTGTGGTAGAACATAAGCTGGGTCATAAAGATGTAACGTGTATACCTACTAACTAACATTGAATGTTTGGTAAAGAACCTACAACAACTATGTACTAATATACCAAACACTCTGAAAAATAAACACCTACAAAGATGAATTCAAGAATGCGTACGGTATGATAGTAAGCTAAACAAGTCATATTTAAACTAGGACTGACATTCCTCAGTTGCTAGCCTTACAATCCATGAAACATAAAAGCATTAGGAATTGTCATAGAGTGTTGGGGTGAACTACATCCAAAAAGGCCATACATAGGTAAACCAAAATACATTAGCAACATTTAAAGAAAGAAGGATGACACACACCCTCCATCAATTTCCATCTTGTGCTCCATCCGAACCATCCTCTGCTCCAACCATAGGACTAACATAAGTCATGATTGTGAAACTATACTCAGAGCCACCAAAAGGGGTCTCATCCTCAATCTTACCATCAAACAGTGATTCATACTTAACTATAGCCTGGTCAGGGTCCCAGTTAGCTGACTTGCCATCCTTGAACTCTTTCATGAGTTAGGCATGAGTCTTGAAGATTCCAGGGTAGTCTTGTCCAATTGTTGTTTCAAGCCACCATTCTTAGTCTAAAGGATGGTTAATTTGTATTAGGCTTCAGCAAGTTCTTTGAAAGATCGCTCCACCTGAGCCTTAAGTTTGGATTGTGAATAAGATAGGCTCAAAACATCACGTTGCGACTCCTGGAGAGCTTTATCCTTCTCAGATGCTTGTATTACCAACTTCAGGAACTCCTTATCTAAATATAACATGCTCTGTAAACCCTACAATCTAAATAGAAATGGTAAGACAAATATGGTGCATCAATAATAGGGAAAATTTAAGAAAATCACACTACCTCGAGGGTATGAATAACATAAAAGTGTAAAGAGTTAGCCAAGCCTTGGGCCTTAAGTATGGTGAGGTCATTAGGTAATAAGAGGTGATGTACCATCAGAAGCACTTGAGAGGTGTTAGATAATAAAGAAGTTTTACACGGGAATTGGAGGTCAAAACCACTACTTGCAGATGAACTACCAACACTTTTGTGCTTCTTGTTGAGCCCAATCACAGTCTTAAGAGTTCTTCCAATCTAATAATTGCATAAGCTGAGAGTGAAAGAGATGAGGAGGGGATTGTGTTACTGGTGTGATAAGAAGTATACCTTTGGTTATAAGTACAAGAGCACTCAATTGTATATGTTAATGATTCAAAACAATGGTAGGGATAAGGAGGAGGTAAGGAAAGTGTTGTAAAAAGAGTAGGGTAGGGTACATACTCCAACAAACAAAGGTTGTTAAGGTGATTGTAGCTAATAGAGATTTACCGAAAGTCAATGCTTGGTGCAAAGGGTTCTGTTGGACAACACAAGGTTTAGAATTGACTACTGATTTCATGATAATGCCTTTAGGAGAATATGGGGCGGTCTTAGGCATCCAATGGATGTCAAACTTGGGGCCAATCACATGGGATTTCCATTAATTAAAAATGGTAAAACCAACCATATTTCTTGAGGAAATTCTCAAATTACTGAAGAAATTTTGTCCAGAAATTTAGAAGCTGCTGGCATTGGTATTGCTTGCACAGAGGGAGCGTTTGATTGACTATCAGACCTAGTCTGAAGCTTTGCCTTGGCCTCCTCCAAATTTGGGACCTTGAATGGTTGAGTCTTCATGATGGATTTTATTGAAAAGAATAACAAATGGTTAGTGCAAGTCAAAATCCTAGGACAATCAGATAAGTTAGTACGATACAAGGTGGTGTGTTCTTCAAATTGAGTAAATCTCCACAATGCCTATCAGTGACCAGGATAGCCAAAGACACCTCATTTGGCCCTTGGTGCCCTATCATTCTTGCTTAGGTCTACAAAAACATGGTATAAGAATTTAACATAGTTCGAACCCACTATAAGTTCACAGAAATGAAGAACTTACCAACAGGATTCCACTTGGTATAGACTCCCAGACCATCTTTAACCAAGAACAAAGAATCCACAAATATAACCATCTCCTCTTACCTATAATCATTGATTTGGCAACTGTTACGAGTGTAGGATGGTGTATTTAGAAGTGCAAGTGTACACTGTCGTAATCAAGTAATATAGAAGTGAGTAGAGTATCGTTCCCACGAGGATTGATCACTAAGTACCAAAATTGGTAATCTTAATTCTATTTAGTCGGTTGATTAGTTATGATTGAGATTGCAAGATAAAAATGATGAAATATGAATACAAGTGATATAAAGACGAATATGAGTAAAAGCCCTAGGGATTAGATTTCACTTAATAAATTCCGGATTGAATCACTTATCTATTCTAGTCCAATTTATTCCACATGATTGATAGTCGAGTTTTCCTATTTTAATTACTAGCCACTTCTAAGGTCAAGTAATTCTATAATTAATTGCTAACCCAATATATTCCTATATGAATTTAAGCAATCAATCATGCATTAAGATTTATGGAACTCAATTAAGACTACATAACCCATATGAATATATTCCTATTTCATATGCAAATTATGGTTTTAATTATAGGATCCACACACATGTATCTCCTTTCGGTCTCAACATGCATATTAAAATCATCCAAAAGGTGGCCAATCAATTGTAAGCATAAGAGCAATAATTAAAACTCAATCATGAAGGAAAAATTAAAACTAGATTTAATAAGGTAAGATTCAATCCGTCATTAATAAGCTACGTCATCACCCTAGGAAAAGGAAAATTTAGCTCATGATAAAATTAAAAACAAAACCAAAATATATTTCAAACATCATAAATATTGCATAAAAATTACTTACAAAAACATAAAAATACTACTACAAGATGCATGAAAATGGAAAATCTAGCCTACCATATAGGAGGTAAAACCATCCATGTAGGAGGCATGCAAGAAGTAAAAAAAATGCAAGAAATAAATTCTAAAAATAACAACTCTCTCTAAAATAGAAATTATCTCTCTCTCTTCCTTCCTCCTCTTTTCTCCTAATTTTAGGGTGCCAAGAAGCTCTATTTATAGGCTTCATTTTCGGACTGCTACAGTGATTTGCTACAGTGAAACTGCTACAGTGAACTGCACTGCTACAGTATCCGACCACACCGTCCGCTACAGTGAAACTGCTACAGTGAACAGGGAACAGTACCGCATGAATATTGTACAGTGAATAGTACCACATGAATAGTACTTTTCCTTAAATACCTTCTTTAATTCTTTTTAATCCGGTACTATCCATGGCTGCAAGAAAATCATTATTTATTTATTAATTACACCCAAATTGATTACATTCAGCTCAAATATAGTCCACAAAATCATTATATAAGGGAAAATGAATATGCAAATATTTTACTTATCAAATTCCCCCACACTTAGCTCTTGGACGTCCTCGGACAAGAAAGAGTAACTAATAAGTGCTTCCAACAAAATCAGAAGTGTCAAGTCATAAACAAGGACACAATTAAAGAATAAAGAGATCATAGTATTCTTGAATCAATAAAAGTATAAACTGGTAACTTCATTTGGGAAGAGTAGGGAACCTGTTCTTAAGCTTTACAATAATTTCCTCCATGATGAGATTAAAATTTAAAGATGCAGTTTTGTGTACTTCAGTACGTAAGAAAGAAAAATGAAAGATTAAGGAAAAGAAGTTTTTGGGTTGCCTCCCAAATAGCCGCCCTTCTTTAACATCTTTAGCTAGACAAAGACCAAAGCAATAAAAATTTTTTTTATTTTATTTTATTTTTTATTTTTAAAAATTAGGACTTACCTGTTGTTTCCTCCAAAGTGATGACAGTTTTCAAAGTGTTGAGTGCACCGTCATTATACTCTTTCAGCCTTTGCTCGTTCACTTTGAATTTTCGATCACCATCTTGAATCTCCACTGCACCATATGGCCATGTTTGAACCACAGTAAAAGGTCCTGACCACCTTGATCTCAGCTTTCCCGGAAAGAGCTTTAGCCTTGAGTTATACAACAGCACTTTTTGTCCCAGTGTGAACTCTGTCCTCATAATTCTTCTGTCATGCTACATTTTTGTCTTCTCCTTGTATAACTTGGCATTCTCATAAGCTTGTTGTTTGAATTCTTCAAGCTCATTGAGTTGGAGAAGTCTTTTCTCACCAACTGCCTTTAAGTCAGAATTTAAGGCTTTTATTGCCCAATATTCTTTGTGCACTTCAGGATTAGTTGATTTTGAAACATCTACTATTCCTATTTCGAGTGGTTGATTCATGCAGCTTTTGTTCACCATATCTTTTGTGCATCTGGTTAATGTATCTACTCTATAACAAGTGTCACCTTCATTTGGACATGACCAAGCCTTAAAAATGTTAAAAGATACTTGGTCATCTTGAGCTCGTAAAGTCAACTTTCCCTGTTGCACATCTATTAAAGTTCTCCCAGTTGCTAGGAATGGCCTCCCAAGAATGATAGGAATTTCTTGGTCTTCTTCCATATCAAGTATGATGAAATCAGCTGGAAATATGAGTTTATCCACCTTCACCAGAACATCTTCTAAGACACCCCTTGGATGTTTAATTGATCGATCAGCAAGAAGTAGTGAAACTGTGGTAGGCTTCACCTCTCCAAGACCAAGTTTTCTGTAGATAGATAAGGGCATGAGATTTACACTTGCTCCTAGGTCACAAAGTGCTCTTTCAAAGTTACATTGACCTATGGTACACGGTATGTAAAAGCTTCCTGGATCTTTCAGCTTTGGTGGTAGTTTCTTTTGTAGAATGGCACTGCACTCCTCAGTAAGTGCGACTGTCTCAAATTCCTCCAGCTTACGCTTATTTGAGAGAATGTCCTTCATGAATTTTGCATAACTGGGCATTTGGGCAAGAGCGTCTGCAAAAGGGATGTTGATATGTAACTTTTTGAAAACCTCCAGAAACTTTTTAAACTGCTTGTCTACCTTTGCCTTCACAAGTCTCTGAGGGTATGGAACTGGTGGTACATATGGAGGAGGGTTATCTGGAAAGCTGATTCTTCCTGGTACCACATTATCTTCTTGAGGTTTTTGTGCTTCCTCCTTCTTTTCTTATTCACTTTCTTTCTTTTCTCCGTCAGTCTTATGTAGAATTACAGGATCTTTCAATTCTTTCCCACTCCTTAATGCAATAGCCTTCGCATGCTCTATTGGGTTTTTTTCAGTGTCACTTGGAAGAGTACCTGGTTGTCTAGAATTCAGCATATTTGCAATTTGGCCCATTTGGATCTCCAAGTTCTTTATTGAGGATTCGTGGCTTCTGAGTGTTGCATCAGTCCTAGCCATAAATTGAGATGTATTCATGGTTAGTTGAGCCAGTGCATCTTCCACATTCACTTTTTGCTGTGGTGGATTTGGTGGTTGAAAAGCTTGTTGCTGGTAGTTCCCTTGTGGTTTGAACATATTTTGATTATTCCTCCAGCCAAAGTTTGGATGATTCCGCCAACCTAGATTATAAGTGTTTGAGAATGGGTCATTTCTTTGTTTTCCGATATAATGAGCTTGCTCCGACTGAGAATGTATGGATGACTATCCATCTTGACTTTTTGTACTCATATGAGGTCCTCCATATCGGTCATAGGTTTTATGAGGAGTACTGATTGCATTTGCTTAACTAGTCAATGAGCTCACTTGCTTGGATATAGATGCAACTTGAGAAAATAAAGTTGTAAGGATATCCAGCTCGTGCACTCCAAGTACCTTCTTTGAATTATGACGTTCAGAAGGCCATTGATATGCATTTGTTGCCATCTCCTCAAGTAAATTGTAGGCATCATCTAGATTTTTTCCCATTAAAGATCCTCCAGCTACAACATCTACAAGAATTCTGGTGGTATGCGTCATCCCATTGTAGAATGTTTGCAGTGTCCACCAATCTGGTAACCCATGATGAGGACATCTCCTTAGCAACTCCTTGTATCTTTCCCAAGCTTCATAAAGGCTTTCTAGTTTATGCTGGGAAAATGAGGTAATTTCATTCCTCAATTTTGCAGTTTTTCCTGACGGAAAGTATTTCGCCAAAAATTTCTGTGCCAAGGCATCCCATGTAGTTATGCTTCCCACTGGTAGAGAATGTAACCAGCTCTTAGCCTTATCCCTGAGTGAGAAAGGGAAAAGTCTAAGTCTAATGGCATCATGAGTAACACCATTATGCTTGAATGTGTCGCATATTTCTAGGAAGCTGGCTATATGTGTGTTGGGATCTTCTGTTGATAAACCACCAAACTGATTGGCTTGCACCATCTGGATAATTGCAGGCTTGATTTCAAAATTGTTGGCTGCTACTGGTGGTTTTCTGATTCCAGAAGTTGTCTCCATGACTGTTGGTGTTGCATAATCACGGAGTGTTTTGGTATCTGCTGCTTCTCCTTCCGGATTTGCCATTGAATTGATTGAAGTAGACTGCTTTCAAACTCTCCGATTTCTTCGACAAGTTCTCTCGATCTCAGAATCACAAGGTTGTAATTCAGTCTTCTTTGATCTGGTCATATACTAAGCAAAAACCTGAAAAGAAAGAAAAGAAACACAAAAAAAATGTAATATGAAGACCAAATTAGTATTAAAGTTACTTGGTATTGATATTAATGACAATCCCCGGCAACGGCGCCAAAAACTTGTTACGAGTGTAGGATGGTGTATTTAAAAGTGCAAGTGTACACTGTCGTAATCAAGTAATATAGAAGTGAGTAGAGTATCGTTCCCACGAGGATTGATCACTAAGTACCAAAATTGGTAATCTTAATTCTATTTAGTCGGTTGATTAGTTATGATTGAGATTGCAAGATAAAAATGATGAAATATGAATACAAGTGATATAAAGACGAATATGAGTAAAAGCCCTAGGGATTAGATTTCACTTAATAAATTCTGGATTGAATCACTTATCTATTCTAGTCCAATTTATTCCACATGATTGATAGTCGAGTTTCCCTATTTTAATTACTAGCCTCTTCCAAGGTCAAGTAATTCTATAATTAATTGCTAACCCAATATATTCCTATATGAATTTAAGCAATCAATCATGCATTAAGATTTATGGAACTCAATTAAGACTACATAACCCATATGAATATATTCCTATTTCATATGCAAATTATGGTTTTAATTATAGGATCCACACACATGTATCTCCTTTCGGTCTCAACATGCATATTAAAATCATCCAAAAGGTGGCCAATCAATTGTAAGCATAAGAGCAATAATTAAAACTCAATCATGAAGGAAAAATTAAAACTAGATTTAATAAGGTAAGATTCAATCCGTCATTAATAAGCTACGTCATCACCCTAGGAAAAGGAAAATTTAGCTCATGATAAAATTAAAAACAAAACCAAAATATATTTCAAACATCATAAATATTGCATAAAAATTACTTACAAAAACATAAAAATACTACTACAAGATGCATGAAAATGGAAAATCTAGCCTACCATATAGGAGGTAAAACCATCCATGTAGGTGGCAACCTATACCGTCCATAAAGGGGGACTACCTAGGCCTTCCATATAGGAGGTAAAACCATCCATGTAGGAGGCATGCAAGAAGTAAAAATAATGCAAGAAATAAATTCTAAAAATAACAACTCTCTCTCTAAAATAGAAATTCTCTCTCTCTCTTCCTTCCTCCTCTTTTCTCCTAATTTTAGGGTGCCAAGAAGCTCTATTTATAGGCTTCATTTTCGGACTGCTACAGTGATTTGCTACAGTGAAACTGCTACAATGCACAGTGAACAGTACCGCATGAACAGTGTACAGTGAATAGTATTACGTGAATAGTAACTTTTCCTTAAATGCTTTCTTTAATTCTTTTTAATCCGATACTATCCATGGCTGCAAGAAAATCATTATTTATTTATTAATTACACCCAAATTGATTACATTTAGCTCAAATATAGTCCACAAAATCATTATATAAGGGAAAATGAATATGCAAATATTTTACTTATCAGCAACCCTTAATTGGAATCATGTGTTTAGTCTGACCAAAAGAGGTATAAATCCCGGGGTTCCTCATTAGTAGATAGTAAGATTCTAGCAGGTCATTTATTAAGAATTTGATTTCTACTTGCTTGGCTAAAACCTCTACTAATATGGCAACCCTCTAGACATAAGGCTCAAGTTGAAAAGAGGCAAGGTAGAAATGATGGCATAACCCCACGATCAAAAAGGGTAAAGGTATACAAGCTCCACACCTAAAAGGTTCAATATACATGGCTGCCTAACCATCGACGTACCAATCCATTCTTTCATTTGGAGAAGAAACCCTTATAAGAATATGCTCGGGAACGTTGTAGGTTCTACGAACCGTCCTAAGGCTCTTATGATCTATAGTAGAAGTTGTGGATCCTATTAACACACTAGTACTCTTAAAAACTACATCTAGACCTTAGTCTTCCTCAATAGTACCCTCATTATCCTAATCTATCTCTTCACCCACACTAAGCGATACCTTGGTCCAATGGTTTCCCCTAGTATAAATAGTGATACTAATAGATGAACTATCTAATTCTGACATAATAACCTATAAAAAGAAATGGTGCAAAGAAAACAAGATCATGTGGGTAAAGACTAGAAAATCAGGAAGGACAAAACCAGATAGGGCGTGTTTCATCACGAAATAAAAAGGGGGTTCGATGTCGATAGTTTATAATGTCAAGACTAAGAGTCCAACCCACCGAGGCCAAAGTGATTCAAGCAAATATAGGAAGAAGATTCAATCTTACAACAAAATCACAAGAATAAGGGCAAATACAAAAAAGGAAACTGGAAATCAAATAAAACCCTAACTAATCAAATGCAAGTTTTGAAAAACATAAAAGCAATGAGCCATAGCCATTTACACCAAGTATAAAAATAAGAGCAGAGAAGAAGAAAGGAAGTACCTTTGGAGAGTTTGTAGAAGAAGAGCCAAAAGTTATCAGAGCTCCAAAGCTAATGATTTGAGAATGTGTAGCAGTAAGAAGAAAGAAGTTATGGAAGAAAACCGCCTAGCCTCGAAGCAATTGACCAATGACATAGAAAGGCACCTCAAGAAGGAATGTGTGCACATGGCGAGATTCAAGTGTAATCATCAGATTAGGAGAATCAATTAACACTTAGGATCGTATCTTACACTCTAAGCAAATACCAGGTTGGACATAAGAGTAGGAGACCTATTGTATGCCTATGATCTGGTAAGTAAGGCGCACGGAGCATAAAACAGGGCCAACGTGGGAGACCCGGACCAAGAATAAGTAGGGCTTATTAGAAGTAGATTGATCAGGCCATGAATCTTGACTAAGTACACCTAGATACCCAGTCTACCCACCAACTAAGAAGAGACATGAAGATTCGAGATAATAGGTATGAAAATGCCTAAATATGAGAATATCGTAACCAACTACTATAGAGGGTTGAGTATAAGTCGATCAAGTACTGCTCTCCTAAAACACTCAGACTACTCCATACCTACTATTCTTCTTTGAATCCCTTCCTCTTGTTCGATGTTGCCTTACTTAGCCTCTCTTGCCATCTTTCGATCTTTGTTGTCCTGTAATTGCAACAAATGAACTATCAATAATATCACCCTTTTTTATTTTTCTTATTGTCCTTTGGGAAATTACATGTTGGTGGTGACCCAATAATTAAAATCTCTCCTTACGAAATTTGGTTAAACACTTTAAAACCAATTCTCAAGCCATAAACCATTTGGAAAACTTAAGACAATATCTTATAAAGACATATATGATCAGGGTAGTCATGAAGTCTAACATTATTTCTCAAACCTTAAGCATCATAACTAAGGCCACAATCTTTATTCAAAGCATCAAATTAAAATCTTTCATTTTAACAAAGGAACAAAATTTGAATTGTGTCTCCCCTAAATTTCATGCTTCTAAAATTTTGCAAAGTGATAAGAGCAAATCTAGCATTATCAATACTATCATGAACAATCATCAAACTCATCACTTACCTAACCCAAAACATATTTTCTAGATGGTTTCTTTCTTGGCAAGCTCTTTCTCCTCATACTTCATATCTTTCCATTCAAGATGTTAACAAGGATTTAGAGACTACAATAAGACTTAAACAGAAGAACCAAGCTTGGATTATAATTTAGAATAAGGAAATACCCATATTAATTAGTGGAAGTTTCCCTTTCTCCATATGCTTCTCTTTTTATTTTTCTCCTCTTCATCCCCTATTTCTATCAAACTCTCTCTCCATTTTCTTGTTCTAGCCGAGACTAATGAGAGATTAAGATTGTTTAGATGGTTTTATCATATCCTTAAATTTATTGAATAATTGCTTCAATTCCACCTTCATAAATTAATTGTTTAATGGCTTCTTATAATCATGTGGTTAAGAATTCTTCTTTCTTTTTCACATGTCTAAGATCACACAACAAATGTCCTTTATAAAATCATGAGTTGGTCTTCCCAAAGCTTAATTATGCCACTAAATTCTTATTTTTCCTAATTAGAAATGTTTAATCTTCTACAAATGCTTTTTGAGGATACTTTTAATCAGATGACCAATGTGAGACCATCAAAAATTCAAATATTTTAGGGGCTGATTCTCTAATTTTTCTCAAGCTAAAATTTGGTCTTTAAGTATTTTCCCATAATTTAAGTCAAACTTATTGTTAAGCCTCTAGACCTAAAATTTAGGATATGACATATCTAGAAATGCTCTGGTTCTGATGAATCGATAATTAAAGCCCTTAAATTGAAAATTGCATATTTATCATTGGGTTACTATTCATTTGATATTTTTAGTTTTGGGGCCCAACTTTGATAAATCATAACTAATTATAGAAAACTCATAGGAGGGTAGTCTAAAATTCTATTAAAAGCTTTTGAAGTCTTTTACATGAAAAAAACATATTTTTGGCCTGATCATTCTTATATTAATATAACTTATTTGTTTCCTAGACTTGCTTTGTCTCTAGATATAAATTGTACCTTAACTTTAAAAGTTCATAAATTATTGTAAATACATCCAATTTCCTTGATTTAAGACTTTTTGGAAATCTATGGGCCCCTTTGGTACGCTGGAATTGATTTTGATGAAAATGGAAATAGAAATGAATACAGATATGGAAATGGATATAGATATGAGAATGAGATTTGAAAAGATAGTTGGTACGAGTTTGGAAATGTAATTTACTTTTTAATTAAAATTTATATTTAAAATATGTAAATACCTAAATACCCTTCAAAAAAGTTTTAAAAACAAATTCATCTTCATCCAACTCTTGCTCATCCCCACCGAGAACAATCCACTATGGTTCTTCTCATATAACCATAAACAAAAATAGCCATTGATTACCATAAAAAATAAACCATAAATCATGAGATCTACTTAGACCATAAGCTTTCTATTTGTTGGTTTGTAATTTTTTTCCAAATGAGTATAAAAATCCACCATCAAAATCAAAAGCGTCGAGCTTCATTCACCTTTGAAGTTGAACTTCAACAAGCATCAAAATTGAAGGCAAGAAATGAAGAAGGGAGGAGGACAAGGAGATCATCGACGTCTTGGCTTGGGGGTGTAAATTGTTAGAAAAGGCAGCCAGATCACAAAAGGGATTTATTAGAGGTCGTCGTTGAATATTGATAAAGGTCGCTGCCACTAGTTGATAGAGCTTGTCATCATTGATTTATAGAGGTCATCGCCACTGGTTAATAGAGGTCACCGCCACCTATTGATGGAGCTCGTCATCGCCAGTTGATAGAGGTTGCCTTGATAGAGCTCGTTATCATCGGTTGATGGAGGTCACCGTTGTCATTTGATGGAGGTTGCCGTTAGGTGGGGGCTAATGGTGATGCGATAAACTAATGAAATTTGGGGAGATAAAAAAATAGAGAGGGGAAAAAGGATTTATTGGAGATGAAATTATAAAACTTAACATTTTGTATGGAAACCATTTCCATCAATTTTGATGGAATTGTCCTCCACATGGGAGCCAATTCCATATGCTTAGATTTATACCAAATAGGCTAACAACATGAAATTGAATTCCAATTTCATTTATGTAATATCCCTAATTTTGGACCTAGAGACTTGAGGATAAGCCAGTATCAGGCAAACGACTAAGCCCATTTTGGGAAGAGTCACAGAGTGATAAGATATAGAAAGACTCTCAGGGACTATGTGATTTGGCCCTATCGGGTAGAGGACTCGATATTTGCAAGCAGTATGATTAAAGTATCAAAAGAGATGTACACATGACACATATACGGTGCCAATGGGTTGGTATAAAGATGGCACCTAACTATGTCATGAGGTAAGGGGCCAATTAGTTAGGAGAAATAGGCTAGTGTAGGTGTACACATGTCATTTTCGGGGCATACATGTGTATCCTGCATTTTTAGAGTGGATGCCGGTATGGGGTGCCATGTATGGCCCACGTACACACTCCGACCTAGTGCCATTTGATGGACCTCGATATAAGTATCACAGTCCCAAGCAACACTTGAGTAGAAATCCCGAGGAGACACCAATAAAGTAACATTAATAAAGTAAGTAATTGTGACTAACTTTTGTGTTGGAAGAGTGAGTAGGTGACAAGTGTCCCTCATCATTACACTCACCTTTATGCTTTTGTGTTGGCATCTTAAGAGCATGCCACCTAGCACCTGATTCGGAGAATCCACTGGTCTCCCGCTCGGTCACATAGTTGACTTCCCTAACACTGAACCCGGGAGTCTAGAGAAATTGTCAGGCTTCTCCTTTCCCCTGAAAATTATGGTGCCACCTAAGAGAGAGAAAAAGGGAAGACCAAAAAGCTAGAAACACATGTCACAATTTGATCGGTTTATCAAACACGTGGCACCGAAGGATTTTGACACATGGCACCAACTTTTCAAGACCCCTTTTAGGCCATATATTTTGGTCATATGGCCTGAAACAAGGGAAAAATCATATTAGATCACAAAAAGAGTTGAGAAATGGTGGAGGAAAGAGAAAATATGAATAGTAACTTTAAGAACTTCAATCCGCTAAAACACTATTGAATCGGCATTTCCTTTCAAAGTACCCTTCACAACCCTTCTTCTCCTCATCCCAAACTTCATTTCTACAGTTTCATATTTTCATTTAGAGGTGTTTGGTGCCGTCTCACCTGCCAAAGTACTACCGGATTTCTGAACCGACTACGAAAACGTATAGAGATAAGCGTAAGCTTCTTTTTGAACCGATTGGTTTATTGTTTGAATGAGTTTTTTTGGGGGTTTGGTACTGTAAATTTTTTATCCAAGGGGTATTTTTAGGGTTTAATCATACTTTTATGGTTATATTATGATTTATGATGATATTGGACTAAATAATTGGACAAAATTCTGTTTTAGTAAATTGTTGTCTTGTGAGGTTTTATTTTGGCTAGAACAAGGTATGAAAAAGGAATGGGAATTTTCTAAATTTGAGGTTTCCAATGGATTCCTTGAGCAAAATTGTATCGGGTTAAGGTGTGGTAGTGATTTTGGAAGGGTTGAATTGAAAACCCAAAAACTTAAGTTAAAGAAACAATGTTACCAGATTACGTTTTATGGGGGCAGGTTGCTTGTTATGTGTTTTTGAGTGGCCAAATTTTATCCAATGACATCAAAAATTTCTTAAATGAAAGTAGACATCCTAAGCTTTAATTTTATATATAAAATGTTCCATTTGGGTTAGTAGATTGTGAGTTACGAATTTTTGAAGTTAGGCATTGATTCTGGAATCAATTCTGTGGCAGTAAGGCTTAATTGAGAATTTTGGAATTATGAGTATGTGATTGTTAGCATGAAGTATTTTTTTCTTTATAGTATAATTTCAAAGAGGGTCATGGAGAACTTGGAACCACCTCATTTGAAATTTTGTGGATTTAGTTATGATTTTTGGAAGTTCAGCCTAGAAACAGAGGAATTCTTGGCATTTTTGCCAAGACCAAAAGAAGGTCAGTAACTTTTTGGCTGCGGCTAAAGGATTCTTGGCTGCAGCCAAGATCCTAAATTCCAAAATTTCATGTCTTTTGAAAGAAATTGACCTATTTAGCACTTCCTAACTTCTTGGGCCTTAATATACACTTTCAATGACTCGCAATTATGGCTCTAATGATGTGATTGGGTATCTAGGACCATGGAGAAGTCAAGAAGAAGAATGGAAGATGCTTCAAGTAACCCCGATGGTAGGAAAAGGAGAAAGAAAAGAATGGACATTGGTTTATAAGGTAGTAAATTTACTTACTTGTACGTTTGTGATGTTTATGTTGTGTATTGCTTTGCTTGATTATGTGAAGCAAGTATGAATGAATGAAACTCTATTTATGTTTTACTATGGTCATGAGTATGTTGTACGAAACATTGAGCATATAGAATATCATTATGTAAACATGAGCCTATATAAGGCAAGCATATCATACACTAGCATTCATCTTACATGCATTGTCTGTATGCTTGCTACTGATATTCCCTCGAATCTTACCTTCCCCCACCAACCATATAGGTCTATGAGCAAGATAGAGAACTATACTTAGAGATGAATTAGAAGGAAAGAAGATGAAGAATAGAAGGCTGAAATGTGTGTGTGTGTGTGTGTGTGTTTTACTTAATGTAAAATATTTGTACATAATGAATAATAGAATAAATATGTGAATTTGGATAAAGCTGAAATCGAGATCACGAGAACTAAGGAAAAGAACGAACTTTGATTTGTGACAAGAATAACGACTTAACAACCAGAAATAAGTAATAATCTCCTAAGAGAATATAAGTAAATGCTTCTGTGAATGTAATAAAGGGAAGAAATTTAAGGTGTTTCAATTTCCATGAGGCCAATTCTAGCGTACCAAACGGGCCCTTAGTGTATGTTTTAATTAACACTTTTATAATGTCCAAAGTCATTTTAAAAAGTTCTTTTTTTTGTTTGTGACATGTTTAGCTAACATACTTTTTAAAGCAAATTGCAGAGTACAATTCCAAAAGCAAAAAATCTGTTTTCTTTTGTTATGATATACATATACTCTTCATTTTATTTGCTTCTTTAGTGTTTATAGTTTAATGAGATATGATTAATGCCATAAACATATCTAACATCAAATTTACAAGATATATTATATTCAATGACATTTAGAAAATAATTTGATAATGGCAATCAAATTAGCAAAAGACTAGTATAATACTTGGTTCAAGGAGTGTAAAAGAAAATGGAAAGGAACGGAATTTAAATATTCACCTATTCAAGTTTTCATTTCATCAAAATTTCTCCACTTTACCAAATACAATTTAATTCTATCACAACAAATAGATCTCGTAAGTCTTTCTAAACATAAATTTCATATACTTTGGCATTCATTTTCAACAAAAACTTTATGATAATTAACATTATTTACTCTTGTTGGGATAACACAGTGTGAAACAAATCCTCTCACAAGTCTTTTACCATTTGTGACAAGAGTTTTTTTAATGCCATCATAATACAATAATTAGAGTTAGAAAACAAATCTACTAAATAAATGCTAATTCAATACTCTCTATGACACCCTATTCCCAAACTTCAAAATGAGTATAAATGAGTAGTAAAAACCATTGTGGAACCAGGATTTGATCCCGTACTACCCAACATTTCAAAATGTTCTTAAATCCTCGCTCTTAACTTAGGATTTGAACCTAGGGTTGAGAGGGTTTTTCAAGGGGTAGAATACTTTAAATATGTTTCCACAACTTTCACTATGTCACTAATGCCTCATCGGCTCTTAAGTTCATTAAATCAGAGTATGCGGGCGTTTTCCTTTAATTAAACTAGAGCGATTCTCTACTTAAACTTTATGCATACATTCATATACACACATGAACTATAAAGCCGTGTATGGTTATCGAGTGTAAATCAATTACATCAAATACAAATAGTAGTGCCTTGCACTACAATCTTCAATTTACCTTGGCAAGTCCTCCTTGCACATCTTCAAGCTTTCTTCACCTATACTCAATTCACCCTATTTAAAGCTAATATACCGATGCACGGGTATCTCTCAGGACCTTGTAGTATATCTAGCGCTACGATAGTTTATGAGTTTCATGTGATGCATGATTGCTGTTTTGATGATTATGATGAATGATGATTGTTTAGCATGCCTTGTAGTGTTATAACTATATGATTGATATATGTTGCTACTGAGATTCTTTTGAATCTCACTCTTTTTCCAAAAAAACCCACTTTCAGTACAGGGAGAAAGCTCAAAGGATAAGCGGAAGGTAAATACAGATGACTAAAGGTTGGAACGCTGAAGACCTTAGTCATTTTATTGTCTCATTCCATATATGTTGGATACTATAGGATTTGTATATGATGTATACATTTTGGGTTGTATATGTGGTTTATGACTTGTCAACATAACAACAATGAAAGAATATCAAGTAGATGAATGATATTTTGATAAGTATTTATGCTTCCTATCACTAACAAAATGCAATTAAGATAAACGCTCACTGACTCTGATAAATGAATATAAAGAAAATGGTCGATGAGACTAAACAAGATAGTGAAGGTGGTTTGCGAAAATTTTACTACCCTCTCAACCCTAGGTTCAACTCCTAAGTTGAGGGTATGAAATTTGCAAATATTTTCGAAAGTTGGGTAGCCAGGTTTGAATCCTGGTCTCCCGCATGATTTCACTACTCTTTTATACTCATCCAAGGTCATAGGAAATAAGGTATCACACCCTTGACATCCCTTATTTAGAGCTTTAAGGGGTAATTTGGTCATTTCACACTCTAGGCCTTTTCTCACTTCATCATCAACATAAACCCTACAAAATTTGCCCTTCTGAACTCATTGAAATCATCCAATTAATGAAATTCCAACTCATGGCTCATGCCACACACAAGGAAACCATTTAGAGTTCTCAGAAAAGTTGTGTTAGTTTCTTCCTTTCTTTTGCCTAAACACTTCCTTTTTACTTCTAATCATATAATTAGCTATTTAAACATCTATTGGACATCATTTAGGCCATTAAAACACTATTTGAATGAGATATAAATAGTACCTATCTCCCACCATACTCATCCAAACAACAAACCAATAGGTTCAGAAGAAAGCTTACGCTTACCTCTACACCTTTCAGAATTCGGTTTGGAATTCTGGTAGTACTCTAGCTAGTGAGACAGTACCAACCCCCTCCAAACGAGAATCTAAAACCATAAAAATCAAGCTTGGGATGAGTAGAAGAAGGTTTGTACATGGCACTTTAAGAGAAGACGCCGTTTTGACAATGTTTCGGTGCTTGGAAGATTTCGCTCTCTTCCTCTCTCTCATTTTCTCCGTTCTTGTTTGTCTCTCTCTCTCTCTCTCTCTCTTTCCTCAGTTCTAATTTACCTAAAATGAGAAAAGAAGATGAAGGAATATGACTTTTAATGAAGTCATCTAAAGTAGCTCATATCCAATTGATCCAACTATCTCATTTCTTGTATAACAAATTCCACTTCTCTTTTCCTTCATCGTCCACCAAAATAATGAGATCAAAAGAGAGAAATATTACTCTCAAACTATCCCATCATACCACCTTACAAGTAGTTGATCAAAGACTTGTGCTTTTAGCTCTTTGACTTTCCTTGATGATAAGTCACCAACATAGACTCATTAATTACCAAGTAGTCATTTTCCCTCTTTTTAATTCCCATTCAACTGAAATCATTGGGAATATTAGGGAAAAACAATTATTTCCTTCTTATGGCAAAATTATCATTTTGCCCTTACGTTTTATGATTTATCGTAATAAACCATTTCTTGCTCTTTTCCTTTAGTTCGCTCCTCATTTGACCCTATTAGGAAGCAACACAAGGGGAAAATCATGGTTATATACTTTTATCGATCCAATGACCATTTTGCCCTTTGCACGATACCACACAATACAACTGTCATGCCGGGAAATTCACCGGTAGCAACATTACTTTGTGTGTAACTCTTAATTGCATCATTTTGTTATTTCCCAAGAGCTTTAGCTCATCATAATATTCCCTTTTAATATCCAAGGATATAAAGGAATTTTGAGAAATAATACCATGCTTCGCTAGGACATTTACTAAATTGGGGTCTAGCAATCCACTTAATCCAGGCTTAATTCCAAACCTCTTGTCCTGAAATTAGGGATATTACACTCCCTATGATCCTTAATATAAGACTTGATTGATTTTTTAGAGAGATTAAGGAAACTAAATAAGTTATTGTAAAGCATTTATACTCATCTTTTTTTTTGCAGATCAACTTATCTGACTTATAAACTGATATATAATCTAATGATAGACAACATATGATATGATTAAGTAACGTATTTAACTTCGTTAATCTTTCCAAGAAAAGTCAACTGGGTCTTATATTTAGGATTGGAGGTAATATTGTATAGTGGTAATGAATAAGTATGTACTAATAAACTAGAATTATATAAATATGAATCCTATAAATATATAATTATGATAAAATGCATAATGCAAATTGGAGCAGTTTATAGACAAACAAAACGGGGTAAGATGTATGTGAATTTTTGAAAGGGTGAAGGTATAAATTTAGAAACCAACTATTTTTTTATGGGCACCCAATACAATTAACTATTTTTTAGTGCAAAAATATACATAAACAATTTATATGGGAGCAGATGTAGCAACACCGTTAAGGCGATTTAACTTCCATTATTTTTTGCATTATGGGTCCTGCCAGTATTCTCACTCTCTATTATTTTAATATATTTTTAAAGGTGTTAAGGTAAAAATTTAGCAATGAACAATTTCCCTATGAGCACTCAACACAATTATTTTTCATAAGAGCATTTACAAGGCAAATGGGCATGTACATAAAAGCCTTTACATTAATGCCCTTACTTTATTTTTTTCATAAGAGCATTTACAAAACAAATACAGAGATTTAAAAGAATATAATGAGTTAAAAAAATTTTTACTACACTCCATTGAGTCAAAATAAAATTAAGTTTTTCATGTAGAAAGAAAAATATGGATATTTACAAGAAAAATATGTGAATGACCAAATTTCTTAACTCGTTGGATTCATTTAAATCATTTTATTTATCTTGTAAATCTCTTTATTTGTCTTATAAATGCTCTTATAAAGAAGTAGTTCATTGTTAAATTTCCATTTTAACCTTTGTAAAAATATATTAAAATAATAGAAAATGAAAAGACTGATGGAACCCACGTTGCAAAAAGTAACAGAAGTTAACTTGAGTTAACAAAGTTGTTATATCTGCTCCCAAATAAAGTTATTATCTCTACTTTAATACCCAAAAACAGTTAGTTGTGTTGGGGGCATTAAAAAAAATAGTTGACTGAAAAATTTGTAACTTAACCCTTTTCAAAATGACTTTCGAAACCATATAAAGGGGATGGGTATTAAGACGTGAGAAGTTGACTATAACCCAATCTTTAACATTCACAGTGAGACATAGACATACGATGATGGTTATTCCATGACACAAACTAAATTAAATTTGACTAAATTAGAATTTAACATTAAAAAAAAATTGGCCAGACCTTATCTTTGAAATTCTACATCCCAATCGTTCAGTGCTAGGATTTCTTGTAACTGGATGCTCTTTTGAGCTTTTATTAATGGATTTCAGCTTGAACTAAAAAAAATCTACATCTCATTAATAGTAATGACATCAATTTGAAGAAGCCCAAAACAAAGGTGCAGGAACATAATAATATGTGAATGGCTTTATTAGTGGTGTCTTAAAGACAGAGTGAAAAATGGATAAATTCAAAAGATGACTATTACATAGACTTAGTGTTTAAAGCTGTTAGTGATTTCAGTTAGAACAAGGGATAACTATTTTAATAAGCACGAATGAATTGAATATTGCTGTGTTTATGCTTCACATTTTTCAATGAGCATATAGAATGGAAACATATTCTTCCTCTGGTCCTTAGTATAAGACATATTTAGAGAGTTGGCCAAGTAGGAGAGAGAATGAAGGAATTAAAAGGAAGATGACTAGGTATTTTAGAAAATACATGTTATATTAACCAACCCAACTAACCTCCTTAACATAATCAAATTAGATAAATATGTCTTGTATTAAGTGTCCAAGTTGGTAGAACACGACTTACTGGCTCATGTAAACTCAGCATTAATGGTAATACAGAAAGAGTGAAGCTCTTCACCATATGTACATTTAAGGTAACTACAAGAACAATGTTATCGACATTGGAGAAATAACAAAGAAAACTGGGAGAAATTTTTGAAAAAACACTATCAAAACCAAATATGCCTACTGAACTCAGAGTAGAATTGTCTATATATAATCATGGTACCAAGAAATAAATGGAAATCAAGCAAAATAGAAAATATCTCTCTATATAATGTAAAGGAGTGTAGTAAAAAAAGTATATATATGTTCTCTTAGCTAATTCCTATGTGGTTGTGAGTTAAGCATAGCCTCTCAATCTCTAAGGCATATATATAAACATGGAAACTTGAGAATAGGTTTTTTTTAAGTGATATAAATACTCCAAAATGATTCTAGTATTTTAGTAAAATGAATGAATTAAGCCAAAGGCTTCTGAACCTGCATTTTCTGCTCAGTTAAACTACAAATTTATAACAGTAAAAGACAGTTTAAGTAGTAATGAAGCATCTCTATCATTAACAAATCACATAGGAAGTCCCCATTGGAGGTTCCAAGTTTACCAAGAACTGTTCCTTTAAGCTTTAATGTGGCATATGGCTTTTCCAAAACATAATCTTGTCTGATATTTCGACCGACAGATATATAGAGAGACAAACTGTGAAGAGGAAAAAAATTGTATTTTTCACAGTCTCATGCTCCTCATAAGCAAAAATGTAGATCTTGTGTCCAGTATTGAATACGAGCTTGCCGCAAGTAAAATTAAAATGCAAGTCTGGTTGCAAGTAAAGAGAGAAACATGGAGTTGCACATAGAGAATTACGGAGCTGTATACAACTCATATTTTGCCAAATTGTTAATCTTACTTTTCATTGTTAGATCTTGGCTGTCCAATTTGCATTTCCATCTTTGCCTTTGGGATTAATTTTTTTTGTCCCACTCTTAGCCTTGCATGTGATGGTATTTACCAACCCTGTCATTTGTCCCCTTTAACCATGGTTACCTTTTGCCAAGTATAATTACTTTTCTTTCACTATAGATACTTTTTATCACTAAAAAAGAACACTAAACTTATTTTTAACTAAACCTTAATTTCCTTACAAAGATCAATCTCTTTTTACCATGATAAACTGAACAGTAACCAATTTGATGATTAAAACCAATTATCCAAATTCTATCCCCAATTAGACCACCACAACTTGATATCTTCATAGAGATTGAGGTGGGTTCCAAGATAATTTAACTTTGCAAGGAGCAGGCTTTAGGGCAAGGGAAAAATAATTCATATGGACAAATGATTTCTAGGAATTTAAAAAGTCCAAGTCAAAAGCATATTTATTTCTCCATGTCCAAAGCATCCACATGGAGACACCCCAGAGAAGACTCCACTCGCAGTTGCCATTTCGTTCCAGATTTCTTCTCATCAAAATTGAGAGAAAACCAATCAGACAAGGATGTTGAGAAGAATAGATGGAATCAATTAAAGGCAACCAAAGTTTCCTAGCATAGGAACAATCTCTGAGGATATGCATGAAATTTTCACTTCTTGAATTACAAAATTGATAATTGGCTAAATCATGCGCACTATAAAAAAAATAGTGGATTAAGGACAAAATTTAGCGACGGAATGAATCCGTCCCTAATCCCTCAGAAATTCCGTCACTAAAATTAGCAACGAAATTTTTCCTTCACTAAATTTATGACGGATCAGCGATGGAATTATATTCCCTCGCTAAATTCCGTCACTAAAAATTAACGACGGAATTTTTCCGTCACTAAATTTGTGACGGATTAGCGACGGAACTACATTCCGTAGCTAAATTTCATCACTAATTTCTGTTACTAAAAATTAGCGACGGAATTTAGAGACAGAATTTTTCCGTCACTAAATTAGCGATGGATTAGGGATGGAATTACATTCCTTTGCTAATTAGGGATGTAATTTTCGTTGCTAATTTCCGCTCTAATAACTAAATTTTTTAATAATTATATTTTCTTTCCAAAATTATAATTTTTTAAATAATTTAAATTTTAAATTATTTTAAATTTATAATATAATATTAAAATAAATAAATAAAAATTATTAATTCATATTTACTTTTGAAATTAAAATTATAATATAATATATTTGAATTTTTAATAATATATTATATACAAATAAAATGAAAATTTTATAAATACAACCGAAAAGATAAAATATAAAATAAAATAAATAAAAAAAGATATTAATAATAAAAATTTAGGTAGAAAATTTACATAAAATAAAATAATAAAATTAAATTCAAATGTTCAATAATATATTAAATTTTGTATTTCTATTTTTGTTTGCAAGCGATATATATATATATATATATATATGTACATATGTGTGAATGTGTTTGTGTGTCTATAGATACATGATTTTGCATTTAATTTTCACAGGTTCTTCTTAGCTCAACTAGTTAAGGCACTAGCACATGCGTAAGAGGTCATGACTTTGAATCCTAACTTGACACAAAATACAACCAATTTGTGACTTGGACACGTCGCTTGTGGTGGAGGGTGACACATGGCAACCGAAGGTGAGGTGGCGGTGCCTGACTGGTACATGTGGCGGCTGCTAGCGAGAAACATGTGAAGGCTCGTGGTGTAGACATGTGGCACATGTGGCAATTTAAATTATATATAAAAAAATATTTAGCAACGGATTAGGGACGGAAAATTCCATCGCTAATTAGTGAGAAAATTTTCCCTCACTAACACTACTAGAAAAAACACTTTCAACGTCCCTTTCTGGGACTTTTAACGTCCTTTTATGGGGAGACGCGTATGTTAGCGACGTAGTAAATTTGGACTTTAGACGTCCTTTGTAAAGGGACGTGTAAAAGTAAGGGTTTAGGCGTCCCTTCTGAAAGAAGGAACGCCTAAACCTCAAACTTTAGGTGTCCCTTTTGTGAAAAGGGACGACTAAAATCCCTTACAGGGCGTTTAGAATTTTTTTAAATTACAAACTTTAGGCGTCCCTTTTAAGGAAAAGGGACGCCTAAATGTTTTTTTCTTAAATACAGTGCTACATTAGGTGTCCCTTTTAGCGTAAGAAACGCCTAAATGTTTTTTTTTAAATACGGTGCTATTTGTATTGTTTCTGGCTATTCTGAAAGCAAACAGCAACATAGTCTCCTTACACAATAAGGAAACATACAGCACGCAGTATATAATTAACAAAACACAACATCCACCTCTAATGAAACATTCATGCACTACAGTGTTGACAGAAATGTTGTCCACTAATAAACAACTACTAAGTAAATGTATAGAAAACCATAAACTTCTACAAATCAACGTGTTGAAGAATCCTCCCAGCCAACAAGTCTCTGATCAAATTAATGTCTTCATATAAGTAAGCAGCATCATTATCAAAGATCTGTAAATTAGAAAATATGATTATACGAAATCAATGAAATTAAAGGATTGTTTAGCAACTCAATTAAAATACACCCAAAATATTATCATTTGATTACCTGTTGAAAACCACTTGTAATACCACTTTGAATGATATTATACATGTAAAGTAGAACATAATAGCCACATTCAGTACCACCTGGCTGTTGAGGGCACTATAAATCAAAAGAAATTGGTTAAAATCAATAACATACATCACTTCTAAAACAACCCTAAATAAAAGAACTTAAATTATATTGGAACCACATACTTTAGGATAGAACCACTTTGGCTTGCGAACAACTCTACCCTCACGTGACTCGCCAAGCATTCTATATGTTTGGGTCGCGCTACCATTAAAATGTAAATAACAATTTATTTAAATCAAGCATTTCTTTAATTAATAAAAAAGAAATAACTAATGTGTTGAAGACGATTTTGTGTCCTTGTCAGGCTTTTTTGTCAAGGAATCAAACCAATAGATTTCGTTGAGGCGTGGGCAAACAACACACAGGCTCCAATGGTAACTACAACAATACACAGATTAAAATGAAGTTTAGATTAGAAGAAATTTATTTCTCAAACATCCCAAAAATTAAAAATACAACTACATACCTTTGAACAATTGGCGCTAGATAACATCGCAATTTGGTCGCTGCCATTGTGAAGCCCATATAATGCGTCCTTTTTGCCACATCATTTTTATCCGATGTCGTATTTGCCGGACACAAGAATCCGTATAAATTTTGTCTTTCCATATCGACGCATATGTGGTAGAAGGACCTAAAATAGAAATAAAATGACTAATGAATTATTAAACTTATGAAATCTTGAACTTAGAAAAGAAAAACTAACCAAATGGCAAGTTTGACCCATCCTGCATCTATCTCCTCCAAATGCAAAAACTCCTTAAGATCTTTATTGTCGATCATGTAGGGAAACGTCAATTCTATACCCACAATCCCTGGAGGCATATTGAAGTCGATTTGGCGAATACCTTTATAAATCTATTGCAGCCGTGCTAGAAAGGGCCATTTCATCGCATCTTGCTCCTCCTATAACCATAGCAAACAAAACCAATTATATTATAATGATGCCAATAAATTTCAAGTGATATGAATATAATTCCTACCATTGGTGGGGTTGCCAACGTGCCAATAAGATATTGAGGCCAAAGGATGAAAGCTTCAATTGCCTGACCCAGCGTGGCAATCTCAATGTCAAGGATAGGGATGGCTGCACCTTCTTCCCTCTCATGAACATGTGTCACTGTCACCCTACGTAAATACTGTGGAATTTGATTATGATGGTGGGTGGTAGCTTGTGTGTAAACGAGAGCATCAGCTACAACACGAATCATGGGGGCATCCAAATAGAGAATACACGATTCGCCTGACTTTGGAGTGGTAGAAGGCTGGCCCAGTGGTTATGTTATGTGAGAAGGCTGGCCACAAGGTTCTGTACTATGGGAAGGCTGGACAAGACTATGGAAAGGAGCGGCAAAAAGTTCTGGAGTGTGGGAAGGCTGGACAACGGGTTCTGGATTGTGGAAAGCCTCGGCAACAAGTTGCGGAGTATGGGAAGGCTGTACAAGGGATTTGTCCGATGGGTTGTGACTTCCTTTAATGCTGGGGAAGGCTGGGGATTCCTGGTTTCTAACCCTAGTACCCTCCATTTGATGAAAATCAAACCACGATTTCATTTCACCACGTAATTCTGTCATTAGCTCATCTCGGAGCTCTTCTCGGATTTGATCGCGAAGCTTAGCCACAAACTGTTGATTGGGTTCAGCTTGTGAAGAATATATCGAGGCTTTACCAAAATACTTCGTAATACTAACTCCCCTCGGCTCCTCTCTAATACGGCCGGGGTATTCAGCCTTCCCAATCACCGTTACCAATATGTCTATCCGTCCACTAGGAGTGAACGAACCTTGGCTACTCTACTCTTCAAGTTCGTCCTGTAGCATATAATTCGTTATGAACAAAAATTAAATGCTAGAAATGTGAAGGAATTTCATAATTAATTACTTATGCTATTACTACTTACAATCCTCGAGGCAACCTCAGCAATAGTCAGATTTATATATTTTCCACCCTTAATCCTCCCTGCTTTCCATTTTTTGTGACGCGGAGGAGGAGCTGGCACTTGTATAATAACGGAAGGATCCAATTTCGCAGCTTCCTTCATTTTTTCCAGCTCTTCTACCATCATCGTCCTCTCCAGCTTCCTGTAGCCACCCCGAGACATGCAATGCTGGTACTGATTTACTTCTTGCCTCTGTGTGTTCGCCGCACTTAATTCATGTTTAAGGGAAAAAGGGAAAAACAAGTCATTAGTGCATTAACTATATTGAAATTAAAAAATTTCATACTGAAGACATAAAATTTACCAAAAAATTAGGAGCTTGTCGTTTTGCTACAAACAACCTCCAGTCCTCTGGAGATAGATATGAATATTCCTTACAAATATCCAGATGTCTCTTCTCACCTCTAATGTACTTCTTGGAGAGCTTATTTTTAAAATCCTTCCAGCGCAAACGAACCTCTCCCATCCAGTGGTTGTACATGTCTGTGGTGTCAGGAACATCGAACGTTTGCTGTAAAAACGGAGACAATTAAACTTGAATACGAAGAAAGATCTAAATACATAAAATGTCTTGATAGTTATGTACCAAAATCTGTTGCCATATCATGCCTTTCATTTTTTTCGGAACCTGCCTCCAACTATCATAGATGATTCGGACTTTGCTTCGACCCAAAAAACCAAGATAACTAATGAAGTGGTCTTCCTTAGGACCCTCTGGATTCATGTTGGCATCAAAGTCTATGTGAACCCTCTCCTGTTCATTGTAGTGGCGCTTCGCCAATACAGTCATCTTCATGGCACCCCTTGTTCTTCTGGGAGCGGGTGGCTCTTCTTGCCTTCCATCATGCTGCTCGCTGTCGCTCCCTGAGTCACTAGAACTTGACATATTCCTGGACACAAAAAAATCATTGTCAGAGAGGTAAGTAGATTGCAGGTATCTGTATAAACACTAGTGCAGAAATGAATTTTTACATGTGACGGAATGGACTTTTTACACTTGACATAAACACGTGTAGAAACAATAGGTGTAGAAAATCGAGACTTTCTACGTGTGTCGTAAACCACGTGTAGAAAGTCCCACTTTCTACACCTGACTTGAGAAGTCACGTGTAGAAAGTCCACACTTTCTACAGGTGACTTTCCTAAGTAGGTGTAACAAGTCAACTTTCTATACCTGACGTGAGTAGTCACGTGTAGAAAGTGTGGACTTTCTACACGTGACCCCTGAAGTCAGGTGTAGAAAGTGGTATATTTGGGACTTTCTACACCTGACTTCAGGGGTCACGTGTAGAAAGTCCACACTTTCTACACATGACCCCTCACGTCAGGTGTAGAAAGTGGTATATTGGGACTTTCTACACCTGACTTCAGTGGTCACGTGTAGAAAGTGTGGACTTTTTACACGTGACCCCTGAAGTCAGGTGTAGAAAGTGGTATGTTTGGGACTTTCTACACCTGACTTCAGGGGTCACGTGTAGAAAGTCCACACTTTCTACACGTGACCCCTTACGTCAGGTGTAGAAAGTGGTATATTGGGACTTTCTACACCTAACTTCAAGGGTCACGTGTAGAAAGTGTGGACTTTCTACACGTGACCCCTGAAGTCAGATGTAGAAAGTGGTATGTTTGGGACTTTCTACACCTGACTTCAGGGGTCACGTGTAGAAAGTCCCACTTTCTACACTTGATCTATTAAGTCAGATGTAGAAACTCATTTTCAGAAAAAAAAAATTTATTTTTGTATAAACTCATTTACATAATAATAAACAACAAAACACCTGATAAAAAAAATAATTTGCAACAAAACTAATGTGAAATATCAAATTCTATCCAAAATATTAACAAAGCCATATAAAGGTACACAAACTTGACCTCATTTTTACAATGAAATTTGTACAATTATAGTCAAACCCAATACCAAACAGTGACAATAAAATTCAACATGTCTAATACCAAATAGTTATTAACTTTACATATTTAACATTACACTCACAACTTTGTGATCTCTAAAAAATAAGTTGCCCAACGTGTGAGAACGTCATCAATGTCCTCTTCGGAAAATGCATCCTTAATGTCAAACATCTACAGATTTTAAAATAAAAAATCACATCAATTTAATAACTACGAAATGAACTTAATAAAACAAATATAATTAAATACAATTACCTCTTTTGTAAATTCTGTACTACCCAAGAGGATGATGTTTAACATGTGCCTTATCACATAATATCCACATGCCTTATTCCCCGTTTGACGACGACACTATAGTTGAACATGCATTATATTATATCAATTATATATGTGAACACGATAACTATGTTCATAGAAGGATTGAAGTTGTTTACCTTTGGTTGTATCCAGATAGTCTCCCCAAGCTCATGTGTATGCTTTTTTTTAACCACTCTTTGGTACGTTTCCATTGCCCTGTAGAAAAATATATAAAAGAGGGTAGGTTATCTAAAAAACTTACATATTGCAAATAAAATGTCATTGTCAAAGTATACTTACGTGTCCATCGTTTTCTTCAAATCCTTTCCCGAACTATAATGTAATGAACATAAAAGAACGACGACATTTTGCTTTGGACATAGAACCACTAACTGCCAATGAGTGCTGCAAAAAGAGGTATGAATTATATATATTCATAAAAACAAGGTATCAATTACAAAATTTTTCTTACACATGAACATATGGCGCTAGGTAGCACTCTTTTCCATCTTCACAGTGCCTCTGCCGAAGGTATAACTCTCTTATGGCGGAAGTGTTCCCTTTTTTCTGGATGTGAATCGGGCAAAGGAATCCAAACTTGTCACCGTTCCCTGATAAAGTATAAAGGCGATGGAGGTACCTACAATAGTTAAAGCATGTCAGAATCAAATGTTGAATACTTAGTAATATTGTTAAAAATATACCCACATCATAAACAAGTGGACGTGCGGTATGGTAATCTGATCCTTCATTAACATCCGCACTACATCCTCCTGCTCGATATGCACGAATATGTCCCTCTTACCTACAACGTCTAGATCCATGTCAATACTTCAGTTGAGAAGGATCCATCAAACGCCAGCATACACAGACGTTGAAGCGGCTTCACCTGGTTGTGGGTCTGCGGTTAGGGCTGGAGTTATGGAACCACTTCATTGGATGGGGTAGTTTTCTAAATAAACAAAAATTAATAAGAGTTAGTAATAATTGCAAGTTATAAATTTCTAATATGAAAAAATTGAAACATATCAAGAAGACAAATATTTTCATACTTCAGGACGAACTGCAGCTGGAACAACCCGGACAAGTCTCTTTGGACACCTAAGGAATGTTTTAAGGGCTTCACCCACAATCTTCACCTCATCATTAGGAAATGGAATAGGCGCATCTGGAATTTTTACCTCTCCAATCACCACTCTCACTTCGTCATCTTACATTTGCTCATGGTGGACGATTGGCCCCAAGTTTTGTATTGCGCCAAGTGCTACTAAGCATCTATCAGGATCCTTTAAATATAACTCACAAGGTTCACTATTTTTTTGGACTCCAGATTCCTTAGATTTACGCCCAAGAACACAACTCCCATTTGTACTTGAACTGCAGGAGAACTTGTTGCATGGATAGTTGTGTCTGTCGTGAGCTTAGGATGCTTATAATTTCTTCCTTCAGTTGTAACATCTGAGCGGCCGTTTGCTTCCTTTCATTCTCTAATATTACTTGCATCTGCTTCCTTTCATTCTCTAGCATCAATTCCATCTCTTGCTTAGTGACCATTCCCGGGGAGGCATAACGTGTATGTGCTCCAAAGTAGTCTCTTATGCCTACTCCTCGTCCAACGCCCCTAACACGACCACCATGGTCCTGAGTCCCTGTGGCAACCATCAAGATATCATCCCTTCCCTGTGAAATGAAGGCTCCCTGGGCACGTTCTAGTTGAAGTTGATCCTGTAATATATAAATAACAAACATAATTAATATGTTACTATACAAAAAAGAAAATAATAAGGATTGATGTTAAATTACTTACAATCCTTTCACCAATCACGCGTTCCTTCTCGCTCGTATACTCTCCAGTCTTCCTTCGACGTGCGGCCCTCCATTTTTCTTCACGAGATATTAGAGATGGTGGAGATATAATGGTAGATGGATCAGACTGAGCCTCTTCTTGTCGCCTCTTCTGCTTCTCCTTCATCATTACTTCTTCAAGCTTTTCATAACCCCCACGAGACAATATGTGGGGGCAATCATTCTTTATACCACTCGCTATAGCTTTTTCCCTTTTTATCTTTTAATAAGAAACCAAAAAATCATTAATCGATAAAATTAAATGAGAATAAAGTAAGTAACTAATTAAAGTGAATAAAAACTAACCAAGGCTTCTGGTGTAGTCTTTATCCTGTAAAATTCTTTCCATGTAGCTTCGTCAAGAAATGTATACTCCTTACAAGGATTAGGAGGATTCTTACCCTCTGCTACCTCGACATGCACAAATCTTTTAGTTAGAGAGGTCTTGAAGGCCGTCCAACACTCCGCGCAATATGATAACAATTTATCCTTTAAGACTTGACTGGGAGGAACGTCGTAAATAAGCTGTGAAGTCATTATATTAGTTAGTAACATGAATAAATGTAATAGTTACAAAAGTTCATAGGTGTATAGTGTTATACCGCTATAGTGTTCCAAATCTGATCCTTGATAGATTAATCCACTTCATTCCACTCCTTAATCGTTATGCTAGGCTTGCTATATGCTTGGAGGGAAACAAAGCTAATAAACTTGCTCTTGGTAGGCCCATTGGTCTCCATTACTTATCAAATTGAATCGGTATCTTCTAGTCATTCATTCGACTCTTGGTCAACTCTTTTAGTGTCGTGCCACGTCTACCCTTTCTTTTTCCCTGAGCAGACTGGCTGCTATGCCCAGAATGTGTATCATCAATCTGTGGGGGATCCTTCTCCATGTTCCTATTTAACAATGAAATAAGGTAAGTAAAGTCTATCAAATAGGAGTAAATATATTCTTACTTTTAATCAACGAACTCTTCTTTTCTTACTTTCAATTAAAGTCTATCAAATAGGAGTAAATATATTCTCCCATATCCCTTCATGGTGGTCAGTTCTTGTGGCATGTATGTCATCCACTTCATCTTCATTTAATTCAGGCAACCCTGAAGAGAAACATGGAGTCTCAAAAACATCAGAGTTTAGTTCCTTATTATCATCACTGTGAACTACGGTTTTTCCTTAGAGAACAACGGAGCGACTTTTATTTGCTGGATCGATTATATAAAACACTTGTTTTGCGTGGGTTGATAAAATAAAGGGCTCCTCACTGTACTTTAATTTTTTAAGATCCACTAATGTAAATCCATACTTATCCACTTGAACACTATTATTATCAATCCACTTGCATTTGAAAACTGGAACTCTAAATTTAATATAGTCAATCTCCCAAATCTCTTCAATAACCCCAAAATAAGGCATAGCTGTTAACTTTGGCTTTTTGTCTTTTGAACTGGAAAAATGCATGGATTCAGCCACAACCATAACTCCACTATTTTGAATAGTACTCTTGTCATCCAGGGATTTCGTATAGAAGGAATACCCATTGACATCGTATCCACTCCAACATATGACATGGAAGTTAGGACCCAGTGCCAACCATTTTATAGTTTGAGAAACACTATTATCATTGGCTACTTGTTTTTTGAACCATTGTGGGAAAGTCTTGTTATGCTCAAGCAATAACATTTGCTCAGTTATGCGACCATGTTGTGCCCTTATAATTTCTTTGTGAATAGATATATAATCTTGAACTTCATCGGTGTTATTTAAAATGTATAAGTGTGCTTGTAACACTGCATCATGATCAATATTAGTTTTCACTGTTACCCCATGTGTACCCTTACCTAATAATCTCTCCTCATGACGAGATTTAGGAAGCCCAATAACTTCTTCGTTTGACAAGTAGTCAGAACAGAACTCAATAGCTTTTTCAGCAATATATCTTTCAACTATGGAAGCTTCAGGCCTGTATGGATTCTTCACATACCCTTTAAGGATTTTAATGTATCTCTCAACTAGGTACATCCATCATAGATAAACAGGGCCACACAACCTGATCTCCCTCACTAAATGAACAATCAGATGTGTCATGATATCAAAAAATGAAGGAAGGAAGAGCATCTCAAGTTGGCACAAGATAATAGCAACATCCTTTTCTAGTTCATCCAATTTATCGAGGTCAATCACTTTGTTGCATATGGCATGAAAGAAGAAGCATAGTCTAGTTATAGTGTGTCTCAAATCATCTGGCAATATGCCCCGAATAGCCACAGGAAGTAGTTGTTGCATCAAGATGTGGCAATCATGAGACTTTAAGCCCACTAATTTTAAATCTTTCATCGACACAAGCTTTTTAACATTTGAAGAATACCATTGAGGAACTTTAACACCATGTAAAAAATCACAAAAGCTTCTTCTCTCAAGCTTAGACAAGGTATGAGAGGCTGGAGGTAGATAAGTCCACTCACCTTGTGGCTGTGGATGTAACTCATCTCGTATTCCCATTTTAATCAAGTCTAATCTTGCATTGACACCATCCTTGGTCTTGCCATTTATATTGAGAAGTGTCCCAATAATACTATCACACACATTTTTCTCGACATGCATAACATCAATACAATGCCTCACATAAAGACTTTGCCAATATGGAAGATCAAAAAATATAGACTTCTTTTTCCATATATTTTTAACATCTGCACTCTTCTGCATCTTTCCAAAGATAACATTGATGTCTTTCACCCATTCATAAACTTGTTCTCCAGTCAATGGCACTGGAGCATCTCCATACTCTTGATGGCCATAAAAAGCTTTTTTTAATCTACGATAAGGGTGATTTTGGCTGAGAAATCTCCGGTGGCTAAGATAGACTGTCTTCTTTCCATGTTTAAGTTGATGGTGGCATGTACCTGCTTCATAAATTGGACATGCTTTATGTCCCTTAACACTATACCCAGATAGGTTTCCATGTGAAGGGAAGTCATTTATGGTACAGAAGATCATGGCACGCATGTTAAACACCTCTTTTCGATTCGCGTCAAACACATCCATACCTATCTCCCACAGCTCTTTCAAGTCTTTAATCAAAGGGGCTAGGTAAACATCAATGTCATTTCCTGGCTGCTTTGGACCCGAAATCACCATAGACAACATAATATACTTGCGTTTCATGCACAGACGAGGAGACGAGTTGTAAATCACTAAGAGAACAGGCCATGAACTATGAGTACTGCTGAGGCTGCCATAAGGATTCATGCCATCAGTAGACATCCCAAGCCTGAGGTTTCTTGGCTCCTTTCCCAACTCATGAAACATATAATCAATTTTCTTCCATTAAGGAGAATCGGCTGGATGGTAAAGCTTCCCATCTGATATTCTCTCATCTGCATGCCATCTTAAGTCTTTGAATTATTCATATTAGCAAATAATCGCTTGAACCTTGGGTTCACTGGAAGATACCATAACACCTTCGCAGGAGGGCCCTTAGTAGTCTCATCAAAGTTTGTATCACAATTCCCTTTCAATTTGTACTGTGAAGCACCACATTTTGGACACTTATGCTCCCCTTCGAACTCTTCTCTATATAATATACAATCTTTAGGACATGCATGAATCTTTTTGTACTGTAGACCCAAGGGACACAATATTTTCTTTGCCTCATAGTTACGGTTGGGTAATTCATTACCTTCTGGAAGCATGCTTGTCAACAACTCAAGCAATTCTGTAAAGCTCTTGTCACTCCACCCATTCCTTGCTTTCAAGTAGACCAATCTCACCACAGCGAGACAACAACCTGAATTTTGTACATCCCGGGTATAATGGCTTTTCTGTATGACTAGACAAGTTATCATATGTATGTGATCATTCAAAGGCCTCTTCGCCAATATCACGAATCATGTCCTCTAGTCGATCATCCATGTCCACATCAACTTCCACCTCTTTAGATGCACTCAAGTGTTCTACTAATTCACCATGCCATACCCATCGTGTATAACTCTTCAAGAATCCATCACAAATCAAATGCTCTCTTATTTCTTCGACACATAGTCGCCTCAAATTTAAGCAATTTACACAAGGACAATAAAACTTCCCAGATTTATCACCACCAGCATTTCTTATAGCAAATTCTAAAAAATTCTTCACCCTATTATCGTACTCATCACTAGTTTGTCTAGCATAGATCCAGCTACGATCCATATGTGCAAACAAACTTCAACAAAAAATGATACAAGAGAACCTGTTGGACCAGGAAGGTAACTCTTGACGTCATCATCCATATTTGCTGATTTTTCAGTCTAAGGTAAATAGTTTGCTAAAAAACAGATTTTACAGCATTTGCAATAGGCATGTTAAGAATCAATTACAGCATGCCAATTTATTAAAGGATCGAGTCATAAGAGGAATTTTTGGCTTAAAGAGTCAGAAAATTATTACCTAACTTCGTTCCAACTAAAATTATTGGAACACCAGGGGCATAGTGCCGCAGCTCAGGGATCCACTGAAATGAAAAATTAAAAAACAGCAAATGATATAATCAATCAGTTAAATGAAAATTTGAAATTTGAAATGCATGTGTATGATGGTCTTAAGTATATTTGTTTTGTTCAAGAAAATAACGGTCTTTGCAATATTTTCATAGCTGGCCTTGCTTATAAGGGAGAAGGCAAGTATGAAGACATCTGCACCTCGATAACTTAAGGGTCTTAATCTATTATAATCCTCCTGACCTGTCAAACTTCAAGTTAAATTACCGGAAACAAACAATAAGCAGAAATTGAAATATATTCTATCTAGTGAAAGTAGTAGTTGCAATGTTACCGGCAGTATCCCATAACCCAAGATTTACGGTGCTTCCATCAACAACAACATTAGCACTAAAGTTGTCAAAAACAGTTGTCACATAATCCTGTTATTAATAAGAAAAAGATGATAAGCTTAACATTATAGCGCTACAATGTGTAGGAAACAAAGTTAGAAAAGATGGAAAGTATGCAAGATAAAACATCAGCTCCCACTTTTTACATCCCAGAATCATATAAAAGCTTCACAAGGCATGGAGACATAGAACAACCACCCCCCCACAAAAAAAAACACACAAAACAAGAAAAGGAAGAGGGGGGAGGGAGAAGCCTTAGTGCCAACCCACAGCCTTTCATTAAGGCTCATATTCTAATAGGGAAGCTGACCCGAGCTATATTATGGGTTTCCAAAAGTCTAACGTCTTATATTGGTTTTCATTAAGGCTTATAACTTTCTTCTTATCCTTCTACATAAAAAAATTTACAAACATAGAATGCAATACATGCTCCCAATTGTATCATATATATCATTTTACCCAGGAGAGTAAATAATTCATGAGGATTAGAATTATCAGATGCAGAATCACCAGGCAGCCCATTTGTTAGTTGATTAACAAAAAAAATTCTACTTTGGCAAGATCTAACATAAGAAACAAATGCTTACTTTCACTCCAGTGCCCAATTCTGCCCGTAACAGCAACCTTTTGTGCCTAAAATCCCGGTAAGCGCCAACGCCAGCAAGGGAGAGAGCTATCACGGTAGTGACGGAGAGAGGTATCAGGGCAGTAAGGGAGAGATGGCCACAACAGCAATCGATAGCAGTGTCCAAAGAAACTCGGTGAGTGTGACGCAGATGGCGGTGGTGACGGAGAGAGGACTCTGAACTCAAGTAGGGCAGAGATTGGCGCGCGGCTGAGCGTGAGAGGGAGGAAGGGATGAGAGCTTAAGTGGCGGCAAAATGAAAAGGAGGGAGGGAGGGAAGTCTTAATAATTTTTTTTCATACTCTACACCGGTTGGGCCTCAACCGGTGTAGAAAGTAGAGTTTCTACACCGGTTGAGGCCCAACCCAACCGGTGTAGAATGTAAGTGTTTTTTAGTTTTTCTACATCGGTTGGGAATTAACCGGTGTAGAAACTCTAACTTTCTACACCGGTTGAGGCCCAACCGGTGTAGAATATGTTTTATACACCGGTTACAAGTCAACCGGTGTAGAATGTCAGGGTCCTTAACTTTCTACACCTGTTGAAGTCCAACCGGTGTAGAAAGTGTATTATTTCTACACCGGTTCTTTTCCAACCGGTGTAGAATATCCTTATTTAATAAAAAAAATTCTCATAATTTCTTTTTACTTTCTACACTTGTTCATATTTAACTGGTGTAGAAAGGTGATGAAAAATATTTTAAATTTACTTTCTACACGTGTTATCTTTTCAACACGTGTAAAAAGTCATTTTATCTTCATATATTTATGAAAATGCCACCGGTCATACTTTCTACACGTTACCAGTTTTGTCACGTGTAAAAAATAGGTGTAAATCCTAAATTTTGTACTACTGAAACTACATTAAGGGAAAAAAGCACATATGACAGAATACAGTTTTATATAGTTAAAGGTCTTACTTTATACTGTTTCCCATATTCCTTCACAATGATCATTTCTTGCAGAATAATCTTCATCATCTACCAACTCGACCTTACTTCCTATAGGTAGATTTGTTGTCAAAGGTGGTGTGTCATCAAGGTTGAAGGTTGGATCACCATACTTTTGTTTTTTGCTTTGAAGTACAATGGACATATTTTTATTTGCAGGATCTGTGACATAAAACACTTGCTTCGCCTTGCTTGCTAGAATGAAGGGCTCATCTCTATAACCAACTCTTCGAAGATTGACTGAGACAAATCCAAATTGTGGATCTATTACCACAGCAGCATTGCTAACCCATTTACATTTGAACAAAGCAACTTTGAACTTGTTGTAGGTCATCTCCCATATTTCTTCTATAACTCCATAATAAACCATTGATGCACATATGGGGTTTTTGTCTTTCAAACTGGAAAAGTGCATAGCTTCAGCTTCAACCATCACCCTACTATTTTGCATGGTACTTCTGTCATCTTGCTCTTTTGTGTAGAAAGAATACCCATTTATGTCATAACCAGTCCAAGTAACAACCTGAAATGAAGGCCCCTAAGCTAGCTAGTTGATTGTCTCGGACACACTGGTCTCATGCGAAACATTCTCCTCAAATCACTTAACGAATGTCTTGTTTTGCACAATAGCTATTTGCATGTCACTCTTCTTTGGATTCAAGTTCTTCAAAGTCTTTTTGTGCTCATCTATGTATGGCTAAACTTCTTCCATATTATTCAAGATATACAAGTGTGCTTGCAACACCTCTTCACGATCCGCAGTCTTCACTTTAAGTCCTCGTGTTCCCTTGCTTCTCCTCTTTTCATGCCGAGACTGTTCCTTTTTACCAGATAGATAATCTTTACAAAAGTCCATTGCCTCTTCAACTACATAACGCTCAACTATTGAGGCTTCAAGTCGATAAGGATTTTTAGAATACCCTTTTAAGATCTTCATGTATCGCTCGAAAGGGTACATCCACCTCAAGTAAACTGGACCGCAAAGCCTTACCTTCCTTACTAAATGAACTACCAAATGCATTATTATATCAAAAAATGATGGAGGAAAATACATCTCTAGTTGGGACAGAATTATATAACCCTCATTTTCTAGTTCATCCAACTTCTCAATGTCGATGACTTTGTTACAGATAACATTAAAGAAAACACACAATCTGGTTATAGTAGTTCGCACTTCATCTTTCATAATGCCTCTAATGGCTATTGGTAACAATTATTGCATTAACACGTGATAGTTATGGGACTTCATTCCCACTAACTTCAAATCGTCCATTGACACACACCTGCTAACATTAGAAGAATAGCCCTGTGGGACCTTAATTTCATGCAGACACCTACACAAACTTCTTTTCTCCGCTTTTGATAGTGTATGCGCAGCTGGCTCCATATATGCCCTTTTACAATCATCTCTTAGTTGTGGATGCAACCGATCTCTTATTCCCATATCAACAAGGTCAAGTCTCACGCTCATTCCATCTTTGGTCTTCCCTGGGATGTGCAAAAGCGTACTTACAAGGCTGTCACACACTTTTTTCTCCACACGCATCACATCAATACTGTGTCTTACATCAAGACAATGCCAATACGGAAGATCAAATAAAATTGACCTCTTCTTCCATATGTTCTTCTCACCCGTAGTCCTTTGATTTTTACCAAAGGTCACATTGACACATTCTACCTGACTATAAACTTCTTCCCCGGTTAATGCCCTTGGTGCAACTCCATGCTCTGGTAAGCCATCAAAATACTTTCTTAGCCTACGATATGGGTGGAATCGATGAAGAAACCTCCTGTGGCCAAGGTACACTGTTTTTTGCAATGCTTAAGTTGTCAGAAGTGTGTGTCTCCTTCACAGATTAGGCATGCTTTATGACCCTTCACACTATACCCTGACAAATTTCCGTATACGGGGAAGTCGTTTATCGTGGTAAAAATCATTGCACGCAACTTGAAAGACTCGTTCTAATAACCATCGAACACATCCACACCTTCCTCCCATAACTTCTTCAAGTCCTCAATCAAAGGAGCCAAATACACATCGATGTTATTCCCTGGCTGTTTTGGTCCAAAGATCATCATAGAAAGCATAACGTACTTGCGCTTCATACATAGCTAGGGAGGTAAGTTGTATATTAGAAAGAGAACTGGCCATGAACTATGTGTACTAGTAAGAGTTCCATACGGATTTATTCCATCTGTACAAAGTCCAAGCCGAAGGTTTCTCGGCTCATTGCCAAATTGAGGGAACATTTCATCTATCTTCTTTCACTATGGAGAGTTGGCCGGGTGCCAAAGATATTTTCCGTCACAAACTCTCTCATCAGAATGCCATCTCAACTTCTTCGCTTTTGTTGCGATCGCAAACAAATGCTTAAACCGTGGTATTATTGGAAGATACCATAATACCTTCGAAGGTTGCCTTTTACTTGTCCCTTCTCTACAACCACCGTCTTTCTTCACTTTATATCATGACGTTTTACACTTAGGACACTCACTAAGACCTGTATACTCCTTTCTGTACAATACACAGTCATTAGGGCAATCTTTTTGTACTCCATACCCATCGTAGACAAGATTTTCTTTGCCTCATACATACGGTTTGGAGGTACATTATCTTCTAGAAACATATCACACAATAATTCAAGTAGTAATGTAAAACTACTATCAGTCCATCCACAAGTTACCTTTAAGTTCACCAAATGCAATGTTCCTGTCAGTCGTGTGTACTTACTCCTAGGGTATAATGGTGTCTCCGCATCACTCCGCAGGCTGTTAAATTCATGTGCCTGGGTGAAGGATTCAACCTCGACATCGTGAATCATTTTCTCCATTCTATCTTGCTCTATAACATCCACTCCTTCCTTCTTGTGTGACGAACAATCAGTTACTTCCTCACCATGCCATATCCACCTTGTGTATCGAAGATTTATTCCATCATAAAGTAGGTGATCCCTTATATCATCAATATCCCGTCGACTCTCGTTTAAACAATTTACACAAGGACAAAAATACTTCCCATTTTTTGTTGGAGCATTCCTTCTAGCAAATTCAATAAACTTTTCCACCCCATTCTCATATTCTTCACTAGTTCTCAAATCATTCATCCAACTATGATCCATTTTTTACCTAAGCCATTCTCAATAACGCTAAAGTTTAGAATAATTGACAACAATGTGATTTCCTGTTATAACTATTTTAAACATAAAAACTACAATCCACTAATTTTTCATCATTAAACTAAAAAATTCAAAAGGACATGTTAAAAAATTTATACTTATCTATTATTATTATGACACAACAATTATTTCTCAAAAATATTTTTATTTCCAGACATATATGGTATTTCACATTTGAAATAATTAATTATTACCTTTTAATCTCATTCATTTTTCATTCTATTACATATATACTTCGGAGCTAAACAAGTAATGAGTTTTATAATTTTTTAATAGTCACTTTTCAACAAATTCCAACATATTTTTCACTTACAAAATATTTTATAATTATCTACATATATATATATGTCATGTGCAAAAGCCATAGAAAGACACAAGTGTCTTTCTAAGTTTAGATGTAACTTGCTAGCCCAAGTACAGCAATAAATATCATATATTATAAATATTATATGTCTTTTCTAAATGTAATAGGAGAAGCAAAAATCTATAAGGCACGAACACATAAGTGACATTTCAGACCCTTAAATAACCGCATAAAAAAATCCAACTCTATAAAAAAACAAAAAAAATGCAAAATCCTTGACAATGAGCAACAGAGAAAATAATGGTTGCCTAAATAAAGATAAAGGGAGGGGCGCGCTGTACCTTGGAGCTGAGGAGGTTCACTGACGCTGGCCTTGTAGTGGACACGATGAGAGAGGGATGGATACGACGCGAGAGAGACAGATCGAGGAGGGGGATAATGCCTTAAGAATCTTGGGAGGAAGGAGATTGAACTAAAATGCTGCTATGGAGGCTAAGTTCCTGCAGCTGGGTTTTTTGAGAGAGGGAGGAGGGCTATGTCTTGTGACCGTAGGAGCCTGGGTGGAAGGAGCGAGAGAGAACGAAAATGCTGCTATGGAGGGAAATGAAGAATATGGAGGGAAAGGGAAACCTTTAGGAATCCCTTATTGGAGAAGGGACGCCTAAAGGTCTACAATAGGCGTCCCTTCTGTAAGAAGGGACGCTTATTGTTTGCTGCATGTCAGCCACGTAGCTGACATACAGCCTTTAGGCGTCCCTTCTAGAGAAGGGACGCCTAAAGGTCTACAATAGGCGTCCCTTCTGCAAGAAGGGACGCCTATTGTTTGCTGCATGTCAGCCACGTGGCTGACATGCAGCCTTTAGGCGTCCCTTCTAGAGAAGGGACGCCTAAAGGTCTAGGACACCTATTGTTTGCTGCATGTTAGCCACGTGGCTGACATGCTGCCTTTAGGCATCCCTTCTATAGAAGGGACGCCTAAAGGCAGATCTTTAGGCGTCCCTTCTATAGAAGGGACGCCTAAAGGCAGATCTTTAGGCGTCCCTTATACAAGAAGGGATGCCTAAATATCTATTTACACGTCCCTTTTAGTTTTTAGGATACCTAAAGAGGAAAAAGTTTCTCTTTCTTTACATAAATGCCACCGCTTCCAGTTTTTACTTCCCTTTTTAAAGAAGGGACGTCTTTTAGTGACGTTAAATCCCTAATCTGTAGTAGTGTAATTAGTCAATTCTGTCTCTAATTAGAGATGGAATTTTTCGTCACTAATTAGAGACGGAATTTTCCGTCTGTAATTAGGGACATAATTTAGGGACGAAATTTATGTCGCTAATTAGAGACGGAAAATTTCTGTCGCTAAATTTCATCTCTAATTAGCGACGAAATTCAAAATGTTGTCACTAATCAATTAGTAACGATCTTTTTATCGATAGAACAAATTCTGTCGCTAAGTTAATTAGTGACGGAAATTCTATCTCTAAATTACGTCATTAATCCGCTATTTTTTTTAGTGGCGACCACCTAGTCTTTCCTAAATGAAATTACATTGGAGTCTCTCAACTTTATTTTTCTCTAACCTAATCTACTATATATTGGAAGTGTGATACCTCATTTCCCAACACTACGGTAGAGTACCAATTCGCTAATACTCACCGAATATAAACGTCAGAGTGCCAAATTGCTAGAACTTTATACAATGGCTCTTTTGGATATAAATATTCACATATAAGCACATTCATACATAATTCATTTTACAATACTTATATCCTCTCACTACTCCACTTCATATACAAACCCAAAACTCATAAAAGTCCTAAAATAAATAACAGGGATTGACAACCTAAACTAAGCTCTTCCACCGCTCGACCTCGACTTATCATCATTTACCTTCTCTCTGCCCCGCGAGCTTCCTTCCTGAACTGGAAATTTGTTTTTGGGAAAAGAATGACATTCACAGGAATCTCAACAGTAACACAAGCAAGCATATAAGATAACACATACAACCTTGCTTTACTCACACAATCATCAATCAAATCATCATAACATCATTTAGTGCAAATATGCAATTCATAAACTGACATCGCGCTAGACAGGTTCTCTTGGCCCCGAGGGCATCTGTGAACAGTGCATATAATGCAATCTCATAACTGGCATCGCGCTAGACAGGTTCTCTTGGCCCCGAGGGGTACCCACGCAAAGATAGGCTCCGAGCATCGCTCGTGCATTTATGAACATTTCACTGAGTATCAGCCCGACCTCAGAAAGGCCCCGGGTGATTACTTCACTCAATCAAACATATTAGACATTTTGATGATGATACAAACAATACATATGCATGTCATGTCATATAAAGACGGTTACTACCTGGTTGCTCCTCTATGCAACTTTCCCACTCGATTCAAGCTCGGGCAATTACTGAGGCCAGGCCGGTTGTCAAGTCTTGAAATCTTCAAATACCATAAATGAGTTATTATTCATCCATACATCCTTCCAAAGTCATAATATTGGTAAATTTAGCCTAATGATGCCAAATTACCAAAACACCCTTTAGGTCCTGATTATCAATATTTTCTCAAAATCGTGATTTAGGCCATTCCTACACATTTTCGTGTGTAGAATCCATTTCTAGCCTCAAATTGGCCAAATTCAAACTTAAATGATGAAAATACCTTTGACAACCCTCAAATAAGGCTTATAAGGGGTAATTTTGTCATTTCACTTTCTATGGCTTTTCTCACTTCGGGATCAACATAGACCCTACACAATTTGACCTCCTAGATCCAATGGAAACATCGGAATTATCAAATTCCTATCCATTTTCCACGTCCAACACAGGGAAGGGAAAATAAATTCCCAAAAAAGTTGTGTCGGATTCTCGTTTTCTTTGGCCTAATCACCTCCTTTCTACTTATAACTAATATATTAACTAGTTAGACATTCATTGGACTTGATTTGGAGATGCTTACATATTATGTTCTCTTTCGATTTCTTCAATTATCTTATACCAAATGAACCACAATCAAGCCCAAAACAACTCTACTAACCTTAATCAAGCAAGAGGAACAAGTTTAAGAAGTTACCTCTTGATTTCTTGGACTTTCTGTCTCCTGCACATTTTCTCTCTCTCCTTCCAACATTTGATTCAGATGAAATACCATGGCTCTAATGGTAAGGAAATGAAGAGAAGAGATCATGGAGGAGATATATAGCTTAAATCACAAGATATAAGCTTCTCACCTTAATCTTGGATGAACCCTAGCTTCCCTTCTTCTTACATTCAGTTTTGGTTCTCTAACTCTCTCTCTCACTCTTTCTGGATCATTTTGATTGGGATAATGGAGCTGAAGAGATGAGGGAATAATAATATAATGAAGGGTTAATTAAGTGTGACAAGTGTCACCCTTTCATTGGCCCATAATTGCATTATTCCTTAATTAATCACATTTCCATTTTCTCTTCCTCATTCTAGCAAAAATTTACATGAAAAATAGGAGAGAAATCTGAATCCTCAATATCCCATTGTGTCATCTCGTATCTTGTTGACCAAGTCATTGACTATTTGACCATTTTTTAGCATAATTTACCAAAATTAATTTATTTATGATCAAGTAGTCATTTTACTCTTTTTAATTCCCATTTAACTCAATTTAGTGGGAATATTGGGGGGAAATAATTAGTTTCCATTTTACAGCAAAATTACCGTTTTGCCCCTGTATTTTATGATTTACCGAAGTAAATCATTTTCCACCCATTTTAACACTTAAATGTGGCCATTATTCATGTCACTTACCTTCTTGAATTTTGGTTACAATAATAGGCCTTTAATGACACATTTATTGCCTTCTTACATCCTTATTCGGCCAATTTACGTATAACCAGCGATTGAAATATTTTCCATAAATTCTCATAAATTCATTCACATCATTTTTCACCATTTTATTCCACTAAATATACATCAAATATACACATAAATGTATTGGTGAAAAATGGGGTATTACAGGAAATTCTCTTTTGGTCGCCTCTTTCTACTCTCATCCGTGACTGTCATTGTTGTCGTACCTTTGATTTTTCCTACAAGGTCTGCTGCTACTCTCTGGGAGACAAAAATAGAGGGCATTTCTTTATTAACTTTATCACCCAAGCCAAGCAAAATAAATTCAAACTCGGAAAAAAAATAGAAAAATTAACATTTAAATATGGTAATTTTTCTTCATTTTCATCATTGTGGATGTCATCATTTTTAATCTTATTGGGCCTACTATTATGCTCCTAATTTAATTGGCCTTTAGGAAACAACATGCTGGAAATTGTGCCTTAAGGGCCAATTCTTGTACTTTGAACATTGTTATTTATTGATTTTCTCCATCTTGTTATCACATTATTTGCATGTTTATTGTGATAACTGTATCCTTGGATGAATCATAAAGATTGTCCTAAATGTCCCTAGTTAGTCATCTATGCTGGAGCAAAGATGAAATAAGACCAGTATAATTTTGACAAGGTATGGAGATACGAATCAAAATCTTAGGCACTTGTAAGAGTACAAGGTGCTGGACCGACCCACTATGAGAAAGTTGCATGGATCAAGTCATAAGTTTATCTCATGTATAACTACATCACTATACCCTTTGACCTGAGATCATAATAGGTTCCTACATAAGAATCGCTAAGTTTTGACCTAGTCAAAAGTCACCTTTGACTGGGTGAAGATAAAGGCTACAATTGGGCTTGGTGGTTTTCATGTAAAGGAATGTAAATGGTCAAGATGAAATTTGTCCCTCACATTAATAAAGAGATATTACTAGGCCCTTCGATAAGTGAGTCTACAAAATATATGGCCATATTGTAATGAAAAGGAGTTTTCATTTCTATTGTTAGACTACTCAGGAATTGAGAAAGTAATAGTCAGGAATAGGAGGATGACACTATCCATGTCTTATCCTTGGCCAAAATATTATAGGACAAAAGGGATATGACATGGTTGTATGATAAATCGTATCATGTGTTAACGATCCTCATATAAATTAGGTAGTCGTAATGTCTTACTAGAGGCCGTTTATGACTTGTGGGTTAGTACAGTTATTGGTTCATTACCAACTTCATATAGGCCTATAGGATCGCATATACGAATAGCCCAACAAGAGGTGTAATGTCCATATTCATTGAATATAAGATGTGTCTAAGATTCAATAAATACAATGTTTAATATAAGGTAAATGATTTTATATATATATGATATAAAATTTGTAAGAGGAAAAATAGTAATATTATATATATATATGTAGTGTTTGTTTCAAATTTAATTTTATTTGATAAATTAAATAATTAACATTGATAGAGATATAATATCTCATATTTAATTTATAAAGATAAATTAAATCTATTTCCATTAGCTCTATATTCAAATTAAAAAATAGGTAAAATTAAAACTGTAGGACATATTTAATTAAATGGAATTTATTTAATTAGCTCATCAAAACAATTAAGTGTTAGCATGTTGTTCATGTTGGAGTCATATTCGTATAGATACCGGTAGAGTGAATTGATATGAGGTGTTGGCTCTTGGAGATCGAAAAGACAAAATGCAAAAAGGTACGATTTGAATTATTTGATTTAAATGTCATTGATAGATCCGCAATTGAAATTGATAAACTTTTATAATTTTAAATTTATGTTGTGCTTGTCATTCCCAACACAACATACTTGAAACTTGGCCCAGAGGATCATGCTTCATATATGATCTAAATAAACTCCTAAAGTCAGAGGATGCTATTATCATTTGTTAGCTTCCCCAACTTAGTTCTATAAGTTTTTGGGCCAAGAGACCAATGAGCTGGATCTCAAAAAATTATTAAGATCCAGCCATTACAATGAGTGGGTTGGATCTCTTTTTTTTTTTCTTGCTATTATTTTTTCCTTAAATTTAGAGAGGCATGCACTAATGACTTAAAATTATATATAAAAATATATTTTAAAAAATTTATAAGCAAAATTTAACATCGATCTCCCATATAGTAGAGAACTTGTATCAGTTATATGGGTGCTAGATTACAAGAACATTAACTTTTTTTATACTTACTCATGTCCTTAATACAAGACTCAGTTAATATGAAACTCCCTTCCTTACAATACCTCACTGGCTCTTAGTTCCACATATCAGAGTAAGCGAGTGATTATTTTAAATAACTAAAAGCCGTTCTCTTTATTTACGCTAGAGCGATTCTCTTATTACATTAGAGTGATTCTTTGCTTTAACAACAATCATTCATACATGCTCATACATACACATATACTTCAAGCCACACAAGGCTATCAAATGTCAATCCATTACATTAAACAATCTTCTCCTCAACAATTCCTTCTCTGAGCATAACTCCATGCATCCTTCAACCTGTCTAAAATGGTTGTTTGGGAGGAGTGAGATTTGAGAGAATCTCAGTAGCGAACAATACCACTATGCATGACAGATATATATGAATGCATAACATGCTTGCCTACACTATTTCATGCCAACAAAATGAGATGTTGCATGCTCAATGTTATGACATACATATGGCCATTGCACAAATATAACAGAGATTCAATCAATCAACATGTTTAATACGAACAGGGACAACAGTCACATAATCAATGCAAGACATACATATCATACACATGCAGGAAAGGTAAGTTCACAACCTGTAGGACTTTATGTCCTTCGTCAAACCTTCATCTTTGCTCCGGTTTGGGTACGACCATCCATCGAGTCCTACAATTCCATCCAAATACATTTAATGAGTTGCTACTCATCCATATAACATTCTAGACTCGTATTAGTTGATAACTTAGCCCAATTATGCTAAATTACCAAAATGCCCCTGGAAGCCCGGCCTAATTGTACCTTTACAAAAATTATGACTTAGCCAATCCTATACCATTTCACGTGTAGAATCCATTTATAACTTCATATTAGTCAAATTCAGGCCCGAATGACGGAAATACCCCTTCACAACCCTTACTTAGAGCTATAAGGGTAATTTAGTCATTTCACCCTCCAGGCCTTTTCTCACTTTCCCTTCAACATGAACCCTACACAATTTTCCTTTCTAAACTCAATGGAATCATCCAATTGGTGAAATTCCAACTCATGGCTCACACTCCACGCATGACAGCCAATATAGAGTTCTCAGGAAAATTGTGTCGGTTCTTTCCTTTCTTTGACTTAATACCTTCCTTTCTACTCCTTATTACATGATTAGCCGTTTAGACATCCATTGGACATCGTTTCAACCCCCAAAATACTGATAGAATGAGAGATGAATAGTACCCTACTCTCAAAATACTCATCCAAACGACAAACAGAAATGGTAGAAAGGAAGCTTATGCTTACCTCTACGCTTTTATGAATTCAGTTCGGAATTTCGACGACGCTCCGGCCGGTGAGACGGCACCAACCACCTCCAAACGAGAATCTGAAACCATAGAATTGAAGGTCAGGATGAGTAGAGCAATGTTTGTACTGGTTACTTTGAGAGAAAACGCCATTTCAGATGAGTTTCGACGATTAACAACTTTCTCTCTCTTCTCTCTCTCCTCCGTGTTCTCTCGTTCTTTCCATCTCATTCTCGTTATGATCTTTTTTTATTTCTCTTTCCTTTCCCTTTTGATTTAACCGTAAGAAAGAACGAGAATTGATGATGAAGGATGATGATTAATTAAAATCATCCAGTTGGCCTTTACTAAATTAGTTCACCTATCTCATTTCTTGCACAATAAGTTTTCTTCATCATTCCACCAATATTAATGAGAAATAAGAGAGTATAATTCACTCTCAAATTATCCCATTATACCACCTCAAGTGGTCAACTGAAACCTCAAGTTTCTCCGCTTATTGACTTTCCTTGATAATAATTCGCCCATATAGGCTTATTAATCATCAAGTGGTCATATCCCTCCTTTTAGATTCCCATTCAACTCAAATCATAGGGAATATTAGGGAAAAACCATCATTTCTCATCTTTTGAAAAAATTACCATTTTGCCCTCACCTTTTATTTCCATTTTAATATCCAAAGATATTAAGGAATTTTGGGAAATATATCATTCCTCACTTGGACATTTGCCAAATTGGAGTCTAGCACTCCACTTAATCAATGCTAAACCTCAAGCCTTTAGTCCCAAAATTCATGGTATTACAATTAAGTTTTTTTAAGAGATTATGAAAGCTAAATAAATTAATTTAAAATATTTATATTTATCATTTTTCTCTAAATTAATTTGTTTAACTTATAAACTTATATATAAACTAATGATATATAACATATGCTATAATTATATAATTTCTTTAACTTCTTTAATCTCTTTTAAAAAAAGTCAATTGGGTCGTCTTATATTAAAGACCAAAAAAATATAATTTGATGATTAGATCTTATCCATTGATAAAACTTCTAAAATCTGTTGAACATAACATTCAAACAGTCATGAAATAATCACCAAAATAGAACCTAACAGTACCTGATCATTAAAGTTCTAAAGTTTTACCTTTTAACATCTTATTAAAAAAAATCTTTAGTCCTTTTAGATCCTTTAATCTTAACAAATAACATGCTGTGAGTCAATAAGAGTATTTGAAACCGAAGAATGTGAATATTAGCTCTATGAGTTGAAACTACTCCGATTGAAATATTGAAAATTTTTTGGAAATATTTTTTATCGTTATACCATATCATTCTATGATGTATTGTTTTATATGCTCAATCAAAGTTATTTATTTACCTTCTTAAAAAATAATTTTTTTTCATTTAAAATTCAATTTAATAACATTTTTATAATATATGAGAGTCAATTATTCTTTTTTATATAACAAATTATTCTTATCCCACGTTTTTTCAATCCTTTCACTTCCTTTATTTCATTTTCATAAATAAAAAAACTATGATACAAATTCTAATATTTGAATCTAGGTGATGTTCATGCCGATGTGCAATATATGGCAAGACATTTCTAGAACAAAAGACATGTTTGAGTTGGGCGTTTAAAAAACAAGTTCACATAAGTCGAGACAACTTCTCTCACATACTTATTTCATATACCGTAAATTATATTAGAAAAATAACTTCCACTGTTAATCCAAACAGTCACAACATCTGGGTCAACATAATTTTTTTACATCGCATACATCGTAATTACATGACAATTTTTTCAATCTTCCACTATTGTCACCTATTTTGATTAGGGTAGTTCTTTACCCGGACACTTAATCCTAACTTTATGATGTTTTAAAAAAATAAGTAGCATTCACAAATTAGATATACAACACCCATATAATTAAACATGTAAAGTTCTCGATTAAACAAGGTCAAGATTGTTTAAACAAAAAATCTAAGAAGTTCATTTGATTTTTTTAAAAAAAAATCCTACCTTGATTTTTTAATGAAAAAATCTCAAGAAAATACAACTTGAAATTCAAAATCTCATACCAAAGAAAAAGGCAAACTATATTTATTTCTTCTATTTATATCATTATTTATTATATAGTGTTATTTTTATTTATATTATCACATATTATACAGTATTATTTTTTATTTAATTATTACATTAGCTAGTTTGACTGAATGATTCAACGTTAAACCATAATCCGCTCTCATAACATAACATCATCACCTGGGCCTTTGGGTACAAGAGCCAACTGTAATACCCCATTTTAGTCATCAATATTCCTTCTATGTAATGGGTACTTATAATAGAATAAAATGGTGAATTTTGGTGTGCATAAATTTACAAAAATATTCCAATCGTCGGTTACACACAATTCGACCAAGCACGGAGGCAAAGAAGCAATTAATATCCACTTAATGGCCTACTATTGAAACCAAAATTAGAACATAAAATGACACAATTAATGGCATAATATAAATGTCAAAAATTTGGTTAAACCAAAGGAAAGGAGTAAGAAATGACTTATTTCGATAAATCATAAAATGTAAGGGCAAAATGGTAATTTTCCAGAAAACAAGATGTAATTATTTTTCCTTTAATTTTTCATAATATTTTAGTCAAATAGGGAATTAAAAAGAGGAAAATGACTACATAGTAATTATTAAGTCCATTTTAGAATATTATCACCAAAAGAAAAATCAAAGCTTTGAAAACAAGTAAAAAAGCAAAGGCATAAGACTTTGGACAATAAATTGTAATATGACATATGGGATAATTCCAGATGAACATATAATGTATTTACCCTCTCTAACTATGTTAGAAATGAGAAGCAAAAAGGGGAAAGGAAATTATTTGTAATATTACACAACAACACAATTTTTGGACTAATAAGAGTTGAGCATATGTAAAGCAAATTTGACAATTCCTTAAGTCATTAACCCTTCTTCTTCATCCATTCATTTTCTATGAAAAAATAGAACCAAGAGAAAGAGAGAGATCAAGGAAATGGTTGAAGAAAGAAGAACCCAAGAGAGCTAGGGTTTCATAGATCAAAGGTAAGAACTTGCAAATCTTGTGATTTTTACCTCCTAATCAGTCTAGAACCTCTCCTAACCACTTCTACTCCATTAAATATATGTTTTTCAAGACAAATCAAGAGGAAATAGTGAGTTAAAATGACATTATAGAGAGAGAAAGAATAAGAATCAAGAGGTAAACTTCAAAACTTGCTTCTCTTGGCTTGGTTAAGGTTGTTGTTGATGTTGTTAGTGAATGTTGCTTTGTTTTCTTTTGTTTTTGAAAAATGGGTTGAAGCTAAACCTAGGGGAAATGCTTCCCAAATTTCTTTTAAACATGTCCTTTTAGTTTTTAAGTAGCTAATCATGTGATTAGAAGTAAAAAGGAAGTGATTAGGCAAGAGAAAACAATAAAACAACATAAACCTCCTAAAAACCCTAACTTTATGCCCTGTGAATGACATGATGAAGGATTGACAATTTGGTAATTTTGATGATTCTATTGGCTTTAGAAGGAAAAATTGTGTAGGTATGCAAGTATTCATAATTTTTGGATATTTGTATGCCAATTTGGAAATTTATGAAGTGAGTATATATTTGGCCTATTTGGAACAATGATATTGTGTGTGGTGTTTCATAGGTCAAAAATTGTCCAAAAATTTAGAAACTTTCCATAATTAAAGTAGAGAAATATAATTTTAATTTGATAGATAGTTTTTAATTTTTGGACAAGTACATTGAGAGATATTAATTTTTGTAGTTATTCACTGTTTTCTAGGATGCAATCTAGAACAGTGATGTTTAACGAATTACTGGGATTGACATGTCCACATTAAGCAAACATAACTATTTTTATTCAAATTTAAATTTAAATAGATTCAAAAAGGCTTTAGAATAAGTCAAATTGGATTTTTGTAGAATTAATTATGAATTTCCAAATTTGACTTAAAAATATGTCAGTTTCTGAAAAACAGTGAAACTGTACTGTACAGAATTGTATTATGTAGAAAATGTTATAACTACATTAAATAACTAGCAGCATTCAACTTAAAAGCAATAATGCTACAAGTAATGACCAGTTACTTGTAACTTTAATTTTTATGGGAATTGAACCTAGCCAAGCCAAAATCCAAGTGTAGGACACACACATAATTTTGGAAAAGATTCATGTAGTAACTTCATCTTACATATATTATGTGATGCCTATTATGTTTGTATATGTCAT